>CM060976.1:74069970-74694970 GCA_030765065.1 Deroplatys truncata | reverse complement strand
CTTTGTGCTATCTTAGCGTTTTAAATTGAAAGAAATAAATCATGAAATAATGTTGAATCCAAAGCTGACACAAGTTACAGAGTGTTCGTATGCTATAAGACATTATCTTATATCCCTGCATTTCATTTGTTATCACATGGCATGTTGAACCGATACATCACATGTATGTTATTTTTATTTATTTAAAACGTCTTCTTGACAGTACAGGTGACCATAAAGATCTAGAATACATAAAATGAATAAAATAGGATAATTAAATTAAGAGTAAGTTACAGGAACAAAGAAGTTCGACTAAACAATTACACAGAAAAACGTAATTATAAAAAATGACATCCTAATTAGGCAAAAATAATAATAAAATAAAAACTAACTACAAGGCAGAAACAACACAACTGGGCCAGAGCCTTCCCTTCATAATGCCCACCCAAACCGAGGACTCTCACTCCCAGGACATACAACTCCGAGGCAGACGCCTGAAAGGGAGCAGAGGGCCTACGGATCAGAGAGTGAGAGACCAGTGTTGATCAGCGATACGCCCGGGATGAGAGTGAGGAAGTGGATGGATACAGATGAGAGATGAACGTAAGGAAAGGGATGATAGAGCACCGGTGGAATGAAACATTGTGGGGGAAACCGGAGAACCCGCTTTGTCCTCAAGAAATCCCATGTGCGGGTGCTTGGGATTGTACGTGGGCCGGCTTGGTGAGAGGCGAGGGGTCTAACCACTCGGTCATGGCGCTACCGAATAATAATAATAAAAATATTATAATAACAATAATAATAATAATATGTAATATAATAATGATGTTTAAAATTTCGAATACTAAATATTATTTAATATTGATACAGAATCCTTTAAAATTTGGATTAAAATGTTCTCCAGTTGTTGATGGGCACACCAAGCAGTTTAGGTAGTCGCTGGTAAATTTATAACAGCATCCATGATCGCCGAAAAGACCTTTCAATTCCCATGCATTTGCAGTATATTATATCTCCCACGAAGGTGAGGAATGCATGGTCGGTAAATTGTCCCCTTCCCGTTATTCACCACTATTGCCTGCTGAATGTTATTTTGCATACGAACTGTAGGATCCAGCAACAATTGTCTTCCTGTTTCTCTGTCGATGGCCGCAATGCCCGCTCTACGGTTGTTTCCCTCCTCGGATATATGTACAACGGACCTCCTCATTAACCTCCCACTTGGCCTTACGGAGGGCTGTGGGTATTGATGAGCGAACCCGATGATGCCGAGTATTTCTTAGCAACTCTCCCTTTGCGCAGTATCCAAAAGTATGACCGAGGGTTTCAACTTCAGTACATCCATGATGTCGGCAAATTGTCGTTCTTTGGCTTCTGCATTCCATTCCTGGGAGAGAAGTGAGGAGGTGTTACGGACTGTGATGTAGCCTATTATTAGCACAGCAAGGTAAGGTAAGTAATTATAAACTCCGATCTTAATTATGTTATATTTAACAAAGTAGGGAGGTTTTCACCTCTTCGTGGCTCACAGAAAGGAATATGACAGAACTGTTTCATCTTCTCTTTATAATCTACGGTAATTTATTACGTAGGTAATTGCTATAGGAAATCCGTCATGGATGTTGCTACGTGTGCCATAATGAGCCAATTATGCACAACTTAAATGCATTAACAATCTGTTTATAATGCTAAGATTGTATAAATTCTGTTTTAGTTCTTTAAAGTAATTGTCTGCATATTTGTTAACATGTTTTAATCCCAGCCCTCGCTTCCAGGGCGAGTTTATCTGCGACCAAAGAAAACAATATGGGGTGCGTTTTTAGTCTTTCATAAACTGGCAAAAATGGAATGATGTAAAATCCTTTTCAATTATAAATGTATTATTTCAGTATCTGAAAAGCAAAGAAGTTTTTGCGATTTCCTTCTTCATTTTCTGTTTTCTTTTTACTTTCTCTATCGATCACCTATGGTAGTAAAGGAGATATACTACCTTGTCCAAACATTCACAATCATCACTTCTCCAGAAACACATCTTTTATACTGCCTTGAAACCAAAAAGAGAATCTTATGAAAATTTTTCTTCTGTGTGTGTGTGTGTGTGTGTGTGTGTGTGTGTATGTATATGTATGTATGCGTAAGCAAAACAATGTAACCGTTATTTTAAAACGGTTCCCAGGATGAAACTGTTCTAAAAATAGTCATAGGTCCAGTTAAACAGCTCCAAAAGCTCTTTAACGTTTTGCTCTTAAGGTAACGAGATCGCTCCAGTGTGTGCTCTACACACTCCTGTAATTAACTGCATGATAGAAGAGAGTACGTTGACCTACAATGCAGCAGTCACAATATGTGCCTGATGAGAGACCTTAGAACCGTGTGGCTTACAAGTTTGAATAGAGGCCACTAGAAATATCCCACATAAATTCTGCTGTCCAGTAAGGCTTAATTATGCTACTGACTTGTTGCGATAAACATGTGAAATGCAGTTAACCGCGATGCCGTTTTGGATCATAAAAGCATTCGCATTATGGAAACTGATACAATTATGTTGATGATGATGATGGAAATGGTAGTGAGCGGTAATTATAATAAACTGTTAGATGTGACGCGGTATATGGATTGTTTTTAACAGTTATGTTGCGAATTCGCGCATGCAGGCCCGAATCATCAAGTAACGATAAACCAGGCGTATTTTTTTCCTTTTTGTTTTGTTTAAGTTTAGCTTCCTTTAACCGGTTAGGTCATTACGGACGATGAATGAAATGGATGAAATTATGTTCAAACGAGCCCGGGGTCCAAAGAACTCGGAGTTACCCGACATTCGTTTTTTACGGATAAGGGAAGACCCCGAAAAGAAGCCTTATCCAGATAACTCACCCTAATTGAGATTCGAACTCGGGACCTCTTGAATGTGAGGAAAGACACGCTATCTCACACTACAGAGGTAGGCAGGAGTATCTTGTTGTTATGGTCATACATAAATACTTGATTGTGATTTTGGAACGGTTATTTGAAACCCACTATTTTTCTGGAACTGGAACGGTTGGAATTATTACTGAAGAATGATCCGCGCGGGTGTGTATGTGTGCTTATGCTTATTACAATTGAAGTTTGTGTACTTTTGTATGATTGAGAAACCATTGGAGATAGCAAATCTTACTGTAAGTAACAAAAAATAAATAAATAAATAAATAAAATACACGCATTTGAAAGATCCTGATTTTTCCTTTCGGTTTTCCGTTGCAGGCTTTCATAGCTAGGATTAATTATATAAATATTGCTATGTTATATGAAATTAAGTTTTGGAATTAACTTGTAAAGGAGTTATATAGGGTTGGGATAGATGGTAAAGGGACACCCTGATATAGGACACCTATGATCTGTGAGGACGAACTTTGAAATCTCGCAATGATTTTTCATTTGAATATCGTACTGATAAATGCAAATAAATAAAGACATAATATGATGTTTTACCGATTTCCATTCTTAAATAGTTAATTTCTCTTCCACAAGCGCGCAAATAGTTATCATTGCGGTATTTTGCAAGTTACGAGGTTTGTTTGTTCCGGAAAAAAAAAATGGTCCGTAACCAAGGACCTGTGTAAAACTGATACCAACACTTTCACATGGGGAATCATACGTATCAGAAAGACAAACAACAATCGGCTGTAGTAGTAGCGCATTCATTTACGTGTGCGGCTGTCAATCTGGTGGTTCTGGGTTCAAACTCCTTACAAGCAGTTAAAACATGTTTTTTTTTCTTTTTTTTTCATTTGTTTTCATTTTCCCAAACTGATGAATTGCGTGCGTTTGGAGTGAACCCAATTTTAATTCCTTGCTTTTCTTTTAAAGTTTAAGTGCATATTGCGGAGGTATTCACATAGAATATTTGTACATATTATGGCCACGATTACCATGTTAATGAGCATTATACTATGCAAGGACTGTATGCATATATTTAATGGGTGAAGAAATTCGTGTGAGTGTTGCATTTCTATTTTCATTTTCTTTCTTTGGTAAGAAAACCTGCATACATAAACTTTTGTCGCAGCAAGCGGCATAGAAATTAAAAAGAAAATTAAGTAGAGAATATTAATCTCTATAGAAGCTTTGGCTTCGTTAAAACCAGTTGGATGTCCGCGTCTAGCGATAGAATTGTTTTATCGTCCTTTGCACGGGATACTCGAAAGACACGGTTTGCTGTACTCTGAAGTAAGTACGTGTTAATAGAATTTACGAAGAGGATGCTAAGGCATACGCAGTTCTATAGGCGCGAAATTAGGTGGAGGTGATACCTGAATGGCCTTACTCCCTAGAGAAATTTCTTTCAAGAAAACATCCCTCTCACATCTTGGAGATGTTTTGTTGGTTCTGGGCAGTCGGGTATCTTCTCGAAGCAGGGAATCTATGTAGCTGAGATAATACTTCCTGAAAATGTATGTGGTGTAATGCTAGAAATAGCGAGTTCACGTAAATATGATAATAAGATAAAAACACTTCTTAACGTTTACCTTTCACAGCATTTATTTACATTTATAATTGCATCTTTGTCTACAGTACAGATACAGCTTTTATTTCTGTTATTTTAGCTTATATGAGCTAAATTCGTTATTTTCTTGTAAAAAATTATAATTCTTATAAGTACTTTATATTACTTTGCAGTTAGCGGTAGCAGTTACTGCAATTGGATCTCTATTGCAAGAAAGTATCTGTTATTCTGTAATATATTATACAGTAAGTTTTTTTCTTCCTTTCGTGATTTAGGCTGTTGATTTGTTCTGATATCACTCCCATCTCAGTATAGATTTTCCTGTCGATCTTCTCCCTCTTGGTTTATAATTTAACACATTTCTTGGTAACCTTCTTGTATCCATTCTGTTAATATGGCCTTTGTATTTCTGTTTAATTCACTATAATTTCTCCTATAGGACTACATAATCTCTAAATCTTCTCTTATATCTTCATTAGATATCCTATTATTTATTATTCCATTTTGTTGTAACCTTGACGGCTCTCAAAAATCTCCTCCCTGCTGCCTGAATATTTCTCTATCTTTCTGATTTAAAACCCAAGTTTCACTCCCATAGAGTATTACTGGGGCGGCCATGACTTTATAAAATGTAAGTTGTGTTTTCTTTCTTGTATTTTTTAAAAATTCTTCTTATAGTTCCACACATGTTTTGATACATCATCGTCTTTAAAATGTTTCGAACAAGGAATTTCTTCATATGAAGAAACAGATGAAAATCGCTTGGTGCCAAATCCGGACTCTTGTGAAATAAGAAGTGCAGACCTGGTTTTCATCACAGGCGACATCGTTCTTTGACGAAGGCATACGAAAACTGGTTTCTTGTTACAAGTGCCTGAATTACGGCGGTGGTTATGTGGAGAAGTGGTGTAACATGCAAGATAGTGAATGATAATAAAGTATTTGGAAAATAATGTTCTGTTGTTTTTGTAACAAATTATCCGTACTTATTTTAAAATCACGCCTCGTATTAAAATGTTTCTACAGTTAGCAAACTGTTGGATAAAAAGGAAAGCAAATAGTGAGCTAAATTATATTTAGGTATATACATTATGTACTGCAAACTTAATGAGTTCCAAACTGGCACAGACTATCAGGTGCAAGGTATAAACGATTATTACAAACCCTTAACTAATTAATTTCGTGATAATGTAATATTCTAAATTATGTTGCTGTGGTAAGTGGTGGAAATGTGTTGTATTACAATAAAAATATTCGACATCGACATTTCAATGGAAATAAGGTTTAGAGGTCTCCGAATATCACACAGTAAAGCATAATTAGAAGAGACTCCGTTTCTGTGTGGTGTGCATTTGTGTATGGAATGAGAGTGAGAGAGATAAAGAAGAGAACTACTGAGAAAACATTAAAACTAATAAGTATCAAAATTCATATGCACGTCAGTAGATAATTTAAGAGAAAACTTTTAGTAATTTCATCCACCATAAATATGAAAAATACAACTATTTTTATATTTTAAAAAAGCTTTCACTTAAATGCTATATTAGCATTACAAACAAAATATAGCTTTAGTTAATAGCAAATGGAGCTTTTTTCATTTTCATTGAACTTTTGGTAACCGAAAAGCCACAAAAAAGTCGTACAAAAGATAACTACAAAAAAGTGTAGTGCTCATTGAAGCACAATTAATCCCCCCAAAACCTATTATTGAAGTGATACTTTTTAAAATATCTGATTTTGTGTATTTAAACGTTCCCAGTTTGAAGCTTTATTTTGAATTGCTCTTGAAAGAAATCGAACGTGATAGAGTTGAGTGTTGTCTCCGCCGCCTGCTTATAACAACTCTAACTTAGAAACGTATATTAGTAAATATGTATTATGACTAAGTTAAGTAGGGTAAGAGATTTATTTTTTTATCGGTGGTAGGCACTATGTTTGGGAAATTTTATCTTACTGTTACATACGATACGATTTTTTTCTTTTGTAAAATTAGAAACATTTCAGATGTGTAGTTAGCAGACCAAATTTAATTTCATAATCAGAAAATTCTTGGCCGTCAATTGGAACTCTTAAGCTTCTTGCTATTCCGATTTTCAGAAACTCCAGGTAAATGTAAGGTCCTCCGGATGGACGAGACTGTCCAATCCCAAACTAAGAGAAATCCAAGTAGCCTGTTCAAGATAGATAAGGCAATTCGGAGGCGTAAGGCGTTGAAGAAGAAAAACAGGGGTAGCGTTTCTATCCTACAGAAAACTTGTCCTGTGATTCCAGTCACATAGGTCTTCTTGTTTCAGACCCCAATCTCTCTCTAAATAGTTTCTCCCTCGTCTTCATTCCTCAAACGTCCGCAGAGCGTTTCCTTCAAGGAGCAAAAGAACAGTCACAGAGGAAAAGGGATAATCCATCTTATTGCCGTTGCTGCTACGGGATCAGGCGTTATCATGAAACAGAATCTCACGTTTCCTTTCGACCCAAATAAAAGTCCAGCAGCCCAACTTTAAAAAGAGGTATATATGGTTAGTCGTGGTAGGAATCGATCTCATTCCACATGTTGAGCACCCTATCGGTTGCTTAGTTACGTAGACGTGAATAAAACACGCTTTGCGGTTCCCGTGAAACCGTGCACATGAAAGGAGTTGTAACGTCCATCCTTTCTGGTCAACATGTCAAAGCTGGGGTATCCTGTACCACCGGCTAAGGTAAATCGTGTGCGGAAGTTTCGGTGTGCCGAACTTCTCATGCAGGGCGCTCTACAGTAAGTTCAAAAAGTCCAGCGAGAACGTTTTATTTGGCATTTCTGTAATGTGGTAGTAAAGGCCATTTTGCCTTTTTTCAGATTGATTCAGTGAACAGAATTTACTAAAACTAAATCAACCCTCATTGTTATCGATTGTTTCTGTTCAGCAACGTTAATTTGCCTTGATCTGAGTTGAGATTAAGATGATGTGTTATCTGTGAATTTAAAAAGCAACAGCATATAAGATGTCTTGTTGAAATATAGGCTAGTTAATACACACAATAGTAGCTTTTGTCATGCTTAAAATTCTGGGCTGCATGATTATTTAAATACTATTTTTATTGTATAAATGCGTTGTTCTAATAAAAATATTAAAACACACTGCAATTTTAAAACTGTTCACATAGAAAAATTCAGGTTTTACAGTAAATTAGCTTAAAAATATTTCATATATTAGATGTTTTTATATTATTTCCTAATTCTATTAACCCCAAAATAAAAAATTCGAGATTTTTCAGAAGTTTAGTTTGTTTCTCTAAATAAAAGCACTTTTAAAAGTTTATATGTTAAAGTAGAATCTCCCGGTCCCCACTGAGCTACTATGTCAACTTGCAACATTGTAGGTCGACATTGGAGTATGTCATCTCAATACAATTTGAGATCTCCTTGTTGTTTGCTGGGAAAAATGCGAATCAGTTGGGGAATTTATTGTCGTACCAGCAAGTTGCCATGGTAGCTCAGTGGTTAAAGCAACCAGACGGAGACCGCGAGATCTATGGCATTGTATTTTTCAGTCGTCGGGTTCTACCTTTCCAACCCTTGTAACACACGGCTTGTATGAAACAACAATTAATTCCATGTATATGGTAAGATTCATATTAACGAAGAATTTGTCCAAAGGTTTCGAAGTAGCAAATTTTGAGGAACAAAGCTGCTTAAGAGAACGTACAGTATTTAATTTTTCTTGAATAACTTTATTCTGTTTAATTAACGTGTAAAACCAGTGTGTATTTAGAATCCAAGTAAAATTTTGTTATACTTGGTTTTTTGGCAACTTTAACTCAAAATTGGTAATTTTCCTAGGGATAAAAATAATTAGCTAATTAGTAGCTGCGCCTATAGTCCTCAGCACCCTATGCATGGGTGAACGGGCAGCGTTTTGCATCTCTACAAATTGGTTTGTGTTAATTACCAGGCCATGTATTGAAGTCTGCATTTTTGAACGAGACGGGCTTACACGATTCCCTTTGAACAGGTTTTAAAAATGTATTATGAAGATTTTTATACAAATTATCTACACTCCACAGGTATTTGCACGGAAGAATACTGCTGTAATGCATGTTCTCAAATGTTGCTCCAACGGATCTGGAAAAAACAAAAACAAAAAAACATGCATTGGTGTTTGATGGGGAGAAATACCTATATATTAAATTTTATATAACTATCACGCCGAAGTCCTCTTCATTCTGGTTGATTTTTGCTATAATTAGGAAACCTTGAGCTGTAGTCAAAATGTTATAACAGGAATTATATAAATGGCATTTGGATAATGAAATTTGAGTAAAAACGAAAATTCTTGGAATTAACCGCTTCCGAAATATTACCTATTGTTCTTTTAAGTTTATCCACATCTTAAGGAGTACACTTTAAAACCTGCCTGTACTTCTTTTTCTTCATTAGCTGAAGCAAATTATCAGTAATATAAGTGGCAGTATATATCGATCTACTTTTCAAACGGTTGGCTGTTGTTTTATCCTTTATATAATCATAGCGGAATATATATAACTGTAGCATTAGCTAATTGGGACCATTTACTGTAAATATTTATAATGATGACAAAGAATTAGATAGAAAAATAAGCTTATATACGAATCTCTTTTTAGGAACAAGAGAAATGAATGATTAAAGTTAAAGTAAATTCAATGCCACTTAAGGATCAGAGTTTTAATTTAATTGTAGGTTAATGTCTATGTAGATCATACTATCCTATTTCCATCTTCTGGTAAATAAGAATTATTCCTTATATTTAATCCAAGAGCTGAATGTAAGCAAATAATATTGGTAGTGTTTCTTCTTAAAAAATGCCTATTACACTACTAGTCGGCCACGATATTTGTGCGCTTGGACGAGGGCGCCAGTGCTTCTTTTGACAGTTCTAACGTCATAAAGGATTGGGATCACAGGGGAGTGAGGGGCAAGGCGATAGGGGAATGTACAGTTGCTCAACGAAAAAAGGTAATATGCTTTGTAGATCTCAGCCTCGCTAGTAAATGCAACTCAAAGCAGCGGATGTTTTCTTTACCTGACTGTCCTTCCGATGCCCCGCCACTTGTTCCGTAACTGTTTAGTTCTTCTTCCCACCGCAAGTATTCATATCGTGGTCGACTAGTAAGTATATGTGTGTTGTTTAATCCGGAATACGTCGTTACCTGAATTATTGCAAGGTTTGTCGCATTGGGAGCATGGTTTCACGCTTATGACAGGGATAATGGATTTATGAAATTACAATTAAATCTAACAGTTAACAAGTAACGATACTCATACTCAGTGTCAACTTATACTCAGATTTTATGTTAAAATTGTAGTGGCTTTGTCCTGTGCTTCAATGAATTAATTGCTTGTAACCCTTGTAGGCACTTTATGTGATTACCAGGCCTGATCATTTTTTCCGTTTGTAATGTGTCTGAAACCGCATTGGTTCTTACACTCAAGTCAGAAGTAAAGCATCAAGGTTCGACTCCAAATACACGTTTTGCATGCCATAAAACACATTAATGCAATCATGAATTAGAAAAATCCCCCAAAATTCTTCCAATAAATGTGTATATAAAATAGTGTATAAATAAATATTGAATAAGTTTACAGTAACGCCAATTCTAACCGCTGCCTGATTCGAAACGTCTTATAACAACAAAAACAGAATATTTATAGTTCGGTTTTAAAAGTAAGAATAGCAGAAAAGTTGTACTAATGGCCGCGCATAAAGTAAAACGTCAACACTCGCTTTACTGGTTCAACCGTATTTCTGAGCATGAAAGCCTTCTATTGTGCGGAATAATCCTTTTGGCAAAAAAATAGTCAGACGCTCAGAAAATCAGGGAGTGAAGCAGTCATAATTGCAACCCCCGTCAGGTTAAAGCAATCAAGAGTTTTAATATCCATTATAGAAAAATACTCTTTAAACTCTGGTAACTCATGGATAATGAGGGTTAACCTTTGCAGCTTATTAAAAGGTAATTATATATATTTAGTAGGACAAAAATAATAAACTCGGGAGCAAAAAAAATATGAATCGAAATCAATTAATAATGGACATAGACACAGGTGTACTCTATTACATAATAACATTTATATATATATATATATATATATATATATATATATATATATATATATATAGGAAGCCGCATTGTAACAGGTGTTTCAGCCAAAGGGAAGAAGAGAAGTAAAATGTTGGGAGTGATTAAATAGACATAGATGGTGAAGGCAGAATAGGCATGCTGCCCAGGCCAGATAGCGATGAAGAAGAGAACACTGAGAGCAATAAATCTTTTTCCCTCCATTCCTTCTCACACGTACAGCTTGCCAAGGTATGCACTAAAGTATATAATTTCATTAACCGCTATTAAACGCGGTGACTTCACAATAACAATGATAAAATCTAGAGGTACCCCACATGTTCTTGCTATGAGGGACAGTTAACTGTGCTTTTCGAGTCCTTTCTAAGCTAAAGAATACCACACTGTGCATGTTCCCAAACCAAACTTTGCACAGAAAAGAGAAGCGATCCCTAGGCATAGTGTGATCCAGGGCTTTGGTCTCGAGCATGCGCAGTGTGTGCTGTTATTTGACTTTGAAAACACTCGAGGCGATCAACAATTTCGTACCCCGTAGTACGCTGTGTTCTCGTTAGACAAACTTCATGATACTTAGACTGGTATGCCCACTTTCTTCTTTTCCTTCGAATTTCCTACTTCACTAACCACAAAGCAACGTTATTCATCTTGACTACAAGAGGAACAGTAATTTCGAAACAACTTCAGAAAGTAGTGTCTAAACTGGGAGCAAATTGTCTGAAAATTATTTCCTGAAAGCACCGATATTGAACCGTTTCTCATTTGCATTCCACTGGTGTCATAACCATATCAAAGGTCTGTTACATTTCTAACGTTGTTTGCATTGCAAATTGGGCGAGAATATTGTTACCTAGCAACTTGAAGTTAAATTTTGTGCTCGGTAGTCATTTGTCTCGACACTGTAGTGAGTTACTGATCCGGAACTTGAGTTCAACAGATAATTACTACCGTTCCAAGGATCAAACACAAAGGGCTCCAAAGGAATACTGCTACCTGTAGCTTTTTGCTTTATTACTAACATCGACCTGTACTCTCTACCATACTATTAGAAGGCCTTCTATTCTTCTTGCAGTTCTTTATTCTGAAAATTGTAGATATTTCACTATATCTTAGCAGAACCCGGTATTGAAAAATGGATGTATCTAGTTGATATTCATCTATTTTAAGGGAAACAAATATTGCAGTTATTTATGATTCAAAATACTTACTGTTTATCGTAAAGTTTAAATGATAAACTCATTTAAAGAAATTGTGCTTTCCTTTAAATATTCACGCACCAGATACTTCCATTGAAAAGTTTTAATATTTCTGTGAAGATATGCTTTGATGTGAAATTATTTACTCTTTCTGGTTTCTAAACAACACCGTACCATCATTTACTGAATGAACGCCCTTTCTCTCAAGAATTACAGAAAATACAGGACTGGAAGTTCATATGTGTATTAAACAGAATCTTTAGCTATAATTATAACGTTAGTACCGTAGATTCTATACAGCTGAATATATTGCACTAGCATTAACGTTGTGTTTACTTTGTTTTCAAGAAAAAGTAGCACAAAATACAGTTTCTTAACGTGTATAAAAACTCTTAATCTTTTACTTCCAGTACTTTTTGAGGAAAGTAAACATTAACTTTCACAGGTTTTTATACAAATTATTTTTCCAAA
Source organism: Deroplatys truncata (assembly GCA_030765065.1). Lineage (NCBI taxonomy): Eukaryota > Metazoa > Arthropoda > Insecta > Mantodea > Mantidae > Deroplatys > Deroplatys truncata. The sequence goes on along the minus strand of CM060976.1, from coordinate 74,682,745 downwards.
ATAACTATAAGTATGCAGATGTGCGAGCCCATAAATAACAGGAGGTTATTTTAGTGTGGCAGAAGACTAAGCGCTGGCACAGTTTTTGTCACTTATTGTGGTGCAGCAATTGCAGATTAATTTTTCCGCTGATTCGCGTTAGAAAATTGAAATTGTACATACCCTTAATTACAACATTCTCTGGAAATAATAACCATCCAGGATTTTCTGAAAGTGTTCCTGGAAACCTGTGGCAGCTCTCCAAGTGACATTGCTGTAATTACTCTTGTGATATTGAGACCTATTCTGTAACATCTGGTTGAAGTTTTAACAACTTGATAAATCAGCTAACCAGTTGTTGCGCGCTATTTGGATTTCTGTAACATTCCTAATCACAACACCTTGTGTTGAAATGGAATTCTATTTATGAACGATCTTTAACTGCTGTGGTCCTTAGCGTCCCATTCTATATTGGGCGTGAAAGATCGGTAATTTTGCTCAGAGGCCTCTATATCAGGCTTGAGGTTCTTTTACTTGCCATAAATCGACACGGGACCACCGGCTTCACTTTCCTTCCAAAGGAAGCCATGCTAAGGATTTTTACGCCCAAAAAGATCCATCGCCCTCCGCCGGCTTTGAGCCCGCCACCTCGGGAACTAGAGGCTAGTATGGTAACCACTACACCACGGAGGACGACAGCTTGTGCTGAGAGGAAGAAACTTATGGATAACGATACCAAGAGCCGATATCGTGCTGTTGCTACTGACAACCACATGCGAGGTGGCGCCGTGGTAACGTGTGTGACTTGCATTGGGGAGGATCCGAGTTCGATCCCCGGCGATCAACATTTCTGAACCATGGGTTTGGTTTTTCGTGGTTTCCCCGGATCGGCAGGCGAATGCTGGGGAAGTTCATCTTATTTCACGACTCCTCATTTCCTGTACCCATCCTATTCCTTATCCGTTTCAGGGTTGTAGGACCAGGCGACGGTGCTCGGCGGGTTGCGGCTGGACGGTGTCTGTGCGCTCTGTGGAAGTTTCATCCTGACGTCCAGGGACTGCTTGGCTGGAACCCCGCTATGGGTGCTTTCGAGCGGGAGCTCCTTAGGGGAACCCCCAGAGGCTCGAAACCATATGGAGTGGGCTCAAGACGCGTTGGAGGCGTTCAATCCGGAAACATTAGGGACCCCGCCTTTGCTTGCGCTCATCGCCATCCGGATCTGATCGCTCTTCGGGCCTCTCCCCTCATCCCTCCCTCCCGGAGGTCACGTAGAAGCACAAGGGGCCAACTGGCCTGCGTGCGGTGCTCTGTCTTGGCTATACCCTTACCTTCTACTGCCACTACTACTGCTACTGCAGTTGCTGCTGGCTGATAATGGATGCACTGAGCTTCTTGATCTTAAAGAGTAACGGTAACAATCTTGTTAACCAGAAAGTTACAGAATACACCTAGTTGTCTATGTTATGGGAATTATTTTCATACACTCTGCCTTTCAGCGTTCCCAAAGATAAAAATCACAAGCATTCATATCGACATTTTACTCACTATTCGATCTCGCTAAAAGAAGCACTCGCGAATTGTGCAGTGTCATTGTGTTGCGTAAAATACTCACCAAACTACAATGTTTTAGGCATGTAGAGGGAATCCGAATGCTCCATTCAGATTTTGAACGCCCCATTCGCGATTGCTTTGGGTGTTAACACAACCGCTGATGTCAACCCAGCCCTGTCAGTGTAGAAAATTAAAGCAGGATCGATTTGTCACTCATAAACAGCCTGCTGGAATCATCTACAAAAATTAATTTTATTTTCAAAGTCTATTGGTGCTAGTCTGTGGACAACCAGAAGTTTATACGTTTTCAGTTTTGACGCATGCACCTATTGCGATAAGCGCTTTAATGCCTTTATTGTAGTAGCTTGCAAGCGGACACAAAATTTTCTTGTCGTTTTTTCTAAACTTATATTGGCAAATAACACAGTGGGATTTAATTTCTCAACCAATCTGTATATTGCCCTCTTTGAAGGAATGGCAAATTTCCGAATTTTCTATAAAATAATCGCTGACAGCTCATCAAATTATATTTTCAATCAACTTGATCCTCTCTACAATAACTATGTACCTCATTTCTAAACCAAACACAATAAGTGTTCACTGCACTGCATCTAAATATTCCGGTTTGTATTTCAAAAGGCCCATAACATACGGAATAAAACAGCGATGAACTAATACGGCTAACCTTGAAGTGACCGTCTAATTGCGACACGTTTTGGGGAAGGTCATAACAAGAATTGAAATTTCAGCTGAATTTAAAAAAATATTGTAATTAGGCAAATATTCCCTAAGTATAACATAAAAAGCAGCCCCAGAGAGCTCCAATAGTGTTTCTCCCTCTGATACGGCTACAATTACCGTTTGAAGCTCTTGGGAACTCATCAGTAGTATTAGTCCCGGATGAGCCAATTGTTTTAACGATAATCCTGCCGCTAGGGGCGCTCGTGTCGCTAGTGTCGCTGCGTGCGACGGCGGCGGCGGTAAGTTTGAAAAGCGCCCTGAGCGGTAGGATTATCGTTAAATCGATTGGCTCATCCGGGACGAGTTGAAAGAATTGAGGAAGTGACGTGGAGTGTTTTGATTGGTTCGTTAATTCGGGGTGGAAGATGAAGGAAGGAAGATGGAAGAGTATGGAGGTCGCGTGATGGAGAGGAGCTGGGTGGCGAGGTGTTGTCTGTGCGGAGGTCGGTACTGAAAGAGGGAAAAGATGGGGAGCGAGGGATAAAAAGTGTAACAGAAAGTGACGTGTGAAGTTGTGATTGGTGGGAATAAGAAGTGATGTTATTGGTGGAAAGGAACAAATGAGAGTTGTTGATTGGTAAGAATAAGAGAGATTATGATTGGTTGAAAGAAAAAGGTGTTGGAGTGGGGTATGTTGGAGGTGATGGGAAAGGTAACTTTTGCTAGCAGCAAGATTTGCAAAAGCCTGTCGTGAACTGATCAGCAATTTTTTGAACGTTGGATGGTAGTTTTCTTGAGTGGATAGAGAGATGGGGCGATATGAGATGCGGTGGCGAAAATGGGAACTAAACAAGGTGGTTGAGACAAGAGGTTTAAGGACGAGGAAATTTGGAGGTTAGTGGTGAACATGGCGGTCGCAAGAGGTGGGGGTAAGGAGACGCGGTGATGAGAATGGGAACTAAAAGAAGATGGCGGTAGCAAGAGCTTAGAAGAGTAGATTTTGAGGTTAAAATAGTGGGAACTAAAAATGGCGGAGGGTCTGCGACAAGGAGATGCGGTGAGAACTAAACAAGATGGCGGACGCAAGAGGTGGGTAAGGAGGTTTGAGGTTACAGTACCAAAACACGAAAGGATATATTCCTACGCCAAGCAGGTCCGAAAAATAATTATGCGTGTGGTACTTACCTGTTACCGGTGTGGATGCGTTACCAAAAGCGCGGCACGCGACGCGAAAAAATAAAAGCAAACTGTTTTTGAAAATGCTTAACCAGCTTTAAGATCAACCAACATCACTACGCACTGATATACCTAGGTTTTTAAAGCGGTACAGATACCCTTTGCAGAGGCGTAATTTAACTATACAAAAAACCTGGTACTGGACCATCGTGATGGTCGCTAGCGTACGTAGGAGCAGGGTTCTCATAGCCGGTCGAAAGCGGTCAAAAACGTGTACGACGTAGGTGTTCACAGTAGCTGCTGCCAAGTCAACCGTCGAGGTGCGAATGAACGAGATCTGTTCTTGCCGGCAATCTGGTTGGGAGATGAGAGGCGCGGTGGTAAAAATGGGAACTAAATAAGATGGCGGAGGCATGAAGTTGAGGTTAAGGAGCGGTGAGGTGTTGTCTGTGCGGAGGTTGGGTCTGAAAGAGGGGGAAAGATGGCGAACGAGGGATAAAAAGTATAACAGAAAGTGACGTGTGAAGTTTGTGATTGGTGGGAATAAGAAGTGTTGTTATTGGTGGAAAGGAACAAATGAAAGTTGTTGATTGGTGAGAATAAGAGAGATTATGATTGGTGGAAAGAAAAAAGGTGTGGGAGTGGGGGTATGTTGGAGGTGATGGAAAAGGTAAGTTTTGCTACCAACAACATTTGCAAAAGTCTATCCAGAACACATCAGCAATTTTAAATAACTAGTGTTTCGGGGTTTTCTCCGGTTTGGTAGACAAATGCAAGCTGTTTCTGCCATACTTATATTATACGTCTTTTCCTTTTTTTCTTTTTTCTTTTTGTTTTTTCGTTTTTAAAAAATAACTAGTTTTTTGGGGTTTGCTGCGGATGGTAAACGAATGCAAGCTCTTTCTGCTTTTTTCATAGGTTTTCCCTGGTTGGTAGACGTTTTCTGTAGTGGTTGACGAAGCCGTTTCTAATTTTCGAGGTTTTCTCAGGTTTTTTAGCGGTTGTCCCTGCCCGGTAGGCAAATGATGAAGTTTTACCTTGTCGGCGCACGGATACTAGGCACATACTCGCACACACACACACTCACACACACCCGTTGCAGCTGCCATACTTATATTATTCGTCTTTTCCTTTTTTTAAAAAATAACTAGTTTTTTTGGAGGTTTTCTGCGGTTGGTAAACGAATGCAAGTCCTTTCTGCTTTTTCATAGGTTTACCCTGGTTGGTAGGCGTTTTCTGTAGTGGTTGACGAAGCCGTTTCTAATTTTCGAGGTTTTCTCAGGTTTTTTTAGTGGTTGTCCCTGTCCGGTAGGCAGATGATAAAGTTTTTCTATAATGTCGTCGTTTTGGCTTGTGGCGCACGGATACTAGGCACATACTCGCACACACACACAGACAGACAGACAGACACACACACGGATATGTTTTCAAAAAAATGCTTTTTTTGGATTCAGGAGGTCTCAAAACGTGTATTTCCGGTGAAATCTCGGTATCGAATTTTTGGGTGGAATGCAATACTTCCCCTACTTACTATACGTAGTAGAGAAAGTAAAAAAGTATAAGTATTGGAAAATTTAAGGAAATAACAAGCAATATCTCGAAAACGGTTCACTCAACAAAAGAAATGTATATGGCATAAGTTGTGTATTTTAACGCGATCTACATTTCTTGTGTAGAAAAATTTTGTCTATTTCTTACGGTTTACCAGTTATGCAAAAGGCGTTCACAATGAAGAATACTTTTGGAGACATTCCCAGAAAATTTGAGATATACATTTCATTTCTCATGACATTATCTTAAACATATGATATTTTCATCAAAATCGTTATAGCCATTTTTGAGAAAATTTAAAAAAGTGCACTATCTTGTTTTCATGGGTTTTCCAGATCGGTAAGCGTTAGAATACTCTTAGAGCTTTTTTCAGGTTTTTCGCGGTTATCCCTGTCCGGTAGGCAGATGATAAAGTTTTTCTATAATGTCGTTGTTTTGGCTTGTGACGCACGGATACTAGGCACATACTCGCGCACACACACACACACACGGACATGTTTTCAAAAATGCTTTTTTTGGATTCAGGAGGTCTCAAAACGTGTATTTACGGTGAAATCTCGGTATCGAATTTTTGGGTGGAATGCAATACTTCCCCTACTTACTATACGTAGTAGAGAAAGTAAAAAGTATAAGTATTGGAAAATTTAAGGAAATAACAAGCAATATCTCGAAAACGGTTCACTCAACAAAAGAAATGTATATGGTATAAGTTGTGTATTTTAACGCGATCTACATTTTTTGTGTAGTAAAATTTTGTCTATCTCTTACGGTTTACCAGTTATGCAAAAGGCGTTCACAATGAAGAATACTTTTGGAGACATTCCCAGAAAATTTGAGATATACATTTCATTTCTCATGACATTATCTTAAACATATGATATTTTCCAGATCGGTAAGCGTTAGAATACTCTTAGAGCTTTTTTCAGGTTTTTCGCGGTTATCCCTGTCCGGTAGGCAGATGATAAAGTTTTTCTATAATGTCGTCGTTATGGCTCGTGGCGCACGGATACTAGGCACATACTCGCACAAACACACACACACACTAAAATAGTAGCGTATAAAAAAATTTAACAAACCGTAGATTTTCAAGAAAATTCCCACACCGCAAACTACCCTTTTAGCGGAAGAAAGTTCGTTATTTTTATTGTCTTAAAAATGGCTCTAACCCCTTTTGATTACGGTGCGGTATGTTTAAGATATCTGCATGACAAATAAAATGTATAACTTCAATTTTCTGGGAATAGCCGTGAAGTAGTCTCATTGTGAATGTCTTTTGTACTACTGTTAAACCGTAGGAAACGAAGCCTTACTGTACAAGAACGTTAAAGCACACAATTTATGTGTATTATTATTATTATTATTATTATTATTATTATTATTATTATTATTACTTTGTGGCGTTGTCTATTTACAAAATTTCCATGTTGATTTTAATGTTTAAAAGCTTTAGACCTTTTCTCACTAAAACTCGTCATTCTTTTAACTTTTCTTTTTTCATTTTCATACATAGAGAACGGAATTTCGCAAGTGAAACAGCACTGTAATAACGATACCAACAAACTAATTATTATTCACCCACTGAAACACATAAAAACAATAAGTATTAATCACAGACCCAGTTTGTGGGTATTTAAATGAAACATCATGCACAATATAAGCCAATTATGTAATAAGTTGAAATGTGCAAATCTATAGATGTATTTCTGGCGAAATCCCGGTATGGAATTTTTGAGTGCAATGCAATTTCTCCTGTATCTGCTATGTACGTCAGACTCAACTTTCGCGCCATTCTCCGAATATCTGAGAATATTCTTAATATGAGACAAGCATTTTACCTTAAGCAAGTAGTTTTAATCTTACTTTTATGAAAATCAGAGTTTTCTCTATATCGTTTATTTGTGACAACAACGCTAAGTTTCGAGCTAGCTATACTCACTTTCTTGCAACTATATACGTTTAAACTAATATTAACAAATTTCTCGTAATCCCAGAATTTATTAATCATAGCTGTAATATTTTTCACAACCGCATGTAATAATATTGATTTAGGGGCTTTCTCTACCACGTAAAATAGTAGGTAGAGGAGGTATGCATTGCATCCAAAATATTCAATATTGAGATTTCACCGGAAAACTAATTACTTGTTTTGAGGTCCCCTCAATAAAAAACATTTTTAGAAAATTCTGTGTGTATGTGTCAGAGCAGCATAACTCAAAAATGAAAAGTCGGATAAATACTAAAACTTGGTATTTAGGTTGAGTACCTTCCAAAGTTACGACACAGAGATTTTCAAGAAAGTCCCTCCACCCCAAACCACCCTTTACATGAACTATTTTCCGAAATGTTTTATTTTCTAAAACTGTCTCTGACGATTTTAATTACAACACCATATATTAAAGACATTTATATGAAAAATAAAATGTATATCTTGAATTTTGTGGAAATAGCCTGTGAAGTCCTCTTGATTCGGAAGAAATTTTCTATGATCTTGTATAACTGCTAAGGTTTGAGGAAACACGCACAATTTATTTGAAATAACTTTTTTGCGACGTCAGCCATTTCCGAGATATCTGTTATAAAATGGTTCGAATTGTACAATGCTTAGCCATTCTTTTTTAAAGGCATGTCGCTTTTCAGTTCTTGCCCGCCATGTTGATGGAAAGAATTTAGAATTTTAAGGCCAGTGTATATCGGATGTGCAATGCAACCATTTCCCGAAAAGTTTATCCTGATTAAAATTAAGTGGATATGAAAATAAACTTTCGTACTCACCTATAAGAGATAGAGGGTAGAGGTCATACGAACGTAACACTTGAGAATTTTTATTCAACAGTTGGTGTTACTCCTTAGAAAGGAAGTATCTGCTGCTTCTATTTAATTCACACATTCTACATAACACGTATGCACTGCACAACACAAAAAACACTACACACGGTACTTGTAGTTTTAAATATTGCACTGAGGCGGTGTGGAAACTTTAAAACGCTGCTCCCTTGTCATTTCCCACGCACAGCACTGCTGATGTTAAGTGTAAATCGAGCGTGAGAAAAGGATGTTCGTCAGCGTTTATGCAGCCTTACTGCCGATGGTGGCGGTCGCGCAGTGGCGGATTGTGACAGGTTGACCGCGTTTTTTTTACAACTTGACAATTTTGTAGCGAAATGAGGCATTTAACTCTACGCGCATGTTGAAAACAGCAGTTGCGATAAGCGAGCTTATAAAAACACGGCGCCAAGAGCAAACGCCCGTAGTGAGAAACGGGGACGATAGCGGATTTTTCTACAAAATCGTTCTATTTGACGAAAAATAGTTTAAAATAAAAACAAAATAGCAGCAACACTTTGCAGGAAAAGAGCGATCGGTGCATTCGGACGATAAGATGGAGCTGCAATCCGGGGGAAGTCGCGATGGCACCTTGCAGCCTACGTTCGAAATTATAGGACACAAGCAGAGAAGGCTGCCAAAGCTTTTTTCCGGCTTTACAGAGTCTCAAATTACCGTAAACCCGGTCCCCAGAAATGTCAACCCTGAGCAATGGGTATCGCATTTGTTTAACGATATTCTAAACTTTGCGAAAGAGAACCTGTTAGAAAACGAACCCGGGTATTTAGGCATATCCATAACAGACGAAAAGGAGACGTCCAAAGCCTTCAACATGAGCGTTAGGCGCGTAGACCAATTGAATGCGGACGTCATTGTTGGAAGCATCGAAAAAGTAATGCAAAGTAACCAACAATTCTTGCTAAGCGGGCCTCTTAATGTGACGTTTGTGTGGACCAAGGAGGTCTCGGGTTCGTGCCACCAACCTTGCGATGCCTGTAGGGGCAATAAAGGCATTGTCGAAATAGCCAACAAAGACAACCTGTGTTTAGCAAGAGCCATTGTTGTAGTCAAAGCCAAAGTGGATCGCGACGTCAACTATAGAACGATGACGCGCTATACGTGAACGGCAGATTGCAGCTTCAATACGTGTCCACGGAGACCTTAGTGCTAGGCAACTGTACCTCTATTTCTATACGTGAACGGCAGATTGCAGCTTCGATACGTGTCCACGTATAAAAATAACGAACTTTCTTCCGCTAAACGGGTAGTTTGCGGTGTGGGAATTTTCTTGAAAATCTACGGTTTGTTAAATTTTTTTATACGCTACTATTTTAGTGTGTGTGTGTGTGTGTTTGTGCGAGTATGTGCCTAGTATCCGTGCGCCACAAGCCAAAACGACGACATTATAGAAAAACTTTATCATCTGCCTACCGGACAGGGATAACCGCGAAAAACCTGAAAAAAGCTCTAAGAGTATTCTAACGCTTACCGATCTGGAAAACCCATGAAAACAAGATAGTGCACTTTTTTAAATTTTCTCAAAAATGGCTATAACGATTTTGATGAAAATATCATATATTTAAGATAATGTCATGAGAAATGAAATGTATATCTCAAATTTTCTGGGAATGTCTCCAAAACTATTCTTCATTGTGAACGCCTTTTGCATAACTGGTAAACCGTAAGATATAGACAAAATTTTTCTACACAAAAAATGTAGATCGCGTTAAAATACACAACTTATGCCATATACATTTCTTTTGTTGAGTGAACCGTTTTCGAGATATTGCTTGTTATTTCCTTAAATTTTCCAATACTTATACTTTTTTACTTTCTCTACTACGTATAGTAAGTAGGGGAAGTATTGCATTCCACCCAAAAATTCGATACCGAGATTTCACCGGAAATACACGTTTTGAGACCTCCTGAATCCAAAAAAAGCATTTTTTTTGAAAACATATCCGTGTGTGTGTCTGTCTGTCTGTGTGTGTGCGAGTATGTGCCTAGTATCCGTTATCCACAAGCCAAAACGACGACATTATAGAAAAACTTTATCATCTGCCTACCGGACAGGGACAACCACTAAAAAAAAACCTGAGAAAACCTCGAAAATTAGAAACGGCTTCGTCAACCACTACAGAAAACGCCTACCAACCAGGGAAAACCTATGAAAAAGCAGAAAGGACTTGCATTCGTTTACCAACCGCAGAAAACCTCCAAAAAAACTAGTTATTTTTTAAAAAAAGGAAAAGACGAATAATATAAGTATGGCAGCTGCAACGTGTGTGTGTGAGTGTGTGTGTGTGTGCGAGTATGTGCCTAGTATCCGTGCGCCGACAAGGTAAAACTTCATCATTTGCCTACCGGGCAGGGACAACCGCTAAAAAACCTGAGAAAACCTCGAAAATTAGAAACGGCTTCGTCAACCACTACAGAAAACGTCTACCAACCAGGGAAAACCTATGAAAAAAGCAGAAAGAGCTTGCATTCGTTTACCATCCGCAGCAAACCCCAAAAAACTAGTTATTTTTTAAAAACGAAAAAACAAAAAGAAAAAAGAAAAAAAGGAAAAGACGTATAATATAAGTATGGCAGAAACAGCTTGCGTTCGTCTACTAAACCGGAGAAAACCCCGAAACACTAGTTATTTAAAATTGCTGATGTGTTCTGGATAGGCTTTTGCAAATGTTGTTGGTAGCAAAACTTACCTTTTCCATCACCTCCAACATACCCCCACTCCCACACCTTTTTTCTTTCCACCAATCATAATCTCTCTTATTCTCACCAATCAACAACTTTCATTTGTTCCTTTCCACCAATAACAACACTTCTTATTCCCACCAATCACAAACTTCACACGTCACTTTCTGTTATACTTTTTATCCCTCGTTCGCCATCTTTCCCCATCTTTCAGCCCCAACCTCCGCACAGACAACACCTCACCGCTCCTTAACCTCAACTTCATGCCTCCGCCATCTTATTTAGTTCCCATTTTTACCACCGCGCCTCTCATCTCCCAACCAGAAAGCCTTCAAGAACAGATCTCGTTCATTCGCACCTCGACGGTTGACTTGGCAGCAGCTACTGTGAACACCTACGTCGTACACGTTTTTGACCGCTTTCGACCGGCTATGAGAACCCTGCTCCTACGTACGCTAGCGACCATCACGATGGTCCAGTACCAGGTTTTTGGTATAGTTAAATTACGCCTCTGCAAAGGGTGTCTGTACCGCTTTAAAAACCTAGGTATATCAGTGCGTAGTGATGTTGGTTGATCTTAAAGCTGGTTAAGCATTTTCAAAAACAGTTTGCTTTTATTTTTTCGCGTCGCGTGCCGCGCTTTTGGTAACGCATCCACACCGGTAACAGGTAAGTACCACACGCATAATTATTTTTCGGACCTGCTTGGCGTAGGAATATATCCTTTCGTGTTTTGGTACTGTAACCTCAAACCTCCTTACCCACCTCTTGCGTCCGCCATCTTGTTTAGTTCTCACCGCATCTCCTTGTCGCAGACCCTCCGCCATTTTTAGTTCCCACTATTTTAACCTCAAAATCTAATCTTCTAAGCTCTTGCTACCGCCATCTTCTTTTAGTTCCCATTCTCACCACCGCGTCTCCTTACCCCCACCTCTTGCGACCGCCATGTTCACCACTAACCTCCAAATTTCCTCGTCCTTAAACCTCTTGTCTCAACCACCTTGTTTAGTTCCCATTTTCGCCACCGCATCTCATATCGCCCCATCTCTCTATCCACTCAAGAAAACTACCATCCAACGTTCAAAAAATTGCTGATCAGTTCACGACAGGCTTTTGCAAATCTTGCTGCTAGCAAAAGTTACCTTTCCCATCACCTCCAACATACCCCACTCCCACACCTTTTTCTTTCAACCAATCATAATCTCTCTTATTCTAACCAATCAACAACTCTCATTTGTTCCTTTCCACCAATAACATCACTTCTTATTCCCACCAATCACAACTTCACACGTCACTTTCTGTTACACTTTTTATCCCTCGCTCCCCATCTTTTCCCTCTTTCAGTACCTACCTCCGCACAGACAACACCTCGCCACCCAGCTCCTCTCCATCACGCGACCTCCATACTCTTCCATCTTCCTTCCTTCATCTTCCACCCCGAATTAACGAACCAATCAAAACACTCCACGTCACTTCCTCAATTCTTTCAACTCGTCCCGGATGAGCCAATCGATTTAACGATAATCCTACCGCTCAGGGCGCTTTTCAAACTTACCGCCGCCGCCGTCGCACGCAGCGACACTAGCGACACGAGCGCCCCTAGCGGCAGGATTATCGTTAAAACAATTGGCTCATCCGGGACTAATACTACTCTCATCGATGAGCTACTTGATGACAAGCTAAAGCTATAAAGCTTTTTCCCTCTTTCCATGATGCCCTATGTTTTGCCCATTATCGCTTCTCTCACTTCGAGTAACAAAATAGCATCTTGATGATTTCTTTAGTCATTGTTTACCTCGTGATGGAGAGTTCGCTGGGGTTTCGAAGCAGCGAATTTGGTCCCTGACCGTCACTAACTAGGAGTTTGGACAGTTACCAGCAAAACAATTTCTCCTGTGTTATACGTATAACATTAATACAGCGGCTTCATTAGATATGATGTAACCTTTGGTTCTATATACTTGTATAATTTGCCTGAGTGTGGATTGCCATATTCTATGAGTATTCTCAAGAATATGCCAATAGCAACATTTAAATTAGGACAATTCCACTGCTCATACAGCAAGCCATCTCTGTTATATGATAAGATAATTGACTGGCCTGTTCGCGCCCAAGTTTGAATCTATATGATTACCTGCTAGAAATTTTAAAACAACACGTTTATACAACAGTCTCCATACTAACAAACTATCAGACTGGTGCTCGCTCTGTATCATCCGAGACATTTTTTAGTTTTATTTACCAACTCCATTTTCTGGTGTGCTCTGCCTGGACGTACTAAGGCCATTCGGATTCTTTTATTTTTTCTGCATTAGAGTTGTGTTAGTACCGTGTATTACAGTGCTTTGATTTTTATTTGGTAACGTAAACTAATGCGCATATTCTCGAAGTGACAATTCTAAAACTGACTCTGTACTTACACTGTATTTTAGATGCATTCTAACATTTTTGTCGCCCAAGAGTTACTGTGTAGTCATGTTCATTTTACTGCGTATTTTATTAATTTGTGCACATGTCTGCGTTACGATTAAATGTCTTTAAAATTATCTTAGGTTTCAGTAGTGATTATTTTTTGTGAGCTTATGAACTGTGTGCAGATTTTTTTCCGGCACAATTTGCACGCTTTGCTCTAGACTTTCACGTTAGTTTAGTTTCCCATTCTCGTTGTTGATCGTGCTTCGGTTTGCTTTTGATTTTTTTATGAAAGCGCTACCGATGCTGACCAGTTTGGTTCTGGGACTCGAGTTTTTAGGCTGAGAGTTGTGTCAGGGAATCGCTTGGAATGATTTCGTATTTATTTGTAATGAGTGCTACGCCTCTTTAATTTTAGTATTTCACTTAGGATCCTAAACAGTAGACCCTTGGCCATTGTGCTGACTTACTTAAGGTTTATTTCAAATTCTCCTCTTCGGGATGTTCGTCGTCCTCCGTGGTGTGTGGTTACCATACCAGCCTCTAGTTCCCGAAGTGGCGGGTTCAAACCGAACTGCAGCGCCTTCGCATAGCCTCTTAAACCTCTGCTATAACGGTTCATTTAGTTTTATAAATGGAAGTTTTACAATAATGTATTCTTAAAATTTGTCTGCACGAGAATAATAACAAAGTATTACTATCTGAACCGAACTGTTTTTTTGTAGAGGAAGACACGACATGCTACGCGGGAAAGGTTGAAATTTTCCCACCAGCCAATGAGGTGCTGTCTTGTCACGTGGTTTGTTTACTTCTCATTTCAACTTATAGGGAAAAAAGGTATAGAGTACATACACAGGTTTAGGCTTTTAGAAAAAAAAACAGTAACTGCTTTGTAAACTAGGCTCTCTCAAGCCATGCCTACTGTGAACGGCGTGCTACATCATTTTCCTGTTAACCCATAGTGCTGCGAGAAATAAGATATTCTTGCGATACTGTCAACAGTTGATCGGTGTAGATCTAATACTTATTGGAAGGAAACCGTAATTTCATACCTTGACTGTAAAGCGAAAACTAAAGCTGGGCCAGCAATTTCAGTGTAACTTTCGAATTCAGTATTTATAATTAAACAAGATTAGCCGTTCTGATTTCCATATTTTTGTGTTGAACAATGTTATCAAAGCACAAATAAAACCCCTTAAATTTTATTGTTCTGGTCCGGCAACGAATCTGCAGTAGGCGTAGAAGTCAGCTCTCAACGAATTACTTTACCTAGCTGACGGGAAGTTTAATGCTTCTGAGGCAAGAGTTTCAAACACACATTCAGGTGAATAAAACGAACAGAAACTATCTATGCTTATTGGGTGTAACGCTTAATTGTATTTCCCCTTTCTCGGAGAGAGAAAAATGCGAAATCACTCGGAATCCTGGACTCAGATGGCATTCGAAATAAAGTCTAATGGAGTGAGAAGTGTTGAATTGAATCATGGCGACAGCTGGCGTATGTCTAGTCTCTCCTTCCATTTTCTTTCTTCATAATTTTGAGACTGGAGCGTGAAACATGCTATCTCGTTTCTAAATTAAATACAGAGCGTTAGATAAAATATGTTCCATACTGTCAGAAAAAACACATGATACAAAGAACTGTGAAACATATTTCTATGTAAAGGAAAGAAGAAAAGCCCGATAATTATTATTTTAGGAGGCGTCTACACTAACCTACCGGTGCACATCTCCAATTCACCCTTCATTGCCCTGGAGGAACGGAAGTCATGTTCAGTCTTCCCTTTATCGGCGAATTTGTAGATAGATAAGATATCTTTATTGGTTACAAATTATTGAAGTTATTACACAAGTATTTAGTGCATGGGTCATTGATCGTACATACATATTTAAGATACAAGGTATAGTGACAAAATAAGTAACAAAAAGGAAGCAAAACAGAAAAAATAACAAGAAAAAGGAAAATAGAGATAAATTACCTTCGACTAACTGAACAAATTTGACCTAGCTTCTCGCACTTTAGCCAAGAAGTTGCCCATGTTTTGACAGTTCCTCTGCTCGGCCAATAGATCCCAACATGTCAACCTCTTTCTTGACGGACTTAAGAATTTTTCTTTCAGTTTAATTTTTCGGTATTTCTCGTGAGTAGTATCGCTGCTATATCAAACAACTATACCTATAAAGACAGTTGATGTGCGCAAGAATATTCATAAAAAGGGAGGGCGCATAGCCTCTCCCCACCATAAGACATTATTCCTTCTTTTGTCTATAAGAGAGCATCTTCCTTTCCCTACCTCGGGAAGGTGAAAAGAAAGGTTCCGAGAAAAAAGCTTAAACAGAGAAGGGACAAGAAACGTAGCCACTAACTAAGGTGAGTCTCAACACCGACTTAAATTTTAAATGTGGTTAAGCTATACATGTTAGTAACTTGGTTAATAATTAATTGACTAATAAGGATTTACTACCTGTGTGACGAAAGGGTGCAGGTGTGGTCGCTAGTGTGCCATGGCTAGGTTTAAGACAGGAGAGTACAGCACAGTCTAACCTCAAAACACCAACACAACGTACGTAATGAAATATTTTCTCCTTTTTACAAAACTGTAACACATTAAATATTATTTTTCTACTTTGTGAGCGTAAGACTTTGTGTGGCGGTGTTTGCAGTTTGACTGTTCACGAACCTGTCCACTATGACTCACAGACTCAACTGCGGCATTTTCTTCCTGCAGACCTGTAAATGCTATGCACCGGGAATGGTGACGTAATACGGCCTACCTATTGTGTTTCTCAGTGACCCTCCTCTGCCTCCCGTCTGCGCATATTCCTTAGACAATATGAGAATATATCTGAGAGCTAGGTATGCGAATATTTTAGGACAGTATAGGTGTCCCCATCACGCACGAATAAATTCCCAGTCTGTCCATCATGTATTAATTGTATTGCCTTTGTCGTTGGAGGTGTTACACAGAGGAAGCAAATTCTAATGTATTACATTCACATGACTTTCTCCACCCACTTTTATGCAAATAATCCTTACAAACTATTCTTCTTCTATATATTTCATGCTAAACGTTCGCAGAAATGCTTTTATTACACACTAAGGGATTTAGCCGTCGTTCCGCGGGTGGCTTCTTAAATCTTAAGTGACAACAGAATTAAATTAATTTCATTGACTTCCCCCATATTCTTTATGAAATTGTCGTAAAACGTATAGATGATTTTTATAACTTATGACAGCAATTTCTTAAAACCCCGTGTTAAACTGATTACAGACAAAACAAAATCCTTTGATGTTCACTAAAAATCCTATCAAAATTGATTTATTTAAGCCCCCTAGTGGTCTAGACATGTTGTATAGTGTTTAAGAAAATTTATTTTGGCAACGAAAGAATTAAAGGAATACTTGAGTAATTACTGATAATAGCAACTAATACTGCGCTTAAGTTAATGCTTGTATCATTCTATAAAAGGCCCTACCTAAATCTTAGTGGAAGCAGAGCTACAGGTTCTTTATCGTTAATCGTTGAACTGACTCAGCCCCATTAATAACACACTTTAATATGTGACCTTCTAGAACATAAACAGTATACATCTCGAAACTTTACAATCGTGAGCTGAATATAAGCAAAAATACGATATATAACTTTATGCATATTGAAAGAGGACACAGGAAAACCTATAAATACATAAGCATCACACTAATATACTCCGAATAGATTAACAAACTCAATTAAACCAAGCCCAAAAGTATAAATCGATATGAGAGGGGGGGAAATGATCATTTAAAACACGTAGCCCAAATGCATACATCGAAATAACAAATAATCTTATTTAAAATACGTAGTCTAAAATGCATACATTGAAGTAAGAGATAATGTTTATTTAAAACACGGAACATAAAAAGCATGCATTTAAATAAGTCTCTAGTTCCCGAGGTCGCGGGTTTAAAGCCCGACGGAGGGCTATGGATTTTTTGGGGGGGTGTAAAATCTTTAGCATGGTTTCCTTCGGAAAGGAAGTAAATCCAGTGGTCCCGTGTCTTAGATTTACGGCACATAAAAGAACCTTAAGCCTGATAAAGAGATCTCTGAGCAAATTTTTGGTGATATACGTCAATATAGAATGGGATGCTAAGAAGCATATTAGTTAAAGAGCGTACATAAATAAATAAAAAAGGTCGAAATAAGAGATAATCGATAATTTAAACGCATAGCCTAAAATGCATACATAGAAATAAGAGGTAGTATCCATTTAAAACTGACAATTTACAGTTGTCCTACTCAGAAATATATTTAGTATGGCGACACTACATAACAACAACTCAGTAAAACAGTGAATTAGAACAACGAAATATACGTCAACTTCTGGACCCGTAAATTAAATTTTGTCGGATTTAAAAGCAACAACAGCATGCTCAACAAATGCGATGGCCCTGGCCAAGAAAATGTAGAATTAAAAAATAATTTCTCCTGTCCGAAGCGGCCAGGCCGGAAAAATCCAGAGACCCCAGTGCCCAAAAATTGGCTGACGGAGTATGGAATCGAGTCCAGAAACTACTGCCCGAAGCGAGGAAAGTAGGTACGAGGGGAAAACATCAATATCGTGAAGGTACCAGGAAAAGGGATTTAGTGTATTTTCAATTATTTTGTATATTGTTAGCATGCCAGAATGACAGAGATAAGCCCCATTTGTACATTTACACGATTTTGAACGACCTGAATAAGGCGGCTCCATGGAGCTGGATGGTCATCCGAAAGAATTGCTGTACATGTTAGTCGAAAAGTTTCAGCAAAGCATCGATGTTGTTACCTTTGGTTAGAGCAAGATGCAAATACCCTAAACTTAGTTCTGGAACTTATCGACATAGAAATCCATGAAAACGTAAACAATGGCCATGGGGAGTAAGTGAATGGCACGGTCACCGCAGAATGAAGGGACTTATTGTCGCCGAAGGAGTTTCTGCTAGGACCATCTGCAATAATTTACTTGAAGCTGCTCTACGTTACGCGTGCCATTAAACAGATTTACACTCACCGTGGACAGCCTCCTGTGGTGTCCAGAAGTGAGCAACTGAAAGGAGAAATGACGAAGCGTTGTGTTCAGTGATGAGAAAAACTTCCGCCTTGGGGGTAATGATGATCGTTTGTGTGTTCCACGCTCGCTCATGAACAACATATTTCATAATATACTTGACAGTGACACAGGGTACCAAATCCTGGAATAATGGTTGGGAAGCCATATCCTACAACGGCAATTTACTTCTACTGTTATATGAGCGACGTTGATAAATGAATGGCACATCCGGAATCTAATTCAATGAATCTTTTGCAGGTGCAGGAAAATGTTCCATTCCGCAGGACAACGCATGGCCATGTACCGTTCATTAAAACCAACATGCTTCACAACTGCCAGGTCTTTCCCCTACTAACATGATTCGGGGTGGGTTTGGCGTCATCAGTAGAGTTCTCCTGTACCATTAACCACTTGTTCAATTGAACCACAAAGTGCAATGTGTATGGAATTCCATTCCACAAGATTATATTCAACTGTATGATATTTTACATGCCAGAAACGCAGCCTGCATTGCTACTAGAGGAGATTATACTGAATACTTAAAGATCTCTTAATGCAGCTCTGCACACATTATTTACAGGAGAATATTCCTGTACCATACATCATGCGCTGTAATCTACTTGTAAGCTGCATACATGAATGAAAGTTGTAGCTCCTTTGAAGCATTCTTCAAGGCGCTTTTGCCATTCACATTTGATGAACACCTCGTACGATACTGTTTTATTAAATATACAAGATTGGTCTTGCGTAATAAATTAACCATAAATAAGCAAAATGAATACGATTCCGTATTTCAGTGAAGGTAGTAAAGATACAAAGTTACAGACTATCTAAGTTTATTTTGCTTGTAAGTACCGCATTGCCAGTTATGCCGCTAAAGGTCTCATGAAAATTCCTTACGTACGTTTTCAGTTAATGTGCAGTATGCAAAATGTATTTTCTGGATCAATTTATCGCTTTTTAGGGATCGCTAATTGCATTCAGATAACTCATTGGGTCAGAGAGTGCGATAAATTGTTGTACTATGAACCTTACATCTGTGGCATAGCGGTACATTTTATTGCAGTATTTTGCTTGGGTATAAACTATGTACATTTAAATTATAAATGATGTCCCAAAAGATACAATTCCACTTTTATGAGAAATAACATTTATTTTAATTGACATAGCGTAACAAATCTGTTTTCTATATGATGAACCACAATTTTAAAAACGTTCATTGTACTTGAAAAGGCGTAGTGTGTGACATGGTTTATTTACAGCAAATTTGATGTTCAGGCATGGAGGAACTTCCGAACGCGATATGGGAGTCTACCACCCTCGATAACTTCACGTAAACAGGCAAAGTGGATTTAATCACCATATAGGTAGTCCAGGGACAAGTGAAGATGACGGAATGAATACGGCCGTCTTTCGGGCGCCCACAGCAGAAGCCTTTTCAGATTGCATCATAGCAAATGCAAATCCCTCTTTGGGAAATCCAGGATACTCCAAATTGCCTTCGTTTGTATCCATGTCGATTACAACTGACACAGAAACAATAAAAAAACGAAAGTGTATGTAATTTGCTCATGAAGTTCCTATATGTTTGAATGACGTAATACTTTCTAACCAATGTGGTATTTTCTAATGAATTGATCAATGCTCTTAAGAGTGTGGTAAGCTTCAATTCACAGAGTGTCCGTATCTACGGTTCAACCAATCCATATATGGTAAGGGAGCTGATACGGGATAGTCCCAAGGTTATTGTGCTGTTAGTTGACCGGATTTTGGGCCCATTCTTTCTTGCCAAAGAAACCGTTTATACTAGCAATTGTCGAGACATGCTGGAACAGTGCTTGATAATACAACCGTGTGGCCTTCAACCAACAGTCCTTTTGGGCCTTAGAAGTGGGACCAACACTGGATAGGACATTCCCAGAATGTTGGATAAGAAGAGATGGTCCAATTGACTGGCCTCTGGATCACCTGACATTACACCCTGGACTTCTTTTTGCGAGGCTATTCCAAAGATAAACTCTACATAACGCGTATGATTAATCTTTATGATTTAAAAGTTAGTATTAGAGCTATCATTATCACTTGACGAGGATATACTGAAGAAGGCTTGTTCAGATAATTGGTATATAAATTAGATGCCATACACGTCACTAGAAGTGAACAAAAACTTCAAAAGTTAATTCATAAAATGGAGCATAGTCTGCATCTTAGTTATTCAATTTATTGCATAAAAGCTTTACTTCGTTCACCATATCAACCAATGTTTGTTCCTCTGTATCGCTTATTATTCGTGTTATATAACATCAAGTTTGTATTGTAGGTCTTTCTTACTCTTCTATTTCTGTATTAGTGTACACGAATTCTCTTTCGCCATTCAATGATGGAGAGTACCTAAAATTCCAGCTTCTTTCCACAAAATACTAGCGCCTTTCTTGTCAGATTCTAAGCGGGATGGTAGCAAATAGCAACCCTCCTCATTTGCATTAGATATGCTGGTAGCCTATTTCAACAGTCATATGGTCATTCAAAACACATTAGGTCCTGAAAACAGGCGTCAGCTTAGCGCGTAGGCCAAAGCAAAAACTACAGTAGGGAACCATGTTGTATTTTGTTGGTTGATGTCAAAATAATTATACTCACAGTCTGCCGATCCTGCTTGGTGTAAGAAGGAAATATATAAGCCAAATATGCAAGCATAAAAACATTAAACCAATGACTTCATTCTTTTCACAATCTGTTTAGTGCCTGATATGTCGTCGTCATCATCAACAATAACAACAACAACCACCTTTCAAGAATTAGGTTCTTCGGTCAGTTCCGGCCTCAATCGATGTTTGCCTTCTCTTGCTGGGTTTCTTCAGCTATGGGTCCATGTAACTACTATTTTCGGAATCCTTAAATTATCCATACTTTCTAATTGCTCATTCCAATTACATCTATGTTCCTCAATTCTTCCCTTATTGAAAATATTTTAACACATTCCATAAGTGTATTCTGATTTCGTATTCTATCTAAAGGCATGTGTCCCAATAATGACCTATGGGAGAAACAAAAGAAGTTTGCATTGGCAAAAGGTAAAGGGGCGATGGCAGCAATTAGAAGCTGCAAATATAAAGTACCTAATATAAATGTTAAATGGCTGGAAAAAGTTTATGAGATGGTTGTGGAGGCAAAAATGATGTATGGTATAGAAATATGGGGATTAGATAGAGGATGGGAAAGTATAGATGTGGTGCACAGGATGTTTTGTAGAGAAATACTAGGGCTACCGAAGTCAATTGTAAGACAGGTAGCACAATTACAGATGGCCAGGGTGTCAACTAAGGGGAAGATAATGGAAAGAGCTTTGAAATTTTGGTTCAGAACTTTAAATCTAAGAAAAAGTAATGTGTTAAGACAATGTATTGAATACCAAGAGAATAGTTTAATGAATGATGGATGGGTAAGTAAATTACGCTACATTTTGGAGAAAAATGGGTTAGGAGATATATGGAGAAGGAGAGAAAATAACGTGAAATTTTTTTGGAAAAAGGCGAGGAAAAGACTAGAAGATATAGAAATACAAATCATGTTAAGTGAGATTGCCGAAAAGAGCTCATTAGTTTATTATAGGCCAATGAAAAATACATGGGGTAGGGAAAAATATATAGACATAGTAAATAAAGAAGAGAGAGAATCTATTGCATGGTTAAGAACTGGAGCATGGAGGCTAAAAGGGCTAAGACAGGGTATTCCTCAGAACCAATGTCCGATATGTGGTGGTAATGAAGGCATTGAACACATAGTATTTAAGTGCCAAGGAACAGAAAATTGGAGAAAAGAATTTTTTTAATAAGAAGTGGTTGAAGGGGGATAGAAATACACTTATGATTGAAATGATATGCCAGGACGCTAGGAGCATTGGACAGTTTTTGTGTGAAGTAAAAAATAAATGACTTTGGACAGTGGAAAGAGAAAAGTAAGAGGTAGCGCATCTTACTTTGAATGGAAAAATATAGTGAATGTGTGACGGTTAAGTAATCAACAAATGAAAAGTGAAAAACAAGTGGAAATGGGACAGGAACAAAACTGAAAAAAGAGCAAGATAATTTATTGACAAGAAATTGTAAAATGTAAATAAAACTGTAGTGATTGTCTACTGAATGAGTGACCAGGGTCAAAGTGCAGTAGACAATCAAATTTGTAAAACTCTTAGCACAATAAATACTATACTATACTATACTATACTATATAACTTCAACTCTGTGTTTATCCATTCTGTTTTCAATGTTATTCGTATAATACCGCACATTCCGGGTATCTTCCTAACTTGTTATGTATATCTCTATCATAGTTATATGGAATATCACACCCTAAATAGTTAAAATGTTGAACTTGTGCTAAAATGTTATCTAAAACAAACTCTGTTCTGACTCTGTGTTTTCCTTGAAAGCGGCGATTTTAAAATTATATGCTTTATAACCCAACCCCGATGCAGTAAATAGGTATCTCCTGAAGATTATTTTCTGCATCTAGCATACTCGCTGAATCATCGGTGTATGCTAACATATTCAAAGTTGACCTTTCTAACCTAATTCCAGTGATGCATGTAATAGATCGTCTATATAAACATTAAAATATGTAGGTAATAATACATACCCTTGTCTTACTCTTTGTCGTATAACTGCACATTGAGGACGTACCTCTCTGCTACTTATTAAGTCGTCACAATATCTTCTACCGGCTGCTACAGTGGTGAGCTAGGAGGTCTTTCTCTCGGGGTATACGTGGGTGGGTGTAAGGATAGAGAAAATCAGTTAAACTGACTGAGAAGTTTAATATATGCTAATACTCGAACTATTGAAGCGAGTTACAGACAGTTTGAGGATGGCAGATTCAACTGATTCTGAATCTTAGTACAAGAAACTGTAGTAAATTAATTATTATATCTACTAACTTCTAAAGTATCAAATTTACGGTTTAAAATAATTGTCTCTGTAATAAAAATGAGAAGCGTAAGTTACCTGAATTGCTAAAATGCTAAATGGCGTCACACCTTGAAGTATGTGGAAACAGTGCGCGGTCTTTAGGTGCTAGAAACTGATGCTAATTGATATGTGAAATCTAAAAGGCTGTAAGCTTATAAAAGACTCAACAAAAATACACTAATTTTAGAAATATGTGTTTATTAGCTTAAGTCCCGTCTACTTTATGACTACCCCACAACAGCTCCTAAGTTATATGTTGTTGAACCTTAAGCTTCTATTCGCATCTGAAACACAACTTTTACTCTTTGATTTAACCATTTCTAAGAATTCTTTCTCATTCTGATTTTTCAGAACTAGTCTACGTGTATTTTCACACAACTCTGATTTCTTAGCATACTGAGTTCTAATTACCTGAATCTTGAGGTAATAGATTTCTTGTTGACTAATTGCCTTAACTACTCTGACTTCTGGCTAATTGTTTTTTCTCGAAAACGTAATTTGCCTAGTAATGGCTTCTTTAACCACTTGCCCATTTGTAACTAGCTGGTCTGACATTATGCATTGATTTAATATATGGCAATTATTGTAATTATTTGTCTCCCTGTTATGTCTTTATAAAATTATTAACCGTACATGTCAATAATTCCGGTATCAACTTTCCACTTTGTAATTAGGTTGAGTCTGAAGCGGGTGCTATTATATAAGGTCTTTATACTCAATATGTTGCCATTATATTCCATAATTTCTGTCTGACTACCTTACCAAAGGCCTTCTGTAGATCTGCAAATGCCATATAAGTGGGTAAATTATATTCCCTCCTATTCTTTCAGGGTATGCGTGGGTAGGACGATAGAAACACTCTCCTTTCGAAATCCATTCTTTTCTTCTTGCTACCGTGACTCTACTATTGACTTTACTTAATCGTTTAACATACCAGTTTATAAATTATATGAGAGCTTAATATACTAGTATGTATATCCGATATGAATTTTATAAAATATTTTGACCTAAGATAGTGTAGTAATATTAGAGAGCTAAAATCTGTGTGTTCTCTTTTTGTCTCCTTTTTCAAATAAAGGATTTGCCTTGGCCTTTTCTTGCTCTTGTTCTGAACATCAAACATGAGAGGTTTATTCATAACTGTATGCTGCAGGCGGTCTGTAAACACTAATCTAAGCTACACTCAAAGGCCTTTCAGCACATTTCTGCTGTTAATAAAGCGGCAGCCCTTTCGAGCTGACAGATGTCGCCAGAATCAGAGTCCGTGATAATACGAGTCTGCGGCAGTTCGCTGCCCGCTCTGACCAAACAAAACATTCGACTAGCACATCTGTGTGCATTGTTATGAAAATTCCGCGTCACGGCCGTAGAATTATACCAAGACTTTCACTCAGTCCTTTTCTAAAGCAAAATGAAAAGGATTACATAAATATTCATAGGCAGGTGTTAATGCTGCCTCTCTTATCTGTCCCCTTTTGCCTAGATCGGAATTAAACAAAAGACTGCAAATAATAGCAGCAGGATATGGTCTTTTCCGTTTCCATAGAGTAGGAATGTAAATTATGGCCTCCATAAAGCGGAACAAGATGGACGAGGAATGACTGCAGCTAATTTGAAACAGCAAAAATATGACTATAATTTCCTTTCCTTTTTTTTTTAATCATTACATATTCATGAAATTCATGGCACAAGAGAGGTGTAATTATAGCAGAGAAATAAAATATACATAATATTTATTATAGTGGTCTATTATTTCCCTAAACCGCGGTGTTAGAATAAAAATCTGGTATTCGACATTCACATTCCTTTCTCTACCCACTATAGTTACATTAACAGCGTCTACAAACTATTCTCGTAAAAGCTTATCTTATTTAAAGCGGAGCTAAACATTTGAATAAGTGGTTTCTTTAGACATTTCGTTGTAGGTACAAAGGGATTAGCGACCTGATGTGTTACATTCGCATTACTTTCTGCACCCTCTATCGTTTATTAGTGACTCTAAAAACTATTCCTACGAAACCTTATTTTCTATCTGCTTGATTTTAATGATACAAACCTTTGCAGAATTAGCTACATTACACATTTCATTATAGATATAAGGGGAATAGCTAGAGTCAAAATAGTTTCAAAAGTGAATGCTATAAGCTGACCTTGCAATTTTATGTCTTTCGTAGCCAAATACCCACAAAGTTGCTTATTTTTATTCCAAACACAAGCAGGTAGATGTGTGAAATTAAACTACATTAATAACAAATGAACATTTGAAGTCCTAACAATGTACAAAAGGAAATAATATTTATTATAAATTGTGAAGAAACCTGAAATAGCGATGATTCGATATAATTTGAAAGTAATAAAATAGTTTATATTATTTATTTTTGTTATATTAAATAATTTTTACTATAGTATATTACTATTGTGAAGGAAATTTAATTCTTTTATAATTAATTAAAGTTAATTTATTTTATTGTATCTTGTGTACTAGAGTATACTGAAGTTAATTATAATTGTTTTTTTGAATTTGAAAGATTTAATTAAGAATTTTAATTATTCTCGTTAACAATGTTTATTTTATTTAAAGCAAAGTCATCAAAATATGATTTTAACCGCAACCCATATATTAACAAACCAGGCTTAAATACGACCTGTATGAGCATTTTATTGGCACCATAAAATTTGTTACTCCAATACTGCAAAATATAAGACACTATTTGAAGTGACAGTTAAATCAAGGTGGAAACTGTTTCAAGCATATTTCAATAAAACTGCTCCTCATCAACCAAGAACAATCCGTAACTGGAGCTTTGGTTTATTCCCAAATTCACAAATTTAAGAACAAAAAACTATAAGAAAATCATAAATGTAGACATTGAGAAAAAGCACATACAGCAAATTCGGATATATTATTAAAACTGGAATATAAAATATCGAGGCTGCAACAAAAATAACAAACACTGCCCAAATTATCCTTAAAAAGCTGTGAAGAAGTGCTAAGAATAACTTTCACTCTGCATCAGCAGATATTCATAAAATTATAGTCAAAACAAGGTAACGCCCGTCAGAATAAGAAAATAGAGAAAAGAGATACCAAATGAAACTACCACAGATGACTATACTTTAATGTTGAAGGGTAGGATGCAAGGAATATTTGAGGAGGAAATCTGAAATTTGAGGGAAACCAATTAAGCATTTGGTTTATACCAAAGTTTTCGAGCAGTTGTCTATCTTTTTTATTTGTGAAAAACAGTTCTTGTGAAATGGTGTGTCAATAATGTTGAATGGACAATTTTTCCTTAAACAAAATGTGTTATATAAGTTCTTATGTAACTTAAAAGCATGACGCAGTAAAACGTCTGAAGTTACATTCACATGGGTTTCTCTACCCTTTATCATTTATTAATGGTTATAAAATTAAACTAGTCTTACGAAAGTTTAATTTCATAACCAGTTCATTTTAATAGATGTAAACCTTTGCAGAAGTAGCTTCATTACACATTTTGCTATACATACAAAGGGAACAGCGATAGTCAAATGTTTAAGAACTGGATGCTATATGCTGGCCTTAATATTCCCTACTGTTTCCATGCAATCGCAAGAAACAACGGAATGTTGAAAGGACTTTAGAATAATGACAAATAACAATCAAAGCATTAATAACGAATGTCTCAGAAATGGCTGATGGCACAAGAATGTTTTTCGAAATAAATTGTGTATTTTAAAGAGATTTGGATTCTTTGTGTAGTGTATCGCTTATCATTTACCGGTTATACTGTCACGATACGTATGCGAGGAGCTTATGATTATTGAGCTTATTATTATATATTAATTTATATCGCTTCTTGAACCAGTCACCATTTTCTAATTTTATA
This sequence comes from Deroplatys truncata, assembly GCA_030765065.1. Taxonomy (NCBI): domain Eukaryota; kingdom Metazoa; phylum Arthropoda; class Insecta; order Mantodea; family Mantidae; genus Deroplatys; species Deroplatys truncata. Next base: position 74,655,963 of record CM060976.1, on the reverse strand, counting down.
CAGAATTGTACTTCATACCTTTCTGATTTTACTGAAACTTTCTTAAGCTGTGTACGCGACAGGATATAAGTGGCTTACCTCATCCTATGGTAGTTTCAGTGGACTTTACCGTGACATCACGTCCCGGATAGAAACTCATAGAATAATGTTTCATAATGTTGCATCATGCAAATTCAAAGATGTCACGCGTCTCTAGGAAAAGCCTGGAAACCCACGTAAATCCTAGGTGGTGGCACACCATATATGATAAATGCCGTCGTCATAATTCAGAGACCCCGGTAGAAAACTAGAGCAGATATAAGCGAGCGCTCTGAGCTCCCTCCGTCACTTTTTCGTTGGTCGCTCGTCAAGAGACATCTGTAACTTCGGTCCGCTTGCTGCGGGACCCAGCTCCTCTGAGACGGTATCGTGATATTTCCTTTAGGTAAGCCCAGATAGGGAATATTCTAAGATATCTCCTTTATTGTGACCATAAATAAGCAGGTCCTTAATACTTGTACACCAAGCACCTCATACACATTCGGCTAACCAGTAAAATATAATATAATCAGATAATTATTTGCTGTTGATGCATCTCATATTCCTGCTCTACCTCCTTTTACTACACCCCCAAGTCACATCCAAGGAGGCTGTGACAATACAAGGTTATGCAAAATCCCTTCCGAATGGAGAGGATTACATAGGCTATTTACAGAGAATTCAAGATATACATTTTGTTTGTGATGTAAATATCTTTAATACATGGCATCCTAATCAAACTGAGTTTTTCTCGAGAAAACAAGAAATTTCGCAAAATGCTTCACGTAAAGACTAATTGGGTTATGGGAATTTTCTTGAAAATCTTCGGTCACATGTTGGAAAATACGAACTTAAATGCCAATTTTGGTATTTATCCGACTTTTCGCTTTTGATTTATGATCCTCCAGACACACGCACTCGGATCCTTTTCTAAACACGCTTTTTTGGATTTCAGGCGAGCTCAAAACATGTATTACCAGTGAAATATCCGTATCAAATTTTGGGTGAAAAGCAGTACGTTCTCTACCTACTATGTACGTGCTTGAGAAAGTCTAAAAATAGATGACTATTGGAATCAGCACTGAAATTATTTAAATAACCCTGTTTTAAAAGTCGATTGAGAAAAAGTTAAATGCAGTCATATTCGTAATAAATGTAAGTAATCTTGGAGACAGATAACATATTTTTACATGATACCACACAGATTGACTGGAATTGTATATGAGGACTATTAAGAAAGTTTGTCTTACCAGTAAAAGGTATAGAATATGGCCCACTCACAATGGTGGCACATTATGTCTACAATGTACGTGGAAACTAACAATAACAATGCAGGAACGCTGCATCGGTTTGGTGGTACGCACTTTACTTCTTTGTTCACTAAACATGAATATGCCACCCCGGCATTGATGGGCAGACCTCTTGTACAAGAGTACATCTTCAACACCATGAAGGTCAATTCCCGCCAACCAAACAGTACAACAATATCCTTAAAGAAGAGGTGAATGCTTTGAATGGAAATCGAATTGAGCACCAGCTCTATGAATAATTTATCACATGTGTTATAGGTCGCATGCTTATAGCACATTTATTTCTTCCTTGATTGTACATTGCCACCTCTAAAATACTGCATACTTTTATTTTAATATTCTATGTGTCGTTTCTTCTGTCTATAGAAACATTTTGAACTACTCGTTTTAGCAGGCGCCCAACACATGTTAAGCATATCTTCAATTATTATTGCATATTTTCTTTCACTTTCGTAATTTTAACTGATTTTATATTTGGCGCGCGCTAGCATTGGTTGCTCATGCGCAAAAGTGATTCATGCCTCACATACATGTGATCGTTGCTGCTTTAGGTGCTACACAGATCCTCAGTTCGTTGACGGGAATGCAGACCAATCTACACACATGACACATCGATGTACTACTTGAAATCTCTTCTCCTATTGGCTGCTTTTACCTAGAATTGTGCTAACATCGACTGGAGCACAAAAGCGTTTCTGCTGCTTGCCTTAGTATTACCACTGCCCTCTATGTGGTGTTGATACAATTACCTTTTCTGCTATGCACGGCTATACATGATACCAGCAGCAACTTAGCTCAGGGAGAATAAAGCTCTCCGGTGATTCACATGTGTAGATGATACAATTTTAGCTGTTAGTTTCTCTTGTTTTCGATAACAAACGGCCGCAAAATGTTTGATTCAACTTAAAAACTCAGGTTATGTCCGAGAGTAATAGTTCTGTTATCTGCGCTAACCTGAATTATGTGAGCTTGATTAATTATCCTTTCTTTAGGAGGACCCTGGAGGAAAAAGTCCAAGAGAAGCAGCTAGGGAGGCAAACTCCAACTCTAAACATTACGCAATCTGCAAAAGGAGGCAGAAATAGTTCCTACATTAGGTGGTTTAACCCCAAAATCTATGAACATGCATGGATATGTGGATGCGAAGAAAGAAATGCCCTTTTCTGTTTTCCATGCTTGCTCTTTGGAAACAGTGATTCTTGGAGTACGACGGGAGTGACAGATCTAGGACATATTAATGTTCTTATCAACAAACACAAACAAACAAAATGTAAAGCATTTGAGCAATGTCCTAGATTTAGGTGCTGTAGGCAATATAAATATTATGACTCAGTTAAGCCGTGCTTATCAAGAAGCGAAGCTGAAATATAACCAGAAAGTTGAAAAGAAACAGGTATGTTTTGTCGCGCATTATAGGCTGTATAACGTTTTGTGGTGCGTTTCAGCTGGCCTGAAGAGGACATCATGAGACTGAATCTTCTGAAAATCCTGGTGTATTCTTATGATTGGTTGATTGATTTAGTAAGTAATATTGACAGTGCTATGAAGGAACACTTGGACTCAAACCATATTTTCAAAGGGACTTCCCAGGCGTTTATGCCCCCGTAGCTGAGCGCCCTAAAACAATATCCATCATCATAATCATCATCATCATCATAAAGGGACTTCCATCTAGAAAGAACTCCGGATTGTATGCTAGAATTTTGTCGTGAGGTGATTGCGGATAAAACCACAGATGTTTCTCATCAGTTACAGCTTGTATTAGTCTTTAGATACGAGTAAAATTATTTTCCGTCTAAAATATTTTGGAGTGTTTTTAATCCACAAGGACAAAATGCAGAATCAATTTCTGAAAGCATATTAAAGGTGCGTAATGAGTTATTCAGAGACAAACCTCATAAACTCATTACCTAAACTTACGATGGAGCCTCGGTAATGAGGGTGCAATTGGAGGAGTACGAGCCAAAGTCAAATCTAGTTTCCAAATGCGCAGTATATTCACCTCTACGCACATCAGTTGCATTCAGTGATGGGATGTGCAGCTTCACAGAATAAGTCTGCCAGAATATGCTTTCTTAACCTGTCAGCTTTACCTGCCTTTTTCTCAAGATCCCTACAGCTTTTAGCCGTCCTAGAATCTACGGTGGCCAGAAGAGTTCCTAGTGGTTCTACAACTAGATGGAATTTTATATGCAGAACTGTTAATGTAGTATATGAAAATCAGGAAGAATTGCTACAGTGTTTTTTGGAGTTGCAAAATTCTGCCCATGATAAGACTTGCCTGGAAGCAAATGGACTTCGGCGTTATTTAGAAGATAGAAAATTCCTTTCTTAGTTGAAATTCTCTCACAGAGCATTGTCTAATGTTGATATCTTTATAATCAGCTGCAGTCTAGATCAACTAAGGCAATTAAAGCAGAAAATGTCGTGTCTTCATTCATTCAGTGTATATGTGATATCCGAGAAGCAGCCGACAGTATATTTATGTTTCATTCTGAACCAATGAGCAAATGACAGAAGGTGGAGTCTCTGAATATAGAAGCAAAAGAAGTGTGCGATCGCATTATTGAGAAAGATAGATGTCTTTTCAGACGCTGAGTCATCTCGATGCAGCAAAGCTGTTAAACTAAGCTTTGGCAGCTTTTTAAATCAGTTTCCCTAGAGTGAATTTCAAACTGCTGTGGACACATATACAATACTGAACAAGAAAATACTAAAGACACACAGCTCAGTGTTCTGTATCCAACACCTGACTTCAGAAATATTTATAGGTCTGTGCATTTATTGCAATTAATAGTCTCTAACAGCTTGCAAGATTAATTTTCTGAAGTGACAACTTTGCTAAAAATTTTGATCACAACGCCAATGACCACTTCTGAGCCAGAAAGATGCTTTTCGTGTATAAAATGTGTAGAAGCGTTCTTGAGAAACACCATGTTGAAAGATCGCCTTACTGCTCTGGCAATGTTGTCCAAGGAGAAGAACATCGTTTCTAAGATGGAGGGATTCAACACCAGAGTGGTTGATAAGTTCTGCAGTAGGAAGAAGCACCGTATGGACTTTATATTTCGACATTAGGTAAGAGAATTTACAAAAATGTGTATATATTGTATGGTACTGTAGCGCACACATTACTTTGTTCACCATGCATACTTATAGCACGTTTATTTCTTCCTTTATTGTAACTTGCCACCTCTAACATACTGCATACTTTTATTTTAATATTCTGTATGTCGTTTCTTCTGTCTATAGAAACATTTTTAATGACTCGTTTTACTTTATGGATTGAGTGTTAATGAAAATAATAAATACTTTCAGCTGTATGGAAGAGATTCAAAAGGCTTTGTACGCCACTGGCAGATATCTCGCAACACTCCTAATACTAAAACCAATTCTGCTCTTTCTATCAACTGAATTTCTACAAACGCTGTGCAGTATATTCGCGTATTTACTTCAAAATTTCCTGGTTGTTTTAAAGCGGAGTTGCAAAAACTGTGTAAATATCCACATGGAACCTATTTTAAGTTAATGAAGTTATCGTATACATTTCTGAACACCAAACGAATTACTTCCATAATCAGGACTTGAAGATTTACGTCTGTGATCCTACGTTCATTGTTTTGGGCGAGGTACAATTACAGTTTTAGTTTTTTCTAACAGTTTCGAAGATATGCATTTTCTCAATCTTTTTTAAAAATCAATACACTTTAAGTAAAGTGTATACGATGAGAGCAACACCACCATCTTTTTTCAAAAAATTGTCCATTGTGTTCTGTGGCTCGGATAAGGTGTATTATCTTCTCTTATACAACCTTAAGTGATATTTTATATTGTTTATTATTTTATAACAAAGGTTTTGTTTCCGAAATTATAATAAAATGATATTCGCCTTGCTCAAAAAGACTGCAGTTAAAATTTTCATTTTCTAATTTCAAATTCAAAGCTAAAAGGTTTAACCCAAAACAGAGAAAAGAACATTGCGTATTTGTTCTCCTATGTTATGTTAATGAATGTATGAGCGATTTTATGCAGTTTTCTGGCGAGTACAGTACATCTGGAATAAATGTGAAAAAGAAACACGCTTCTACTCTCAAAGACCCCATAATATAAGTTTCAGTTCAACAATTTTTTTAAAGTTAAAGCATAAGTAAATGTTTCATCAAATGTGTTAAATTTGGGGGACAAGTTACCCTATCAGAAGTTCATTCTGCTTTTATCTGCAATATATTTTCATAAAATAACAACGCGCAACAGCAATTATATATTCTCTGAAATTTGACCCCAGAGCATTTGGTAGAAACGCATTTTCTACTACAGAAAAAAATATATGTAATATATAAATACTGTTAATCGCCCATGAAAGCCAAATTAATTTCGTGTATGAAGACTTTCGTGTGATTCTGCTTTTCTCGTAGCTAAACACCATTCCCCTTTTGGTCAAAATGCTTAGAAATTAATTTCTGTGCCGCTTTTAAATGTGTTATTTCCCTAATACTTTGCTTAAATAAATCTAATAATTTTTATATTTTGTCAAATATTTTAGTATTGTGGAACATTTGTCTTCATACTTTACCACTGTAAGCGTACCTAAAATCCGCTTGCAGGAAGAGCGCTGGGACTGAAGGTTATGAGCTCAATGTGCTACATTATTCCTCAAGGTAACAAGTTAACAAGGGGATCCCTAACTCTTGTTGTACGGCCTTAGATTTGAGCGAAACTCTGTATTGACATCTTTGTCTTTCTACCTCCGGGTAACGTAGAGACAGTTGATTAATGCCGGAGATGTCCGGATAACCCCATGTTGACTGGACTAGTTTAATGCAATTGCACAAAGAAGAGCGGAGTTCATGTTAAATTCCCTTTGATACGCTCGTTTCCTCTCTGTAAGATTCCCATGGAACAGAATCTAGCTTTCCTACATTCCTTCTTTTGAATATTTTTATGACTTAGCCTTGTGCTTTATACATCAAACTGTATAGTATAATTATATCTCTACGTCATTTTTTCAAACCTCCTTTATGCAGAATATGCGTTTAATTCTGCCGAGGCACCGAAAACCTTGTTCACAAGTCAAATACCGGCTGTTTTATAGTCATAGAATATAAAGTACATCATACCTTCCAAAGTTAGGGGGCAATGTCTCTGGCCCGCATTCGTGAGATCCGGGTTCAATTCCTGGCGACTGCCCACTCTGACCCGTGGGCTTTTCGTGATTTCCCCGGGTCGCCAGTCAAATGCTGGAGTGGTTCATCTTCTACCATGATTCTCCTTCTCTCATTTCCTGTAACCATTATCTTCCTTGTCACCTGTTTCAGGGTTTTAGGACCAGAACACGGCGCTCGACGTGTTGCGGCTGGGCGGTGGCTTGCGCCTTGTAAAGGTTTCTTCCCTGATATCATCGCGGTACTGCTCAGTTTGGTCTCTCCTCAGTGTGGGGCTCCGCCCCGGGGGACCCTGGGGGTTGGTGGTTTGTGGGCAGGAAGCGGGCGGTGTCGGATGCGTTCTATATGGAAACGTTAAGGACTCCGTCCGTGCCCGTCGGCATCCGGATCTGCTCGCCCTTCGAATTTCTCCCGTCATCCTTCCTTCCCAGGGGTCGCGTTGGAAGCACAAGAGGTCAACTGGCCTGCGTGCAGTGCTCTGCCCCGGTTTTCGGGGCCCCCTTTGTGATAGTACCTTTACCTTTTACACCTTTCAAAGAGAATAGTTTACATGAAATAATTTAGCTCAAACGAATCGCACGGATGATCTATTTCAGTTAAAGGATTTAATCTCGCATGGCACTGAGGTATGGATCCATCACCTCCCTACCATGGTGACGCGTGACGGTAGAAATTCAAACTAGCAACAGCCAAGGTCGACAGCGCAACTATAACAAACATGCGAAATGAAGACAGTTACACCTATACGCTTCACCCATTTTGTTGCAACAAAGCGCAGAGACAATAATAATAATAATAATAATAATAATAATAATAATAATAATACCTTTTATTTAGGAATTATATACCATACCAATCCATTCGTTATTTTATTTCTCCATAAATCCTATCCTATGCAACTTCATCTGTTAGTCCTCTAGATGCCTTGCTTTTTGGATCCCATTCATCCATTGTTCTCTTGAGCTTCACCGTTCTCTGTTTCCTTCAGCTTTCCATTCTATTACAATTCTTACTATTCTATCTTTCTCCATTCTTTTCATATAGCCAAACCATTTTAATTTTCTGTCTCCTATTATTTCCAATATATTTCTTTTACATCCATTATTTTCGAACTTTTGTATTTCTCTGCCAAAAGTCCATCTCTGTTATTAATAATTTTCTTTCTTGTTGCCTATTTATTGTCCACATTTTTGCTCCATAGAGTAATACAGTTTGTACTATTCAATTATAAAGGAGCTTTTTTGTTTTATTTAAAATGTTTCTGCTCCATAATATCGAGTAATACATTCCAATTACTTTTCTTCCTTCACTTATTCTTTTCTTTTTTCTATTTCTAATCTGGCAGTTCCATCTGCTTCTATGTTTAATCCCAAATATTTAAATTTATTGATAATTATAATTTTCTCATAATTAACCTTTAACTTTTAACCCGTGTTCATTGTTGGTCATAATAAAATTTCTGTTTTTGTTTAAGTTAATATTACGTCCCTACATTTTAGCTTCAATTAATTTTCCCATCATGTATGAAGCGTCCACAATATCTTTTGTTACTATTACTTGGTTGTCTGCAAAAAATAGTTAATGAAAGATGTAATTTTGATTCACGGGGATTCCCATTGTATTGCATTTTTGGACCGTTTGAGTAAACAAGCATCTATATATAATATAGATTTATAATTTATAATAATAATAATAATAATAATAAGAAGAAGAAGAAGAAGAAGAAAAATACAATACGTTAATATAAGAGTATTACTGATAATATAAACTAAGTCTCATATAGCTATATGAATAATCGGTTAAACATTTGGAAAACTGGTGAAAAATGTATTCTAAAACTGCGAAGGAATAATAATAGCAGGAAGAATGCAAACTGACTAAGATTTGCTGAAGATGAACACTGTTAGTCGGTTGGAAAAAATCGTAAGCAACTCTAATGGATGTTGGACAAACGTATACGATAAAAGACAAAGGCAATGGTTACTGGAATGCGGAGATACGTATGGAATGTTCCATAAACAGTAACATGAAATCAGACATAGCATAGCAATAGAAAATGAACCTTTTAATATAAAATGAAGAATTTTCTGTCTAATCTCTAAGCAGGAGCTAAGGAAAAACTTACTGACGTGCTTTATAGAAGTGTCGTTGCGATGAAGGAAGGAAAAACGATTGGAAATGTGGTAAAGGAAAAGAATGGAACAGATAAAATGACCAAACAAGTTTCTTTAAAAAATAGGGCGAAGGAAGAACCTTGCTGAAATTATTTAGGAAAAGGAAACGCTGGGACGCTGTATGGGAAGAAAATATTTGTTGAAAAATCAACTGGAAGGAGTGACGATTACAAAAAGGATCTGCAGAAGAATATACCAGATATGATGTTAAATATTAAAATAAATAATTCATATGCAAAGACGAAGTGAAAAGGGATAAGAACGAAGTGGTTGCAGTGAATTATAGCCTCTGGACACAAAACTGTAATTGAATGCTTTAAGTTATGCATTGGTAATATTAAGAAGTGATATAACAATATTAACATTAATTACTATGGTGATTATAAGAATTCTGATGGAGTTGATATAATAATTAAGTAAATAATAATATGCTGCTGTTGGCAATGACAAGATAAATGGTTAGAAAGAAATACAAACAATGAAATGAATGAACGTAAGCGACAATATATGTGTATTATTTACATTAATTTCATCATTGTAGTCTCATTTAAAGTATGCTGAGTATACAAAATACTGTTTTTGTATTTAAATAAATTTCCAGTGAAATACTAAATCCAACTTTTGAGAAAATGCAATGTCTAGGTTCTCTAGGTGATAGGGAGAGTATCAAATATAGACCTTGGAATCCTTGTTATGGCATACAACTGAAAATAGCTTCTAATTTTAATTGGTAACTGTACTTGCAGCTTGAAATAAATTTTCTGCAATGGGCTGGTTGCCAACAATATCAAAGAAACTCTTTTAGTGTGAATATCTGAATTATGTTACGATTTAGCACCAATGCACGTCGCCATTCATTCCATCTTTCATCCTGAAAGGAACTGAGCATGGTTCATTTTGAACGTGTTGAAGCATAATCAAAGTAAAGCTAATGATCTCATTAAAATGTTATTTTCTCTGTTTCCACGGTTGTAATCTTTTCATTAGGCTCTCGCCGGTCTACAGCTTTTCAGACGATGCTGTTAAACAGCGTCGTACAATCCGCTTTTAATGGATTCCTCGAAAAGATGTCCCTATAAAAACTGAAATGTATGCAGCAGCTCCGCATTCGTTGGTTCTACTTAACACGCCTGAAACATGTATACATGTATAAAAGCTCTAATCTCTTTTTTTCTTGTTATGTCCTTTACAGAAATATACATTTGAAGGAGACTTCAAAAGAAGACTTTGTATATTTGTCAGTACATAAATAGTTTACGGCATTAAACTTGAAAATAACGAATTGCATTTATACACCACCAACTCCTATTTTTTAACATTTAATTTGCTAGTAGTAGAACCTGCAGCTCTTTTTACGTTACCCCATTAAATGACGGGTATGTACATTCCCTTCCATTATGCCGTCTCCGTAGCTTCCAGAGGCATACTACTGACATTCACAGGTGGAGTATGTGTCTATAGAAAACAGGAGGTGTGTGTTTACCTTTCCGCGCATACAGTGGCAATCATATGATTGTTGCATCACTGGGCTTTTCCGCATACCCAGAGGTGTTAAATATTGTGGGAAGGAGCTAGGAATTGAAAAGAATCACCGGCACATATGTTAACAATTTATTATAAAGTGTTGCATTTGTTAACAATTCCATCATCAGCTTGCTTTAACTTTTAAAAGTTATGTAATTTACAAATAATATACTCCGAGATGACAATATAATGTACTCTTTCACCTTGCTACACTTTAAGCTGCCCTACAAATCGAGAATATTTCCGAAACAGCGACTAATACAATGCAATGTCACACGAAGTAAAAAGTATAAATGCTTCTCCCGTAAATGTGAATTTAGAAACACCAACAGTAAAGAGGTTAAATTTTGCAGCTTACCAAACAGTTGAAAATAATTTAGAAAAGCCAAAGGTTACTCTTGGTAGTATACGCCAAATCTCGCCATTTCAAAACCAGAACACAAGCTGGGTGCTATCCATTCGGTTCCTGGCCGAAGAGTGCCTCTGCTACCTGCCCAGGAGTTTTTGAAGTTGACCACGAGAGTGATGGCACTCGCGTCAGCAAAACAGCCAATGGTAACTCTGCACGACGCCTTGAGTTGGGGAATGATGAATTACGTCATGCCTGACGACATCTTTCTCGAAGCTTCGGATGTTAACACTTCCCTCGAGGACCCACGTTATCATTTCCGAAGCATGGGCCGTTCTTGAGCTGGTTACATAAGCTATGACCAAGGGGAAGGGGAAACGACACAATGTATAACTTTGAGCTTTACTCGTCATCACTTGCAATAACCATGTTTAAATATATAACTAAATAAAACATTGTTTTGCACAATTTCTCCATGAAAGAGTATTTTAATGCCAATATAATGTAAAACTGAAGTATATTATACTTTTTACTCTCAAAGAGCAGGATTGATGTTACGGCAGTATTGAATTTGGATCTGCCTCTCGTTCTCCGTTGCTAAAGTCGGGTTTGGAGGTCCCTTCACGGCTATGATGTTCTGCTCGTGCTTTTGCCTCGGCTAGCTATATTGATGATAGGATTATATAATGAGCATGGATTCTGGTTGTCGTAGTCCTACTTGGGATGTGATGGCCCAAAGATTTAGGAATGGTTTCACTCAACTCACTTTTATTAACAATTATGATCTTGAACACTGAAATTGTAATTCAGGAAACTATCTTCTTACTCTTTATAATGCTATTTGAATATACACACTTTGCTTTCAGTCTTCGTGCACCTGCTCACGTATTGTTTCGTGTTCTTGGCTAAGGTGGCGGAAATAATTTACAATTTGTACTACTAACACGTAAATAATATACATCCTTTGCGATGATAAATATTGGAAACGTCGGTGTATTTTTAACCACTTCGTCTACCTGTTGTTCGGCACTTCACAGCTTTTCATGGCAAATTCTTCACCTCGGGCATAACATGTTTGCTTAGACGATGATCCTTTGAGAGTGCTCTGAAGCTTCTGTTTGACTCGCTATTTGTATGAATTGTCTCTTATCTCTCTGCTCCCTTATTGGATAAAATTTTTGCGCTTTTAAACGCATCTTGTTCTTACGTAGTTCCGTTTTACACATATATTGGCTAATCCGAACATCACATGACTTATTTCGAACATGGCGAAGATATGCTGAGACCATCCCCCCATCTTGAACTTGGTCACGGGGAGTTATGGATAAAGGTACGGAAGATTTCTACTCTCCTGTACATTTACAAAGACTTTCTTGATAGCTAGCATCATGAAACGTCAACTTTCCTCGTCACATGCTTTTCTGTACACAAAGCTGGTGATTCCGGATAGTTTCCTATTATTATCTTGCAAATATATACAGCTTCATCTAATTTTAGTAGCCTTATAGTAATCTTAAACCTAACAAAATTAGCATGAAAAGATTGCAATTATTATGATAAACAATCTACCATATCCAATGTGTCATCTGGCACGTAATTATGCATATCATTATCTACGAGGCAAAATTAGTCTCCATACAAATTAAAATTGTCGAACAGTCATACAATTCTCTCTACTCATTCTTAATTATGTATACTTACCAGCTTGGAAATCAAAACATTGTACATAGGGGTTTGACGTAAGAAATAAATTTTTCTTTAATACCCCCTCCTTATTAATTTCATAGTTAAAACTATTGAAATAAGAGCAAAAAAGTGTATCATAATGCAATATTAAAACTTTTTATATAGTAATTCCTTTCTCTCAGCAATGATTCATTACATTGTTAAAAGTTTTAGCTGATTTCCATGGCAGGTGTGAGTAATCTGAACTCCCACTATCTGTTTTCATATCATGGTTTTCAATGTTACAAACGCTTAGTGCGTCATGGCCCACGATAATGAAACAAAATTAATGATGAGAAGAATTAATAAAAGATTTCATTTCATTTTTTCTCTAAAATAAGCAGTAAATAATCTTGCTCATTTCAGATTCTATTCCCTCTTTAATGTTCTAAAAATATTCTTATAAAATATATCTCCAAAATAAACATGAGAGAAAGTATCCCACACGATTATCCATGCTAAATCCCCTATGATCAGTGATTTGATTTCATCGCTATACAGGATATTAATGCACTACACAGAAATATTTTCAGAGAATGTGGAGGTGTATTAAGCAAGTCATTTGAGATAGGAATCTTTTGGCTTGTCTATTCAAATGTCGAAGTTACGTTTATAAGTTTCTAAAGTGTCCTACGCCGCTGGCTAAGGTTGATACATTCGAGAGTACAACACATGAAAACGAAGAGATATTTCAACTTTCGAATAAAAGGGAGTAATTATTTTCGAGTTCCAGTTTCGTTCTAAAAAAATGTTCTTGCTAAAAAAATGTTGAAAGGGTGAAAGAAAGAGTATAAACATCAAAGTCTTTACGTCAGTTTTAGAGGAACTGTCCGAATTGGCGAGCTGCATTTTCAAGGTCAAGTTCACAGCGGCGAAGGAATGACTGTCGTATTCTAACCAAAATTGTTGGTGTGTGTGCGTCAAGTAACATTACATGCTGCTATTATTCGGGTGGTTAAGTACTCTTCTGAGGTGATAGGTGTATCGTACACCATAGACTTAAGGTGACCCCAGAAAAAGAAATCAATTGATCCGGAGAGCATGGTGGCTAAGCTACTTTGGAACTCTCCCTTCCGATCCATGGGACAAGAAAAGTTGATTCAAATGCTTCCGCACAGCCAGGGAGAAATGGTGCGGAGCTCCATCATGTTGTAGCTGCATTCGACGACAAATATACAGATGTACATCTTCTAAAAATACAGGTTTAATGTTCGGTAAGAAATAAAGATAAACATGTTCATTTAACCGAGGGGGAAGCAGATATAAGCCAATGATATGGTCTGAAATACCGACCCATATGTTCACCAAAAACGTCTGATGATGACTATTTACCACAACAGCATGCACATTGATATAGTCCCACACATGGCTTGAGTTGAAAACTAGACCGTCTCTGGTGAAATATGCTTCAGCAGTAAACAGTACCGACGAAAATAATTCAGGCTGCCTGACCAAAGCCTAGTTACATAATTGTACCTACAAGTACTAGGGCTAAAGTCTTTCAGCTTCACCTTTTGACGGTGAAATGAGTGAAGTTGTTCTTCGTGTGTGGCTTGCCATACACTAACATGATTAGTCCCCAGTACCCGCGTAATAGCTAGTGTGCGGGTAGGTGGCTCTTCTGCAATTCTTTGCAGAACATTCTCCTCAAATTGCACTGTGCGTCGAGTTCGTGTAACATCCACATTGCCCCTGTTTACCTTGAAGGTTTAACACTCGTGCAAATGCTTATCGGGATATCGTCCTCTGTACAGTGCTGCAGCAGCTAAACCACTATTTCTTGATTCACGGTAAGTAAGGTGCCTGTAAGATCAGAGAAGGTGTGCACGTTCGCCATGTTGTCTGTTGACAACCCTCAGCACAAGGGAATGATAGTAGTGTTACTACGCTGGCCAATCAGAATCGCGTCCTTGGTATAATTATCCCAATACTTCTTCGTATGGAATTAAAAAAGATAATAAATAAAATAAAAAGCTGCCAGAAAAGGAACCTTGGGACATCAGCTTTTGGCGTTACGCATAAGCCACACGAGAATTAAAGAAGCGCCTCTAGAGTAGGCTACATAAAGTAAGAAGGCGGTTAATTGATGTTTAATGTCGAACTGTCAGGTGATTAGTTCGATATTTGAGAGATTTTCGTGGCATTAAATCTTGAGAACGCTAATAACGAGCTGCTGAAAATGAATATTTCTATACTTGCGCAGCGGTTTTAATGACATTCTAAGTTAATTTTCCACCGGCATTGCTTCAACACTGACATCAGCATCTGATACCAATATGCTTATCATCATACAACTGCTTATGTTTAGCCGTGGACCATGCATGTCTGTCTCAAATTGTTTATATCCGGCACATCTAAAATTACTGAAGATTTTCGGTGTAGTTTATTAACAACCTATAATATATATATATATATATATATATATATATATATATTGAATCACTGTTATTGTCGTCACAGCACGCGATGGTCGCCAGTTTGATACGGGATTGTTTCGCCCTGAGGAGGCGACAGTTTGAAGCAGAAACAATGGTCGTCACCTTTGAAGCCATTTACGTGAGTCGCTAATATGTTGTTCGAAAAAGATCCCTCGCGATAGCCGTGAAATGTTACTTACACAAGCGCGTCACTAAGTACTTAAAATATCATACGAGCAATACATACCGGTGACGGTACCAGAGAGAGAGCGTAACTAATGCATGCACAGTTGTGTGCACGAAGGTGTGTGAATACCAGTCCGGTACCAAAAGTAACTCTCCGATTTAAAACTGCACACCTTTATTACTAATCCCCACCAACATTATTTTTTACGCGCAACCAATACTTAAAAGTCCTTATTGTGCCTCTTAAATTTGTTACAATGGGGCTTGGCTAAAATCTCAGAATCTAAGTGTTTTTTTCTTTTCTAGAATTCTGCCAACATGACCCTGTAAACCTAATGAGCTTATAACTTAACCCGAAGTCCCGGAATCTTTAAGCTAATGCCTTCGCTACTTCGGCTGTTACTAATGACTTTCTCTACCCTGACTTCGTAATTACCTTCATCTTTCCGGACAAACGTTTCAAGTTAAACTTGTTACATTATACACTGATGTAATATACGAAAATTATTTATTGCAATTATTTCTCTATCTTAGTGTTATTTCTTTAATTACTTATATCTGTCCGTCAAAAACTACGGTATCAACATTATCCCTAGGAAGGATTTCAAATTAATCGAGATAAATGCGCAGTTATAGTATTATCAGAAACTGCATTTTAGTTTTTAGCTATGGTAACAAGGTGATGGAAAGAAAGGAAAGAAGTAAATAAATAAACATATAAAACTAAAACAGGAATGGAAATCTTTAAGGTAAGTCCAAAGTGTTGTGCATGTCCAAGTGTACACGCTTCGGAAAGTTCGGACGTGCAAAATTGAATGTAACACTATAAAAAATGGATTTGAAACAAACTACTTATTTTAATGAACATGTCTGTTTACCGACGCCTTTATGGTAAACTATCTGTTGCGCTAAAGAAGCACACTTCGATTTCGTCCACTTTTTTACTTATCATACCTTGCAGCTGAAATGTAAGTTATCAAACTTCCTAACAATTTTAAGGCATAGCTCAGTAATTTATTCTCGTAGACCACAGCTTCCTTATCTTAAACGGATTGTCTATCGCCTATTATCAGTAAAATTCATCCGGTCTTATTCAATCAAATTATAGTATCTTGTTAAATCATGTTTTATGGCCATCTATTTCTGATAGAGCATATTTTGGTAAGTAAATGGTCATATTTGTCGTATTTATACTTTTTCAAGAAATAAAGAAATTTTCTCGCGTAGCTTTTTCCTGCTGTATAATTTTCACGCATTATTCTCGTCAACAAATAAAAAATTACTTTTTTATTTCAAAATTTGCATGAGTTATTCATTGCACATGGCAGCTCAGTGCTCATATGTTAAGGTAAAAACAGCATGAGAAAAACTATCAATGCATATTATTTAATTTATTTATTACAAACTTGCTACTATTATAAAATCCTAACTTTTCAAAGTATACTACCATACCGTATACACAGTGATTTAATAAATTAAAAACCACTCTACAATATAAAATTCCTTAGTTTAGTTTGTCTTTCATGTGTATTCTACTCTTAAGGGGACAAGGTAGTCTGAACACATGGAAATTACACCTTAAGTGTGTTAAATTGCCACTGCTCTTAAAGTTCTCAATGGTTTTTCCTGAAATGTTTATGAATTATTTTATACGTCATGATAATTATTTCACGTAGTTGTTTGTATTCATAGCTTATGTAGTTGAGTCCATAAAATTATTTCATTCAGCAGAAAAATAAAACTTTACTCTTAAAACACGTGAGTTCATATACCTTTTTCTCTGATACTACTTGCAATACAGAATTACACTTTTGCATGCTTGTTCTTAGTATAATCGGTTATCTTATGAACCTGAATTATTTAGTTATGTATATCAGTTCACTAGAAATTGAAAAAAATTATTTGCAAAGTCTAAAAAGTAAAAAAATGTGGAAAATTGCAATGTTGTTGCTCTCTTAATATCACTAATATACATTACAAAATTATGATTGTGGTTCAGAACGTTTAGCTGTGTGTTGTATATATGTGCTGAAAATTTCATTTCTCTACCTCTCGTACTTGCTGAGAAAAAGGTACATGAGTATCCAAAAATGTTGTTATGAGAAAACTGAATTGAAGGTTTTTACATTAAATCTCTGATACATTCCAGGATCATAACCATCTGCACCTTCATTCCTGGATTGCTTCAGCTTTTCTGATTGGCTTCTCTTGGTCCTGGCCTCTTTTATTAATTGCTGAACTACTCGCTGGGCATGATATAGTTGTTAGTTGTTGAAAGATACAAAAATGTTCAAAAAAAGGGGGCGTTGCATGACAGCTTTAAAGGAATGCAGACTAGCATTTAAATGGTATATAAATGTCTTAAAAATACTCTTAAGCCCCAGAAGCATATATTTTCCGAAACTGAATTTTGTTAGTGCTTAAAACAAGAAAATGAATTTTTGAGCATTTCAGCGTACCTTGTTCCCTTAAATAGTTCATTGTCATAAACTGACTTAGTAATTTATTATACAACTGAACTTTTACCTCATAATATTGTTAGGTCATACATTTTATGCCCTACCGTAGATACGTTTGTAAATGTTAGGTCATAACGGAATACTTATTGCATATTATGATGACCTTTAAGTTATAAAATCCTAGTCTTAATCATAATATTCGGACAAAAGCTTAGACACCAACACGTACATATGATAAGTGTGGCACTGCAGCCGTTGTGTACCTTAACCTATCAACTCAGCTGTCAACCTCACGCCCGCTTACACAAGACAGATGGCGATCATTCCGCCGATATATGCAGATGATGTAGCCAGCAGTATGCTTCCTCCAGCCAGAAGTTGACTTTCGCGACCTACAGACCGCATCGTAGCTCCTCAAACGCATCATGATGCTGAGTGGCACCAGTGCTTTGCATGGGTCGAACATGGAGTTGTCTCAAAACTACCCATTGATGGAAACTGGAACATCACGCTCCAACCTACTACGCCACGCTGTATGTATATATAGAAAAAACAATAACGCTTAGTATGTTGTACGGGACAAAAAGTCAGATATGAATGATCCACGACAAACTGCTCAAGCTGTTACACCTGGTCACATGATATATATTAAAGAGAGTAATATGCAAATGGAATTCCGCTTTCACTGAATCATAAGTAGAGCAAGAATAACAGCAGTGTCTGTTTACAGCAAACGTCAGCATGCAGATACCAGAGGTATCAGTTGCTGGCGTCGTGCACAAAGCACTATAACGTAATAGAGCTGGCAAACTAGCTATAGCGTACCCGTTTGCTATGACAACAATTTGTTTTTGATTGGTGGATTACTGGTCGCTATGCGACCGTAATGACATGTCAGTCATGTATTTATCCCTTCTCTTGGTTTTCGTAGTTCATTACCACGTGGCTGGGAAACGTCAATTCCAACCAAGGATGCGCACACTTAGTACTCCACACGCTCAAGCTCATGCAAGTAGAGGTACCGACATTACGTTGTTTTTTAATTAAGGCATTCATCGATATTTTTCATCGTAAATATCAGTTAACGTAAAATGGTATTTTAATTCCCATTTTGACAAATATGCTCCTGTCTCTTTAATCATATTTAAATTTAAACAGCAAAGTCGTTTCCAATAGTGTTGCTTGAACTACTTGCAGAGCTTTCCAAAGGTGGTAATGGAGGTAAACCAAGACTGCTATTCAATCCTGTTGGTTTCTGCAAGCTTTCACAGCTTGCAGAAATCATAGGAAGTGCGAGGAATTGAACAAAAGCAACTATTGTTAGCTTCCATTCTCCAGGCATTTGCCTGGAAGCAGAACCGTGATAATAATAGTGTCTAATTTCCAGTAGGTAAATCATTATTGGCATATGGTTCGCACTGCTTAGGTTGAGGTGAACAAATTAGTAGCCGTTATCCATTTCCCAGGTCTGTACATTCACAGAAAAAGCAAATATAATATCGCAGCAATATATAGCCATACAATCTGGCTATTTATTTCCTGATAACCAGAAAATCAAGTTCCACTTACGATATTGCAATAATAGATTATTGTGTCCTAAATTCTCTTCCTTCCTTTTCTGTTCCCTTCCTCTCTTCTCCCCTCTCCCCAGTATCTAATTATTTTTGTAGCGGGGAAAGCAAGGCCTCGCAAGTGAGTACAATATGTTATTTCACCTAGATGCTATTTTGGATCTCCGAAGTTCCCTTGAGGTTTTCTGCCGGGCTGTTTGTCATAGAGCTGAGGAGAAGTTCCTCTCCTAGCTAGCTAACCCGATATCTCTCAGGATGTTACGTAGGAGAAGGCAAATAACAAACATACTTTCCCTTAAACAGCTTCATTTATTCAAATCTAATGCCCATCAAAGCGGCTAGCAACTTTCCTTTGCTTAACGCTAAAGTGATATAAGGCTGTACATTTAATCTTACCGCTACTGTGAATTCTTTACGTGGACCTATTTAACTTCGTCGCACGACATTTTCCCACCCATATACACGCATAAACCTTCCGTCTGACTCACATGCTCAACATCGTGAATGTAAAGTTAGAGAGAAGAACTTGGGTTTTATATTCTCGTAAAATAATGCTAGAATTCGCGCCTTTATATGTAACAACCATTGCCATAGGCTATCTACTTAGCGTGCTATGAAAATACAAAGTTCAAAATTTTAGAAGTCACGCTTCCCTTTGGCTTCTCTGGTAAAACCCACTATCTCCGTCTCACATTACAAGTCACATTTCTCTTTCTGTTTTTCCAAATCCCTTGTCTTCCAGGAATTGGATCACTATCTTTGCCTCACTGTAATCTCGGATCTCTCTCTCTCTCTCTCTCTCTCTCTCTATTTTCTGTGACTTTGCTTAAACCCTGTGTGCATTAGCGTGTTTGTGCGGTGGACTTTACCCCTGTAGTTCGCTTACCCGGTTGTTACTAATTGAAAAGTTCCTTAAATGCGTGCTTTTTCGTTAATTAAATTCTTGGTACAAGTTATTTTACAGTAAAGCTAATTCTCAATATTATTTTACATGATTAGTTATTCCCGTTATTTTCAACACGCTATTATATTGAGTATATATCCGCTTATATTTTCTACTCAATCGTCGTCGGCCTTTCTCCAACACCCCCTATCTCAATGTAGTGTACAATGTACACTTCTTCTCCTTCACTATCTGTATAGCCGTTTTTGTCTATTCCCAGTTCCGTTTGGGTACTTCTTTCCCTTACACTAGATCTTTTAGTATTATATTGGAATACTCTGTCATCCGTCGTCATATTTAAACAATTCATCTATCGTGTTTCATATTCTGTCAAAATTAGCGTTTACACTAGGTAGAGATCCTTAATTCTTCTCTTATATCTGTGTTTCTTGTTTAATCTGCAATGTTAAGGCCTTTTATGATCAGAAATGTCATTTCGACAGCTTGGTTTTGCTTCTCTTGTTTCTTTGTTTATCTCCGTGACTTGCATTCATACGCCAAGTCGGTGTAGCTGCTATTTTATAGCTGTTTTGTTTCTCGCTTTTGGTTCTAAGATTCTAAGTCTTGTCCCAAAATATATTTGAATTAATTAATTTCATTTTTTAATATCTCTGCCATGTGTGTGCTACTTGACGCTCAAATCGTTAAAGCGAGTATACATTCCAAAATATTGTAATTTATAGTATTTTCTGTTGCCATTTCTTTCCCCATGAATGCCATAACTTTAAGTTGTTTCTAAATATTCATGCTATATTGATTTTGTAACATTGTATATATTACTCTTATACATTCATTTTTGAAAGTAATTTTTCTTTTTAAATAATAAAATTGTCATCAGTATAGTGTATGATTAATGTGATTATTAATCGCTGATTTTATATACCTATATTTTCTTTTATTTAATTTTAACATACACTTAGGTGAAAAATATAGGAAAGCGGGGCTTAGTTTGTTCCCTTTCCAAGTACAATATTTCTACCTCTCATTTTCATTATTCCAGCCAATTGATTTATGAGTTATTTATGTCATGAAAAAATAGGCAACACTAGCAATGAACGGTTTTGCTGTTACCTTATATTTACTTAATGATAATCATGGCAAATGCTATTAATAAGGATAACTATTCTATTGCATGTATTTAGCGACGCTTTTTGATTTCTAGGTTTATATAAGAGTCGTCTTTATGCAATAATAACAAAAAGTATAACATTTTAGATTATTATAAATTATGTACAACTTACAATATATTATTATTATTATTATTATTATTATTATTATTATTATTATTATTATTGGATTTAAATGATAATGTACCAAAGCAGTGTATGAAATTCATATGCATAAAATAGTAGTCTATTTATAATAATGTTTCCAGCAATGGGATTTCAGTCCCCTATATCTGTATTCTATTGCGGCATTAACTTTAGGCTTCGTTTCCATGTCTGCTTCAGAAGAAACCTTTGGAATAAATATTGTGGCTATTACGCATATTAATGCTACCTCTCACCCACCACCCCCTCAACAAGATCGAGTCACTAATTATGTTACATTCATTGAAGCCACCTTTAGTTATTTAATCCAGTCAGAGCAGTATTCATTAAGAGAGGGTATTTATGGCCTCTCCTCTTTCGTCTCGCATCCAAATATAACATCGCCCATTGGATTATGTTTGTTTCTTAAAATTTGTTTCGTACCAGCCATAGAGAGAACTGATAATGGCCGCTGGCATTGCCAAGAATGAATCCTAAGGATCTAAGGTAATGGGCCACTTTTTGCAGCAGTTTGTATATGTAATAGATGTTTTGAAATCCAAAAGCAAAACTGATTTTCCTTGGGGAAGATGTGTTTTTTTGTTTTTTTTTAAATTAGAATTTCTTTTTCCCAATCGAAAGTATATTCTTTGCTGTGAAAAGCCGAAAGTAACAGTGAAAGTTCCAGAATTATGTAATTGTTATACGTACAGCTTCTTATATGCATTTTTGCTATAAAAAGCTTTATATATAACACAGATTATTACAAGCATAATTCTTATTAGCTTCTGTTGTACATTTCTGGGCGCTCTATGTTATGCAACATATTTCCATTATTTTTAATTTATACGCCGTTAAGATGCCGTACTCTCTGCTCTTTAAACGAGTTCCAATTAGGAATTTTAATAGTAAGCGATTCTGCCATTCTGAAATGAAAAGGTAATATGCACATTACATAATTCATAAAAATTATTTTAAAAACTTGAAAATGCGCATCAAGATCGCCGATAATATAATATTATTAGAAGTTTTTATAGCTTCGTTATTGGTTTCTATGTTTAATTTGTATATAATTGTTTAAATTGTCTATATTTTATACACTACACCCTAAACGTTAGTTGACCGTTATTTTGTTTCTCATGAGCTCATACAAATAATGTTGTTTTGCTGCCGTTAATAATAATAATAATAATAATAATAATAATAATAATAATAATAATACCTAATTGCAACCGTTTGTGGTAAAATATATTTATAGTGACTAACAGAATGTAGGGAATAATGAGCTTTTGAATAAAATATTTACAGAATAGAATTATAACACAGAAGGATAAGTACCTGTTACACATCTTTTGTTTTTCCTAAGGGGAACATTACAACCTGCGATAGATATATCATTTAAAATACTACATAATCGTGTTGTAAATCTTCTGCAATCTTATATTTGAAACACAGCAGAGGAATGAGTAATCCGGAAATTGTACAAGAACTAATGCACCCCTCGTTAGGAAGAATTTCATGGAGTGCTGTCAGAGGCCAGCGAGCTTATAAACGAAAAGCAAGAACTTCGGCATCTCTTTTCTCCAAAACCGTAAACGAGATATTTTCTTGTGCCATCAACTTACAGACTTAACAGCTCCCATACTTGTGCCCTGAAGACAGATAATTTTGTTCTTACTTAGGAATGCGCATAACTCAAAATAAAAATAACAAGCTAAAAACTCTTACAAGAAATACATACCCTTGGGATGACGAGCAAAATTAATTTATGATAATGTAACTTTAGAAGCCGTTGGAAATATAAATGTCTGCCGCTTGCAAGCGAAAGCAAAGAAAAAGTGATTCAGGAAAATCATCTCAAAAGTCAATAAATCCTATCTGGAGCTGCTCACGCCAAACGAAACAGAAAGAAGGGAATAATTAGTCTTTAAAAATAACGGATTAATTTCTCATCGACTTTAATAGATAGGTGAAGATAAACTATTCCACGAAATGAAGATTCTTCACTAGAATTGAGTATGATGTAAATGTTTCAGCGAACGTCTTGGTTAGTAAATTTATTAACTACATCACGGAGTGATCGGGCGCTAATAATCCAAATGTTATGCGCCCTAAAATCTTATAGACCTCTGCTGTAACACCGGAAGTAAAGTTAATGAAATCAATTTATTTGTTCACACCTACGGAATGATTAAGTAACGTGAAGTAACAAACAAGTATACGACATAATACAAGCTGAGGGCATATACCAAATTAATTATTTTCAACAACTCCTTCAAAATATTGAGTATTGTTATAAACAGTGCTGAGAAAAGCGATAGTTTCGCTCATGAGGAAGCGCCATAACTGATGCACTTTATTGTTCAGCGTGATTTTATCTTTCCTGTTTGATGAATTTGAAAAGAAGTCTCTGCTTCATTGTTTTTTACTATTTCAACCAGGCATTTACTTTGTCATCGTGTGATATATACATTAACACACGCGCGCGCTCTTGTGATTAGTAAATAAGACTCAAGTAGGGATAAACGAGTATGTGATGGAAGAATAAGATTGTCCTCAGTGAAAGAGAAAAGCACGCAAAGTCACACAATAAAAATGTTCAACATTTCGGGTTAGCCCAAGGTTGCATCTTCAGCGGTTGCTGTTCGATTGAGATATTACATTCGTTTTGGTGTAGTGAGGTCGTGGGGGGAGATACGAGGTGGAGTTGTGTTTTGGGTATTATAGTATTAAATAAGGTATAGTTGAGATGTTTCTTCAGTATGGAATCGTATCTTTGTAAATTTCGAATTGATGGACTGTGTTTAATTTTTTGTTTTTATGCTCGATGAGTAGTATTTCCATGTCTCTGTTTATATTCTTGTAGCTGTAATCTTCTGCAAGTTTTTGCTATGTGAAATTTAATCTATTGTCTTCCTCTCTACGTATATAGAAGTTGGAATAGTGTTGGCATTTGCGTTTGCATACTCCTGTTTAGCTGTATTTATTGTAAGTGTGTGTGTTAGTTTGCCTTCTGGTGAGGTCTGTTTTGAGTGTGATGTTTGTACGCTATTTTATATTGAGTTTCTTGAAGAAAGTGGCAGCTTTATATCAACACAGATGTGAAATTTTCTATTCCTTTAGTGACTTAAACTGTAGTATACAGAGCATTTTGGATAATATATAAAGTTCTCTCTGAGCATTTTCCCTTGTTGCTTCCAGTAAGACGCAAATTTACGTAGCTCTTTGATACTAGATATTCACATTTACATTTCTAAAAATGTTATAAACTCATCTCAGAAACTGCTTAACGCTTTCAATCGGTTGTCTACATCTCCGCAAATCGTATGAAATAGAATAATGATGGGCAATGAATAAAAACGCAAATAAGAATAACTATACAAACAAAACAGAAAAAGTAAATAGGTTCACTTGCGCATGTTAAAGGAGTAAATAATATATTTAATCAATGTATATAAATTAATAAGAAATAACAAACGTCTTTCTGAATGCATGAAGTACTCAATATAGAAACATGCAAAGGAACTGAACATTGCTTTACGAGAATGTGCAGGGTGGAAACTAAGATAGCATCAAGCAACTTTGCTAAAGTATCGTTAAAACCGAAACGGGTAACAAAAGGCTATACAAGCAGTCAAAAATTCCCAGAATAACTTAAACTCACTCCAGAGAACAAAAAATGCTGCGAAGCAAGTAATGGAATAATAGCTCTATAATTTTATTATTTATAAATAATGTGGTCAATAAATAAAACCTCAACACTGGCTGGAATGTCTCATGTAACGTATACCGTATGATGTGTGAAAATCACCTTCCCTTTGAAGAACTTGGTGTTTAAATAATCCATGTACACGAGTCTCCATGCGATATATATGCAATAGCAGAAATCTACGAAAAACCTAAATAGAGGAAAAATACTACACGGAAATACTCGTCATTGTAGGATATAAATGTATGCCAAATTTGATTGCACTATCTTTAATAATTTGAGAAAAAGCTACACAAGTATTGAACAATAAAAACCTGAGAAAATGAAAACAAAAAATGTATTACGTTTATTGTTTAGAAATTAGCTTGAGTACTTAAAATCCTTCATAACTATAGCGAGTTCCTTAATTTTCGCACAGTCCAATCGTAGCAGTGAGAAACAGCCATGTGAACAAATAAACACGAAAGATCACGTAACAAGAAACGAATCTCGACTGAAAAGCCTGGACTAGAAAAGTTTCTTGCAGGAGCCTCAATCGAGGCGGATGAAACATCACTACTATGCATCTTTTTCAACCTGTCCCTAGGTGCACTCTCGCGGCAACTTCTTGGTGGAGCGAGATATACAGGAGAGATTAAAAGTCCTAACCGCCGTGCTAAATTTGCTAGCTTCATGATTGACTGTTTCAGAAACTATTTAACATATTAGGCCTAAGTGTTTATAGGTTGTATATGCATGCCTTTTGGATTTATTCATCTGTTTTTGTATACTAATGTGATTTATTAAGGAAAATATGACTGTTTTCTTAATTTCAAAACTTATCTATTATAACTTATCAGGAATTAAACCAAACACTCATTAACTCCAAAGTAGGTAATAGCACGATTTAGATATTGTTTTTATCTTAACAAAATTTAATTTAGCTATCTTCAATAGTTCCTCAGAAAATGCCATTCAGAGAAATCACCATTAAAAGTAAAAATGGAGAGAACTTCACATATCTTTACAATGAAAAAATCACATTTCTTGGACACAAGGTAAGCTGTCCTATTCATAAATTGCACCAATTTGTAAAGCATAGCTTCCCATAAAAGATGAGCTAAAATATGTCTCTAAACTCCAAAGAGTACAGGAGTTATTACTTTTCCTGTGAAGCGATACAAAATAGCAGATGCAGTACCATTATTAAACTTGTGTTTGAAATATCGTATAACTATTGTGCCTACAATGATAAAATATATATCAAATTAAGGAGAAGGTTTCAATTTATAAGACCACACATAAAACTAAAAGTTTATTTTTGGCAACTTTCTGCATATAGTCTCCCTTTAAGAAGTGTTTATATCAGGGAACATAGTTTGATTCATAGGTCGAATAGGCGAATATCTTAAATAGTAAAGGGATTTGCACCAATTTCTTCCGATGCCACAGCGGTGATGGAAGTGTGACAAAAACACATATTAAATTGGAGTGGGAGAAATCAATCGCCTATTATGTACTGGACTAAATGTACTGTACCCGTTCAGTAGACTAACCTAACGTATAACAAAGAGGGCTTACACGGAGTTGCAATTTATATTTATTTCCACTGGCTCACACCAACCGTGAGATATAAGATCAACATTTCGTAGAATATGTCTTTCGCCAGCCTAACTTCCAGTCCTAATCACGTAAGTATTTAACGACCTGTCGTCCGGCGTACTCGAGGCCGTCTTCATCCTTTCTTTCTTGGATGTACTGAAAATCACCTACCAATGACCAAAATTCCACCGGAACTCCTGGGACATTTTGCATTATCGTTCCCAAAACTGCAGCTAAAGTTAAAGTTGCTTAAACATTTAATTTATATTTAATCTAAAATACTCTAATTGTCTGATGATTCCCCTTTCAGTATATAAAGAGCTTATGTCATCTCAGAATCTTCTTTCAAGTCAAAATTAAACTTCAAATCATAAATAAAATTGAAATTATTTTTCAAGTAGAAGTAATAATTAAGTTTTTTCATTGAAACATTAGAGCGTATTAAATGAACCAAACAAAAATAACAAATAGCGCTAAAATTAGAACTATAAACACAAATTTACCCACCTTGATACAAACAAGAACACCACTGAAAAAGCAGTGCCACAATTTTTGCATTAACTAACACCCTTGTTTAATGTTTCTATAGCTATGATGCAGTATTTTGTAGGTAACTGCAGGAAAGCAGGTATTTTACGGGCTGTAAACAGAATTTTTGTACCCAAGTGCATTATAATACCGAGCATGTAACGGAGATGAAACAGGGGATAACGGAAACCCTAATTATTTCTAAGCGAAACACCTAAGAAGTGAGATCTTGTCAAATGACAGAACCAGTGAAGTTTAAACTCTAAGGATGGCCATGCATCCGCCTAAATTAAAATTACTAGCGGTGTTCGTACAAACATGATCTGTATTAACTGATATTATAAAAGAAGAATTTCTGCACGCTCGCATGTGTACATAATAATCTGAAAAGCCACTCAACCGATTTTGACAATTATTTCACCATTAAAAAGTCATATTATTTCTGATGTACATGGCCTATAAAATATCCACTAGGTTTATCCACGAAGTAATGACCATTTGAATTTATTACATTCAGAAAAAATATTTTATTAAAAGCACATATCGCTTACAAAATTGAAGCGTATTTTACTTCCCCACATAATTACTTCCGTTGATTAAGCATTCGACATAGGTAGATATATGTTTATGAGCTTTAGAATTTCATTGTTGTAGCCGGCTGTCACCCGTTCACTAAGTCAAGATATTTGGACAGTTTCACCAAGCAAACAACGACAACATTTTTAAGAAATTAGTATGAAGTGAGGTTTTTGGATATTAGTATAATAGTTTCCAAGATTATTTTTTGTTTTAAATTATTGTATAAATTATTTGAATACTTGCATATTTTAATTTGAGTTTAAAAAGTATTAATTTTTAGATCTTATGAAATTGAAGTTAATACTTGCTTAAGTATTGTTACAAATTATTAAACATAAAATATGTTAGAAAAAGAAATGAAGAGCGATGCTCAAATGCTTTAATTAGCAATGTAAAGTCCACAACTTGGGTTGTGAAGTTCACGACGACACAGTGCTTGCCATTGAAAATCGACGAAATAGAAGAAGACGACTAAATGGCATGATCTTCACTTGGCGTCGAAAGCTGAATTTTGTACGTATTGGCGGTATTGTGAAGTAGTAAGTTGTAAAGTTTAAATAATAGAACCAAAAGTTAAAGTTAAATCAGTGAGATTATTTCAATGTTCATCCGGATCAATCTCCTCGCGACCGCGTCCGGAGTAAGAAGAGATCTCGTCAGAAAGGCTGGAACAAACCGAGGCTACACAACGACCGCTAATAAATAATACCCCAGAATGAAATATATAACTAATCCAGAATTACACGTCTGCTTTGTTTGATTTTGTTGCTCACTTGAATCTTCAAATCATCTATATTGAGAGACGGGAGTTCGGGTTGAGTTTCATCATGCAAATTTGTTCATCTGCTATTGAACATTTAACATCACTTTCTCACATCTCTTTCCTTCAGCACTGTATCACCATAAACTTCCTTTAGATTACGGTAAATTTCTGCAGGTTTTAATATCTGAGCATTCAAAAATTCAACTCAGAGTTATAGGAACTTTGTATCGCACAGCTCATGTTTGAACAATCACAGAGAGCACAATAACAAATTGTTTCGTATGAAACACACAACACTCGGAAAAGAAGTCGAGGAAACGATTCAAGCTTGGACAGAAGCCCGACAGCGATCTGCGCGAGTATACGGAAACGGTCGTTTTTTACCGGATTATTCTCGTCATTTCAATTCATAGATTGCTAAAAAGCTAAAAAGTATTGACAAAGCATATTGAGGTAATGAAAGAGATTCTAGCAAAAAAATGGTTTCACTTTTTCTTTAGAACACCACGGAACATAAAATGGTTGTTACTTCACCAAAAATGCATGAATAATGAGACGAAAGCCGCGGATATTTCATTTCAAGCAACACGTGTTTCTGTGTTTGTGTGTGTGTGTGTGTGTGTGTGTGTGTGTCTGTGTCTGTGTGTGTTTAGATGGGATTTGGTAACTAAGAAAACAAAACACACAGTGAAGCAAAAGAGAATGGAGTCCTCCTTTTTGGTCTTGGAGTTCAATGCTCTTTAACCGGGTAGATCATATCGGAGGGTAAATAATTAAAATCCTTGAAATGATGCTCAAATGGGCCCGCGGTCCCTAGAGCTTAGTTACCCGACATTCTTCTTCTTATGCTAAGGGAAAGTCATATCCAGATGTCAGCCTCTTGAATGTGAGGTAGACACGCTATCCCCACACCAGAGGTGGTCTAGTCTGCTTATAACGGTACAATACGTATGCGATATCAATGCCGAAATATTCTAATAAGCCTCACGTAAGAAATGTTTGCTTAATTTCCTTTGTATGACGTAATCAAATTCTTTAGCAGAGTACGCTAAATAATTGCATAAAGAGAGTAAATTGTGAAGCTAACCTTAGAAATCAGTCAATATATATTTCGTAATCTGTAACTGAGAAGATTATATTTGTTGTCGGTCGCAGACTATGTGTCTTTTCCAAAGCGGTTACCTCGGCGGCCTGTCAGTGGGTTATCTTCACATTTCGGTATATATACTTAGCTTTTATTTTATTAAATATCTATGGGGCCATGCACAAGATACAAAGATTTAAAATTTCACACACTGTAATTATCTAAACAATTACTTGAACATTCCGACCGATGATGTTCCGTTGTACTAGATCATTGTATAATAATTTAATGAATAACAGAGAGAGGTAGATTAAATTATTAAATCATTTAAATTTCAAAACGAACGTTGGTAAGCCAACTAGTTTAACAGTATGGAATTACACCGTTTCAGTTATCTTTAACGCGGAATACTGAAATCGCTGGAAAACTGTGTATTTTGAATTGAATAAGATTTAATACAACTACTGAAGTATGCAGATACGAGACATATGCAAACTTATTCTAATAACTGAGGACTGGACAGGGAAGAAGCGTCCGTCGCAATGTACACTTCCGTATATATGGCATAAGTGTACGGGCTAGGCACTGAAAATAAGACTGTGCGAGGGACATGGAACAGTGATTATCAGACTGCCAGAGAATATCGTGCAGTTTGCAAATATTCATCAACTGAAGATCTATAAAACTCACAGCTAAATCGCGCAGTATTACAAAGTACCGTTAATTTGTACTGATTTTATCACACTACTACTGCTACTAAGGATGCGATCACTAGAAACAGGCAAAATATAATGAAAAATTTGCCAAAACGTTTCTTTTGTCAAAATATGTAAACATTAAGAAAGAAAATCCAAAATATTATCAAATACATTTTTAAAGCCTTATAGTTATGGGGTCTGGAACAGTTTACTACATTGGTTAAAAATAGAGTTTGTAGATTTTTGTACATATTTAATAATAAAATATAAAACTGAATATAATTCAATTGGATATTATAGCCTCTAATCATTATGAAATCGTTAAACTTCGAAAGAAAGGAAAAGAAGTTACTGAATGCTTTGTCCTTGCTTAATATTAATTACAACATTCTAGTAAAGGAACTGGTTAGTCAAAATCGGTTCTTCAAGAACAGAGGGTGCTTAATTTAGCACGTGCGTCACAGAGGTAATTCTATATTTTCTCAACTGTATCTGACCTGCAAAGGGTTGTACGGGTTTTTCTAGACGCGTTTCCTAGAAACGGTGGCTTGCGTTTTCTAAATGTGTTTCACAGAAATCTAGCCAAATATAAATCTGGAAAACCCGGTAAAATCTTAACGGAAATTATTATAAAAGAAAAAATACGAAATCTTACCAAATTTAAAGATTTTCATAAAATATGAAAACTTTACCACAATGTTATGAAATATGAAGTTTATTACCAAGACAAATGAATTTTACACACAGCGAAATATAAAAATACTTGTTTCTATAATAATATCAAGCATAGTTTAGAACATGAAATGTCATATTTTGCCTATATCTAGTAGTAGCGTATTTCCAAAGAATGTAGCAGTAAAGAGAGTGAATACTTTAGTTTTGTGTGCAGAACTTGCCACTTCAAGTGTTGCCATTTCTTAACTTGATAAAAATCAGGTGATAGTACATATCCTGGCAAGCACCCAGGAAACGGAATAGAAATGGTATGTGCCGTACGGTGTTTAATAAACCATGGTGTTAATGGCCTAAGTCTCCCATGAATTTTACATTAAGATGGGGAAGCCGCAAATTTATTGACCATCTCGGCGTCAGGAAGACGCCGTTCTAATCTCCTTAAGGCTTGGGTGGTGTAAAGTGGTCATGTAGACATATGGCCACCAGATTAGCACCAGCTGTAATGGTTGCTTCCTAAGTTTCTGCCTTCTTATGTAATAAATCGCCGTGCCCCAACTTGGGCGCCACAAGACGAGGAACGCTCCAGATTGTTCTATCAACTTCAGCAGAGGCTGGTAGAAATGCTGTGGTCATATTACAAAATTGGTTTACCGCGCAGCTGTTTCACAAGAACCAGCACGTTGTTCCAGAGTCTGTTATTGATCAGCAGTGAAATATTTTACTGTCGCATATCTCAAACTGATAAGTCCTCATAGGTCTGGTACTTGCACCGATTCATGTTAGTAGGTGGCTGCCCGACGTGACACGGGTAATCTCAAATGTACTTATTTCATTTACCTTTCCCGGTTTCTTATGAAATTATTATATAATCATCTAGAAAATGTTTGTAGTAAATCCTCCTCTTCATTCCTTATAATTGTCATTTCACACAGCACAGCTATTCTTAATCATGGATGAAAAATCCCCTGATGTTCATGCAAAACATGCGAAACATTGGCGGAACGCCTGACTTCCTTAACCTCCCCCGACAGTTCTTCCTAGTTTTGTAAATTCTGCAAAGCCTATAAGTGCCCTTTGGCGATGTAACAATCATTGGTCGGAATGCTCGAGTAATTTTCTAATCACAGTAGGTGACGATTTAAACCGTTGTACTTCTCTTTTGTCTCGCAGTTATTTCATAAATTCGTAACAAAGAACTTAAATATTTTTCATATAAATCTTAACCTGTACACCCGTGGACAAAAAATGAGGCATGTCTGGAACGCCCAACTGTTTTTAGTTCTAAACGTCACAGCGCATTGTTTACACCATACGCAATACAGTTATGTAGCCGCTGTAGCAAGTTGTTGTACGGGTTATTAAACATGCTATCTTCCATGCGTCTTCTCTGTAGTGCTGTGGCAAAGTGTAGGGTACTTCTGTAGTTAAGACCGCAGGTTCGTTTCTTGCATGTAGCAAGCCCTTTTTTACTTTTGTTAATAACGTTTAGTCAACTCATAGTGATTTCTCATTTTCGATATACTATATTTTATACACGGCATTTGGTGAAGTTCATAATATAATAATTATTACGATGCTAAATACGCGGCTTCACAATTTCATCATGGTTGCATATCTGTATCTTGTTGGATATAGGGACGATTTAGGCGTGTTGTGGCAGCTGAAGATACACTTGAACATGCGCAATACACGATAATACTTGAGAAGATTTTGTTCCCTCTGTAGGACGAGATATCCTGATGTAATATGTTGAATTAGTACAGGACCATCCTTCACACATATGTCGTAAGGTTTCAAATTGGTTCTCAGAGAGGCAGCATAACACAGTGACACTGTTCACCAGTGAGGCTCATTTGTTTTCTTTTTGTACCGTGAACGCCAAAGTACAATGACTAGTCTCTCGATGAAAAGCTTAAGTTTGCTTCTGCACTGCCTCCAACGAAAATTCAACTTATGTAGCAGTTTATTTAAAGCCTCAACATTACAAGGAAGATCCAAAATCCAAGTAGGTAGAGGAAGTATTGTATTACAACCAAAAAAATTAATATGGATATTTCAAGAAATACACGTTTTGAGGTTCAATGAACAAAAAAGCAGTTTTTAGAAAAAAAAGGCACATATGTGTGTGTATATGAATGGCATGATTCACAGCCCAATTTTCGGATAAATATCACACTTTTTATTAAATTCAGCATATTGCAAAGATGCAACACTAAGATTCAATATAGAAAATCTCCCGGACAGAAAATACCTTTATGTTGAGAATGTATCGTTAAGTTTTATTTTTTCTTAAATGGCTATAGTGATTTTGGTTAAAGATGCTCGCAGGTTTAGTAAAATGTATATTTTTAATTTTCAGCGATATCTTTGAAGTCCTACTCATTATGGATGAATTCTGTATAACTTTTTGTAACTGATAAACCATATAAGATAGGTAAAACCATGTTGTATGAAAATTTATATCGTGTTAAAGTATACCATTTTTGTATATAAACTTTTTGTGGCAGTATATGTTGCTGTTGGTCTGTCGTATCACAAAGATCGTAAACTCGACAGTGGAGTTTCATTTTTTATTTTAGCGGGTAAAGGTGTCAAGGTAGACGTTCGCAAATGACAAGGATGTTCTTGGAGTAAAAACATTGTTAAGCAACAAAGTATTACTATTGTGATGGAGTATAAACCATAAAAGGTACGCCGAGCGTAAAGTTGCCAATATTTAAGCTCCTGAGAATGTGTCGCCGATATATGTACAACGACCAATATCTACATTAAGCACCAAAAGTCTCTCTTTTACACACATTGCAGAAAGCTATGTGCTTAAAGCTCCATTCATAATGAAAAGCAAGCGCAGATATAGAATAAACGCAAGAGTTTGCACACTTGTTACTCAATGGAAGCATTCATATAGTCACGTAATGCACCACGTAACTGCGAACTCCAAACGTTATGACTGCGTTGCGTACATCAAGGAAGAACTCTGCATTTCTTTCTCTATGCAATGCCAGCTTCTGAATACCATACTTCGCGATGCGAGTTCTACGCTCTTCACCGTACAATAACGCTCTTTCATTTAATCGTGCCATGCTATTTTAAATGACTACGCTAGACGCTACTCTGTGGTTTGCTTGGCTCAACTCCTAAACACTGGATGAGTTTTCATACTGGATATTAAAAGTTCAATTTGAAACTTACATTACGTTCTGTCGATATCCGCATGCAGTTTATGGATCTAGAAACCCATGCCAGGTTGTTACATTACGCCTATGGCTGCACTGTGGTCTTACTTCCCGTTTAGTCTTATGCTGCGTTATGTTAATGTTTCATCTTCATTGCGAATACGGCCTAACACAAAGTGAACTTATCAGGGGCGTGCGGTCAGGGACTAGTAGAGCCAGGCTAGTTCCCTAAGTATCATCAGATTGTACAATATAAACTTAATATATTTCATGCTTTAACTTTAGAAGCCATGACTACATAAATTTTTTTCGTCCACTTAGCGCCTGTGCCTTTGCGGGAGTATTACTCATCCAGTCAACACTTTACCCCTCCCTTACGTCCTACGACTAGCTGCAATCCAAGTGTTCCCCGTCCCAAGTTATAAATAGCATACGGTTGGATGTGCGCTGTAAGCAATATCTGTGTACCTATTCTTATTAGAAAGAATGTGTTAGCGTGCTTATTGCTTTTGGGTATTACGAGTTAAGTGTTGAAGTGCCTGTGAAGTGGCACACGGATTAAAACAATATTGTGTTTTTTATGCTGTTTAATATTCATGGAGAGGGACTCGGTTGAGTATACAAGTCCTCTGTATCTCACATCAGCTGAATCGCCAACCGGCAGCGCAGCTAGTCACGACTGCTAACAGTCACAATGTTGTGTTTTGGATCGTTTGTTAAGTATCGGTACTGCGCTTGACTCAGGAGTTTAGCTATGACCTTGTGGCAATAATCGCTCTGCAGTTGTGTTAAGTGAGCATGTATTTAAAATCCTTACATGTATTTCATGTGAGTCTGAGAACAAGCTCGTATAGCTCAAGTACAATGCCGGGGTTGCAAAATTTTCTGGTCATTTAAATGGGTTGCAAGCGCTAGTGAAGGAAACATTTTCCAATGCGCTATTCGTCCACTGTTATACTCATCGACTGGACCTTAGTTTTATCGCAGTCGTACAACTCATAAAGGAATATAAAATATTTTTCAAGATTGAGTGGTTTTTGTTCATTTCTTTTTTCTCATCCAATAAAGCATGTAAATGCACTGAATGCATTCTACTGGTTTAGGCGCTTTTATTTTGCCAGTGGATCTTTTGAATCATTGAAGGATTTCGCCTTTTCTTTTCTGTTGGAAATCTTCAGTCATATATTTGCTCTCACCGATACATTATTCAATATTCTCCAGACAAAGACCTTGATGTAAATTATTGCATTGCGAAAGTGAAAGAGACCATTTCCTTCATTCAATAATAACAATACAATTTTGATAATATGTATGTAACATTAGAAAAATATCTGATGTGTTACACTCACATGACTTTCTCTACTCTTGTACAAACTATTTTTATAAACGTTTATTCTCCAATAGCTTATGTTAATCGAGATGTTAATATTATTGCTAATTTTCTTGTAGGTGCAAGGGGAATATGGTAGGCTTTAAGTGATAGTCAAATCTTTTAAGAGCTGGTTGCTATGTGGCACATTCCATTCTCTTTGCATGTCCAGGATGTAAAAAATGAATAACAAATTCGCATTTGAGAAAAAGTATAAGTATCGGAAAATTTAAGGGAATAGCAAGCAATATCTCGAAAATGGTTCACTCAACAAAAAAACGATGTATATGACATAAATTGTATATTTTAATGCAATCTACAGTAAACGTTTGTCTATCTCTTATGGTTTACCAGTTATGCAAAAGTCGTTCACAATGAAGAATACTCTTGGAGACATTCACAGAAAATTCGAGATATACATTTCATTTGTCATGATATATCTCAAGCATATGATATTTTAGTAGAAATCGTTAGTGCCATTTTTGAGAAAATTAAAATTTTCGAAAAATGTTTCATATATAGGATAATCTGGAGTGGAGGATTTTCTCTGAAAACCTTCATGTCGCATCTCTGGAAGATACTGAACCTAAATACCAAGTTTGGTGTTTATCCGACATGTTTCAAAAAATGCTTTTTTTGTATTCAGGATGTCTCAAAACATATATTTATGGTGAAATCTGGGTATCGAATTTTTGGGTGGAATACAATACTTCCCCTACTTAATATTACGTAGTAGGGAAAGTAAAAAGTGACACGAATAATAATGAAGCTAGAAAGCGACGTATAATGTGAGGGGAATCAGACGATCCCAGAATGAAATATTTGCGCCTTTACAACAGATAATTGATATGATTAAAACCGATTTCGTAATTTAAAAGAACTAAACTTTGAGCTACTTGATTCGAAAAGATTTGAATCCTTCAAAACTAGATTTCCCGAAATTCTCTTTGCATCTCTTAAACAGC
The DNA here is from genome assembly GCA_030765065.1 of Deroplatys truncata. Taxonomy (NCBI): domain Eukaryota; kingdom Metazoa; phylum Arthropoda; class Insecta; order Mantodea; family Mantidae; genus Deroplatys; species Deroplatys truncata. Next base: position 74,619,748 of record CM060976.1, on the reverse strand, counting down.
CTATAAAAATTCGTTTGATTTCGAAAATTTGAGCAGTAAATTGGTGGCTGTATTAGTTTTTGAAAGACACCGAGTTAGAAGCAGCATTTCCAGAAATTTATAAATTATGCAGCCTCATAGCTACAATTCCACTGAGCACACCTACAGGAAAACGTACATTTTCCTGTTTAAAACATTGCTTACGGAACACTCATTGCGAAGGCAGGCTTTCCAAACTTTCATTGTTATCAATCAAAAAGGCTCTATTGCACAAAATTCAACGTAAAAGACATTTTTATGTTCATGTCATAGAAATATTTGCCCTGAAAGGAGAGAGGAGAATTTCGTTGTTGTACAGATGGAGGTATATGTATTAGCTATAATAACTCATATTTTATATCCTTCTCATATGTAGATTTGTTAAATAGTTAAATAATGTCATTACTGGCGTCGTAGCTCAATCGGTAGAGCACCTGTCTGCTGTGCGAGGAGTCCTGGGTTCTATTCCCGTCTGGGGGGTGGAAGGTTTTCCCTAGCCAAAATTATTGCCTATCAGCCCCAGAGTCTGGAGGTATGAATAAGTGTGTGATTTAGTGAAAAACTTAAAATTTTCGAGAAATCCGACAGGCGAATACAAATTAACACCATTGCCTATAGCAATAATATGTTCCAAGGGAACGGCCGCCGACAAGACCACTGTTGTTAAAGGTGGGGTATAAATGGAAATTTAAAAAAGTTCTGTTACTGCTGGTCTCCCTGAAAAAATATCACCGTACACCACTTCTTGTTATATAATCTTCCTCTCAGAGCTTTCAATCATAGATAACATAGAATTTGTATAGCAGTATTACCTAGACAGTGAGTTGTAATGAGTTTGGTCCTCCCTGCTACATACTTTAGTTGGTCTGGTCTTTTTGGAGGCTGTGGATTTAGTGTAAAATTATTCTACAGCAATTGCATACAGACATAAATATAACTGGACTGAATTTTTCAATACCTTTGTCATATATTTTGTGTGTTTGGCCATCATTCTTTTGTTTCTATTGAGTAATGCAAAGACTATGAGATGTCAAAGCCAGCATATGGTCATGCATGCCTTTTTTCGTTTTCAGCGTGTCTATTAGTGTCCTGTATTACCCTTATACCTACTACAGATTGTATAATGAAACTATTTTTATAAACACTTAGGTATTTCATTGAATGAAGTAGATAGAAAAATAAGACTTGTTGCAATAGTTTGTAGAAGAGAGATAAAAATAAATGATAGTAGTATTTCAATGTAGCACATGCGATTTTCTGTTGGTATTACTTTGTACTCGGAAAAAACATATTCAATTAAGTATATGTAGGCGTTCTTATTATTACATATGGCCCTCGAATATTTCTGTAATTTAAATATGACCTTTACACTGGCGTGCATAAAAAGTGGACCATTCCCCTAGATCACAATGGTGTTTTTCACTCCGTAAGCTTTCCACCTAGTGACAACCTTTAACTCTACCCAGCAGGTATCAGTTCTCTCTGTGATTGGCCTGGAAAAAATTCAGGGGCATAAAAACGAAACGATGAACGATGTTATAACCGACATGAAATGAAGGGATGGTTTATATACCGCTTCTATGTAAGAGTTTAACTACGATTGGTACACAAAAAAAGGTTTAACCAATACAGCATAATACGGCCTTTTAGAAGAAGGGGTGAATAATTATTTGCGTGTGTCGTTATTCTTCATGACAGCTATCGCATTTAAATGAGAGCTTCCATCAGCGGCATTATTTTACGTATTTGTTGTATTATATTTTGCGCCAAAATTAAATGAAGCAGTGTTTTATTCCCCTAGTGAGAACACAGACATTAAGCTTGTACTGTTACCCTTTGCAGTTCCGCCATATTTTGGAGCAGGAAAGGTTTCCTGCCATTCCAGTGGCTGGAATTATATTCAAGAAACCTAGGTGGCCACGCTGCCAGAGGGTGGGATGAGATTTGTCAGTATCAACACAAACAGTTGCGTTCCATTATGGGCCAGATTTTATACACGTTGGGATATATTATCAGCATATGGTAGTGGATATGTCTAATACGCAGTATTAGGCAAACACTGAAATTCATGGAAATACCCAACTAATCTATATTACGGGCTGTATGGAACGTAGCAAGGTTATTTTTACTTTCTGTATTACGTATAGTAAGTAGGGGAAGTATTGCATTCCACCCAAAAATTCAATACCAAGATTTCAAAGGAAATAATGTTTTGAGGTGCACTGAATGCATATAAAGCATTTTTGGAAACATGTCCGAGGTGTGTGTGTGTGTGTGTGTGTGTGTGTGTGTGTGTGCGTGTGTGTGTGTGTGTGTGAACAGCATAACTCAGAAATGAACAGTCGGATAAATACCAAACTTGGTATTTAGGTTCAGTATCTTCCAGAGATGCAACACGGAGGTTATCAAGAAAATCCTCCCACCCCAGATCACCATTTACATCGAATATTTTTCGAACATTTTAACTGTTTAAGTTTAAAACATTTTTATGGCAAATGAATTCTATATCTCGAATTTTCTGGGAATGTCTCCAAAAGCATTCCTCATTGTGAACGACTTTTGCATAACTGGTAAACCATATGAGATAGACAAAGTTTTACTACATAAAAATGTTAATCGCGTTAAAATACACAATTTATGTCATATACATTTTTTTGTCGAGTAAACCATTTTTGAGATATTGCTTGTTATTCCCTTAAATTTTCCAATACTTATACTTTATCTCAAATGGGAATTCCTTATTCAATTCTTTTTTGTCCTGGTAATGCAAAGAGAATGGAATACTCCACATAGCAACCAGCTCTTAAAATGTTTGACTATCGCTTAACACCTACCAATTCCCCTTGCATCTACAAGAAAATTAGCAATAATATTAACATCTCGATATCTGGATTAACGTGAAGCATATGGAGAATAAGCGTTTGTAAAAATAGTTTGTACAAGAGTAGAGAAAGTCATGTAAGTATAACACATAAGATTTTTTATTTAAAAATGTGGATGTGATAGGCGTGTAATAGTGACACCAACATTATAACACATCGCCGGAATTAAATGGCAACGTGAAAGCATAAAGTGTAAATGGTTGGACTTCACATGTAAAGCTAATGTCTGTCTATAACCAAAACGTCCTATGGTGATTAAAGTGTACATAACCACTATAGCTTAATTACACTAAAAGCACTTATTTGTTATTGTTGTTCTATTTTACTTTGCAGTAAAAACTGACACATCGCACTAACTGCCTCGTTTTCTGCATATAAGCTGTTTGCTATGTTGATTTATAGCTTTGATAGAGAATGTGCGACCATGTATGAATATGGGTGAAACTAGATTACCAGTAACACGTAGGCACTAAATCAATGAGGCAGCAAACTAAAACAACTGACAGGCGTTAAAGCAGATACCATTGTCGCATGCAGAAGCAGAAAATGGTGTGCTGGAACAAAGAGCTACTTCGATTATACGCTAAAACACTGTGGCTATCTATCTGATTGCATACCCTTATCAGTTGTATCTAGTACCGAAAGCAGCAAAGTAGCTACATTAGCAACTTAATTCTCCTTTCATTGCAGGAATAAAGCTAATTCTAAACAGGGGCACATGCACGTGCGTCCATTGACAGCTGGATGAGGCAACGCAGCTTAAAGGGTACTCTCGTGCTGTGGCAGCCGTTAAATAGAACAAGTTCAGACGTATATTTTCAAATAAATATTTGTTTTTACTTTCTCTACTACGTATAGTAAGTAGGGGCAGTATTGTATTCCACCCAAAAATTCAATACCGAGATTTCACGGAAATACATGTTTTGAGATCCCCTGAATCCAAAAAAAGCATTTTTGGAACCATGTCCGTGTGTGCGTCTGTGTGTCTGTGAACAGCATAACTCAGAAACGAACAGTCAGATAAACACCAAACTTGGTATTTAGGTTCAGTATCTTCTAGAGATGCGACACGAAGGTTTTCAAGAAAATCCCCCACCCCAGACCACCCTTTACATGGAGCATTTTTCTAAAATTTTTATTTTCCCAAAAATGGCTTTAACGATTTTGAATAAAATATCATATGTTTAATATATTTTCATGGCAAATGAAATGTATATCTCGAATTTTCTGGGAATGTCTCCAAAAGTATTCTTTTTGTGAACGACTTTTGCATAACTGGTAAACCATAAGAAATAGACAAAATTTTATACACCAAAAATTTAGATCGCGTTAAAATACACAATTAATGTCATATACAGTGTTTTTGTTGAGTGAACCATTTTCGAGATATTGCTTGTTATTCCTTTAAATTTTCCAATACTTGTACTTTTTCTCAAATTCGTTATTCATTTTTTTGTCCTGGTAATGCAAAGAGAATGGAATACTCCACATAGCAACCAGCTCTTAAAATATTTGACTATCGCTTAAAGCCTAGCAATTCCCCTGGCATCTACAAGAAAATTAGCAATAAGATTAATATCTCGATTACCATGAAGCATATGGAGAATAAGCGTTTGTAAAAATAGTTTGTACAAGAGAAGAGAAAGTCATGTGAATGTAATACATCGGATTTTTATCTTATATACCTTATGTACACAAGAATTCACATTTCCCAATGAGGAATGCAACGACATGCAGTAGCCATTCAGAGAAGTTGGAATACAGCGTTACTGTTATATGGGTTCATGCCAGGGTAGCAATGGCACGTCTCCGACATGCGGAGAAGAATTCTGGACTTTTACTTTTTGACTAGGGCGGATGTTGAGGGATAAAAGTATAGCACTTATACGAGTAGTTGGATATATGTAAGTTTTCGCATTACCTGATATATATATATAATACACAAACGAAACAATATACCATATGAAATGAGAGCCATAGCAATAGCTACGGAAAATGAAAGATACCCAGGAAAAGAATGGCTCTGAATATATAAAGATAGATCCCTCATCAATAAAAAGTGCCGGTGCAGAAGTATACTGTAAACATTCTGCGCAGTATCTAACATTAGATGAAACGTCAAACCACTAGATGGAGAATTAATAGTTATAAAAACAGCATTACAGAACATTTTATATAGACCATACATATAACAAAAATTAGTCATCTTATCAGACTCAAAAACAGCCTATTTGGAATAGTAAATTACAATAATAAAACAAGAAGAAGTAATAAAGAAATAAGAAGCCTAATTAAAGCAGTTGAAACTAGAAATCATGTCACACTACAATGGATCCCAGGTCATGTCGGACTTTTGGCCTATGAACATGCGGATCAATTAGCAAAGAAAGGTACAATACAACAAATAAAACCTGTAGGACAAATAGAAATAAATAAACAATTAAATAACGTTTCAAAAGACAGCAGTGGCTTGATGAAGAAGCTAAATTAACAGATAAAGATTACAAGAATATTAAAGATGGAGTTGATATACAAAAAATGCCAAGGAAGACTGCGAGTACACGGCGAGCGTAGGCCGCAGTAAAACCAAGACGTCCTGTGTTTTGTGGATTTAACCGCAGGTGAGCCTTAGTACATGTATGTGTATGTGAACTAATGTTACCATAATTTTGCACGCATGCGCAATACTGAACTCGTAGGTTCATTCTTGTGGCGAACCACTGGTGCCACAACGTTGTCGGTTTAGCGCCCCGATCCACGTGCCATGCAGCAAAGATAGCAGGTAGTGGGGAGGATATTATTTGTGTGTTCGCTTTGTGATTTTAACATTATTGTTTTGGGCTTTTTATCTACGCTGCATTCGGTAATGCCCAGGTAATCCGCGTCTTATGTCAGAGAGAGCGAGAAAGATACAAAAGTGTGATATTGTATCTCCGAGGGTGCGAGTTCTACTTGGGGATTACCTATAGTTTCAGTTCACATTTTCGGAGAAATCTAAGGAGATGTGGTGCTATATGCTGGATGTCTGAACATTTTTATATGCGTGGGAACATCTGTTTACCGTTATGAACCTCTTGGAAGTCTCCGTGCCAACGTATTAGGATTGTCACCTTGGTGAAGTTGTCGTTAATGGACAGGCACATTCAGACATTCCTTGAAATTATTTCCATATTGGTGTATAATCAGAAAACTGACTACACATTTCTTTAGTGCGCAATTACCTAATAATAAAAGAGGAAATCCTTGCAAGGACCCAAAATAAATTACTTAAAATTTTGAAGTTTAACATTTTTTGTGGTCTTTATGGATAGTTTCTTTGGTTTGCTTCTGTTGAGCCAATTGTGGCTATTTTTCTAAGGAGTAGTTGTTTTAGCAGAGATGACCGCAGTTAAATGACTTTGGAATGGTGGGCTACAATTTGTTGGCCCTGCTCGTAACCATATCAACATCCCGAGTAACTAGCCAGTAACCGGCTGCACCAGATACCAACAGCACTCGCCATATTGCACCCTCTCCGCAAGCATAGATAGCACTCAAGTAGTGTCGACGTCATCGTCAGATGAACTTCCCGGTGTGCCTCGAGCGAGAGGCTCCGACCAGGAAGGAAGAGTGTGACTGACTTAGTTCTCAGTGATAAGTGGAGAAATGATGATGATGATGATATGGAGTTTAGGGCGCTAAACATCAAAGGTATCAGCGCCCTTAAACGTGTAAAATCTAAAAGTCAAGAACTAAAATACGGAAAAATCCGATAAGTCAAAAAAACAAGAAAACACGCACACAAATGCTAAAACCACCACACTAAAACATGTTAGACAAAACAATAAAAAAGTAAACTCACGTATCAAGAACTGTAGAACGCATGGGACATGAGCACGATATGTCCACTGGGGAGTAGAGCCCCCATTAAAAAGTCAAGATAATATCACAATGTTAAAAGGTACTCAGCGCATCAAATGCGCCGATTAAAATCACTGTCATTGATAAAACGCAAAAGACATTCTACAGCATGCGCGTCGTCTACCAAAACGTTGGCTATGGCAATAGGCAGTCCCACACGACCGCGCAATGGAGCTAAAACTTGACACTCTGTTAAAATGTGACGCACCGTTAAGGGCGTATTACACTGCTCGCATACTGGTGCGGGGTCACCACTAAGCAGGTACCTATGACTAAAACGGCAATGTCCGATTCGTAGACGGGCTAAAAGTACCTCTTCCCGACGAGAAGAACGAGAAGAGGTACCCCAGACTAACGCAAGAGGTTTAACCTCCCGCAGCTTGTTCCCCCGGAGGGCCGTCCACTCATCGCGCCAAAGCGAGAGGACGCGGCGACGTAAAAGAACACACAAATCTGACGAGGGAACAACAGAGGTAAAAAATCTGGGTAACAAAACCGCCGATTTGGCAGCAACGTTGGCAGACTCGTTCCCTGAGATGCCCACATGACCTGGAGTCCACAGGAAGGAGACGCTGATGCCAGAGGCACAAAGCGAGTGGAGCAGGTCATGTATGCGCTGTACGAGAGGGTGGTAATTGTACAGCGCGTTAATACTCCGAAGGGCACTCAGAGAGTCCGTATAAACAACACACTGCCGTAAGTCGCGCCGCTGAACTTATAAAACCGATTGATAAATACTAAAAAGTTAGGCGGTAAAAATCGAACATTAGCCGGTAAACGAAAGGTAAAACAATGATGATCAAAAACAAAGGCACACCCTACTCCATCATCAGTCTTAGATCCATCAGAATATATAAAAGGCAAGTCTCCGAATTGCGCCTGCAGTTCTAAAAATGCTGATCTAAAGACTGAAGAAGGTGTCTCATCCTTCGGCATCGACGATAACCCAAGGTGACAGTGGGCCTCAGCGCACAACCACGGAGGAAAACGCGTTTCCCCCCTTGGAAGGGCCGGCGCTGGCGTAACGTCCAAATGCCGAAGAAGTTGACGAAATCCAACCCCTGGAGGGAGCAATGCGGAGGAGCTAACTAAATATTGCCTATCAAGCGAATCCTCGTAAAATATCGCGAAGGACGGGTGGTCAGGCATCGTATAATTTCCAAGATAAAAAAATCTGATGTGTTACACCCACATGACTTTCTCTACTCTTGTACAAACTATTCTTAAAAACGCTTATTCTCCATATACTTCATGTTAATCGAGATATCGAGATGTTAATCTTAGTGCTAATTTTCTTGTAGACACAAGGGGAATTGGTAGGTAGCGATAATCAAATATTTTAAGAGCTGGTTGCTATGTGGAGTATTCCATTCTCTTTGCATTACCAAGGACAAAAAACACATGAGCTATAGATTTTAACTGTGCAATAAACACACTGTACTGATAGCACTGGAAAACTGTTTTTAACACACTGCCTAAATCCCTCGGTATGATCCCTTGTAATGCAAAAATATTTGTCACTGCATTCCAGATTACTTTTACATGATGAATTACAATATCCTGCAGCCAAACCTCATCAGCGCACAAGTAAGGCGGATATGGCATAACACCATCATAATTTGAAATTGATTTTAAGTGCAAATCATTGTCTAAATGAAGAATTTTGTCAATTACTTCAGAACTCCAAGCGTCAATATCTATTACAGTTGAAAAACATAACGCCATCACCGAGTTGGTTGTACATTGTGTGTTTTTTACCTCGCCAAATATGTCGTTATTTTGGCTCAAGGTGCCAGCAATCACTTTGGCTGCTTTCACGGAAAACAACTTCTTAAAATTATAATTAAAACTGGTTCGTTTCTTACCAGGCATTGTGAAAAGTCTTAAAACGTAAACCAGTAAAGAAAAAACAGAAACCAAAACGGAAAACCTGAAAATGGTAATATCAAAATAATATATGAATGAATAAAATGAAAGAGCCCTTAAACCTGGAAACAAAAAATATAAACTAAAATAGGAACATTTAAAATGCTACTATACCGAAAAATAAGATATGAATTAATAAAATGAAACGATCTTACGAAATTGGTTCAAATCAAAATTCCTTTGAAGCAAAAGCCGATAGAGGATTCACAAAATCATAGCAGTTTGTTTATATCTCAGTATAAAAAATATTTGACTATCGCTTAAGGCGTACTATGTTCCCCTTGTTTTGTATTTGCAACGGCAATATAGAAATACAGAAGCATATACATATTTCTTAATAGCTGGTTGCTATGTGCAGCACCATTCTCTTTGCGACAGATTAATACTCTTTGCATATCCAAGACAAAGGAATGAATAACGAATTTCCTTTTGAGGAAAAGTATAAGTATTGGAAAATTTAAGGGAATAACAAGCAATATCACGAAAATGGTTCACTCAACAAAACAATATAAACGACATAAATTGTATATTTTAACGCGATCTACATTTTTTGTGCAGTAAAATTTTGTCTATCTCTTATGGTTTACCAGTTATGCAAAAGTCGTTCACAATGAAGAATACTTATGGAGACATTCCCAGAAAATTCAAGATATACATTTTATTTGCCATAAAAATATCTTAAACATATGATACTTTAATCTAAATCGTTAGAGCCATTTTTGAGAAAATTAAAATTTTCGAAAAATGTTCCATGTAAAGGGTAATCTGGGGTATTTTCTTGAAAACCCTCGTGTCGCATCTCTGTAAGATACTGAACCTAAATACCAAGTTTGGTGTTTATCCGACTGTTCGTTTCTGAGTTATGCCGTTTACAGACACACACACACGGACATGTTTCCGAAAATGCTTTTTTTGGATTCAGGGGACCTGAAAACATATATTTCCGGTGAAATCTCGGTATCGAGGTTTCGGATGGAATACAATACTTCCCCTACTTGCTACACGTATTGGAGAAAGTAAAAATGTATGTATGAGAGAAAGACTGCAATGTATAAAGTTTAGGTATAAATAAAGTAAACGTAAAGTTAGTGTTATATTGAAGTTTTGTAGTTATCTAAAGTAGCATATTTTCCAGAATAAGTACCAGGAATGTATTTATTTTAATTTTGTTTGTATAATCATAATATTTAATGGTATGTACCTTTCCTTTTACCCCCATGCAGTTTTCTATACTTAAAATATACGCTTCTAAGTTGCTATTCCTTACGATATTTTTACACTATGAGTGATATTATTTTAATACACAAGCATAAATGAAATTCCTCTTCGGTCTTTGTTACGAGTCAGCAACCTCAAATGGTACACATCTGAAAAGTTCTTAAATAATTGCCTTGGGAGAAGGAAACTTCTTGGATGAAACCTCCTGCCTTCCGTCCTTATATTACTTTGCATCTAGCCATATACTTAATGTTTCTCTTATTGTTGTCATTAGAGGAAACACAAATTAGCCTGCTCATCCATCATCAAAGGACAAATTTCCTGGTTCGTTCGTAATTTCCTGGATCGAGGAAGACACTCTGTGAGTGTAGTTATTTTCTGACTGGAACTTAGGAGCACAAGAAAGCAAGGAGGCAAGACGTCACATTATAATTAAAACATTAAATTTCCTTGCGCATCTTGATAAAACTGAAAACCGACGGCAACTTTAAAGTATTTTCGAGCTATAAGAGCTGAGATAAAAGGGTAAACCGCTTATGCCAATGTCGATAAGAACAAATTAATTATAAGTATACAATCAGATACTAATATGAAAAAGTTTGCTCCTCAGAAGTCATTTTAAAATGTCATAATCTGTGTCACTATCTTTTTCGCCAAGATATAGTAAGTACTACGTTCCTCGGTAGAGCTTGAGTTAGAAAATGTGCACCATTTCTTAAATTCTGTATATTTAGATGTAACAGTCATTGTTTCCTTGTGTTCTGTACAACAAAAGGAAACAAAATACTTGTTCATTAGCTTTCATTCAGGATCATTTTTGTCAAATTTCTCTAATAATTACACGGAAATCTGGTAGTGAAAGTTTCTTGTATAGATTATTTCATTTCTTAGATCTATGTTGGAAATATGAAACATTCCCGGAGAATAGCAAGAATTTGCTGTACTTGCTAGTATTTAAGAAGAGAGATAAGATGGATTGTTCCAATTATGTAGCAATGAGCCTGCAGAATACAGGATATAAAGTGTTTAAAAAAGTATTCCTAAACGCGTTAATATAACAGCAGAAACCATGCTTATGGAAGAAACAAAAACTGCTACAGAAGCAATAGATAATGTATGAATATTGTATTTCCTTAACCAAGTTATTTAAAAAAGTTAGAGTAGGATACACTAATTTTCTTAGTTTTTATTAATTTATGAAAAAGCTTTCGATATAGTCGCTCGAGAAACATTATGGAAAATTATAATAGAGAGAGGAATACCTAAACGTGTAATAAAGGTAATACCAAAATATCAGAATTAAAATAAAATTAAACCAAGATATAAACAGATAAATAAATCTAGGGGAAAGGATGTTCGGTATCGTACACTTTATATAATGTTTATATGGACGAAGGCAGGGGCAGATACATTACACTTTATCTTATATAAAAAATCCTCAATTCCTCACTTTTCGCAGTTCTCAGACAATTTTTTTTTCAAATTCCAAGATAATCTACAAAGAGCTTTAGGTGATTTGAGTTTAACAGCGAAGAAATATAATCTAAATAATATTTAAAAAGAATTAAGTTATAGGATTTAAAGGGAAAACACAAATAAGATTAAAAGTAGATCTCAATGATAAATTAATAGAACACGTGAAACATTTTGAATATTTAGGCTGCCTATTATTTTTTTGGAAGTATAAGTAATTTTGACGTAAAAATGTCAAAATTCCAAAAGTTAATAGGCACAATTGAAGGATCCTTTGTAGAAAGATAAGGGCAGACACGTCCTGAAGTTTTATTAAGTGATGGCCTTACCAACATTAGTTTATGACTAAAAGCTATGGAACTTGAATAAAGAAAAAGAAATGAAAGCAGCAGTAATGAAGATGCTTACGCTTCTAGCAGGATATATGTATGTTGTTAGATCATAAACAAAATCAGACAAGAATAGCATAACTAAAGTATAGTAGGCATGGTACAGAGTTATTAAATAGATGGTCTGAATATATACGCAGAATCCCAAGCCATAAACCATAAATCTAAAGCACGACGAGATGTGGGATGACCGTGTCAAAGCAGAGCGACATTCAATGACTGTTGGGTCAGAACAGACCAAGTAGCCTAACCCGTGATGTTTATGATGATGCTGCTGATTTACATGGTAAGAAGGAAGCGAATGCACATGAGATATCAAGGACTGCTAAACACAAACGTCTCGCCGCAGGAATGAACTACGGCTGTGAGTTCAACATTGCGCATGCGTGAAAAACCAGTCGCAGTAGGGGTCCAGCATTTTCTAAGTTTAATCCGTATTGTCCTAAGTTGAGATGTGTGTGCCTATGTTTATAATAATGAACTTATGTTACTTTAATTACATATTAGAACTATTATAGCTAAGCTGTTAGTGTCATGTATTTTTCACGCATGTGCAATGCTAAACTCGTAGCCAGCCACTTGTCTCCTTAAGAAAGTAAAGAATATTTCAAAACTTCCTGATCACATTACTGAAAGCTAAGAAGCACACATAAGCAAAGAAATTCAATTCAATTTATTTTAAATGTTATGTATAACTCTCTAGTAATTTTATAAAGGAGGAAGCATGTGTGTGCGTGCATGCTTATGTGCGAGTATTTTGTGGTAATTTCCAAAATCACTACACATTTTCAAGTTATTTCGGCACTGAAAAGTACTTTTCTTCGCGACAGACATAGACTATAGGTCAGCTTTTCTTCTCCACTTCAGGATTATAAATAGGCCCATTCTGCCTTCACAGCTTTCTAGCGCTTCTTGTGTCACCTTTTTTCCTCTAGGCGTATAACTTAAGACTGTTTTCGAAATCCTTTGTATTCCATTTAGTCCACTTTTATCTATTGTCTGTTATTTTATTACTTACCGATTCCAGTTTAATTCCTCCCTTAAATCATCGCTGTTTATTCTATCCATTCTTGTGCATTCCTCGAGGCTCTGAAGTATTTCATTTCTATCGCTTGAAATTTATTAATTTGCTTTCCAGTTGGTACCCAGACTACGTTGCTATAAAGTAGTCTGGTTAATGCCACTACCGTTTTAGTTCCTAGCTGACGAAAGTAATAAAAATGATTTAAAAATATGTAGGTTAGAATACGAACATGTTGGAGTTATAAAAGAAAATATTTGAAGTCGGTTTTGACCTTTGTTGATGATGAGCGAAAGTAAAGTCATCTTATGTTTAAACGAGGTAACAACAACAACAACTCAATGACAGTTAACAAAACGAAATATCAAATCCTTTCCCGTTGCCTTTTCTTCACATTTTAATGTTTATTAACCGCACAGAAACAGCAGTTTTAATATCAGTTGTTAAAACATCAGCACATGTAAGCTACACAGAGAGAAGCAAAGGGAGGGGGTGAGGAGAAGTGGGGGAGATTTTATTTATTTTTACCTCTACCACGTACATAATAGGTAGAGAAGGTATTGCATTCCACGCAAAAAATAGATAGCAAAATTTCACCTATAAAAAAAAGGTTTTAAGGGCCCCTAGATACAAAAAAGACATTTTTAGAAAGAGGTGTGTGTGTGTGTGTGTGTGTGTCTGTCTCTGAGCAGCATAACTAAAAAACGAGAAGTCGGATAAACACCAAACTTGATATTTAGATTCAGTGCATTCTAGAGATGCGACATGGAGACTTTAAAGAAAATCCCGCAATAACAAACTACCCTTTACAAAGAAGAGTAGAAGAACATAGAAGATTGTTCAAAATCTTTGATTTTCTAAAAAGTAGGTCTAACGACTTTCATTAAAGCACCATATATTAAAGATATTTACATGACAAATTATCTTTAATTTTCTGGAAATAGCCTTCAGTCCTCTTCATTCGGAAGGAATTTTGTATAAACTTTTTTAACTGGTAAACGTTAAGCGATAGACGAAAACGTGCTACACAAGAAATGTAGAGCTCTTTAAGACGCAGAATTTATTTCCAATAGCTTCTTCTGTGGCATCAGCCATTTCCGATATATCCGTTATTAGTGGTTCGAATTGTTCAATGCTTAGCCATTCTTGTCAAGTCCTATCGATGTGATGTTATGGAAAGAGTTTTAAGGTCAGCGTGTAGCCTCCAGTTCTGAAATATTTGATTATCGCTGTTCCCTTTGTATTTAACGAAATATGTAAGGCAGCTATTTTCGAAAACATTTATCAAGATAAAAATTAAGTACATTGGAAGATAAAACTTTGTAAGCATAAATATACTCTCTATATCCCAATTTGGTGGATGGAGTACTTTTACTTTCGCTATGTACTTATAGTAAGAAGACTAAGTACTGTATTCCACCCAAAAAATCAATACCGAGATTTCGCTGGAAATAAATATGAGACATCCTGAACACAAAAGTAGAATTTAAAAAAGTTCCGTATCGGTGAATAGCATAAGTCAGAAACCAGAAGTCCGTTAAATACCAACCTAGCATTTAAGTTCAGCATTTTTCAAGGATGCGACACGAAGATGTTTTAAGACGATTCCTCCCACATCAAACTACTGTTTTCATACAAAATGTTTCCATAATTTTGATTTTCTCAAAAATGGCTCTAATGATTTTATTAAAATTCCATATATTTCAGAATCTGCATGACCAATGAAATCTATATATTGAATATTCTGGGAATAATCTCTGAAGTCCTCTTTATTCTGAATGACTTTTGCGTAACTGGTAATCCGTAAGAGATGGACAAAACACTACCACATAAAAGATGTTAATCCTGTTCAAGCACACAATTTATGTTAACTAAAATGATTGTGGTATTAACCATTTCTTAAGTATTCTTTCTTATTGGTTTGAATTTTCAAATATCTATACCTATTCATTCTCTTTTCTTTTTTCATTGGTCACCTTTAACATCTAAGGTCACATTGGCGGCTTAATCGTTGAAACATTTGCTCATCGGTAATGATAACTATTGTGTTAATCTTCGAGTTTTGTTTATAACCATTAAATTCACACGCACACATTTACACTCTCACTCATACTATCAGTCTCTAGAGAGAATGGGGAATGATCCTGCCTAAAGACACATTCCCACCCTCAAGCCGGGAATCAAACACAGGACCTCTGGATTAGAAGGTTAGCATGCCACCAGACACAGAGACATGGCAGGTATTTTCTCTTGGCCATACAAAGAGAACGTAATTTCAAAGCCATCTCATAGCGACAAGCTCATAAGAGTTCACTATCGCTTAAAGCCTACCATATTCCTTGCATGCACTAGTCGGCCACGACATGGCTGCATGCGGTGGGAAGAGGAGCAACTAAGTGGAGCATCGGAAGGAGTTAGGTAAAGAAAGCATCCTCAGTTCCGAATTTCATATACTAGCGAGGCTGAGGCCTGCATACAAATGTATTGTTTTCATTGTGCTACTGCACATTCCCCTCTCGCCTTGCCCCTCACTCCCCTCTGTTCTCATACCCTGATGACGTTCGTATTGTCGAAAAAAACAGGTGCGTCCTCCTCCAAGCGCACTCATATCGTGGCCGACTAGTATCTACAAGGAAATATGCAATAAGGCAATTTCTGCAAATATTTATCTGGGTCAGCATGAAGTAGATGGAATAATAGGGTTTTGTGATAACAGTGTGTTGAAGAATGGATAGAGAAAGTCATGTTAATGTAGCACATTAAAAGTGTTTAGTAGTGTTTAACACCCACTCTTACTCATACGGCACTACAGGTTGTGGTCACTGACGATGCATGTAATAAAGTGATAATTGCAACGGGAAATTTGAGAAGGAAATGTTTCAGACCTACATTTAGGTAACCCCCGTTATTTGCCAGTTGTGAGGACTGAGAAAAGTCTGGATAAAAGCTGTCAGAATCCCAGACCTCCTTTTCAAAACTCCGAGCCTACCCCTGTCGGTAAATGCAGACGTGGGAAAGAGTAAAAACGAGAGAGAAAGAGGGAGGGGTGTAGATGGGGAAAGAAAGGGATAACTAAAGACCGAGATGTAGTGAGAGAGAGAACAATTTCCGTACCTAATTGTTTTTTGAGTTTTTTATTTATGGACGCTCTTTAACTGTGCCGGCCCTCGTAGCCGTGGTCGCTGGAGTGGTCGCTCCGGCGCTCCGCCAAGCTGAGGGTCGCGGGTTCGAGTCCCGCCTCGGGCATGGGTGTGTGTGTGTGTGTGTGTGTGTTGCGGAAATAAGCGCTATAAAAAAAAACAGAAAACACAGTAGTATAATCTGGGAACGACAAGGGAACTTTAAAAAAAAAAAAAAAAAAACTGCTGTGGTCCTTAGCGACCCATTCTATGTTGGCTTGAAAGACCGGTAATTTTGCTCAGAGGCCTCTTTATCAGGCTTGAGGTTCTTTTACGTGCCATCAATCTACGTCGCGGGACTACCGGCTTTACTTCCCTTCCGAAGGAAGCCATCGCCCTCCGCCGGGTTTGAACCCGCGACTTTGGGAACTAGAGGCTAGCATGGTAACCACTACACCACGGAGTACGACTCCGTACCTAATGCAATAACGCGAGAGATTAGTGGGTTCTGTTAGGCATTATATTCCGAACAGTTTTGTTAAATCCATTTTTAGAAAAATGAATAGCAGCTAAAGGTTATTTTGGGTTAGGAAGGTTATATTTTGATTTACAGTTAGATAAGTTGTTATCAGTCAGACAGGGTGGCATTACGACCATTTACTAAATATGCATTTTTAAGGGAGCATTAACGCATGCATTTCCAATGAAAACCATGTGAAAATATTGAGTGTAATATTATTCCTCCTCTGTTACGTGCCTTGGTGGAAAGGAAAGCAAATATTCAGGTGAAACGTGTACGAAGTTCTTAAGCTGTTGAACGTACTTGTTTTCGATCGATGGAGAGCCTGGCTGCCACCATGTGCCCCGAGTAATTTTACTGCTGCCAGGAACACCCACACAATAGTACTGCACACAATGGAAGTCTTATCAGAGAGAAAAAGTTTTCCACTGCCTTAAAACTCGTGCAGTGTGTAATTAATGTTTGGTTTATTATTAAAGACGTACCTCATTCACTGCATGTAGAGTGAATACGTCACTAGCTGTTGCCTATAGCGAGCTAAGCAGTCTTCAATTGTGGTTCCAAAGCAGATTATATCCGAGTATACGTACAATTAAACACTAATATTTTCACTCTAGAATGGCCGTACTGATTGTTATAAAATTTGGTATGTAACATACTTTAGGTTCCTCTTTCAGCTTCGCATTTGGAAGGTCCTGGGTTCGATTCTCGTCAGGCCGGCCACTCGACATCGGGTGTGTTTTGGTTTCCCCAAATCGGTAGGCGAATACTACGGTGGTTTCTGTACTATAACAAATTTCCTGTCCCGATTATTTAATTTCAACTTTCTTTTTCAACCCCCGTAAAAAGTTAGGAAGGAATTACAGGAAAATGTTTAGGAAATCGATGAATGCGGTTTTCCATAATAATCCTTAATGAAAGAGGAGGGATTTGAGCGGTAAATGTTGCTAGAACGAAGTCATATTGCCCAGTAGCTGCTGCAGAACTAGAAGAAACTGGCGATATTTTGAGGTGAAAGGTTGTCAACTGAGGAGGCCAAAGATCCCTAAATTAATTTCCTAACGTATGAAAATGCTGCAAAGCTAAAGTACTGGCTGTGCTCTGTCATCGTCCTGCAATTGAGAGCCTACCTCACTTCTCTATTTATAAAAGGATTGCCAATATTGGCAGCAGGACAGCAGAAGCAGCGTTCCAATAATGCCTCGGGTGGGATGCTTGTAATGCGTATTGCGTAACTTCTTTATAAGGAACAAAAGTTGCAATAATTACCATAAATGTATTAACGTATGTTATCTACAGAGTGAATTATGTCTATTGTCTGTATTGATAACAGTTAAGCAATAAAATAATCATGTAGATGCGTGTGTGTTATTTATATAGCGATTGGAACTTCTACGCGCATACGGGAGTATTACGCTTCTATTTCATCTTCATGTGTTTCAAGGTTATAGAAGCAGAGGGCGACTATTGCTACGTTACGGTGGGACAGTGGGATTTGCGCTGTGTAAAGATATCTCTATTGCACTTGGTTGGCCGATTGTGGCTCCTTTCTGGGAGCGTGAGAGGCTCGTTTCATTCCGGGACCCCAGGTTGAAAATGGCTAAGGCAGGATCGTGCCGGCGTCAGGATTCGTATTATTCTGGAATTGTTAGGGACCCCGTCGTTCTAATGCGCAGCGTAGTCCGGGTCTGTTCACCCCAGGGAGATATTCTTCATCCCTTCCTCTCAGGGATCGCGTTAAAAGCACAAAGAGCCTAGCATGGCCTACGTGTGGTGCTGTGGTACTCTGTCCAGAGGCTCTCCGACTTATTAATCCCAATCCTAATCTAGGTTCCTTTTAGAAAATAAAATGTATGTCACTAATCTGCTTTAGTCAAACAAGCAGGTTCTAATATAGCATTGCGGAAGTGAAAAAAATCGATTATATTGGTTATTATTGAGCTTTATGACAACAATTACATAAAAATGTTTATAAAGGTAATATACTTTCTATTATTAAAATGTTATTGGGGACTTCGTTAATAGCATTCATATACCGTAAGATGAACCCCCAATTATTGTAACTAACACTGTTTATCTGTTAACTAATCCTTTAAATTGGTTGATGTGGCTTTTACTCTATCTCTATCTGTTTTTAAAGTTCCCATTATTTGTAAGGATGCCATAAAGTTATGATGAGCTGATACCATAAACTTGTATTTTAAAACTAGCGGAAAACTACAGAAAACTAAAAACAGGAAATTTGGGCCAAGGTCACCACACAGGATCAACGCCATCCAATCTAACAGCGCGTAAATCAACCACATAGAAAATAGTATAGTTACGATTGCATTACAAATATGAGGGGCAGGTACAATTTCCTTAAGATACTTTTAGTTTTTTACTAACACTCCAGAAAAATTGGCTTTTATTACCAGACTTCAACACATTGCTGGAATACACAGACATTCCACAAAGACTGCGTGCTAGTTGCGGATGCATCAAGTGGAGGCACTCTAACGGAGTGGAGTGGTGTATTTATAAGTCTTAAACATTTTACACTTACAAACTCATACGTCACACGGGTCACATAGACTTTACGTCTTATTTAATACACTGTAGTCCATATGTTTCAATCTATATTCCTTACACGTACTTTTCTATAAGGATTGGAAAGAAGGAAAAAACAAACAGAGAAACTGACAACAAAAATCACACAAACAAAACAGAAGAAGAAAAATAACTTATTCACAAACAAACGCTATTGTTTACAAAACAAAAAAATACCCGCTCCTTAGCCAATAACCCTCCCCATCACACCTTGTCACTCTTTCTTAAACTTCGATTTGAGCTGCATAATCTGGCAGATTCCTCAACTGTTTTGTTCTCAGTAAATCCAACAGAATATGAACAGAAGTTTCTTCCTCTCTACACCAGGGACAGATTCTTACGCCTTCTTCGTTAATAAATGTGATCATTCGCCATGATCCCAGTCTGAGCCAAGCAAGCCCTTATTTCCTGACTATATTACTGAGCAAAATATATTGTTCTATACCTCATTCTGTCTTTAGTTTCGACTGTAAGCTTAATGGTATTTTCTCAATACATTATCACATTGTCTGCTGTCGATCTTATACGCAGCAGTCGTTTGTGTACTTTTCTCCACACATTCGCTCAATTTCCAGGTCCAAAAACCAAATATTACTCAACCCTATTCTTTCCAGCCCTATCTTGATTTTCTCTGACCATGTCTATAGCCCTCCCATTCTAAGCTGTTCCTTATAGCATACTGTTCTCATAAGTGATAGTTCCCCTCTACAATATTTGATCGCCCGTAGCTTACATTCAATTGTTTCATTGTATGCACCATATTCTCTAAATATTCCACAGTTTTTCGTACACCTGCCCACACCCAAGATACCTTTTAGAAAGCCTGTTCTTACTTGGTCTAGAATTTCCGGGGGTTACACCCGCAGATCTCCGTCCCATATATAATTGTGGATCTAACAATTGCCCCACATATTGTCTCTAGCAATTTTACGGTATATCTAGAATCTACTCCGAGTGCGCCGTTTCCGCAGCTCTCATTCCTGCCTTGAGTTTGTAACCTCAATGTGTTTAGTGCATCTTCCGTTCATGTAACACATACCTAAGTATACAACTCTTTACATTGTTCAGTTTCTCCCCTCGTAAGTCCAGGTTTCTGTTCGGCTGTATATCGAGCTATTTGAAATGTATTTTTTTTCGTTTTATTTACCTTAACAGTCAATAGCCATTTTTCATAATAAGTCTGTAGTTTGTCTAGTCTGATTTGCAACCCTTCCATAGTAGTAGAGAACAGTGTAATATCATCTGCATATAAAAGTACTGGGATCCGAAAGTCGCCGATCTCAATCGCATCCACGTTTTCTCTTAACAGTATATCCACTGCGTCATCCACAAAGACATTAAAGAGAAAGGGTGATAAAATCAGCCTTGCCTAACACCTTTATGACACTGGAATCTCTCTGAAACGCTGTTCACATTGTGCTTAACGCAGAATTCCACTCTATGATACATAACCTGCAATGTTTTAACCATCTTCTTCGATAATCCCTTAGCCTATATTTGGGTTGAGATTTATAGTCAAAATGTGTCTTAACATTAGCAAAGGTACAATGCAATCTTCCCCGCTTTTCAGACATCTGTTTTTCTCTTAGTGTATCCAAAATAAGCACACGATCTACAGTACTATACCCCCTAAATCCAGCCTGAAGTTTTGAAATTATATTAAATCGCCCCATCCATGCTTTTATCCTTTCGTAAAGTATTCTACCATAGATTTTCCCCATAATCGGAAGCAAAGTTACTCCCCTATAATTCGTTGGTGACCCCGTTGCTCCCTTTCCTTATTAAATTGGTTGAATAATCCCGATTCTCCAGTCATCTGGATAGATTCCTCTATTAAAAAGATTGTCATCGTTTGGCTCATTGTTCTCCTAAGCACAGCAACATTCCATGCTACTTTAAGCATTTCCGGCGGCAATCCGTCACATCCCGGAGCCTTTCCCTTTTTGAGCCTATTAGCTGCGCGTTTAACCTCCTCTGGCGAAATTTCCGCATCCAGCGATTGTATGGTTGGTATAAAAACCCCTTGCCCCAATCTCGATGTACTTCCTCATCTATCTGACTCCTCCTCAAATATCCCTTTGAAATAGTTCGCCCAGATTCCTGGTGAAATTTCATTCTGAGAGGTTTTCTTTGCCCTTAAGCTTTTAACCACTTCCCATATTGCGGTAACATTTCCTGTCCCCATAACATTCCAAATTTCATACGTCCTTTCAGCTTGCCTGTCGGCCTTCTATTATTTAATTATCTCTGTGTTTCTTGCGTTTTTCAATTTACTCCCTACGTTTTTCCTCCCTTCCCAGATTTCTAGATACTTTAAGTGCATTTTCTGCTTTCCTTTCGGCCTCCTACACCGGCGGCCATACCAGCCACGCGATTTTCCTCCGGGTTTACTGT
Source organism: Deroplatys truncata (assembly GCA_030765065.1). Classification (NCBI taxonomy): domain Eukaryota; kingdom Metazoa; phylum Arthropoda; class Insecta; order Mantodea; family Mantidae; genus Deroplatys; species Deroplatys truncata. The sequence continues at coordinate 74,598,299 of CM060976.1, read as the reverse complement.
TAGTCACTTTCATATGGATGTGGCCCTTTGTTAAAGAACGTCTCAAATTATTTAATGTCAGCATACTAGTTCCTCTTAAGCCCTGTTCGATGTTGTTTGAAACGTTTCTGCATGCTCCGGTTTCCACCTGTATCGGCTTATAGTCTGCACCCTTTATTAATCCAACCACCCGCTTATCTGTTTTCTCAGTACTTAATTCCAGTATAATTGGGCAGTGATGCAACTCAATCCTATTCCACAACTCAAAATCTTAAATTTTTATAATCAGGTTCTGACTGGCTAACATACAGTCAATGACACTGTCTCCATTCGAGTTTATAAACGTTAGCTCCCCCTCTGTATCCTGATCGTACTTTCCATTTAATATTTCTAGGCCAAAAGCGTCGCAGAAAGCAAGAAGTTCTCTTCTGCAGCAGTTATCACACCATCTTTACTTCTGCGTTGTGCTCCCACAATACCTTCCAACCCCACCCACCCCCTTTCAATGCATTATTTTCGCTCCTATCGTCACGTTGAAGTCCCCATGATTAGCATATCGGATTTGTAAATTTTTCTTGTCGCCGCCATCAAATCATCAAAGAAATTATTTGCATATTTGGAAGTTGCTGGCTGATTATACACCCCTACAATAATTATGCGGTCTAATAAACATCCGAGTTGTGGTTATAGGGTCATCGTAAATATACCAGTTGCATATACGACCTTGGTTGGTTGTAGTAGACCGTGGAGTGGGCATTCTACGATATATAGTGAGAAAGGAACGCAATTTCGTGTGATAGACGGATATAAGTTTCGTTTCCATCGAACTTTAAGTGGTGAAATTCAACGATGGTCATGTTTTAAACAGACCTGCAAAGCATATCTAAAGTTGATGTAACTAGTACGACTTGTGAATAAAACACCTCTCACAACCATGAACCTGACGATGTCCACTATATGCTACCTGGTGAGGTAGACGAGACGATTATTCAGTAACTAGATCAGACAACAAAGTAGCACCCAGGTTTCAGTTTGAGTTAGAAAGTACTTCGTACCTGAATGTAAATTTCCAGTATCCTATGGAAAAAATTTTCGTCTTCTCTTGACACGAACGACGAATGCATTAGAAAGGTTTCATTCGAAACAGCTGTATGCCCTGCCACTTACACCCGAGCATATTTCAATTACTGGAAGCCATCAGTGAGGTACAAACCATCGCTTATGTAAAAATCTGATGTGTTACACTCACATGACTTTCTCTACTCTTGTACAAACTATTTTTACAAACGCTTATTCCCCATATGCTTCATGTTAATGGAGATATCGAGATGTCAATCTTATTGATAATTTTCTTGTAGATGCAAGGGGAATATGGTAGGTTTTAAGCGATAGTCAAATATTTTAACGCTGGTTGCTATGTGGCGCATTCCATTCTCATTGCATGTCCAGGACATAAAAAAAATGAATAACGAATTTGAGAAAATGTATAAGTATTGGAAAATTTAAGGGAATAACAAGCAATATCTCGCAAACGGTTCACTCAACAAAAGAAATGTGTATGACATAAATTGTGTATTTTAACGCGATCTACATTTTTCGTGTAGTAAAATTTTGTCTATCTCTTATGGTTTACCAGTTATGAAAACGTCGTTCATAATGAAGAATACTTTTGGAGACATTCCCAGAAAATTCGAGATATACATTTTATTTGTCATGACAATATCTTAAACATATGATATTTTAATCAAAATCGTTAGAGCCGTTTTTGAGAAAATTAAAATTTTCGAAACATTTTCCATGTAAAGGGTAGTCTGGGGTGGGGGGATTTTCTTGAAAACCTTCGTGTCGCATCTCTGAAAGATACCGAACCTAAATACCAAGTTTGATGTTTATCCGACTGTTCGTTTTTGAGTTATGCTGTTCACAGACACACAGACAGACACACGGACATGTTTCCAAAAATGCTTTTTTTGGATTCAGTGAGTCTCAAAACATGTATTTCCGGTGAAATCTCGGTATCGAAATTTTGGGTGGAATACAATACTTCCCCTACTTACTATACGTAGTAGAGAAAGTAAAAAATGAATAGAGTGAATTTAAGAAACATCAGATAAAACAAGGAAACAGTGAACAAGGAGAAATTTCTGCTACAGAAAATGATCCAATTTATACAATCCGAATAAGTAAAATTACAGTACATGAAAGCCGTAGCAAGCACATTTCTACCGCAGATGTTGCGATATTCAGTCACATATTTTAAACCGCACCTACCTGGTCGTAGTGCATTTTTTGGCCTGTCCTCGGTCTGATTAAGTGGGAAGGAGAATGTGCGATACGCAATTCGGATATCTCAACATTCAAAGCGGTACGCAACTTTGGTGTGTTGTGAATAGCGCGGGTACGCAACTAGGATATATTTTCTTGCTTGTTCCGTAACTAGTTGGCACCGTCCATTTATATCGTTCACAAAGTGTTCATCTTTTCCTTAAAATATTCTGGTAGGCAAATTAAAGGACAGAAAATTCTAATGTTTAATATGCAGAAAGAACATACGGTATTACAGTTTGTGTCCTGGCGTTTTTTCAAGATTTTTTTCATTTGATTAGTTTACAACTTTTTGGTATAGTACTTCTAATTGTAGAATATTTATTTCGCAGCCAAATTAAATCATAGCCGGTGCCATTTTACATATTACGTCAAATAATTGATTTACTAAATCCATATCTGTAATTTTGTAAATACCACACATGGAAAAGTTTATAACGCCGGGGGACCTAAACTATTATATATACATATATTGAACTGTTTTTTCTGTTACTAACAATTGGAGTTTTCTGCACGTTAATTTGGCTGCTAGAAGTTTTTAATATGCGGACGAAGAGGGCGAGGAAATAGCCAGAAGGCGGCAAACGGGGAGAGTAAGATAGAGGGAGACACAGATGGAGGGGAGGGGTGCAGAGAAGTAGAGAAGACATGAAAGGGGAGAGAAGAAAAAGAATTTCTGCAGTTAACGTAACACTATGAACTGGGTATTGTGCTAGTTAGATAATAGTATTCATTTAACAAGTGTATAATCTTAATGATTATGGCACAAGTGAAAGTTTGTCTCATGAACGACAGTGAGCAAAGTTTTCACTAGTGTCATATTAAGATTATCCACAAGTTGGATACAACATTTTATACAAACACAGCTAACAGGAGTAAGAGCATCTTCATATACTCGTATCGATTGGGACGTTAGCTTCTCTCCTGCATTTTAATTTGTTATTACCTAGCATTTTGAACCGATAAGCAAGATGTCACTTGCACGCATTATCTTCCTGAGAGAGAAGTGAGCATGTCTTACGGACTGTGATATAGCCTATTATCACCACAGTTTAGTAAGTAGTTACAGGTTCAGATTTTAATTATTTTATATTTCATAATGTACCGAGGGTTTGCATCTTCGTTGCTCCGAGAGAAGAATATGACAGAATATTTACATCTTCTCTTTATAAGCCACGGCAACTTGGAACATTGGTATTACGTGATTTCTATAGAAAATACCTCATTGCTATTACTGGCACGAGTGCCATAATGAGCCAGTTATGCACGATATTGAATACAGTAACAACTCTTTATAACAGTAGGATTGTGTAAACGAATGTATGAAATTAACGCTACGTAAAGTGCTAAAGCTATTTGATACTTTTCCTAATTACTGATACAACTCCAAATATCGGTGCAAGACATGAGTTCAAAATGGACGAAAAGGTATTGACCCATATGCGCAAAAAATATCGCGCAAATGAACCTGGGATAAAACAGCACGAAAATTCGCGGTTGTGGGCTGAGATTAAACACACGATTATATTTTCAGCAAGAAGCATAGCAACATAGTGCAGTAAAGGCTTTTTGTCAAGCAATAGTGCTTCCATTGGACTGTAATGAGTGTCCATTTCAAAGTTTACCATGATGTCATTGTTTTGAGTTCATTTTATGAATCGAGTGTGAGCTCTAAGGGGAACGACGTAACGTAGTACACGTGTGGCGGAGGAGTGGCCTAGCAACCACGGCGTTCAATCCCAAGAGTATTAATACGGTGACGACATTAATCGCGAAACGTAGACCAAATAATGCACTTCCCAATGTCGCACATAAAAGCGTAAAATAAAATAAACAATCAAACTTGCATAACCCTACCAACATCCATTCACTCTGCATAGATAAAGGTTTTGTTTACATTCGCAGAAGTGAGCCGCAACATACTATCAATAAACTCATGTTATCTTACAAAAGCGATGATAACAGTACCCAGTTTATAGGCTGCGCGGTCGTTTGATGGCAAAAAGAGGTTTGCGTAGGACACATACCGTCCAGACTCCTAAATGTTGCTAGGATGTGAAAGATTCTCACGTTCAGGCCGTACGCCGTGTTGGATAGGCAACTTCTCCGACACACTAGTCATACGCCTCTGCATAAGTATTAGGCGGATTGAACTCTAGACTCAGTGGCTAGACAAGTGACGTCATACTGTATATTGGGGCATACTTTGAAATGAACACTCACTATAATTTCCAACTACACTAGCGGTGTAGTAGTAGATGTATTCCCATTACACTATGTGGTGCTTTAATTTTGGTGTTTCTAAGTATACGGTATAGTGTTAAATCTACAGTCTGCGATTAAGAATATTCAGTATTAGCGTTATTGAAGGACGTGGTGTTTCATCGACTTTATGAAAGACATTGTGTTTTTGTAGGATGGGTGTTACACTAACAAACACAAATAGAGGTGTAGACTATTTAATTGAGTCTAGTTCTCCAAATTTAGTGGTATTTAACTTTGAAATAGCTGCACATATTTCAGTTAAAGAAGTATTTTCTTTTGTAGTAACCAAAAGCTGCCGATTTCACTTAGAACAATCTTGAACACATCTGTAAATTTGGTTTGAAGAAAATGTACCAAGATCGGGACTCTGAAACAGAGGTATAGCTAAAATGGTCTTTCTAATATATAATAAAATACATTATGTTTTCTATGAATTCTTTGGCCTTGGTCCTAATAATCAAACAGTAATAAAACTTTACGATTTTAGTTTAAATACATACATCAAATATTCTCTCCAGAGATCCGGACTGAACAACCAGGAGAGTCTCCTCATACAACAAACACAGCCAAGTCGTGCCAAAGACTTGAGACACTTGATTCATGCTACGTATCCATCTGTTAAGGTAACCAAGGCGTCAAACAAATTACAGTCCGAAATTATACAAATAGACCATAGTTTTCACAAACGATAGGCCTCAAGCCTCAACACAACGAAATGTGAATGTTGCCATATTTCCCAGTTGGTAAGTATTTCGCCACAATGTGCGTGCGTTCGGTGGAAAGAGGGAATTAACAGTTACCGGAAAAGTGGGCGGGGCAGCCAGGTAAAGAAAATATCCGTAGTTCCAACTTGCATTTTCTAGCGAGGCTGAGACCTGCAAATTTAGTACTGTTTTCATTGTGCAACTGCACATTCCCTAACGCTTGCCCCTCACTTCCCTCTGATCCTGATGACGTTCGCATTGTCAACAAAAACACTGGCGTCCACCGTCATATGTGCCGGCTAGCTAGAACTTTTTTGCGCTTAAGTGTTCTAATTAATGTAAAATTTTCTCGCATATGTCCTCTTGTTTTTTCGTTTCTTTGTTTTCTTTTTTTGCCCTTGCCATAAGCAAGTTTTTCCGCTTATGGGCCGCAGCCCGAAACCTTGCCCTGGAAACCAGATCAAGCCGCGACAAGCAGTGATGCAGACAAGAGCATCGCTCCTAGTCACATCGTCGCACTACACTTGTTTAACTAAACCATTTGGTCACCAATTTCGTACACATTCCTCAAGCACTAGCGTAGATTAGGTCGACATTGTTCTAATTACCTAGAAGATGGTACCCGTGTATATTTACCTCTTGTTTTAACGAAAATAGACTTAAACAAAAGTAGTTAACGGTCATTCCAAAATTACGATGCTGCTATAATGCACGCGACTAATGATGAAGACAACGGGTTCTGCAACATGGTTACAATCACAATGTTAGTGAACTCTAAAAATGGTGAAAATACAGGGTAATTTATGAAGAACTGACACATTTCTTTCTTTAATTATTCTGTTCGAAATTCACTCAATGCCCCAATTTTATCACCAAATTAAACAGAATGTTCTGAAGTTTCGATTGCCTGTCACTAGATGCGCAGATGTTCATGTTTTATTCCTAATTGTTAGTTTTATTGTCGGAAACTGTTTCTGAGATTTTGTTCTAGTCAATGTGAAAATGGAGTACACATTAGATGAACAATTGTTCCTTGTACAGCATTACTGGATTATTTTTTTCCCGGCGAATTGGGATGCTATGGTAGAATGAATAGATAAATATATAAATAAAATCTGTAATATTACATCCCGGTACCTGATTTTCTACACTGTGACATGCATTTCAATTTATGTAGTTTGTTTAAAGCTTTTTCCAATTTTGTATACATTTATAGTTTTACAGATAATTTTAGACATAAATGAGATAAAATAAAAATAAAGAGGTAAAGTAAACAAATTAAAGTAATTTTACATTTTATATTAAATAATTTTACATACATTTTTAGTAATAATAAATCAGCATATAAATTCCAAAATTTAAACTACACAAAATACAAACGCATAAAATGTTCAAAACGCAAAACTCTTATATAACTTTTCACACAAAACATTTTTTAAAATTTAATTTTTATATATTCAAATTCAAATCAAAATTCAAATTTAAAATATAATTCAAATTCAAATTTATGTCAATTTTTATAACAATGATTATTAAAATCAATCAAATATATTTTTAAAACAAAACCTAACTTCCTGCTGGTACCCAGCTATTAAATTTTAAAAAGAATGAGAGAGAAAGCCGAGATAAGGTATCATATTTTTGTGTTCGATGTATTTTCACTATAAAAAGTCGCCGCTCAATCTGCGATATTAATGTGACAATGGTGCGTTGTTAGTTCAAGCCTAAGTTTCTTCGTATTCGATTAGCACATTGTGGGATATAGCATATTAGAATGTCTATGCTGGCAATAGAATATCCTATAAGGATATAGTCTTAAGTTGGAAACATTACTCTAACCCCGAGAAATGGCACTCATATTTAAAAGTTCACGTTTGCAGATACAAGTAGAACTACATGGAGAAATATATTCGATAATGGTACTGTAGCCATTTTAAACATAACTGAAATATCCGAGAAATAACAAAGCATTAGTTTTAAGCCACGAAGTATTCTCTTTTTGAATCATACAGTTCGCTTCGGCAGAAATTTAATGTATACTGCATCACAATAAACGACAGGAAATAAGAATCACTTAAATCCAAGTGGCTTTTATTTTACTGTGCAGTGTTGAAATACTGTCGGACTCTGTAGTAGTAACAGTGAGATTTATGATATATTGTTTGTAGCAGAATAGGAAACAAAATATGGCAATGGCTTAGAAATTATTGGATCGTCAGTTCAGTATTTATAATACAGCATATCATTTACACTCCAGTTAAATATGTTTGCTGTCTAGGTTATCCCTGCATCAGTGCACCTATTGTTATTACATTGAACATTTGATTTTAGTGTTACTGAGTTGAATTAAATTTTATTCATTATGAAACAGCAGTAGTATAACTCTTTAAAGATTATCGTTTTGTGAGCTGTGAACAAAAGTGCAGCATGAAAACGAAATCAGAGCTTTCTCCCAGAGGAAACAAAATGAGAGTAATGCTGCTTTCACCAAACTTTGACGCCTATCAATTAATTATTCATTGTCATATCCATTTTTATATAAAACCTTTGGCTATACTTTCTACAAAGACGTTGTAAACTAAATGCGGCTACTCATGATATTAAACCCTGAAACAGGTAATCCGTTTAATATAATGATTCTCCTTTTGACAAACTTGTAGTGGTTCATGGCTCACGATAATGAAGCAAAATTAACAAATTGTAGAATTAATAAAAGTTACCGTATTATTATTTTCCCTAAAACAAAAAAGCAAATAAGCTATTTGTTTTTGTATTCCATTCCATTTGTAAGGTTCTTTAAAATAGTCTTACAATATTTATTTATAAAATCAATGAGGTAAAGGAAGTGTCTGAGAAACTGATTTTATATATTAAATCCCTACATCCAGTGACTGGATTTACAGCCTGTATATCCGTATAATTGTGTCTTGTTCATATTAAACAATTTACATTTTTCAGGACTGGCGCTTGGCAGATGCCTTAACAAGTGCTTCATAGTTTTTTTCACACATTATAATTAGCATTAGAGGAAGTGGATTAAACTAGGAATAATGACAGATTTCTACTTGAAAATATATTCCATAAATTAATTAACAAGTCGAATTTCTTCCATTTAATAAACTGACACTTCAATAACATAGATAATTACAATTAACAAACCCTTATTCGTTCACCATGCTTTACACTCTTTATGGCTTCAATGCTTTAAATTAAATTACAATTATTACAGAATTGCTTCCTGCTCTCACATTTACCGATATATTTCAAAACTAACCGCAATATGTCTATAGTTCAGACGATCAATCTTTTCCCAGTGAAGAATTACTAAAGAAAATTTTGGATAGGTTAAGCCAAAAACGAATTTAGAAAATACCGTCCAGAATGCCTTCTATCTAAACGCTATCCTGTTGTTTTCCTCGTAACTTAGCTCGCCGTCGAAGAAATACTCATCAGCCTTGTGGACAGCACATTGAAGAAAGCTGGAACTGATCCGGCGCCTGCACAGTCGACAACCACAATCGCCTGACATACTGCGTGACTCAAAATAACTGTTCCCCTTCTTCTTGTTGTTGTCGTTTCTTGAGAACCATTACCATAGTCGTTTCACTTCTGTTCCCGTACATTTCAGCCTTCCTTTAATACAGCCCAGTCGCCTAAAGTGGATTTCTCCGGGGAGAGTCAATTTGGTGCAATACATCCCCCCGAGACAACGGGTTGAACGGGAACAGAGCCCGTGCCGTTCAGATGATCATTCTGGAAGTATGGCCTGTCCGCAAGCCCAGTTAACACCGCCTGGTACGCTTCCAGTATAGTCCATATGGGATATAAAAAACAACACAAATAATATGAATAGACAGAAGCATTCAAAATTATGTTGGTTGATGTTTGTATAATACAAACAAAATAACATCAAAATATCAGTGTAATTTGAGAGAAGAACTATTTAAATATTATAACAATAAAACATAGCATTAAACATAAAGCATTAAAATGCATAAAATACATTTAGAAAAGCCAGCATTTGATATTTCCCAGCAACAATAATAAAAAGTATAGTAATAACCTTCTATTGTGCATAAGACATTCAGAACTTTTTATTTTGAAGTACAATCAAATGTAATTACTGGACTTACAAACTTTACATAACACCTTAAAACAGGTGAATGTTACAAAATAAATATGAACTTAGATGATTGAAATTAAAGATGAGTGTGAAATTTAAAATGTATTTATAAATATAATTGCATTAAAAGACTTTGTAAAAAATATATTAAAAGTCTTTCTATAAGTAGGCAGCAAGTCATGAAGTACTCATCGTCAGCCGTGAGGTAGCGAACTCGCTATGCTGACGATGACACTATAAGAAACCTTGCTGCTTAACTGCAAGTAAACGAGGATTTATATCACTGTACAACAGGTCCAGGTTTTAATTGAGTGGCATGAGCTGTTGTAATCTTTCCTGTAACACAATCCTGAAGTTGGAATGAAACTTGGTTAACTATCTTAATAATACGAAAAGGTCCTACATAACGATAGGCTAGTTTCTGTGTAAATCCTTTGCTGGCATCACTTAACTGGTGTACCTGTAACATCACTAGATCCCCTATTTGAAATGTATTCTCCTTCCGGTCACGATTGAAGAACGTATTTTGTTGTCTCACGTATGGAAGCCTATTTGAAGAACGTGTTTCCTTTTAACTTGTTTGCAACACGCTTTGGGCGTCAATTTGAAAATATAGTTTGTATTGAAGGAGTATTTTGTATTTCAACTGTTGGGGAGCCGAACTTGTAGTAGTTTGCAACCGCACGTGTGGTAAACAGTTACCGGTAGCCTTTGCCCCAATTTTAAAAATATTAACTTTGTAATTTGACTGCTTCTTTAAGTATTAAATATTTATGTTTGCCTCGGCTGCGTCAGTATTTTTGTTAGAGACACGTTTCTCTTAGCGGGGTTTTGGTGCGACAAGAATGTGGGCTTACACAGATTATAATTTTACTTCACTCCTTTTATTAATACTTGATACGATTTAAATAACACTTCACTGATATAGAGAGCTGTGAGATTCTTTTTATTAATTAATTACACTTTTTAACACCTAAAATTATTTTTTCGTCTCACACGAATACGTATTAAATCTCTCGAGGACGCACAAGAAACGCATCCAGTTATGAGCACTGTCTGCAGGCAAGTGAACTGATTTCAACCTCCTAAACTTGTAAATTTCTATATTTCATGTCTCTGATTGGCTATTCCTAATCCAATAGAATACCTTCTTTTAACTAAAGCTTTTTCTGGTTGTTGATTGGCTGTTTTATAAACTGCCACTAAAATTACATTATTTTTACTCCAATAATCATAAGTATATTATTAAACTTTCAAACTCATTATTGCCTCAAGGTTACCTAATTGTTAGTAACTTTTGACATATTTCTCACAGCTCCTACATTATTAAATTATTTAATCCATTCACATAACATTATTGAACATGTTAACAGTAATACAAGCATATGCAATGACTGTTACACACATTTTACAAATTATTACATAAACATTTGCTTCAAGGTGGGCTGTTATTTAATTTGCATATTATATAATTTGACGGAAATCATTTAAGTGTTAAAAATACTGCCTCACGATTATATCGGACCTTACGCCGCACATAATCTGCATACAAATTTTGTAAGGTATTTAACAAAGTTTTTCTATCTGTTTTAAATCTCCCGATTCAGTAAATAGATCGGTCAATTTCCACTGATTGACCAAAGGACAAGAAGGTTGAAAACGAAACATAACTGAAAAGGGAGCTGCCTGTTGGGCTTCATGAACTGCCGTGTTTAGAGCAAACTGAAATTCGGCGCACAAGGTATCCCATTGGGAATGATGGTCCGAGTGAAATACGATTAACATGCTCTTCAAATTTCTGTTTACTCGTTCCGCTAATGAAGGTCGCGGATAATACGGCGATGTTCTATCAAATAAAAAAGTTGTATGCACGGAAATAAGATGCATTATCAGAAACCACTGTTTGAGGGTTACCAAAGGCCGCAAATATACATGATAAAACTAATGCTGTAGTGAATGCTGTTGGAGCACGAACCGGATGCAACCACATAAATTTTGAAAAGGCATCTACCAAGACTAATAAATATGTATTGCTGCTAGATGAGCGTGGAAACGGACCCACATAATCCAGAAAAACTCTCTCCATAGGATATATAGGTATCTTCGAATGTACATGACCCACTCGAGTTTTTTGGGCTGGTTTAGTATGTAGGTATATTTCACATTTGCCGACGTAGTTCCTAATGTCGATGTACATCTGTCGCCACACAAAATAAGTGCGTATTTTCTGTTTAGTTTTAAAAAACCCAAATGCGCACCATGTGGTGAGGTATGAAAATATTGTAAAACAACCGGCACTAACAAACGTGGTAACAATATCCTGGCCAATTTGATCCTTGGAAGTGTTGCATACAAAAGGTTATCTTTAAAATAATAACCCTTAGGAACATTGCCTAAGCTACACTGCTCCCGAATGGGGCTCAACATAATACCGTACGTAATAACGTAATAACGTAAATACCGTAGGGAAATCTTTAGAAAAATTTGGACATAATATAATTGGAGCAATAAAATGATTATCAACTACCGGTGGTCAGCAAACGTGCGCGAAAGTGCATCCGCTATAACATTTTCAGTGCTAGGAATATGTTTAACTGTAAATTTAAAAGAAATAAGTCGGGTTTCCCCGTTTTCCTAGCGTGTGATAATATCCAAGTGAATGCTTGATTATCACATTCCAAATGGAACGTTCGATGTTCCAAAAACGGACGAAATTTCTCACAAGTACTAAGCACTGCTAAAGCTTCTAACTCGTACTCCGAGTAATTTCTTTCCGTCCGGGAAACACAACGTGAAATATAATAAATTGGCCTTCGCGCTCCTTCCGGCCCTTGAAGAAGTACGGACGAAATAGCATATTTAGAAGCATCGGTTTGAAAAAAAAAATTCTTGAAAATTTGGCATTGTCAATACCGGCGGATTCATTATAGCTTCTTTTAATTTTTCAAAGGAATTCTGATGTATTAAAGTCCATTCGAACTTAACATCCTTTCGTCGAAGAGCATTTAATGGTTCGACTATATTTTGAATAAATTTGGAAAAAATTACCATATCTAGGAAAAAGGGTAAAACAGTAGTTTTGCTCTCAAATCTACATGTTTCATCCACACAGTTATCAGAAGGTTCTGAGAAAAAACCTGAAATAATCCTGCATTACAACACTAAATCTGGAGTTGATATACTAGATAAATTGTGTGCTACATACAATGTAGCCAGAGCAACAAGAAGGTGGCCCATGGTAATTTTTTACCATATCTTGAACATTGCAGGTATTACTTCTAGAGTTATCTTCCTTGGAAACCAAAATAAATATTCCACAAGGCAGGAGTATTTGAAAGCACTATCTTAGCTTTGTAGTAACAGCTACAAAGAAGGGCAACAACATCTAATCTACCCGGTGATTTGAAAGGCCTTTTGACAAAATATAATCCTGAAGAATTGTCAAATACACCGCTATGCACATTGAAAAGGAAACGATGTGAACCCTGCCACAAAGACAAAGTGAACTGCTAAACTAAATATGCATGTGGGAAATGCAACACCCCCCTGTGTTTGAGCAAACATGCTAAAATTATTTGCGATAGTTGCTTAGTCGGGGAAAGCACGGGTGAAATAGTAGATGATTCTGAATAACTGAACATTTGAAATTACAAGTTGTATGTATACCTGGAAATGGCATTGTATTTCTTTATACTTACTGTAATACAATTTATAACGCATGTGTACTCATATTTTAATGTTGCAAGATAATACTTACTAATGAAAACCTTGTACGCCTAATCTAAATAAAGGTAAAAACAGAAAAAAAAGAAAAACGAAAAAAAAATACAAACAATAACAACAAAAATATAGCGCGGGTCTACTAGGCCCCGCGCGACTAACGGCGTTCTACCAATGACGGAGGGTTAAGATATAATGTAATAAAAACTGTGCTTCCCGAAAATAATGAGCTGCCGTATGAAGCTCTGGCAAAGGCATGGCATCTATTTGAATATGTTGCTTTAATTTACGATAATCCACCACCAATCGAGATTCACCATTCGGTTTAGAAACTAAAAAGCACGGGCTTGAATATGAACTCTTTGAAGGTTCAGTAATATCTGATTTTAAGAGCTGCTCAATTTTGGTACGTAATACCTCTGCCTTCGGAGGAGTGCATCTACATGGCGAAGAACGAACTGATGTAGTGTCCAATAATTGAATATGATATTGAAAATTTTTAACTCGGCCTACTTTGTCAGTAATAACATTCTGAAACTCGATATTGTGATTTAACATGTAATAATTGAGAATGTAAGTTCGAGACTTGCATTGATAAATATGGTGCTGAAATAAACGAATTTGAACCCAAGGCAAAGGGAATTTGTCGTTTCGGAGCAAACGGGAAATGCAACGTAAGTGAAAAAAAATCAAGTAAAGCACGCGTTTTTCTAAGAAATGGTCAACCCCAAATAGGGTAACAGAAAATTGGTCAACAACAGCACAAGCTATATTCCACTAAAACTCTGTAATTTTAACATGAATATCCATTAATCCAATAATATTCAATTCCGAACCTGAAATTGTAATGCCTTTTATCGTAGATTCTTTTACTACTCGCTCCGAGTTAGGAAATATACTATCGACAGAATGTTTATCTACTAGATTTAATGATGATCCAGAATCAATCAACGCCATTGTATCCTTACGAAAACAAAAAGTTCTATCATTGGTAACGGCACATATTGACGACCTTGAATAGACAATTTCCATATAGGTTTCTTCTTTTTGTGTCCTAGTCATAAAGGACGTCTCGGTTTATTATGTTGAAAACAAAATTGAAAAGAATGTCCGTTTCTACCACAATATGTGCTTTCTCTATCACTTGCCCCTGAAACCTTATTTAATAATCCCGATTTTAAACTTATATCACCTGTATCCTTTGTACTATCTGCTTTTAAATGTAAAGCCGTGGATAATTGCTGTTCACCATATGAGGTTGGTAACGTATGCAATACACATTGTAATCGTGTCACCTCATTTAACCTTGAAATAATAACTTTACAAACTTCTGACTCCAAATCCGGTAACTGAAAAACACGCGCAAACAATTTTAGTCTTTCAATGAAAAGAAGTAAATCTTCTAATTCCCCTTGAGGTGCATAGTAATGCAGCATTAACAGTTCCATCCGAACTCGCGGAGAAAAGAAAAATGCTACTACTAACGTACGAAATTGCGATAATAAGCTCATTTGTATTTGCGCCGTACGAACCAAAAAAACTATTTTCCCTTCCACAATATTTAACAACACATACACATCATGCTCCGCAATTTTAAAGTGTCCACACAAATCCTGTAATTGAAGAAAACATTGTAAAAACGTCACTGCCTGAGCAGCCTCATTTACGACAAAATGTTTGTTATCTATTAAACATTGTATCGGATGATCTATCTGTAATGATCGAAAAGATATAGTCGATATGTTTTTATCCTGTAATTCCGAAGCTTCAGCCATTACATTTCCTTCATGTAATGAAAATTTTTGTTCGCCCCTGGGGCCAATCCTACTGTTTTATCCAAAAGCGACCGCAAAAAATCCGTGTAATGATTGACGACCTCTTGTAAGTGAGCTTTAATATCAGACGTATGTTTCGACGTAATAAACAGCTGAAGCCGGCAGATATGATACGTCATCCGTGCTTTAAGGCGTCTTAAGGTAGCCTGTGAAATGAATGTAGTTTGTTCCCAAATTTAATTCTGAATTTCTTGCAATTGAAACTCCGAGATTTAATTAACTCTAAGGTTTATTCTTTCGAAAAAGCATGTACGTCAAGCATACTATTTCCGGCTTCTTTTAACGTTTTCAATATATTAGCTACAGTATCATATTTATCGAACGGTAAGGCTCGAACCATTTAATGAAACCCCAATTCATCTTTATAATAAATCCAATTTTGTAATTCCGTGTTATCTAAAGAGCAGAAAGCAACATCAAGTAAAGTAGATTTCTCCGGGGAGGGTCAATTTGGCACAAACTGTATATTTGTATCAAAAAGTTAACTTAAAAGCTTACGGAATATGAGCTGTTTTATCTGAACTACGATTACCAGATATATCAATAATGTAACAAATTCTTACGTCTTTATACATACTATACGGTGTTCCCTACAGGCAAATCAGAAGTTCAATTTTTATTATTATTATTATCATTTTATTGTGCATTAGGTTGCTTATTGCTTGTGTTCTATAATTCCTGCAACTTAGAGAAATAAATTAATCTTTTAGTCACGTGCAGCAGCTCAAGCCGCTGCTCTGTTTGCAATTGCATGCAACTCTGTTACTTTTCAAAGCCTTAACTTAATGTTTGAAAAAAAAGTGTGTATTAAATGATTACAGCCTAAGATGTTTGTATATATCATACTATATGTTAACCACTTATTCAATTTAGTCTTAAAATCAGATGCAAGAACACCAAGCTTAACACATGAACTTCTAGTTTGGTGAATTTCAAAGACACCTGGAACGAGAAACGCAGCTCAACCACATTAGAATTTTTCTCTGAATGGGAACACGAGGTTCTGCTGCTTCAGAGAACGTTAAAAGCGTAAGAGTACGCTCCCTCTGTGTTTTGTTTCCATACATTAATATTTCATTAGATTTACAATAAAGTGCATGGGAAATGCCTGGTGTAGATACAGCTGTGCGCGTACAGCCATAGAAGTGACTCTACAATATACTTCGCTTCAACACCACTTTCAGTTACCTTTCAGCACCGGATTGTTTACCCGCTTCTCCTGCTTCACATTACATTTATTTTTCAGTTTAGAGAAACAATGTAAAGGAAAACTATCAGTATACTGAGAATCCTCATATATCCGAAATATATGTTGTAAAATACAAAAAAAACAAAGGCTCTCAGATTTTACCCTTGTGTTTAGATTTAATTTTTCATAAACTTGTATATATGCCTAATTTGTATGGTTCACTTAGATTCCAATATTTATTTATTATATATAACAGTGTGAATATTAAATGCTGAATGCATCTATTAATAGAATAACAATGAAAAATGCACTCTACGGCCGGTAGTGCTTAGTAGCTTAAACTAACATAATTCCCAGAGGGAGAACTGGCATGGAAAGTCGTAGATCCGTGGCTTCCCTTGGACATAGTTTGTATTTTTACATTTGATTCAGCTTACAACGTTTTCATATGATAATCAAATAACAATTATAAAAACAAAACATTTGGTGTCTCAACCTATAACTTCTAAGAGTTTGCATTATATAAAATATTCCCACGGGCACCGCATCTTTGACGTACCTCTTGTAACGGACTATTATTAAAATGTTTAAACTTTTCAGAACAGATTTAGTTTCAATTAAATGTGATGTTCATAAAATAATTAGCTGGTATTTCAATTTCGGAGGTTATTCTACTTTCTATTCTTCGCGGAGGTGCTACCCAGTCTGTGATAAAGGATGGGGAGGGCCCACTAAAATAAACGGTGATTTCCGCATGAGAATTTCGGGATCACAGTCGCTCTTTATAAGTAAACTACAAGAAAGGTATCAGAGGGTAGTTTTTTATTTATTTTATTTCATTTAATGCGTGCTTATATACATAAATTTAATCAAAATACCGAAATATGTGTCGTTAAATATAAGAAAAATTGTCCAAGCTTGAATGCCTTTTGCAACTGATTTTTGTTTATCACGAACTGATTAATAATAATTATTGTATTATAATGTGTGAATAATAAATTAAAGTTTATTGTTAATTCAACTTTCATTATACATAACAGGAGACCGATGCAAATAGTAAATGGGACGAAGTGCTTTGAAATTTTTTTCACTTCATTTTTAATCACTAAATTCTATGCATGTACTCAATCGTATTCAGTGGTTTTAATTGGAGTTTACTCTGTTGTGATATGTTCAACGTGTAATTAAGCAATGGCTGCTACGTCGATATCTTGCATTATATTTAGAATTATAATTACACTATGTGGCACGCTATACCTGTATTTCTTGTATTACGAGTATCACTATTCTTAGCGCAGGAGGGAACATTTTAGTGCATGTTTATAGCTGCTGCACGAAACAAACTGTATACATTTCCGACTCACGTTAACCGTGTTGTAATTTCAACACCATCAGAGCAACGTCGCATTCAGCGCCACCTGTAAGTCATTTCCTCTTGGTTGCAAACCAAGTCGAATTGTGCTCGAGCCAGATATATGGAAAATCGATATAAACTCCAGGACACTCTGTTCATTTCCTGTAGTCAGTAAATGTGTTGGTCCATTTATTGGTGGATACAAAAACATCGTGCGTCAAACTGAACACAATCCCATGCAATTAGATAGCACTTAATTCGTATTCCATTTGAATAGACATTACTCGCCTTATGGCTTCTTTTAAACAAGGCAATTATAAGATGATTTTAAGTCTAATTGTACATTGATCACCTCCAATTAAAGATCAAAGATGACCTAATTCTGTTCGATTTAAAATTCTTAAAGATGTGCCCAGTATTCGTGCTCAAGGTTCGAAAATAGATTTTGCTACTTTTGGTGGAAGTATATTAAATTGCATAATTTTTTAACTTTTTATTTTATTACCTAAAACGACTGTAGTTATCTGTAACGTTTATGTTCAACATTGTTGTAATGTGTCTTCTTCTGTTTCTTCAACATGTATTAAACCGTGAAGCCATTTTGACTTGAACAGCAGTATTCTGAACATCATAGAATTATGAATTAATGAGTGCATTTATTTCATTTTACGAGTAAATATACAGAGGTGGACTCCTAAGAAACGATAGAGCAAAACAAGCCAAGAAAAACATAATCTTTTATATTGTTTTCTTTTCTTTCTTTCTTTCTTTCTTTCTTTAGGTTTAACCTAAATCACATCGGACGTTGACAAATAAACTGGTTGAAATTATGCTCAAAATGAACCTGGGTCTCTTAGAGTTAGCCCACATTCTTCTCAGGATAAGGGAAAATTCCGAAAAAAGCCTTATCCATGTAACTCAATCACCGAGATTGAATTTTGACTGTGAGGCACGCCCCCTATACCATATTAAGTCTTAAGTAATAAGTTTTTTTAAACCAGAAACTATCTTACAAACTTCTGCATACACAATTTCCCCTTAAATAAAAAGAAATTTAGTGTTGCATTCAGATAACTTTCTCTATCCCTATTGTTTATTAGTGGGTATACGAATTGTTCTTACGAAAGTTAATTTTTATCTACTTATTTTCAAACCACATAAACCTCTCCAGCAATAGCTACGTTACACATTTCGTTACAATGCAAAGGGAATAGTGATAGTCAAATGTTTAAGAACTGGACACAATGTGCTGACCTTAAAATTCCATACTATTCCATGTAATTGTGAGAAACAACTGAAAATCGACAGAACTTGAAAAGAATGACAAACTGTTAAACAAATCGAAGAACTGTCCATTATTAACGGATATCTCGAAAATGACTGATGTCACGAAAAAATTGTATAAAATAAATTGTGTGTTGAGATCTATAGGTTTTGTGTAGCACTTTTCCACTTAACGTTTACCTGTTATACAAGATTAAACAACAAAACTCCTTCCGAATGAAGAGAACTTCGCAGGCGACAGAAAATTCGAGATATACATTTTGTCATCTAAATACCTTTAATATATGGTATTTTAATCAAAATTGTCAGCCAAGTTGTAGAAAATCAAACGTTTCGAAAAGTATTCCATGTAAAGGGTAAACTAGAGTGTGAAAATCTTTGTGTCACATCTTTGGAAGGTGCTAACCTAAATACACACGCGCGAGCGGACGTTTTTATAAAAATGCTTTTTCTTATTGAGGTGACCTCAAAGAATGTGTTTCCAGTGAAGTCTCGATATCGAATTTTTTGGTGGAATTTTACACTCTATTAGTACTCTACTAGTACGTGGAATAGGAAGTAATATATAACCAAACTCAGAACAATAGTTAAGTAATTAAATAAGCAATATAAAAATATAGTACTTGACCAAATTTATTTACTTCCCTCCTGTTTCACACCCAAACTAGTTCGCCTTAACGGAAGACTAAAAGTCCTGTTTCGCCAGTATTGAATTTGATAACTTTATGGCCCGTTATCTCGGTAACTGTTTAAGATAGCACAATGAAGTGCTCACGGGATGTAGATGCATGCCTTCAAGTTTACTAAGCTAAATGTATATAATGTCGTTTGTTAAGGAAGAGAGGGTTTTTTCTTAATTACTCGCACAATACTTTGACTGCAATTTATCTGTAATATATTTTTATTTATTGTCTTATAATTTAATTTAGCTATCCTCAATAGTTACTGGTCATTTATATAAGAAAATGCCATTCACTGACAGGACGTTCAGAGTAAACGTGGAGAAAAAAGCGTATATATTTCCAAAGGAAGAATCCACGTAGCTTGGACAAACAAAAGCCTCTTTAAAGTATCGTTTTAATATTTTGCCGCTGGAGCATTGCAGTCGCGATTTGAGGACGCGCGATCACCTGCATTTATTAGGAAGCCAGACGCAGGTGTGAGAAAATGTCACTTTGTATTTTCCTGTTGTTAGAGCGTTTCGAAATGTTCAAAACAATCGAGGACCCGCCGACTGTGAAGCCAGATCAGTAATTCGTTTTTTAAATACGAGAAATGTTACGCCAGCAAACATTAATTGCCAGTTGTGTGAGAGGTTTTTGGGGAAACAATAATGCCTGACCACACACAGCCAAACAAACTCAAGATCTGATCGCATCATTCGGTTGGGAGCAATTAGACCACCCTCCCTACAGTCCGGATTTGGTACCTAGCGATTTTCATGAGTTTCTTCACTTGAAAAACTTCGTTGGTGGAAAACATTTCAACTACGAAGTGCAGACTTGGTTTTCATGACAGGCTGCATCATTCCTTGACAACGGCATGCAAAAACTGGTTTCCCATTACCACAAGTACCTGAAATATCGGCGGTTACTACGTGTGGAGAAGTAGTGTAAGGGAATTAATGATAATAAAGTATTTGGAAAATAATGTTCCGTTATGTTTTAAAAAAAATTATAGATACCTATTTTAAAAATACGCTTCGTATATTTAGCAGCGTTAACAATGTTTAGAACACAACTGCTGCTAACACATGGGAAAATTTACCTTTCAACTCCAAAGAGTATGGGAATTATGGAAACTGCACATTATATAAAAGAGGGACTTTAAACTTATCAGATTGCACAAATAGTTAAAAGCATCATATTTAGAATTTTCGCTCTCTAATATTCTTTTAAGTAGAAATGTACTTAACATGAACATGACAATAATGACACGTACCCATAGTCTACTATTAAATGCGGTAAATGATCACATATAGAAATAGTGAAAATTCTGAGACCTTATAAGATTTAATATTTTTTTTCCTTTCTAATTTTCCGGCTGAAAGTGCTGTTAATAATACCGCATACTCTCTGGAATCAAGTTATCTTATTATTCGGATCACTTCGTCTGTCATCTCCTCTCGTTATTCCTAAATAATTAACACATTTTATATGCTCCAGAAGTTTATTATTAAACTTATATTCCTTTTGGGGGCAAGGAAGAATTCTTTTCTTTGGAAGTACATTACTTTTTTGTTTGTTTGTTTGTTTGTTGCAGGACATTTTCGTACTATGTTCCATTTTTATTATACGATGAACTGCTTTCTGTAATTCATCTTCAGCTTTGGTATCTAGTCTGATGTTTTAACAAAGCATTCATCAATTTATCAGTAATTTATCTCCGAATTTTCTTCTCGCTTTTACCCTTGGAAGTTAAATTGAGCATGTTTTTACGCCACCCTCTAGCGATCCCGTAATGTGCCTCTTCCGGAGCATGAACACTGAGGCTCGATTTTTAGCAACTACATGGCATTGCATTCGCTCTTGAATTCTGTATAAATCAACTGACTTCATAATAACTCCCCCCATTGAGTCCGTATAGTAAACATTTTCTATATAGGTTAGTTTTGCATTAAAATGTTATCAAAGCATACGAGGGTACGATATATAGAGTTACACAAAAGTAGGTATACGATTATGCACGTGGCATTATTGGTGAGCAACACAGTGACAAGTTCTATTTTCAGAAAGATGGAGCTCCTACTCACTAACAAGGGACCATTATCACACTGATAACACAGATTGAGCTGCGATTTTTATAGCGAAAATACATTGAACACAAGGGCTGTCTCGGCTCTCTCTCCCATAGCGTCCCCATTCGCCGGAAAAAATTATGAAGTTTTAAGTTGTAATGGCTGACTTTAGGTCTGTCATTCGTTTAATGATCAGCTACTTGGTACTGCACCAGACGCTGCAGTAAATGTATGCCAGATTGCCACAACGGAAATGAAGGTCGCATTTCTCAAGAATTGGAATACTGAATTCGTGATTGACAAGTGATATGTGAGATTTCAAATATACTTTATATAAAAAGAATCTGGACACATCTTTATCATATGCCCTTATAAAGACATGGAGTACTATTGAATTGACGTAAACATACATACACATAACATTCAGACGTTCCAATAGTTGGATCTGCATGATATTGGATGACTGAAAACTAATAAGTGATTCTGACTCCTGTTTTTATGCTGATTTCAGAACTGATTTTAGTTTTTTTTCTATCACGTACAGTGTTTTCACAATTTGACTTCAAAAATTTAGAGTTGAGCCAGTAGATGAGTATTGTTGAAGGGAAATTTATCATTTCTTTTGGGGAGAAATTTCTCAATACAGACTTGTAAGTCTTTAGGTTGTTACACCTGTAGCTGCTGGTTGCTATTTGTAATTTAGCCATTGTTTTTAACATCAGAGGCTTGCATTACCAGTGCTATATCGCAGGGGTGCAATTCGAAAAATAAGAAACACATTGTGTATCCAAGTATTTCTTCAGCCATCAGGCCAGTTCCACACGGAGATCTGCCTGCTCCTCCCTCCAGTTGTTTTAGAGAACTGAAAGAAGATGGTGTTAAAAGTGAACCTCATGCAATCACCGAAGACGATTTTGATGATGTCTACCGCCCTGAATACGACGAGACTCCACAACTGTTCTCTCAGAGTGAACTAAATAATCTAGTACGTGATTTAAAATTTTCTAAGGAATCTGCAGAGTTACTAGGCTCCCTCTTAAAAATAAGAATCTTCTGGAACCAGGAAAACATTACTCCGATAAAGACACAGAGAACAAGAGCTAGTTCCTTTTTTCTCACAGATCGAGTTTTTGGTTTACTGCAATAACATAAATGAGTTAATGCAATTTTATGACATTGAACATGATCCTACTCAGTGGAGACTTTTTATAGATTTATCAAAGAGGAGCCTGAAAGGCGTGTAATGGGAATGTGTATGGGTCCATTCCTGTCGCACATTCAGTTTAAATGAAAGAGACAGTTGAAAACATGAAGATGCGTTTAACAAGTATCCAATACGAGGAACACAAATCCCGTATCTGCGGTGATTTCAAAGTTATTGGAATACTATTAGGACACAAGCTGGGTTCACAAAAATACCTTGTTTTCTGTGCGAATGGGACAGTCGGGCAAAGCAAAGTGAAAGTATGGCCACAGCGGAGAAACTTGTTGCCTGGAACTAAAAACATCCTGCACAAACCGATTGTAGAGAGACAAAAGATATTGCTTGCGCCACTACACATAAAATTGGGCTTAATGAAGCAATTTGTAAGGGCTCTACCACAGGATGGACCCTACTTCAAGTACCCTTACAAGAGATTTCCCTTCATTACACAAGACAAATTAAAGGCTGGAATTTTTGTTGCCCTCAAATAAAGAAACTGATGAAGAATTAAGATTTTGAGAAGACAATGAATGAGAGCATGGACCACCTTCCGATCAGTTACTGAAAACTTCGTAGGCAGTAACAAAGATCCTAATTACAAGGCCATTGTCGAAACAATGTTGGATAATTTCAAGAAGATGAGTGTAACATGAGTGTAAAGGTGCATTTTCTGCATTCACATATCGACTACTTTTCAGAAAATCTGGGACATTATAGTGAAGAGCAGGGTGAAAGTTTTCACCAAGATATTAAGGAAATGGAGAGGAGGTACCAGGGTAGAAGGAATGAAACTATGATGGCCGACTACTGTTGGATGTTGAGGAGGAACAGTCATCTTCAAGGATCTGCAAGGAAGTCTAAGAAGAGAAAGTTTGAAAAAAATTAAATGAAACACTTTGGCTTCTTGTTTTGTTAAAATGTACTCATGAAATAAATTAGGTGAGTTCTTGAGAGTATTCTTAAAATGTTTCTTGAATAAAAACTTACCCTGTGTGAAATGGTATTTGAACACTTTTCTACGCTCATTAGTAAAATTGTCAAAACATTGCTTATTTTGTGTAAAACTCTGACGTGATAGAAAAAAAAACGGAAGTTATTTCTGGAATCAGCATAAAAACTTAATTCAAGAACACCTACTTTTAAGAAATCCTCTGACAAAAGGTTTGAAAATGCAGACAAGTGTAATTAATACAGTTAATCCCCATAAATGGTTAGGGAAAACTTACACACCGCGCTGCGTGAAGATATAGAACTAATGGAAAGAAAATGCTGTACTCCTTCGTCAATGTATCAACACAACCGCGGATGGGACGGGATTATAAACCTTGTCCTGTACCGAGGCTATAAGCATCTGCGTGCAAGTCCACACTAAAAATATCTTACAACCAAGATTTTGTAGCGAAGATAAAATTGGCCACAGTTACGTTTCATTTCCCCCCCAATAATGGGTGCCTCCAAGAAAATAACTAGAGAGATACAAATTGCACAGTTTTGTAATTTCCCTCGTTTAATACATTTTAAACACCGATATATGCAAGGAATTAGAAATATTATTAGTGAATCATTCTAATTTGTAAATACTTTTTTTCTTGTAAAACGTGAGCCTATGGAAGAGAAAGCCGACACACTGGTATTTTTGTTTTCTATCTACTTTCACTACAACAATTCCAGCTTGATCTGTAGCATATATATGACAATGGTCCCTTATAAATACGAAATTTTCGAGATTTTTTAGCTGACGTAAATGGACGAAGGGAATCAACAGAATGGCCAAAAAGATTTCCCGTATGGATTCCTTTCTTAGATATCAGGTTTTTGCAAGAACAACACACACTGTGATTATATGATTCGGATATTAATGCAGATATGCCAAGAAATCGATACAAATAAAGAACTGTAGCAAAATGTACCTGAGTGTCAAATCTAGCAGTGTAAATGCTGAAGATTAACAGTTTAGATATGCACAATAATACTATGCGTTATTTTATGTCATATTGTATTAGGTTTTTCTTATGTACTTCATAGTTAATTACTGTACACCTCTATACATACTCTTATTCACACCTCTATCTGATTCTGAAGTGTTTTACAGAAATAAAATTTGCTTTGCTCTTTCTTAAAGCTTTTCTTTGACTCTGTAAATCTATTTTCCGAACCTGCGTTGTGATAAACTATTATTAAACTTTCATATGTTTTTGGTACCTTATATATAACACGTTAACTGATGATTGAGGAAAGTAGTTAGACCAGTGTCGGCCAACGAAAACTATGTGACGATTCGGTTATTCTCCGGCGCGAAGAATGGAGCCCAGTGAGAAGTATAGGGAAGTCGAGGAAAGAGAAAAATCAGCTAGTGATAAGCAGGGACCGGATTTTAAGGAATTAAAATTGTTTGAAAAGTAACTTATTAAACGGTTCTAAACTTAAAAAAAAAACAATAATTACAAAGAATCACCTGAAGCTGAGGTTTTTTAATTTATCAAAATTAGTGCACATAAATTGTAACATATACATATATATATATATATACATGTATGTTTCTTCCATGTTCTTGTTTGAAAAATCTGAAAATAAAATGGAGAAAGCTGTTTTCCAAGCAGGCCCCACAAAGCTGTAACATTAACCCAGTTCTTAGATTATACAAAATGCATTGTAAATGAAGAGGATTTCACAGCCTATGACACTACGCAAGGACAAGGTGAGTAGGAACCTGACTTTGCGCACTTAGTGAAGCAAAAAAGAGAAAATTGGTATGTCTCATATCCAGTTTGGGACATGAATTCATAACTGTAATGATAACTGTGCTCTTAAAAATGGCCACCCGTCCACTCGCAAGCACACATTTTCAAATTAACCATTTAATGGGAATTATTTTGTTTTTTCCAACAATACAAGTGAAGGCAGTGTGTTACTCTTGTTTCTCAGTTAAATAGTGGAATTTATAATATTTGTAAAGTTATCCTAATGTAATATTTGAGGCAGTAATTTGTATCACAATAATGTAAATGCCAGAGTGATTGTAGTGTAAATAAGCATTATTGTATGACATTGATTTGAGATGTTTGTTAATTATAAGCATTGTTAGGAAATAAGTTTACACGGTCTCACTGAAACTGACAATAGGAGCGGATAACAATGTGCGAGGGGGTGAGTTGAATATTAATTAGAAGAGACAAACAAATGACGTCAGATTAGCGCGCTTTTCTTAGAAATAGCGGGAATATTTTCCCTAGAGCATATGTTTTCGTAATTTTTGATTGGATATAAAAATAGACGCTAATGTTGGCGCGTTTTATTAACCAATAGCAGCTTGGTTATAATCTTTAGGCATATCGGGGTGTGGGAGTATAAAAAGCTAAAGTCAGAGGCAGATTTCGTCAGTCCAACAGAAACATTTGTCCATTACACGTTGCTGAGTCCAACAGAATCATTCAGAAGTTAAACGTCGCTTAGTTCATCAGAATCGTTCGCGAGTTACACGACGCGTCTTAAAGTTTGTTATAAATGTGAAACACGCGAATAAATAATGTGCAGTAAATAAGTGATTATAGTGATATTAGAAAATATAACTGTTTCAGTTTGGCGTGTATCACGAGTCAATATGTGAACTTAATTAATTGTGACGGTAATAGAGGTGTAAAAACAAATTCTTTTATCAGTGTTATCTTTGAGTAACAAAATCCTTTCCGTTTACACACCCTGTTTAAGAGATTTGCTCGACTGAATAATAATAATAGCTAGCCGGAGCACAATGAACCCAAAATGCAAAATAATAAAACAATAACAGGCGCCCAGCAATAAGATAACACGAAGTGACCGCGACAAATTGGCTCCCATACATTGTGCATATAAACGTGAAGCATCTTCCAACTAACTACCAACAAATATACCACTTCAAATTGGCGCCCAACGAGGGACTAACAAATATTCCACTTCATATTTCAGAATAAAACTCGACGTAAATGCAAGAAAATAACTAAATAAATACGCAAAGTGCTAGAAAATAACAAAAGCATAATATAAAATTCAGAAAAAATGTCCTAAAGCATAAAATGGCATACAATGTCAATACTGACCTAATGTATATGCATTTCATAATCTGGAATCCATATTAAGGCTTTATGCTAGCAATGCCTATGGTGCAGCAATTAAAAAAATAACATGTCATCGGAATCCGAGGTTTGGTGATAGTGGCGGACTAGCCGGGCAAGGGGAATGAATACTCTATACATAGGTACTTGATTATAAAACCAGCCCGCCTTTCCTTTTCCTTCCTTTGGTTTATTCAGAGCAACGACTACATCACAGATGTATCAATGCGACAGATGTTACTAAGCGCAGACTCCAAATTGCACTGCGGTGGTGATCGCAACGACATCTCCTGAATTTTACTAGAGCTAAACCTAAAACAGCGAGTCCATGGCTCCATCAACATCAAAGGATACCTGTAAATTCCGTATGCTATTTACGCTGTGGTGTTAGCATTAGTATTAACAATATCGGAAGTAATGCTCTCCCTTCTCTTTGCCAGCATTGCCAACTGGCCGGTAGTTCAATGTTGAGACCGAATTCACGGCCACATTAACAATGTTGAGCAGGTAGGCAGGTAGTGTACCTTGACGGTCAAGATAGGAAATGAAGATACATATTTGTGATATATGTAACTTTTGATTTCAAAATAATGTATTGCAAATAACGATAGAAGAATAACTATTATTAGTTTAAAACATTATCATTGCGATTACTACTACTACTATTATATTATTATTTTATTATTATTATTTTCATCCATGAAATTATGAGAGTTTATTTTAATGCAGCTTTAGACACACATTTATGTTTATTGCAGCTTGTATTTGAAAGGTGTTTTTATAATAACTTCAAAAAGTAAAAAAATTAATGTATAATTGAAAAAGATCAGGAGTAATTATAATTGGTTGTTTTATAGATTAGCAATACACTATGCATTCTAATATAATATTTAAATCTTGTTATCGGAAATAATCTATTTTATATTATATTAATAAATAAAGTCGAAACAAATAAAAAACGCAGAGTTTTTATTTGATTTATTTATTAATATATTTATCACCAAAACTTTCATATCATTATTTAAAAATGCCTTAAATAACAATATGATATGAATATTCCTTTCTCCTCTTCGCTTAATGACACCAGGGAAATATTCGTACTTAAACTTATCTATTTCTTCCGATATTATTTTAGTAAAGATGAAACCTATAGTATGATTTTATTGTCAAAATTAAAAAGAGTTAATTTCAAAGTTTCGGATGTATAGACCCTGACAGTGGTTAAACCGCTCGCCTTTCACCAAGATGGTTGGATCACAGGGACTTGAATGTGGGATTTGTGGTAGACAAAGTGGCCTCTGGTGGTTTTCTCCGTGTCTTCTAGTGCCCCCTCCCGTTCATTCCACCAACTGTTCCGTCATTACCTTATCTTTCTTCCATTTCACCATCAGTTCGTATCATCAACATTCTCGCTCTCATATCAATTTAATTTAAGTATCTTTGCTTCAAATCTAAGTTAAATCAAATTATTATAAAACAGTGGGCTGACCACCCGTCCTTGATATTCTATCTGATCCAGAGTGTGAATCTTCAACAGGCCACTAACCCGGGCACGCTTATAAGTCCTGGGGGTGTAAGTCTGTTCACAGACAGGTCTGAGCATGTGAGGACCTTGGCTGCGCATCACGGAGCAATGAGCAGATGGCCGTGGTGTTCATTGTGATAGACGTCTTATTATATCGTTGCCATTTATTGCTACGAAAGATTATCAAATGTTTAGAATCTTCTTACTTTCCCTACTGGTTAAAGTAAGTAGGGGAAAGACATGTTTTGTGGCGCATTGCATTCAAATAAAGTAATTTTAAAACATATCCTGTGTGTGTCTGTTTGTTTCTGAACAGCATAACTCAAAAACGAAAATTCGGATTAATACCGAACTTGGTATTTTCGTTAAGTATCTTCCAAAGATGCTATACGAAGATTTTCAAGAAAATCCTCACCCTAACTACCCTTTACATAGAGCATCTTTCGAAAATTTTGATTTTCTAAAAAATGGCTGTAATCATTGATTCTGATTAAAATATGAAAGATATTTACATGGCAAATAAAATGTATAACTTTAATTTTCTGGTAATAGCCGTGGAAGCCCTCTTCATTCGGAAGAAATTTGTATAATTTTGTATAACTTTTAAACGTTAAGCGATTAATAGTATCTTTGTGGTTTTCTCGACAATAACCCCGAAGCGCTTATATGCATTTCTTCCTCTGGATTTATATTCTAGCTGATAAATTCCTTCATTTAATTTTAAGAAAACATTTTCACTTGTATCACATTTGACATCCAGTATTCATTCCGGAATTTCACGGGAACTTGGGCTGCAGCAATGATGCCTGTGAGGCAACCAGACTGAGCTTCACCTTGCTTCTGGGTAACTGGGGCTCCAACAGGAAATGATACACTAACTCGTCTGGTACACCAAAAGGAATGTATTAAAAGCGGCACCGCTTGGACTCCAGTAAGCCCATCTGGCCCGTGTCTACTCATTTTGTTTGAATGGTACAAATTAAAGACCAAAACGCGATCGACGTCCAGCCCTACTTGCCTACACTCGAAGCTTCTGACAGCTGGTCCGGTAACCACCGTTAAATGGACAGCCAAAACTCCTTACACAACAATTTTACATATTATAAGCTCCCAAACAACAATAAAAACCTTCTAAATGACTTCGTATGTATATTTGCGATATATGGTAGTGCACGCTAAATATTAAAAATATTATACCTGCTAAGTTTTTATAATACCAATCACTATATTGCTTATTTTATGCAATGCCCCATGGAATTTAAATACTTTTGGTTTATTGGAAATATTCAAATTAAAATCTTTCCTTTCTGTCCAGAATTTAAGAATTTGTAAATTATTTTCACCATCTAGAATGACTATCCGGTTTTAGCATTTAACAAACATGCGTTTTAAAATTATTCGAAATTAAGTGTTTTTCAAAACATCTTGATACTCGTACCTATTCAACAGGTATTTTACCTGAATAAAGTTCCCTTCTGTCTAATATATTTCTATATTATTTTCTTCACACAGATGTCATTTTTGCAATATTTGAGACCCGGGTTAGCTTAGACAGCAGAATGTGATGAAGGACAAAGACTTCTTACCATTCATCTGTCGCTCACTGTCCCACGAGATTGCATGAAAAGCGACGCATATAGTTTGAGTGTCCTCACTATCAGAAAGGGTGCCCTTCCTAAATTTCATATCCAGCTTTCCAGCTGTGCCCTGAGTTATTGGATGTCTGTCACTTCCGTCTGGATCCATTTCTTACGGCTACTGAGGAGGAGAACGTGTGCCGGAATTAACGCCAGGTTTCCTTTCCACGGAAAATTATCGAGTGCTGTTGTTCTACGTTTACATTTCTACATCTGATACCAGGAAATTATACATTTCTCACTTTAGAGTTTTAGAGATTTAGAGCAACCTTTTCCTAAAAATGTGTTTTTAGATAGGTGTGTTCAGGATACCTCAGTGGGATGAAATCTCATGAATCTTGGGTGGAATATACTGCATTTTACCTTAGTTATATTTACTTTCTTCTCAAAACTCCAGGCTTACAGCGCGCTTGATGGTGAACTGTTCAATCTTTGTCAAGGTCTACCGATTATGCCATTTTGTCGAGGTCCTGCCAATTGGTAAATTATATAGCACAATTTTTTGTACTTTATCTTCATTCAATTTTGAAACATAATTATTCCATACTTGTTTTCGTTCAGTTATCCACAACTTAATTAACGCATTTATTAAATATATTAATTTATTTCTGTCAAATCTTTGGTTTCTGGTGTTTTTCTTGGGTTTCCAGCAATAATGTTTTCGATTATTTAGTGCTTTTTTCTGAAGCATATCAGGTCTACTACTGATTATTTTATATTACGTAGTTTCGCTTCTAGACAGATCACCTATTGCTTCTAAATTTTGCGTCTTTACCGGGTGGAAAGGAACTTATTACATTCCTTCTAATATGTTCTTCATATAAGTATTACATATAAAAGGTATAATGACATTTTGTTTTTGGTCAGCCGTTTTCGAAAAAACAAATAGTTTCTGTTCCTAATTAGATGTTTAATTCAAAGAGAATGTTTGAAGATAATAGTTTGTTATTTGTAAGATGAGTAGAGCAACTATATTTCTAACATAGTTTCAGTAGTAACTGTGTGACACCGCAGAGGGTTTTTTTTTAAAAACATATTCACTTAAAAGGATATTCTGAATACTCTTTTGTATATGTAATGTGACTGTAGAACTCGGCAACACGGCGAACAGGTCAGAATCCCAATCTGAACAGCTTCAGGACGTAAACAAAACATAGCCTACCTGACTCCTCTCCTTTATCTGATGGGTGACTAGTGGTTTATTTTTCCACAGGTCCCTTAATCCAAAAAACACAACCAAAGGGTGATGTAATGTAATGTTTTGGAAAAATAACAGTTATAACTGGCCCAAACTAGAGCGTATAAATTGGAAGGAATGCCTCCAGCGTCCAATAAGAGCTTAACGATATAGTCTTTTCTACTTAAGTGTCAGAAAGATGACTTAGTTGATTACATTACAAGAGTATCAATTGCAAAACCTATTTAAGTTTAATATTGAACGAGATGATAAAAATATCCGCAGATTGTGAGTTTAGGTTACAAACTGCGTCATTGGAAGATTCGGATACAATTATTAGTAGATGGCAGACACGAAACATTTGTTTAATTGTTTGTTTGTTTACGTGGTGTCCTTCAACTGGTTTTGAAAGTGAAAGTGACACCTCTGCTATCTTGGAACAGCAAACCCTGTAAACTTGCCAACATGCTTGTATTATGTTCCCCAAAAACCTAATATCTCCGCAAGAAATGGTCATAGAAAAAAATGGAAGTTGAAAAATATGTTCCAAATAACGAGATCTGTAACTAGTTTACAATGATATAATAACTCCCTTCCAACCGGTATATGTAAGGCTCATAGTATTTTCTATGATTTACCTTTGAACTTACAATTTGTATCCCATTGGTTCTTTCAAAACCACTAGAAATTTTCCTTTTTTCAACTGAAATTTTCATAACTACTTTAAGCATTGAATCATGAATGGATGTATCAGGGCTTGAGATTATCTTCAGAGTAACTTATCAGTACGTCATGAGAATATCACAAGCAGTGATTTCCTTGTTGTCCGTTTATATCCTTCCATAGTTTTAATTCCTTAAATCATTTCATAAAAAACGATCTTAAATGACAGTGGGTTAAGAGAGTCTACCCATCTGATTCTTCATTTCATTTGACTTTTCTCTAAGAATTGACATTTATGTGTATCCTGGTTAAACTATTAGAGTTTGCAGCTTTTTATTGGTGCACATTTTTATTCGTGAATACTCGTTTGTCACAAAAGAATATAATCTTATTTAGCTCGTCTTCTATGACTTTTATGGCTGTATTTAGAAGCGTTGATGGTTTTAGTTTATCCTTCCTTTAAAAAGAAAGGTATTCAAATCCCAGTTTTTCAATCATGGAGAATCTGAGATTCATTTACACCATATTTTAAATTTTATTTATTAGTGCAATCGTTTCCAGGATATTTTTCTTTTTAAATTTTAACATTCTGACTTCTGTTTTCTAATCAAGTAGCTTCAATTCTGAAACTGTCTGCTTTAATATAATTCTCTTGATCTTCAGAAAGAGTATAAATACATATGTAAAATATGTTATTTGTATTTCATGTTTAATTCTTAAAGTGGTAATGCGTTCCGGAATTTCTCTTTCTTCAGATAATAGAGAAAGTTAAAAAGATGTGACTGTTATTCTGAGGTTCACCAAATCCTTTGGGAAATAATTATTGAAATACTTATAGAAATATGTGTATAAAAACTACCCTTATTTTTATCTGCTTTACTCGTTCATATCCATGACGTGTACAAGCAAAATATACAGAAGGACAATCTTTTCCTCTATTTCTTCTTCAACGGATTGTCCTCCTTTTTGTAGTAATTATATCCCTAATGACGTACAAGTCAATGCCGTGGGTCAGTAGCCTGTCGAGAAGTAGGCAAACTTTTGGATCAGAGCATATCCAGATTGCTTCATCAGTCCAATGGCTGGTATGTGGTAAAGAAGAAGGAAATTAAGTGTAGTGATGAAAGGGATGATGGGAAAATTGCCTAGAGACCAAGGAAACTGCGAAAAAGTCTTCGGTCAGGTTGGTCGCCCCCGAGTATTTGAACCCGAGACCTCTCGAATGCTTGTCGCAAACGTTTACGTGGCACATCATAAAACTACATTTCATTGTAAAATATAGTATCTATACATATATAGTTTTTCTCATTGGTCAGTTCAATTAGGCCTAAATATCCTAAAGTAGGTAACGAATTTTCCATATCGCGACGCTTATACAAGTACAGTAAACAGTTTTCGTCTTCTCACAGGGAGAGAAACTTTGGACCAGAATTCCCTTTTATCTACATTTTTTTTCTTGCTATACGCAGCACTTTATGTTCTGATGGATGTTTCTGGCCGGTTGGCTGAGCTCTTCAGACGTGTATTTTGATTATTAGGACTACTTATTTCAGGTTGGATACTAAACCACCTACATTAATAGCATTTTAAGAAGTAGCAAATATAGTACATCATAAGCGTTCATTGGCAACACATTTAAATGTATATTAATCTATTTGGAAATTGTGATACCATGTATGTACGGCAGAGTATGAAAGTGCTAACCCAAATTAATGTTTAAATATAACACCTCACTCAGATATACATGGAAAAGTGACACGAAATTGTGATTATAAATGTGTGCGTGTACTCGGCAGCTTAGCATATGGCCTTTAGTCCAACAAATTAATTTCTGGGCGGCGGACACGGAAATGTTGATTAAACTCCCGGCGGGAACCGAAAACATCTCATACCAGAGCTGCGGTCGCTGCATAGTTAGCCCATAAGTAATAATGTTATTTACTAAACCGCACAATCATTTCGTTTTGTTGGTTCACGAAGATTTCCTTCCTTTTTTAAGTGTTGTACCTTTCAGTCAGTATTATGACACTGAACAGTGGAGTATATTATTGCTATTATTTCCTTGATGGGTTTCACCAAATGCCTCCTCACCAGGTACGTAATAAGATCAATTTATACGCCACTTGCCTAAGTACAGGAAGTACTGCATTTGGTCCAAAACTTCAGTATCGCTGTTTCGCCGGTGATACATATTCTGAGATGCATTGTATCCAACCAAAAATTCTGAAATACTTTTGTGTGTGGCAGATATGGTGGGTGGGGGCATTTAATCACCACAATGTTCTTCGAAGGTCCCCTCATTGGAGGTGCTTCCTTAAGAACTCCTGTAGAAGCAATCCGATGTGTAGATCTTCTGTGACGCATTTCAGTACAGCGTACTACGAAGCTCACAATGACTCGCACAAACCTGGACACTGCTTATCCAACGACAAGGGATCGGCCGTGTAGGAACCGATCTTGAGTCTCTATTAACTTTTCACCCTCAGATTTCTTGTTTTCAGTACGTAAAGGTAGAACACAAAGGAAATGGGCAGCTTCTGAAGTACTGGACTATTGACATGGATACCGATATGCCAATCAAAACACTGAAAACGATGTGTGAGGCAGTGCTTAGATCACTGAATGGAAGTAATTAGATAAAAATGTAGCCTAAATAACATAGAATTAAAAATAAAACTACTGGAAGCATGTCTTGAGGGAGAAACACATTAAACTTTGGAGTCCTAACGAAAGTGGGATGTTGAGATTATACGGTTTTTGGCAAACTCAATGTAATAAGATATTGCTTACGAATAATTAAAGGCGACTAAACAACCCTGAATACAATGTATTACTGGCACCAATTTAGTAATATAAAAGTTAGTGAAAAGCGGAAATATCGAAAATTGGATTAAACGATATTTGGCCAAGGAGTATTAAGAAAAGATACAGCAGCATAAATAAAGTGAATGGACGACTATCAGCCAATAGAAGCCTAATGGAGATGTCATCACTGGAGTCGCAAAACCAAACAAAAATTGGACGCTGTGAATAAACTTATATTTTAGTTTTGGATAGGGAACAGCAATCGGGGATACCGGAATGGAAGGTCCTAAGACTCTCGACGATGTTGGCATGAGGATTTGTCCTTTTACGTCCGAAACCAGAAGACAGGGTGCATATTTTGGCAACATGCACACCAATGAGGAACATTTATTACAAAGATATTTACGGCCTTCAACAGGACAGACCACGAAGCTAGGACTCGATTTCAGAAAGATGGAAGTGGCAATGTCTGGGCACAACTTAATAGAAACTCTTGGCGTCAAGACAAGACATATGGATATATTATATTGTGTACATTTAGTGTGTAGAACGTTTGCAAGGACAGGAATTTATAGTCGCTAGCGCCCGCGTGTGTATTTATTTTATCTTAAAGTAATCAGAAATAATTTCAAGTATTTATCAGAAGGAGTCGGAGAGATAGTCATAAGCCAAAATTTCATAAATTTACAGATTTTTATTCCATGGCATACTTGATTCCATTCACTTAAAAAGCTCTGAAAAAGTTTCTGGTCTTCTCAATAGATGACAGAATATAACAGGTTAAAATTATTCACTGTGCCATTCAGTGATTATTAGAGAAGGTATATAGTCATATCCACAACACGATGGACTCCAGTTCAGGTGTGAAAGAAGCTTTTTCCTATGTTAGAAGGCGTTTAGACTACGTTGGAGCATGAAGAGTCAGACCCTTATGAGATTGACAGTGAGTTCTTGGCAGCCGTCAAGTAGTAGTTGTAGTTCAGATACCGCTAGAAAACTATACGACCAGTTGCCATTCCATCGGAGTGCCCTCGTTCAGTCTTTAGGGGATTATAACCCCAGAGAACGCCGCTTGAGACGTCACCGGGTTCCCCGCATGGTCACCCCGGTAACAAAGGAGTTACTCCAATCAGCAGCAAACGCTGAATTCCTTTATAGTCCTACCACGAGTTGTTTAGTAAATTCTAAATTATATCCAAAAAATTTCGATTAAATCATCCACCAGCGGTGGACTAGGGCCGTTGCACCCTGACCTGCAGTCATCGAGGAGCTCTTTTCTACCTCGCATCACCCCCACTACCTCAATCTCAACCGCCATCCTGCAAACCCCTATCCTACCTACCAGTGGTTGAACCCTAACAAGGGTAGGTACACTTTGATAACATTTCTTCGGGCTGCCCTCAAACTGCCAACATGCTTCAACATAGGTAAGTGTTTACTAAAAGTACATTATTACTAATAACCATTGTTATGAGGCTTTTGCTATATCTCTCATTATTCTTGAAATTTTATAAATTACTGTCTCAGGAAAATACATTAATATTTAGAAGAGATTTCAAATTTTTAAGATAGGTTGTGCATAATGTAATCTATGTTAAGTAAAGTATTATGATATATAGTGTCATATGATAGTTAAAATACCTAATACATATTTGCCTGGCATGTGACTGTCTCATGTATATTTCTTTGACTTTATTGTTTTAATGTTACAGCTTGAAGTAAGTAGGTTATGTGAAGAATCGCCAAAAAGATCCATCAAGGTAAAGGAAGCGAAACAGTGCCCAGCGGAAAAACGAAGAGGCAAAACGACGCCGTAATGCGCGTCGGAAATACTTGTCAACTGAAACAAACAATAGTACTGAGGCGGCTACTTTGGGACCT
This sequence comes from Deroplatys truncata, assembly GCA_030765065.1. NCBI lineage: Eukaryota > Metazoa > Arthropoda > Insecta > Mantodea > Mantidae > Deroplatys > Deroplatys truncata. Next base: position 74,561,801 of record CM060976.1, on the reverse strand, counting down.
CCCTATACATTTCCCAACAAGTGCTGTACTAAACGTCTTGGGGAGGAAGAGAATATTTTTCATTCATTATAGATAATGGGATATTTTAATATGCAGAACACATATCTGATGGCCAAGGAGAAAATGGAGGTTTGTTATTTTAAGTTGCAGATTTGATGAAGGTGTTTTACTAATGTAGTAATAATAATAAATATTATTTTTATAGTTACTCAAAGAAGACCAAAAATAAAACATCAACAAGGGGAGTGAATTTCTCATATTATGTGAATGTACACGGGGCATAAGCATTTCACACAACATTTCTGAATGTCGTGGGTTACAAAATCATGCATGACGAGTAAGGAATTTATAACAGCAAATGAAGCTGGGTCTCTCTATACCAGAAAATGCGCAAGGGGTCAGTATATTACACAAAATGCTTATTCGTTTTGCTATAACAAAACTTGATCCAAATATTAATATTTCTTTAACTTTCAGGCAAGCACGGGATCCATCTCCACAAATTCTCAGATGCAGTGCAAGGTGTTGGAAATTCCGTTGATGTCATTCTGAAGTACAGCAGATCCCCAATAAAGTTTATATGTAATGTTATTTAACGGTTTCGTCCCTATTTCGTCATCAATATTCTACTTACTGCAAATAAAGCAAAGTTCCTAGGGTTTCAGGGAGTAAATTCAGAGACAATTACGTTTTGGATTAAAATATAGGATTTAAATTGCCTAAGTCTGATACCTGTCCAAAGTGTGAAAATTTTCAAGCTCTCATCAGTAATCCAGAGTTGACTCCTGAGGAGGTTGCAGAAAAACTCCATACGAATTACATTTTAAAGAAGCTGCAGCTGAGTAAAGATGATTGCAAATTTAACTAATTTAGATAAGGAAAATCCACAACCACATTCGCTGCAATTTCTATGGATATGCAGCAGACATTTCCACTCCTAGGCTAACAGTAGGCCCAACATGTTTTATAAGAAAACAAAATATGGACATATAACTATAGAATACACGATTGTGGATCAAACAAAGGATTTATGTTTCTGTGGAGTGAGAAGGAAGGAGACCTGATGAAGCTGGGAGCTGTTTGATCTAGTACTTTGGGATCGGCAAACAACTTTACATAATTACAAACAACTGCAAAGAACAGGCAAAGAATTGTGTTATAGTTTCTCTGGTGAGGTCTCTTGTGGTTACCAAGAAATGCGAATTGTTTAGCATTCCTATCCTGTGGTGGGGCACACTAGACTTCCTTGCGATCGTGACTTTGGCTGTATCGAAAAATATGCAAGAAACAGACGTCGAATGGTATATACACCTGGGTAGTGGGTAGTTGTGAAGTCAGCAGGTACGAAAGACTTCATAGTGACAAAAATGAAAGAGGAGATTTTAAAATTTTGGAAAACCTAACACGCTAATATCAAAACCCACAACTTCTATAAATGGTAATTTTATTCGTTCTAAAAATCCCTTTCAGCTACTTGTTAAACACACCACCCTATTGGGTCCATTGAAGTATGCAGACATTCATATTAAAACGAAAGGGAGGCTTACAGAACCTGACTCTTTTGTGCTACCAACAAAATAGAGGAACCGCTACTGATCAACCGAAAGGCGTTAAATAAAGTCTTGTCTCTTATGACATATGTACCAGTTACCATTCAGGACTATTTCAGTCTCTTTGTGGTAATAATGAGGAAGCAAATGAAGTGGAGGAACTTCCTTAGTTTAACTAATTCTTTATAAACACAATTTTGAGTGCTGGCTGGTTTTTCTTTAATTTTCATTTGTATTTGTTAAACCATTAGCATTAAAATTTAAAATAAAAACAATATTAAATAAAAATAATTGCTTAAAAATATAATAGCGGCAAACATCAGGAAACACACAAATTTTTTCATCAGTGAGATGTAGTCATAAGCCTACAGTGCATCACGATTAATATCAGTTTAAAAAACCTTATAGGGAATTGAAAATTATCTTCAGTATTCACCCTATGTTCCACAATGTTACGTAAGGTTGATTTACATAATTAATAGTAGCCTAATTCAAATTTACACATTTTCTTTGAACACAATTTGTTGATATCACAGAATCAAGTGCGAGTGGCTTATGATTATATCTCTCCGACCCTTCAGAGTCTGCAGATTCATGCGGCGGTGGAGTGCAATACACGCATATTGTTTATTGTGAATAAATACTACTACTATGACTACCACCACCACCACCACCACAGTAGAGGAGACCTCGTGCCAGAGATCCCTAAAAATATTAAACGGTCAGATACATACCTATAGACGTATTTTTCTTGAAAGTTACTATACATAACGCAAATATTACATTTTCTGGGTAAATGCTGATGTTTCTCGCAGAACAAAATATTTAAAAGTACATCTGGTATGTTTAATTAACACAAGACGACAATAAAACCACATTTAAGGAGTTTGTAAACACGTCCGAGCATATGTATCTCCAAAATAGTAAGTAAATAACAAGTAGTATACAACTAACTACAGTAAAATGTGGCCCAAATTAATCATACATGAAAACGAGTGCCATTTAGTATTAACATGGTTAATGAAACGTTTGTTAGATGTAAAACACCCCCCGAAGAGGAAAGCTCTAAAATAAACCCGGAAAATGCTCACAGAAACCATTCGACAGTCAGTATAATGGACAAGAGTCTACTGCATAGTTAGAATACTCGCATGGAAAATCAAAATCAAATAGACGCAGCAATCGCCGAAAGTCAAGTAGAAGTGGTCTCGAGCAATTCCCTGACATAACTCTACCTCAAAACTCGTGTTCCCCAGCCCAATCGGTCAGCGAAGGTAACGGTTCCAACAAGAACACCAAAATCTGGCACGACCAGGAAAGCGGGAAACTAAACTAACGCAGGTATTTAGAACAAGACAGTGCTGAAATCAAATAATCCGCACAAAGTTACACCCTATGATAGTGAGGTCCACATGAAGTTGCGGAGCAACAGAGTTGTAGGAAAGCGAACTAGTAAGGCCTTGTGATGCCTTAAGAAGAGTGCAGAGATAAGCCCGTCTTACAATAATAGTCACATAGCATTCCTATGGCAGGACTGGAAATCTTACTTATTAACGTTAGAGTCCAAAATGACCGAGCGAGGTGGCTCCGCGGTAACGTGTGAGGCTCGCATTCGGGACTCGGATTCGATTTGCAGTGGCCGTCCGCTCTGACCATGGTTTTACGTGATTTTCCCTGGTTGACATAGTCGAATGTTTGAATTGTGTATTCTACCACGGATATCCTGTCTTTCGCAATTCCTCTTATGTCATTTCTCTTTCAAGTTTGAGGTTGACTCCGGGGCTGTGGTTCGGTCACTGTTAGACTTGTGGCGCAGAGGTTGCGATTTGGAACTACTACTCGGTCCTGGTAGAGGGAAGCCTGTCTAGCCTCCACTGCTGGGTCGTGTTTCCCCGGTCCCACTGGAGGGACGTCTCCGAGCGATCCTCCAATGACCTGGAAACGTTAGGAAACTCTGCGCGTGCCTTTCGACCTGTGCCGGCCTCGCTCTTCAATCCACACATTTCCTGGGATTCACTCGCCTCATCCGTTCCTCCCGGGGGCGTACGATTCATTGGGGTTCGAGGTGCTAAGAGTCCGTTAACTAGTCTCATCCTATCCTACGGCGCAAAATCTCTAAAATGTAGGAAATGGAAGCAGGGTGGTCCCTGGAATCACACTACTACATTGGAAAGTGTCTGTGGCCATGCTGATGTCCAAAGATTGCACAAAACCAAAATGTATCTTGAATTGACTCTTCAATGTTTTAACTGCAGAAAGAGAAGGATAAGTGGATGACAGTCTACGGACCTTATGTGGTTCATGAGTGAATCAAGATGGGTTTAGGAATAGGGGCTAGATTTTTGACATACGCTCGATATTGGAGAAACATTTTTCCTCTTAGAGTTCGCAAGCAGAAGCACCAATAAGACCATGTGAATTCAGGCCATGACATTCAGGCAGTTCCAATGAGCTTGCAAGAGAATTAAGTAACATCTAGACTCATTATAGGCTGCAGGGAAACGTTTAATTACCTGGGAGGAAATATTTGTTTCATCTCCACATGAATTCCATGTCATTCTGGGATCGAAGTCAATTAAAACGTCAATACACTTGCCAAGAAATTTCAGATACAAGCTTTACTCATATAGCGCAATCATCTATGGTAAGTATATTAAAATCTGTGTTATATATATATATCTGTGATATTTAGTCACAATATGGTAATTCCAAAAATTGCCTTTCTTAAATATGAATTGGCTATATACTGTTTTCATTTGTTATATGCCCCCATATGCACCCTAGCCTTCACTATAGCATTGGTAACTATTAAAGTTTGTGATTTAGTTTTGGTCAGAGCCTGATATGACCACTTAACCGAACCAACGTCTGCTTTACTTAAGATAGACAGATGGAGCTATCACGTTGGGATTAAACAAAGAAAAATAAAACATTTTTACTTGAATAATAGTTAATAATCAACGCGGGAAACGCCCTCTTATATTAAACGTTATTACTTAAGCTACTTTTAGAGCAAGGGTGGCGAAAATTCCTTTATCCCTCGAGTCATCAAATTTGCATCTCGCACTACACCACTCGGCAGCATATGGTAAACGAATGAATACACAGCTAGAAAAACAGTGTGCGCCTGCCTCGCGAGTCCCGTTTTCACCATCACTGATTTAGAGCATAACCCAAAGTTAAAAAAACAATCGTAAAACTTGTTATTTTTTCTTATGAAATTAAAGTACCTTCAGAGCTTTGGAGGTTTCTAAAGCATCAGCAAGACAAAGCAGATTTCCATTATGAATGGAAAGGTCATGACAAGGAATTGCCTTTGAGCTCTGAAGAAATATTGCGGTAGCTGTGTGTGACTTAAAACAATGACTTTCAACTCCAGAACTAATAAGTGCTTCATTCTATAAAAGCAAGATATAGGCTTTCAGCTTTACAATTAGAAATAATGCACTGTTACATGTGGCATGAGGGGATTGCACAACGAACTGCAAATGAAGTTGCTTCCTGCTTGATAAATTTCTTATGGAGTTTCCAGTTTCTGTCAAATCTGCGATCATTTCTTCTGACACATTTTTTGGTCCGAACGGAAACTTTTTTATTGCTTTGGTGTATAATGCATTGCTACAGAGAAAGTAAACTTTAAAAGACCTCCATCACAATTACTTGGTTCCAGGCCGTACACACCAAGAATGTGACTTTGACCATGTTACAGAAAAGGCCAGGAAAAGTCATGGTGGTGCTATACTGTTCCCCAACGTTGGATGATGGTTGCTGGAATTTCGGCAAAGCACTTAGTACTGGTTCAGATGCATAAAAATTATTTCTTTTCATTTTATAGCCTTATGAATAGGTTTCTTCATCAGAATAACTCACACAGAAAAACGCATTTCCCTGGCACATTTTCTGGCTGCATGTCATCAAGCAGTTTGAGGAATTCTAATTCAAATACTCACTTCAGTGTGAGGAATCTTTCATAATCTGTGCTATCAGGAGAAAAGAACAACTGTCAAAAGAAACCATGCATTTGCCTATTGCATTTGAGAAAGCAGTGAAGATTTAAAAGAAGTAAGAGCAACTCCTGTGATCCTTGTACGATAGATTCCACCATGCTTCATGCTTCAGAGGATCCTACTACAGATTGTATGTATGTCAGCGATGCGTTCATTTAAAAACAAGGCTTTTTTCTTTCAAGTTAGCAGAAAATAAAATTCTTAAAAAGATATTAAAGAAGTTAAATATTATGTTATAGTAGCAAATAAATCCATTTGAGAACTTCTTTAGTGTGAGATAGATGTAATATAATACAAAAATGTGGATATGTACTGATAGTTTGAACTAACAAAACAAAATATGAAGATGGTATGTTCAGAACATGACCGCAGAATTTGGTCAGATAATAACTCCGTTTTTTATTAATTAATACCATTTCAAAATAACATAGAAACTAACTTCATGAATATAACTAAACAACACGCAATTGCAAATTATTTTCATTTGTACTTCTGTCTGCGCCATATTTTGGATTTTTAAATTAAAATTGGAAACCAAAATGCTTATTTCTCAAAACATCATTTTTGGAGTTATCATGTTCTGACTAAACATCACACACATAACTGCTAGAATATTAAAAGATCAGCAACTTACGCACTGAAAAATTATTTCAGCACAAAAAGCATAGAAAACTTATGATGGAGCAACAGAATTTCTAAACAGGCAAAACTCATGACTTGGCTTAAGGCTAATAATTGAGGTTATCGAATGCACCTACACTGATTAGATAATTCCAAGATTAACCTAAGTAAAGGCTCTGCAGTGGGAATATTGAAATACAGTTTCATTTTATTTTCGAATAAACGTACTTCTAAAAGAAGATTAATAATAATGTTTGAGACTGTAAATAAAAAGAAAGAGATGAATTTACATAAAAACCTACCAAATATCTTTAGCAGAAGCAAACTTAAACACAAAAAAGCCCTTGGTTTTTGTATATCGATTATTTTCTGCTTTTAACTAAGTTAGTCTATTATAATATTTGTACTATAAGAACTGTGTTCAATATATACTTGTAAATGTTGAAAATAACTACGAAACTAAAATAAGGCTCTCTATTCAGGTTTTTAACAGGGTTTAAGTGTCTAGTGCATGTTACTGCAACATAAATGTTTTTTTCGATAGTAAAAGTAATTTGGATTTGTTATTTATTTATATAAACGTTAGGTTTAGGTGATTACATATATATTCTTCGTAAGGGATTACTCTTCTCACATCCCAAAGGACTTATAAGCCAATGCATTGGGTCAGTATCCTGTCAAGGAACAAGCAAGCTCTGGATCATAGCATATCCAGGATGGGTGATCAACCCAATGACTGGTATGGTGGTGATGAAGGAGGAAAAGAAACGTAGTGATGTACAGATAATAGGAAAATTCGCGGATTAAATTATTCAATCCAACATACGATAAGTGACCGAAGAAAATCGTGAAAAAAACATTTGGTCAGGTTGGTCGGCCCCGGAGGTTTGAACCCGTGATCTCCCGAATGCCACAGACTTGAGCCGTCCCACTCGATTGGTAAATATATTAAGCACTAAAGTTCTTAAGTTTGCTAAACATACATTAAACTGAACTTTGTTAAAATCAACATTTCATATCTTGGAGTTCGTGAAGTAATCCGTCAGCAGTTATGAGAAAAAAATAACACCATTAGTAGTTCTGGTTTAAAGTATACCTGAGAAGAGAAAGAAATGTCCAGCTTGGTTAAGCAGCTTTGGACCATTTATTTAACATAAGACCAAAAGCCAACCAGAGTAGATAATTTTTTAGCCTTGCCTGAGAGAAGGGAAGCAATTGATTCTAAAATTGTTTTGTACAAGAGCTTTAAAAAGCCGTTTACTGTTATTCAGGACGCGGTGCGATGGAAAAGAGAACGTGGTTGTTGCTAAGTTACTAATGAGATATGACGTAATTCAGGGCATATTCAAACTTGGTTCAAATTACAGCCATCTAGGTGAAGATTAATCACCATGCAAACAAGCAGTGGGGAATTTTAAGCTGACTTTTGTCATGAAAACTAAACACAAAGTAAACAGAGGAAATATAGTCTGTAGTTTGCTATGATTTTGTACTTTACTTATTGATCTAGTACTACTTTTGAGCTACATACATGCCGAACAAAAGTAGACAAAAATGGCAAAAGGATAAACTGCATGCAATGCGAGTTAATGATAGAAATAAAATCTGATGTATTACAATCACATATTTCCTGCCTATTAGAATTTATTTTCATACTTATTCTATACGTTGTTTATAATAAGAACGTGCTTTCCCTACATGATTCATGTTAAAATGATAAACATCCGCTTAAACGTTTTCATTTTGTTGTAGCTGCATGGAAGGATACAGGGGATAGGATTTTCATGGCAGGTGAATATAACACTGCATATATTTTACATGACCTCACAAGGAATAAAAGAATAAACAACAGGAAATAAACCTAGCCTAAAAAGCCTTTAAACACAAATTACATATTTTATCAAGTTGTATATATGTAGTATATATTAAAAGTAGTAATTTTTGTTGTATTGTTATTTGCCCCACGTTTTGGGAGCCAATTTGAAGGTTTATTGCAGCTACGTATGGAAAGCCAGTTAGAAGATGTATTATATTTCGACTGTTGGGGAGCCCAACTTGAAGTAGTTGCAACCGCACGTATGGTAAAAAGTTTCCGGTAGCCTTCGCCCCAAATGTACTTTCCAGTGGCCTTTGCCCCCCCAAATATTAACTTTGTAATTTGACTGTTTCTTTAAATATATTTATGTTTGCCTGGGCTGCGTCAGTGTTTTTGTTAGAGACATGGATGTCTTAGCAGGGCGTAGTGCGGCTGCGGAATGTAGGCTTTCTCAGATTATAATTTTTAATTTAATCCTTTTTATTAATTCTTGACACAATTTAAATAACACTTCACTGATAGAGAGAGAGAGAGCTGTGAGATTTTTTTATTAATTACTTGCACTCTTTAACACGTAAACTGTTTTCTTCTCACACGAATACGTATTAAATTTCTCGAGGAGACTCTCGCGTCCGGTTAAGAACACTGTCTACAAGCAACTGTCTTGATTTCTACTGCCTAAATTTGTAAATTTCTGTATTTCAAGTCTCTGATTGGCTATTCCTAATCCAATAGAATACTTTCATTTAACTTAAGCTTTTTTTCTGGTTGTTGATTGGCTATTTTATAAACGGTCACAAAATTTACATTATTGTTACTCCAATAATGACTAGTAGAATTATTAAACATTCTTACTCATTATTGCTTCAAGGTTACCTCACTGTTACAAATTTTAACCTATTGTTCTCACAGCTCCTACATTATTAAATTACGCAATACATCCACATAACATTATTACATGTATACAATAATATAAACATACAGTGACTGTAATATACACTTTTTATATATTGTTACATATACATATTGCTTTAAGGCGGACTGTTATTGAATTTACATATTATATAATTTGACAAAAACCATTTAAGTGTTAAAAATACTGCCTCAATATACAACTCTTTAAACCACACAGAGAATGAAGAGGATTTCACGGAAAATTTAATATATTCTTGTATTTATTATGCCAACATTTTAAATATTTCCATCTAAATCATTATAACCGATTTTAGGAAATAAAACATAACGGAGGGCTTCCATATAAAGGATAGTTTGAAGTGGAGGAATTTGGTAGAATCGTCAGTTGCATACTTCAAGGATATTGGGTTTAAATATGAAGTTTAATATCTATTCGACTTGGATTAAAGGTTAAGGTAAAGGTACGAACGAATGGAGAGAGCCCCCGAAACCCGGACAGAGCCGCGCACGCAGGCCAATCGGCCACTTGTACTTATTCCAGTGACCCCCTTGAGGGAGGGGTGAGGGGAGAGACCCGAGGGGCGAGCAGATCCGGATGACGACGGGCGTAAGCACAGAGGGGCCCCTAGTGTTCCCAGATTGAACGCATCCGACACCACCGCCACTGAACTTCTAGCAGCCCCCCGGGACGGGGATCATCCGGAGGAGAGATCTAACTTAGCGGTCTCCGCAGCGACGCCAGAGAAGAAACCTCTACAAAACGCACAACCACTGCCCAGCCGAACACCGTGCCTTGTCATACAAAACTCAAACAATGACAAGGAAGATAATGGGTATGGGAAATGAGAGAGAGGAAAGTCGTGGTAGAAATTGAACCTCCGAAGCATTTGCTTGCAAACCAGGGAAAACCATGAAAAACCCATGGATCAGAGTGGGCGGTCACCGGGGATTCCCGGGACCTCCTGAATACGGGCCATAGACGTTGCCGCCCGAGCCATCCCGCTCGGATCGATTGGGGTTATATGACAGAAATACACATACTAGCACGCAGATCTTTTTCTAAAAATAATACCTTTTGGCTTAAGGGGATCTCAAAACCAGTATTTCTGGTGAAATTGCAACAGCAACCTTTTGGGAATACAAATTGATATAAACCACTTAATCATAATATTTATAGAACGAGTATGGTGTGAGATACGCGACTTGCGCGTAGGCTTCTTCGTGTATACGTAAATAATTGAACCAGTCATCAGGTTAATTCTTATTTTATCCAATACATCAATATGTGAAAGCTGTCTCCTATTTGGAATCCATGCTTAGTTTATTAATATACTAGGGCAGTTCCAGAAATACCCGACCTGATGTATAGATAGCGGTTGTTGTTTCAAACAAATGACTATGCTAGAAAGTACCACCCTTAGAAAGCTTAAGTTTGAAGTTGGACGATGCTACGTTGTTTAGTAATTGTTTGGTAGCCATTAATAGTGAACTCTCTCAGCGAATTTGTAAACATAAATAAAACTGGTCATCGTTATGCGATACAATACTTGCATTTGAAAGGTCTTAGTCCAACTAATATTAAAGCTGAGCTAGATTCTACTCTGGGCAGTCTGCTCCTTCGTTTACAACAGTAAATATTGGGTGGCAGAGTTTAAGCGAGGCCATACGAGCTGCCAAGACGAACATCGCAGTGGTCGACCAAATGAGATGACCATGCCACAAATTGTGAAGTAAATTCACAAAATGCTATTGGATGACCGTTGACTGAAGGTGCTCGAGCTAGCAGACATCGTGGGCATTTCAAAAAGAGCTGTGCATCGCATACTAACTGAAACTTTAGACATGGGAAAGCCGTGCGCAAGATGGGTGCCGCGTTTACTCACAATGGAACAAAAGCAGCGTCGTGAGGATGTTTCAGTCGAGTGTTTGGCGATGTTTTGCTGGAATAAATCCGTGTTTTTGCGTCAATTTCTAACCATGGATGAAATATGGGTCCACCACTTCACATCAGAGACAAAGGAACAGTCAAAACATTGGAATGAAAGGGGAGAATCGGCTCCAAAGAAGGCGCAGACAGTTCCATCTGCAGGCAAGGTCATGGCGTTAGTTTTTTTGGGATCCGCATAGGATAATTTCCATTGATTATCTTCATAAGCGAAAAGCAATCAATGCCGAGTATTATGCAAACTTATTGCAGCGTTTGAATGGTAAAATCAAGCATAAACGACCGCATTTAGCGAAAAAGAAAGTTCTGTTTCATCAAGACAATGCACCAGGTCACACATCCATTATCGTCATGGCCAAAATCAATGAGTTGAAGTTCAAATTGCTGCCTCATGCATTCTATTCGCCAAATGTAGCCCCCTTTGATTGTTTTCTGTTTCCAAAATTGAAGAAATGATGTGGTGGTAAAATATTTGCCAACAATGAAGAAGTTGAGTTTACAGTTGATGGCTATTTTGCAGAACTCGACGGTTCTCACTATAAACAGGGTATCGAAGCTATTGAACATCGCTGGGAAAAGGTGCATCGAGCTGAAAGGGGACTATGTACAGAAATAAAGATGTTTTTTCCCAAAATGTTTTGTGTTTTCTTTGTTAGGCCGAGTACTTCTGCAACAGTCCTCGTATTACTTTATTCATTTCTCTACTATTTGTCTGTACTGGTTGGAGAAAGTGTCGTATTTCAAAGAAAAACACGATACCAGGATTTCAAAAATACAGATTTTGGAGATCAACTGACCCCCCCCCACGAAAGATTATATCCAGAATAAGTTCCACGCGCCCGTGTGTATACACCCAAACTGAAAATCATAAAGTTGCACATATATCACATTTCATATTTAGAGTCGCGCACTGCTTGAGCATACCAAGCAAAGGTTTTCAAGAATATTTCCTTCCCGAAACTTTCCTTTGCATGGAGCATATATCATTAATTTCATTTTTAAATGGCTCTATTTATTTTGATTAATACTTAGATCACTAATAAAATGTGGATACTAAATTCTGTAAATATCCTGAGAAGTTCTTTTCATTCGGAATGGATTTGGTACAACTGGTAAACCATTAGAGATAGACAAAAGTCTACTACCCAAAAATCTACTGTTAGTTAGCTTATTTTATATATTAACACTTTCCAAAAAATTCTTGTTAGGTATTTTAAGTTTTCCCAGGTTGAACTGTTCCCGCAGTATCTATTAATAATAGTAGATTATAATACAAGTGTTAAAAGTAGGTTTTATTTGTGAGTAGGAATCCTGACGTCGCTGTGGCCGAGTGGTTAGACCACCCTCCTCCCACCAAGGTGGCCCGGGTTCAGTCCCAGGGAACCACGTCTGGGCGGATTTTTTCCAGTTTCTCCCGCCATTCATTCTACTAATTGCCCCATTATTACCTTTCCATTCATTCATCTCACCCTCATTTCATATCATCTACTTCCTCTCACTCATACCAGGCTTTGGGCTTATCCCCCATTCTGGTTGTTCTCTGCGATCCTTAGCCTGCGCTCCCCGACAGGCGTCTGACCCCAGACACCCGCTTATAAATCCGGGGGTGTAAGCCCTAATAATGGGAAAAAAAGAAGAGGAATAGGACACCTACCAGCAAAATAAAAGCACTTTCAACACGTGTAGCATGTAATTTTTTTTAGACATTTATACATTAGTTTGAATTTGTAAAACACCAATAAAACATATTATGCTGATCTCTGAAACTAAGAGGAATCGCGCTTGGAACCAAATCAACTCATGTGTATAGCGAGATTCTTGAAACAAGAGAAATTACGTTAAAAACTAGATCAACTCTCCTGTGCAGCGAAATGTCATATGTTTTGATGTCTTGTTTATTCGCTAGCAGTCATTTTCAGTGAAATTTTTTTTATCTAGTGTAACCTACGTAAAGATTAAATTATGAATTCAATACAAACTGAAATGGAAGAGCCAGGTGAAATTACAGAAGCAGCATAAAGAGTAACACTAGAACTACTTAGCCAAAAAATACAGAAAACAATATGATATAGCAGTTAATCCCTTCATTTTCTGGTGTAAGGCAAAACAAGTTAAAAAAAATCTGATGTGTTACACTCACATGAATTTCTCCACTCTTGTACAAACTATTCTTACAAACGCTTATTCTCCATCTACTTCATGTTAATCGAGATAAACATTTGCAGACTCTATCTTATTGCTAAGTTTCTTGTAGTTGTAAGGGGAATATATATTTGCTAGGGCAGTATAGAAATGCAGTAGCCTTTAAGCACATACATATCTCTTAACAGCTGGTTGCTAGGTGCAGCACCATTCTCTTTGCCACAGATTAATACTCTTTGCATATCCAAGACAAAAAAATGAATAACGAATTCCCATTTGAGAAAATAAGTATTTAAAAATTTAAGGGAATAACAAGTAATATCTCGAAAATGGTTCACTCATGCGACGTAGCATTTATTTGTTTGTTAGCCCCACGTTGTGGTAGCCAATTTGTAGCGGTATTACTTATAATGTTTGTTTACATCATGTGTTGGAGCCATCTTGTGACGTCATTCATTTGTTCGGTTTGTAGCTCCATCTAGTGTTAGCAATTTGTGGTAGTATTAGTGTTTGAAAGAATTTTAAGTTTTGTTTACGGTCCTCCGGCTAGCTATTATTTCTCAGTCGAACATGTCTCTTGATCAGAGTTGTGTAAACGGAAAGGAATCTGTTATCCAAATATAACACTGATGAAGAAATTTGTTTTACACATTTATTGTCCAACACGTTAACTATCACATTTATACATTGATCTTAACACTCGCCAAACTGAAACTGTTTTAATAACTTCATTACTAATCACTCTTTATTCGCGTACTTCAACTTTGTGTATAATTAACTTTATAATACTTTAGATTTTCGTAACTTGTGAATCTATAGCCGACGTATCTCATACAAATATTTTGACGAACTGACGAACTGAAGATGACGTGTAGTGCACAAAGAATTTTGATGAACTGAGCATGAAGCTACCTCTAACCTACCCTATTTATACTCCTTCATCCAGATACGCCTAAAGATTATAACTGAGCTGTAATTGGCCAATAAAACGCGCCAACATTAGCGTCTATTTTAATATCCAATGAAAATTATGAATACATATGCTTTAGGGAGAAAATATTCCAGAAATTTCTCAACGGAAAAACGCGCCAACATTACGTAACTTCCTCGTTTCCAATAATGATAAACAGCTCACCCCCTCGCTGCATTATTGCGCTATTATTGACAGTTTCAGTAAGGCCCTAGAAACTTACTTCCCAACAATATTTACAATCAATAAACATCTGAAATCAATGTCACATAAAAATGCTTATTCATATTACAATCATTATTTACATTTAAGTAATTTGTGATACAAATTACTGCATCATATGCCCCACTAGAAACATAATTATAAACATTTACAACTTGTTTGGAAATTTTATAATTGGGTTTTTAGTCTCCTAAATCTTGGAACACACGCTATCACTTTCACTTAACACTTCACACGCATTTAACACACGACATATTTTTCCTCTATCTTGCCACTACTTACTGGCTCTGGTTTAATGTGTTTAGACTTTAATCTGACATTACAAATTTTTTTTATAGCAAATACTGTACCCTGAATTATTTAATGACTGTTACAAAAATGGTTTACTCTCTTATATTGTTGACAAAATTTAGGCATTCAAGAATTTTTGTAATTATTAAACATATTTACCAAAAATATTCATCCTCTACACAAATATATTTTATATGTTTTAAATCTAGACACTGTTTCACATTTTTTTGTTTGCTACATAAGTATTTGTTTTAATTATTTTTTACCCAATTTTTGTTGTTTTTGTACTGTATATTCACAATACTCTTGAAATTATATCTACGTACTTTAATATAACATCATGCTTTATTTCACATGTTCAGTTACTAATACAATGTTATTTTCCTCTTAAACATTTAGTCATGTCCAAAATTTATTTCTCCTTTCTTATGACATACATATATAATTAACCCTCTTACGTTCCAATACATTGCTCTGCATTTCGTCTTTAACTATTCAGCATTTGCTATTTATCATCATTGGCTTCTGTTTCAGCTTTATCTTCATTGTTGTATGGTTTCAGCATCTCAATATGGAACTTTCCAATGCTTTTTCGAGTTGTTGGATTACATAACTCATATGTATTTGTTCCATATACTTCAACAACTTCATATGGTCCATGGTATTTGAGAAACATTCGCCAATAATGTTTATTTGCTTTATCCGACAATTTCTTGGTTTTAACCAAAACTAAATCTCCTATTTTGATCCTCCATTCCTTTCTCTTCTTTTCTTCATGTTTAATTTTTCTTTTTATGGCCTTATTCTTCATCCTCTCGAATGCTTTTCGGAACATCTCTTCTTCTGTTTGTGGTATCGAGTGAGCATCTGGAATGGCTTCTGGAATTTTCTTACAAATTGTATTGATCTTCTTTCCTAACTTAAGTTCACATGGTTTGTATACAGTCACATTGTTTACTGTCTCATTTAATAGATTCTGAACGAAATTCACGTATCCATACCATTGCGTTTGTTTTCGATGACACAGCACCCTTAAATAATTTGAAATTTCCTTAATTTCCCTCTCCACTGGGTTGGAGTTCGGTCTGTATCTTGACGAAAAATATTGTTTAATGCCATTTTCTTTCAGTCCGTCCATAAATTTTTTTCCTGTGAAGTACGAAGCATTATCGCTCAATACAGATTGGATAGGTCCTTCTTCTATCACATATGACTTGAGTAGTCTATTCAAACATGCTAAACCTGTAGGTTTTCTCAACGGGTAAATTCTTACATATTTGCTGAATATATCATAACAGACAAATATATATTTGTTTCCAAATTGACTTGGAGGCATCGGACCATGAATATCAATACTAATTACACATCTCGGCTTATCCCTTATAACCGAATTAGTCTCAAATGCATATGCTGCATTTATTTGCTTTGCCTTCTGACACAGGTTGCAGCATGATATAAATTTCCGAACTTTCTGACGCAATTTGGATATGTATAAATTCTCTAAAATCATAGAAGTTTTCCGGTCCGTCCATGAGTGTGCTAACCCTTCGTGAAAATTCTTAATAAGTTCCTTTTCCATGCTTTTCGGAACCATTACCTTCCAACTAGGCACTTCTTTTCCATGCTTCTTGTATAATGTCCCATCTCGAATTGCTATAATTTCTTTCTTTGCCTCCTCAATTAATGGTGCATTTTCTTTAAGTTCAAATAATTTTGCGTCCTCATTTTGAATTTCCCCCATATTTTTCAATTTTCTTATCATTTCTTTGCCTAAGGGAATTTCAATTGTCAGTATTTTGACTTCATTTTGGGCCTTTCAATATTTTCGGGAATTTGTGGGTTGTAGTTCAATCTTGATAGCAAATCACTGAAGGTATTATTTTTGCCAGGAATGTGTATAATCTCAATATCGAATGCAGATATTGCATGAATGTATCTAGCAAGTTTTCCACTACATAATCTACACCGTTGTATGAAAGTTAAGCTGATGTGGTCTGAATATACTTTCACCTTTTGCTGATAAATATAGGTTTTAAAACGAATTAATGAGAAATATAGTGCTTCAATTTCTAGCTGAGTCACTGAAGAATTCCGCTCAATATTTGTAAGTCCTCTAGAAGCTGTACTAATGACGTGAAAGTCATTGTTGATGTCTCGCTGTCCTAAAATTCCGGCGTATCCTTGCATTGATGCGTCGACATAAATCTCATATTCCAAATCTTCTCTGGGCCTCTCGAGCAATATGGACTTAGCAAAGAGTTCTTTTACTCTCTCAAAACATTTCTGATGATCCTCTGTCCATTTCCACTTATTGTTCTTTCGGAGTAGCTGCCGCAGTGGTTCTATTTCAGCCGAATACCTTGGTACAAACTTACTCTGAAAGTTCAATACCCCTAAGAGACGTCTAATTTGTTTTACGTTCCTTGGTGGTGGAATTTTCATTATAGCTTCTATTCTCTTCTGATCAGGTCTTATACCTCGTTCATCCACTACATAACCCAGAAAATTTATTTCCTTGACACAAAATTTTGATTTTAGTATGTTCACAGTCATACCATGTTGTTGCAGTTTGTTTAACACATAACGAACATTATTCATGTGTTCTTCAAATGTTTGACTAATGATTAGGAAGTCGTCAATATACTTTATTAAAAAGTCATCTGCAGAATTTCCAAAGATACTGTGAATGGCTCTCAAAAGTCCACTTCCTGAGTTTTTTTAAACCAAAAGGATTTACACAAAAACGATACTGGATCCCCGAGTATTGAAATGAAGTGTAATCACGCACTTGTGGATCTAATTCCACTTGCCAATATGATGCAGTGAGGTCAATGGATGTCAGAAATCTCCCTCTTGAAAGTTTCGTAATTAATTGTTCAATTCCTTCACTTTGAAAATGATCAGGCTTCATGTACTTGTTGACATATCTACCGTCTAATGTTAATCTCAAACTACCATCTCGTTTAATACTCCAACAGATTGAATTTATGTATTGAGAATTACTTTGCTCAATAATCCCATTTTCTAACATGCTATTTATTAGTTGTCTAGCTTTGTCCCTAAGACTTATAGGTAAATTGTCATACTTGTGCCTATATGGTGGTACGTCTTCTACTTGAAATGTATGCTGATATACATTACATCTGCCTGGGATATTAATAAATACTG
Organism: Deroplatys truncata; assembly: GCA_030765065.1. Taxonomy (NCBI): domain Eukaryota; kingdom Metazoa; phylum Arthropoda; class Insecta; order Mantodea; family Mantidae; genus Deroplatys; species Deroplatys truncata. The sequence goes on along the minus strand of CM060976.1, from coordinate 74,544,154 downwards.
AACTATTGTTCATCAAAACATCATGAAGGATTTGTTTTTGCATTATCGTAATATTATAAGCTTCTTCACACTTGTGTATTATTTCCTCATTTCTCTTCTCTTTCCAGCTGTTGTCTGTCTCGCTCACATGGTCGTCTTTTGTTTGGATTGTAAATTCCTCTACTTTCTCTGGCATTTCTATTAGCTGTTGAAAATATGGCGTGGTATTCCCTTCATATTCTGTGACTACCTGCTTTATCTGACTATTTCTATCAGTTTCTGTTATTTGCACAAAAAACTCTTGGTCACAAAGATTTTTCTCATCCTTTGTCATCTCGATTACAGAAACTTTCTCTTTTATAAATGGTACCCTTATTTCTCTATCGTCTTTTGTCATTCTTAACTCTTCATGTTTAAAATCTGTACTTGCTTCATATTCATGTAGGAAGTCACATCCTATAATTATGTCACAAATCAGATGTTTTACAATTAGAAACATAACCCCAAAATTCTCTCCGCCGATAAGTATGGTAAGTAGAGCTTGTGTTTTTATGACCTGTGTCGTTCTTCCGATTGCAACACGACAAACTAAATTACTAGTGGGAAGAGCCATAATTTTGTTACCTTCATTAATCAAATTTATGTAAAATTTCTGTGAGCAAATTGAAGCTGACGAACCAGAATCTATAGTTGCAATGATCTCTTTCTTCGCAATTTCCATCCTAACATGAGTTGACTCGAAATTTTCTCCCTTATCTTGTGTTGCTGCAATCTTATTACAGGGTGTGTGTGTAGGCATATTATTTGTATTGGTAATGGATACTGAATTATTAAAGACGTCCTGAGAACCTACTGCACAGGAGTCTATTAACAGTTTTCCTGGTTATTTCCATGTTCACGTACAGGACTGCCATTCCTAACAGGAGCTAAATCTATCTCATTGTCGCTACCATGGTTTTGAGTTCCCCTTCCTCGAGTTCGAAATCCTCGATTTCTTAAATTATGTCCTCTTGGCACATAATTTTCTTGCCGTTCCTCAGATCTTTCCCGGTTATTGTTTTCCCTCCAGTAAGTGAAATTTCCCCTTTGTCTAATGTACCGCCTTCCATAATTTTGCCCTCTTTCAGGCAATCTTTCTGTCCTGACATAATTTATTTGTTCCTGTCGACCTGGTCTCCCCTCTATCCTCGATCTTTCAAATTGTGGAACGTATGATTGATACCGTCGTCTGGTATTATTTTCATGACGCCTGTCTGTCCTCTACTTTGCTGATAACTACCTTGGTAATTTCTTCTATCTCGCACATCTAAAAATCTATGCTCCCACTCTCGAGATATATCTTCTTCCTGTTGTTCCAAAGCTGTCATTAATTCTGTCATCTCATAGAAACTACGTGGTTTTGCAATTAATAAGTAATTTTGTATCCTTAAGGGATAATGCCTTGCGAGCAAACTCACAAAATCTTCCTCATTGATTGGAGGTGACAAGTTCCTAACCTGACTTGCATGTTTCAGTAAATAATCAGTCATTGATATTCCCTCTCGTGGATCAAATTGACCATGACTAAGCATTGCTCGAATTCTGTGCTGTACCGTAACATTCCAAAATCTGTTCATGAATAACCTCTTAAAGAATTCATATGAAATTTCACCCCCTGATACCATTTGTAACCAATCTAGAGTTTTCTGGTCCAAACATCTTTTGACAACTATCATTTTCAATGCTTCAGGTATCTTTTTAATTTGAAAATACTCTGATAATTCTGCAATGAACTGTACTGGACTGGAGTTTTCATTAAATTTTGGAAGTGGAAAATCACTTAAGATATGATTGTAATTTTGCAAATTCCCTACTCCCATATTTAAATTCTCTAGTGTTACTTGTGCACTCTGAGTTTCAGCATTAGCTATAGATGAAGCTGCCGCATCACTCACATTATTTGTCATACCTGAGGAACTACCTCTATCATTATTTTGTACATCTGATGCATTCACATCACATATATTTGCCCTTGAATTCAATTCTAACCTATTTACAGTACCTTGCAGATTTTCTATTGTCTGTTCCAATTTTTTATTATTCTCATTTTGAACAGCTTGGTGTTTGTTAATTTCAGAAGTTAGCTTTTGATTCAAATCTTCAGACAATTTATTTCTCTGTGTTTCTGACTCCTTCTGAATTTCAGATATTTCCCCTCTGAAATTAACTTGCACCTGAATTAAATCTGCATTTGTAGCCTCCATCATTTCTCTTAACTCACTTTAAATGCTACTCATTCGGCTACCTAACCCTGTATAGTTTACATTAACATTTTCAAACTTAGTATTAACCTCATTTTTTTGGTTATATATTTCCCTGCTCATATCCAACATTTTTTTTTAAACTTCACCTATTTCATTTGCTATCATTTCTTGATTTCCATTTTTCATTCTAATCATGCTACTATCTAGTTCCATGAATTTCTTTTCAATTTCTTCCCTATTTTGATCTAATTTATGCTCTAATTTCTCATTACTCTTACCAATTTCTTCCCTTAATTGATCTGTAATACTCTTATCAATATCTTCCCTCAATTTCTCATTATTCTGAGTTAGTTTTTGTTCTAAACTCCTATCAATATCTTCCCTCAATTTCTCATTATTCTGAGTTAGTTTTTGTTCTAAACTCCTATCAATATCTTCCCTCAATTCCCTATTATTCTTTTGCATATCTTCCCTTAATTTATCATTACTCTGAGTTAACTTTTCTAATTTCTCATTATTCTGAGTTAGTTTTTGTTCAAATTTCTCATTACTCTTAACAATATCTTTCAGCATTTCCATCATCATACTAGCATCAAAATTAACATTTCCTACTATTCTATTCTGACTTTCTGCACTAACATTTCCTCCCTCAAATTCTACAGTGTTTGAGCTATTTTCTGTAACCTGTATTGAATTACAGCTAACTGTTACATTATCTCCCTCCATAATTATTTCTTCTGTCTTATTAGTGGACATTATTTTCTTTATCCTACCGCTCCTGAGGTACATTTAAATTTTTTTACCCCCTTTTTTTTAGAATTAACATAACATTTTTCTAACCTTTCTGATGCTATCTGCTGATGTAGCTTTGATGTCCAGCTTTCTGCCCCTCTCTCCTAGATTATATGTTGCTTCTTCGTTGTATTATGATGAATCTACGTCGTTTTGGTGTTCTGTTGTTGAATTTCCCTGTTGTCTTGTAATCTCGGAATTACGATGTCCAATCATCCGCGTAGTCTGTCGTCCCTTTTGTTGTTTCTGGAATCTGCGTCTTGTAGTTCAGTTCACTTCTCCATTCGCCCCTTCCTGGTCATCTCACTCCTTCCTGGTTAATTCTGCCCCTTCCTGGTTATTCTGCTCCTTTCCTGGTCACTTTGCCCCACGTTCTGGGTGCCAATTTGCGACGTAGCATTTATTTGTTTGTTAGCCCCACGTTGTGGTGGTAGCCAATTTGTAGCGGTATTACTTATAATATTTGTTTACATCATGTGTTGAAGCCATCTTGTGACGTCATTCATTTGTTCGGTTTGTAGCTCCATCTAGTGTTAGCAATTTGTGGTAGTATTAGTGTTTGAAAGAATTTTAAGTTTTGTTTACGGTCCTCCGGCTAGCTATTATTTCTCAGTCGAACATGTCTCTTGATCAGAGTTGTGTAAACGGAAAGGAATCTTTTATCCAAATATAACACTGATGAAGATATTTGTTTTACACATTTATTGTCCAACACGTTAACTATCACATTTATACATTGATCTTAACACTCGCCAAACTGAAACTGTTTTAATAACTTCATTACTAATCACTCTTAATTCGCGTACTTCAACTTTGTGTATAATTAACTTTATAATACTTTAGATTTTCGTAACTTGTGAATCTATAGCCGACGTATCTCATACAAATATTTTGACGAACTGACGAACTGAAGACGACGTGTAGTGCACAAAGAATTTTGATGAACTGAGCATGAAGCTACCTCTAACCTACCCTATTTATACTCCTTCATCCAGATACGCCTAAAGATTATAACTGAGCTGCAATTGGCTAATAAAACGCGCCAACATTAGCGTCTATTTTAATATCCAATGAAAATTATGAATACATATGCTTTAGGGAGAAAATATTCCAGAAATTTCTCAACGGATAAACGCGCCAACATTACGTAACTTCCTCGTTTCCAATAATGATAAACAGCTCACCCCCTCGCTGCATTATTGCGCTATTATTGACAGTTTCAGTAAGGCCCTAGAAACTTACTTCCCAACAATATTTACAATCAATAAACATCTGAAATCAATGTCACATAAAAATGCTTATTCATATTACAATCATTATTTACATTTAAGTAATTTGTGATACAAATTACTGCATCACTCAACAACAAAAATGTATATGACATAAATTGTGTATTTTAACGCGATCTACATTTTTTGTGTGGTAAAATTTTGACTATCTCATGGTTTACCACTTATGCAAAAGTCGTTCACAATGAAGAATACTTTTGGGGACATTCCGAGAAAATTCAAGATATACACTTTATTTGTCATGAAAATATCTTAAACATACGATATTTTAATCAAAATCGTTAAGAGCCATTTTTGAGAAAATTAAAATTTTCGAAAAATGTTCCATGTAAAGGGTAAACTGGGGTGGGGGGATTTTCTTGAAAACCTTCGTGTCGCATCTCTGGAAGATACTGAACCTAAATACCAAGTTTGGTGTTTATCCGACTGTTCGTTTCTGAGTTATGCTGTTCACAGACAGACACACAGGCAGACACACAGATACACATACGGACATGTTTCCAAAAATGCTTTTTTTGGATTCAGGGGGTCTCAAAACATGTATTTCCGGTGAAATCTCGGTATCGAATTTTTGGGTAGAATACAATACTTCCCCTACGTACTGTACGTAGTAGAGAAAGTAATAACGTTTCAGATAAAACAAATGGAAGGCTGAAAATATAAAGTATGGGTTAACTCCACAACGAATTGCGATAAGTTAAAGTATGACAATTTGTATTGGAATAGATAATGCGACCGTCATGAGAAATTACTCACATAATCAAACAAAGATAAATTATTAAACATGTGCAAATACAAATGGCAATTGCCATGTGATTGGACTTGAAAACAAAGTTTATCACAGTGGAGTGGTATACAAATGTTATCGCACTAATGCGATAATGTGAAGCTTTTAGTTCGTGTACTCTACTTTAAACGTTCTACTTTCATATCATGCTGTCTAAAAAGTACATTACGGGATTCTTTTTTCCTAAATGGATTATTAGCAACATTAACTGATTCACAATATGCGGACAGTTGTGTTTTGTTTTGTGTATCAAGCGTGCAAATAACTCCATAATTCTTAATGTTTTATTATTACTAGATCTTAATGTAGTGCTAGAAGAGCTGCTTGTTATATGAATACGGTATTAGATAAAGTATTACCTATGTGAACGTGTAATGCGTATAAAAGTGTTTAGAACACAGCACATCACTTATGTATCCAAAAGAAGTCGTTTATATGTATATCTTATCCATTACGAAATGCAAGCTGAAAGCCAATGGGAAACTGCAGCTTTTGGGCATTTTTTTTTTTTTTTTTTGCTTTTTCTGACGATTACGTATAGTAAGTAGAGGTAGTATTGCATAAATTATAAACTGGCATTCAGAAGTATCGTTATGATGCTCCCAGAATACCCCCCCCCCCAAAAGCATAACTTATAAACGAAAATTCGGTTAAATACCAAGCGTTTTGCAGTTTCTCCCACCCCATACTACCCTTTACACGGAAGAATGTTCCTTACTTTTGATTTTATTAAAACAACTCTTAACGATTTTGTTTGAAATGCCATATGTTTGAGATATTTGCATCACAAATAAAATTTTCTGGAATAGCCTGTGAAGTCCTCTTCATTCTGACTTTTGTATGTATAAAGGTATACAGCAAGAAATAAATGAAATCATACTACACAAAGGATTAGAATTATGCCGCGGAGGGGACACCTGGCACCTCGACCCACACAGGGATCTATTGTGCCCGGGAGGAACGGATGAGATGAAGTAACTGCAGGTGAATGGGCTGCAGGACCGGCAGACGCAGGCGATAGAGATGTGCAGAGGTCCTCTACAGTTACAAGTTTGAGAGCGCTCAAGGCAGTCCTCCCAAGCCACCAGATATTGGCTCACAGGCTCCCCTCCAACGGAGACCAGGGAAAGTTCGACCCAGCAGCGGAGACTCAAGCGGCCTCCATCTAACGGGTTCGAGAAGAGGTTCCAACACGCAAACCATCTGCACCATCTGTCCGCAATCGTCCGTCACATAGCCACGGAGCCTACCTGTAACGTGAAAGAGGAAGATGTAATGAGAGGGAATGAGGGAAGGGAGATTCGGGGAGTCAGTGAGCCTTCCCAAAATTTACCTAGTGACCCTAGGAAACCCCGAAAAAATTTATGGGTCAGGAACGACGGCCGCGGGAAGCAAACCCATTATCTCTCGAATGCGGGCGACAGATGCAACCGCCTGAGCCATTCCACTCGGTTACTACATAAAATATATATATATATATATATATATATATATATATATATATATATCTTATACTTATTCAGAATGTACAAATGTCTGTTTCTTGATTAACAAGGGGTAAAGAAGAATAAGCTTTTGTGAGAAGGGAAAGTCATGTGGATGTAACATACCAGACTGCGAATCTGTGGCGGCTATTACCGTTAATCTAACTATCGTTTCTGGAATAGGGCCCTGTATGCATAACCCTTGTCTGATATATTAAAGTTTTTGTTATCTGAGCTGCTTTGTTGGTATTCTTTGAAATCATGACGCAATTTTCGGCACAGCATGTCTTTGTCTTGTGCCACACAAAAGAAGCAACGTCCCGCAAAGCTTAATTTTCCGCTCTACTTTCCCATGTTGTAATGTATGTAGGGTGCTTTGTCCAGAGGTGAAGAATGCGTGTTGTAGCAGAGGCGGTGACAGTTCATAAACCTCGTTCCAAAACACTGACAGTGTAACTTAACGGCCTTCCTGTCTTTCTTTATGCCGTGTTTCCCCGTTACGTTATTTAATTAATTCGTGTCCTTTTGTCGGTAAATTTTTACGTGCAAAGTAGGAGATGAAAGGTGCTCTCGTTGTTTTTGGTTTGTGAGAGAATGTGTCATATACATGGATGAATTACATCGCTTGCTCATACTTGTTTCTATGGCGTAGAGAACCTCATCTCTAAACAGCTTGGGTACTAGCTGCATAAGGTCACAAAGAATGCTCACACCTATCATTTCGAAATTATCTCTGAAGCTTGATACTTAGTGTGATCAAACGACTTACCTTTTCGGACATGTAAGAGTGTGTACGGGTCTTCTTCTCCGACACCCAGATACGAGGTGTTCAAGAAGAAACCCGACTTCAAAATGCCTTGCACTGAAAGAGTTGATTAGTAATATGAAATTTTTTTCTACACTGTTTGCGGCAGTAAGATCTTGCGCTAATTACATGAAATTCATATGTATTCACGGCGTATCCACGACGTATTCGTACTTCTTTATCGATATAAAAAAGGGCCGTGGCTTTGTCAGATCTACTTTTCCTATTTTTATTACAATAAATTTCTCAGCACGGTAAGTGCTATACAAATGACAGATAAACTAAGAAATAAAATGGAATATCACCCTAAAGAATGTAAAGTAATGGGGATGCCAATATACGAGTCCCCAAATCAAACACAAGTCAATCAATGAGAAGAGAAAGAAAGAAAACAAATACCACACTATGTGTCCTTAAGGTAAGATGGGATTCTGAAACAAGCGCGGCTTCAGTCGAGGCTCGGCACTGTACTGCGTCCCAATTCAATAATTAATTGCGTTTTTATTTATGGACACTCTTTAACTCCTATGGTCCTTAGCGTCCCATTCTATACTGGACGTGAAAGACCTGGAACTTTGCTCACAGGTCTCCTTATCAGGTTTGAGGTCCTCTTAGGTGCCGTAAATCTACGACACAGGACCACCCGCCTTACTTCCCTTCCAAAGGAAGGCATCCTAAGGATTTTTACGCCCGAAAAAAATCCATCGCCCTCCGCCGGATTTGAACCAGCGATCTTCGGAACTAGAGGCTAGAATGGTACCCCTGAAGTACGGAGGAAGACGTCCCAGTCCAAAGTATGCAGCATCAGATACTCTAAGGTGTGCAAAGAACTTAGGAGTCGTTGTAGAGATGTGATCCTAGATCAGCGATTCACGGCGAAGTTGTGCATTCCGCATGTACCAGATACGTTCATAGTTATACATACCAGGGCTGTCCCAGAAGTAGCCGACCTAACAAAGAAAACGTAAATATTTTGGGAAAAAAGGTCTTTATTTCTCTACATAGTCTCCTTTCAGCTAGATACACTTTCCTCAGTGATGTTCAATCGCTTCGATACCCTGCTTAAAGTGAGAACCGTCGAGTTCTGCAAAATGGTCATCAACTGCAGACTGTTGGCAAATCTTTTACCGCCAAGCCATTTCTTCAACTTCGGAAACAGAAAATAATCACAGAGGTCTAAATCTGGCGAATAGGTGCATGAGGAAGCAATTCGAACTTTAACTCATTGATTTATAGCCAGGGCGATAATGGAAGCCAAACCAAGCATTGTCATTTTTGCTTGATTTTATCGTTAAAACGCTGCAATAAATTTGCAAAATACCCACCATTGATTTCTTTACCTTTTTTAAGATAATCAATGAAAATTATCCCACTCGCATCCCAAAAAAACTGACGCAATGACCTTGCCTGCAGATGGAACTGTCTTTGCCTTCTTTGGAGCTGATTCTCCCCTTTCAATCCACTGTTTTGACTGTTCCTTCGTCTTAGGTGTGAAGTGATGGACCTATGTTCCATTCATGGTTATGAATCGATGCAAAAACTCGGCTTTATTACAGCGGAACATCACCAAACACTCGACTAATACAGCCTCACGACGCTGTTTTTGTTCCATTGTGAGTAAACGCGGCACCCATCTTGTACACAGCTTTCTCATGTCCAAATTTTCAGTCAGTATGCGATGTAAGCACTTTTTGAAATTCCTACGATATCTGCTAGCTCGCTCACTTTCAATCGACGGCCATCCCATACCATTTTGTGGATTTTCTCTACAATTTCTGGCGTGGTCACCTCATTTGGTCGACCACTGCTATATTCGACTTGGCAGCTCGTATGGCCTCGCTTAAACTCTGCCACCCAATATTTTACTGTTGTAAATGAAGGAGCAGACTCCCCCAGAGTATAATCTAGCTCAGCTTAAATATTAGTTGGACTAATACCTTTGAAATGAAAGTATTATCCATGTTTAGGGATTTGCTGAGAGCGTTCACGGCTGCCACACAATTACCAAACAATGTAGCATTGTCAAACTTCAAACTTTATAAGAGTGGTACTTTCTACCATAGTAATTTGTTTGAAACAACAACCGCTATCTATACGTCAGGTCGGATACTTCTGGGACTGACTCCGGAACACTTGGAGACATTGCATCTTAGTATGAGAAGCACAATCCCATATAAGACTGGTGTACAGGAGTGGATGTATAATGTTCCTGTATAGCAGCAGAGTATAGAGAAGTTGTAGAGAGGATTTTAAGGCAGTATGTTTGTAAAAATCCAAATATCCACAGGTTTCTTCTGATTGCTTTGATTTTTCAGTCGTCTAACTTTTAAGACGTTGAATTTGTTAACCTTTTCAATGCGTTATGAAAAATAATTAATTTCAGCTAAACTGTTTCATATCTTTTTAACTGGATCATAGTAATTTCTAAACCCGTAGTTCCTGAAGCTCTGCTGAAAATGAAAGTTAATTAAGTCATAAAATGCGACACAAAGACAATTTTTAATGGTGAAAAATGCTGAAGGAAAGAAATTGAGAAAAAGCGCATGTAAAGTTCAATGCAGTGCTGTACCCAATTAAATTGCAATTTTTGGCATTAAAATTGTTGATATTAAAAACCCAAGTATGTAGTAAAAGTTATAAGTGAAATAAAAATAAAAAAATAAAAATGTTTAATATTTTTACATTTTTGTCGAATTTCACACATACCTGCCTTGAGAGATTTTCGCAACCATGCAGCACGGTCCTCAGTTCGAGTCTCACAGCGTTACGTGGATACTATGCAAGCTAAAATAAACAAAAGAGGTCGAAACTTAACAGACTGCACAACATTGAGTTATTTCAGTTCAAAGTGGCAAGATTCACCTGAACTGTTACAGCACTAAGTTACTGTTAGAATAAAATTATTATTTACTCTCAGGTTCATAAATGAAACAACCTACACACTTTGAATATCTTTGCCTTTGATTAATGCATGCAATATCAACCGAGAATCATTTTTCGGAAATTTAAATTTGTTGCAAAGTCCTACATTTCAGAATTTGGTGTCTTTTTTGACTAACGGTCATTTGGATTGTGAGTAAACTCTAAGCATAGCCATTGTAGTTGTATGATGTAATGTAGATTAGTTGAGAACTGAAATCATCAACCACTAGGAAAACTGCACTCCACAGCCCATATATACGCAAACCGATCGGTTAATAAGAGCACGATTTTACGAATTCAGAAACTGTCTATTAGAGGACGAAGGAAGGAGAGTTGAAAGAAAAACGAAAGAAAATATAAAGGAGAATATGTAATGCTTATCTTTATGAAAAATGAATTATGTGCCAAGATGTGCATTCTCTTCGAATGAAGTTAATATGAAATAATGCATCAAATAGTGTTGCTTTATGATAATTAACATTTACACAAAGATTGAAACACATATATTATAGAACTTCTCTTAGAAAATTATAACTAATATGATTTTCCGGGCTGTTATGCCGTGGTCTGCTGAAGAAAGATTTCCCAGACGTTTCGTCCACAACTGCGGTGGACATCTTCAGTGGCGCGGGCGAAGTCTTCTCGGTGAAAGTATCGCAGCGTCTGATTCGTTGGCCGTTAGTGCCGCTCTCTTTATAGTGTGGGCGCTCTCTGCTGATTGGCCCGCTGGTATGAGGGGGCTGGCGCTGGCTGTGTTGTTGCTCTCTTCTGATTGGCTCGCAGTGTTTTTCGGTTTTGTATGACCTTTCTTGTTTTTGATGACTAGATGCCAGTTACTGTTGAGTTTCAATGCTTCTTCTTTCCTATTGAAATTATTGGGATGTTTATAAATCTCTATTGCTTCGCGTTGTAGCCGGGTATGGTAATGCTTTATGGAGGAAAGAATGTTGGTGTCCTGAAATCTAATAATGTGTTTCAGGACACCAACATTCTTTCCTCCATAAAGCATTACCATACCCGGCTACAACGCGAAGCAATAGAGATTTATAAACATCCCAATAATTTCAATAGGAAAGAAGAAGCATTGAAACTCAACAGTAACTGGCATCTAGTCATCAAAAACAAGAAAGGTCATACAAAACCGAAAAACACTGCGAGCCAATCAGAAGAGAGTAACAACACAGCCAGCGCCAGCCCCCTCATACCAGCGGGCCAATCAGCAGAGAGCGCCCACACTATAAAGAGAGCGGCACTAACGGCCAACGCGGGGGGGGACTTCGCTTCGAGCTCTCGTCGAGTCAAGATGGGTAGGAAGAAGACCGCCGCAGCCTCCAAGCTTCCTCCTCGTGAGGAAGCCACTAATAGCACCGCCGCCAACGAGGAAAGTCTTCCAGCCTCTCCGCCGCCGCCGCCGCCGCCGCCGCCACCGCCAATCGAAGCGCCCAGCGCCACCTCTCCAGCCAGCACAGCCAGCCACACACCGCCGACCAGCGTGCCTGCACGCTACTCCGCAGTTGTCCGGGGAGTGCATCGCCACCTTCCGGACAGTTTGTTGCTCACCGCTGCCCAGCGCTTCTGGCCGTCTGCGGCCAAAGCGACAAGGATTAGGAATGACAGAGGTCCCACACCGCTGGTCCGACTAACGTTCATGGAGGAGGAAGACTACTCGGCGGCCCTACATGCAGGAATGCCCTTATTAGGGCAAACCCTGATGATTGAGGCCAGCCGCAGTGTACGACCGACTCCATGCCGCCGCTGCTGCCTATACGGGCACACCGCCGCGTCTTGTGACGCCGCACCCCGCTGCCACTACTGTGGCAACGGGATCAACACCTCGAGTGCAGGGCACACGACCTGACACGCCGCCGCCGCTTCTGCGCCTCCTGTGGGGGCAAGGGGCACTACACTGGCCAGGCCGTCTGCCCACTCTATCCACGCAGACCATCACCGCACATCACAGAGCCCACGCAGAACATCACGCCATCTCACAACGACTCACCGCAGATACAACAGCACATAGCAGACGCCAACGACTTACTCAAGCAGCAATCAACCAAGACCACCGACATCATCGACGCCATACAGGACCTTCACGCTGAGGTGCTCAACCTTGCCAGCAGGCTCTCTGCCCTGGAAGAGCACCTCAACTCACAGTTCACGGAGGTCGTCAGCATCATAGACGAGTCACATGACGTCACCAAGAAACGCCTCGTCAACAATGTCAACAGCCACTTCGCCGAACACGCAGAATCTATGAAGAAACTAGATCGCCACTACGCAGACATCACAAAACAACTCACGCAGCACCACAAAGAGGCACTCTCCAAGATTCAACAGCAACACCTAGACGCACTCGACTTTATGGAGGAAAGCCGAAACCAGACGGCTGACGGTTTTGATCGCCTCCAGGACCTCAACAAGCGCATGGAGGGGAATCTGCACCACCATCTCGACAACCCGTCTCCACATGCAGCATCACCTCACGCCGCATCGTCTCATCCGCGTGCCCGGAGGTAAATCCCGGGCGCGCAACCACCGACGCGGAACGACTCTACGCCACTCACACTCCGATGCCCGGAGGTAACAGGCCCGGGTTCGGTACCATCAACGACTGTTAAGCCACCACTGTTACTAGGTTACTGTCAGGGCCTTGGCCATGACTTTTACCTATTCCCCACTGAGGAGATTGTCCACTTTGGAATTCTCCGATTTCAAGGAATCACCCACGAACCGCAGGATTGCTACGGCGGAACCAGCCAACACAACACCAATTATGCCCCTAATAAATAGCGCCACCACAGCATAAGACCCTTCTTTTCCTCTTCCTTTTTCCTTTCTACAACCTATATATATCTCTGTTTTTCCTTAAACCTTTATTCCTGTTTTCCCTAAAAAAAAAAAAAAAAAAAAAAAAAAAAAAAAAAAAAAAAAGCCAACGCATCAGACGCTGCGATACTTTCACCGAGAAGACTTCGCCCGCGCCACTGAAGATGTCCACCGCAGTTGTGGACGAAATGTCTGGGAAATCTTTCTTCAGCAGACCACGGCATAACAGCCCGGAAAATCATATTAGTTATAATTGTGACACCGGCCGTGAAAACCTACGTTCTCTTAGAAAAATATATAATTTAATATAATCCTGTTTGTGTTAGTATAACAAACTCTAACCTGTTAAAACATACATGTATTACAGAACTACTCTTAACAATTCTGTAATAAAATTGAATAATACTATATTTATGTTACTGTAATATAAATAATTTCATTCCCGTGTTAACATTTGCAAACATGTCAAACGCGCGCGCGATTGTGTGTTTGTGTAATTATTACAAATTTTTATTATCCATTAGTTATGCACTTCTGAGTTTACAAAACGCAAAGCACAGAATCGTATTACAATACATACAGGAGAATATAAGGGTTGATTTTTCATCTGTGTTGCATTGTTATGAGTATTATAACGACGAAACTATGAATTTATAACAAACTCATTTGGAAATAAAATGAAATATAAATGATAATTTGAATGTGTAATTTTTAACCAAATATTTATTACAACTTATACGCTACATTAACATAGGTGGGGCAAACAGACAGGCTAAGGACATTTTTCAAAATGAAGGCCATACTATTTATTGTAGTACTAAACATTGTTTTTAATAGAAGACTGAGCATTAATTTGACAAAACTAAAAATTACACCTTCTGAAATATGGTACATGAACAGAGAAAATAATTAGTTTAAGTATGTTACAATGTCCGTTTGCCCCATCCGCTAGGGTAAATGGACAGTCTGTTTTGGGGCAAACGGACACCAACATTTGTAGAGACTGTCATCACTCATACAATTACGACACCTGTAATATGAATCATTTCCAGTCTCTACACATTTACCGTGGTGCCAGTTTGCAAAGTTGAGGAGCACTGCACTTGGCTCTCCCATTCTTTGTAACTCTGTTGGCAATCCTTGCAGGTATCCTCTTTCTCATAGGAAAGCTTCTTAACTTGTGTGTACCGGTATTTCACGTCTGCTGCCTTTTCCTTTCCAGTGCGGGCAGTTTCCCTAGCTTTTAAATTATTTATAAACTCTGGGCTTGTTATAACCTCAGATACTCTGGATTTCCTTTTATTTCCTGATTTACGTTCAATTTCCAGGTAAGATGCTCATAGCTCGTCGAGGGCGTAGAACCTTGATTCTGACCTTGATGTGGAGAGGTGCAAACTGCTCCAATATTTGGGATTGTGTCTTTAAAATACTCCATTTTCAACACCAGTTTCTCTACTTTCATGTTGTTTGTTCTGTAAATGAACTTTTCCTGGACAAAAATATTGTCAGGAAGACTGTTAGAATTGAAGGGATAAATACTGATATGCCCAACCGTTGCCGCGTGATTCCAAGGCTCTGAAAAAATTCATCCAATTGCAATCTTGTAGGATTTTTTCTGACATAGAATCTGCATGCACGATTTTTGTGTAGCGGCAAGCAAAGCAGAGTAACAGCGTGAGCAGAAACATTGTGCCTTTTCTAGCGTTGGAGGGTCAGAACAGTACGAGCCATTTCCATCCAACATTAATATCCAGTTCACTGGGTGCAAGGCAGTGAATGTATAGAGAATTAAACATGTTCGAACATTTCCAGCTTGGAACCGCACCTTGACGCGGTGTATTTAAACAAATATTTCAGCATTTCTGTAGAAACTTAAGACTCCACGAGGGATTTGTTGTTCTTTGCTAGTTCTGAATCATACCTACAAAGCGTAAACAACTTAGTTACCGAATACTTTGGAAAGCATTTATATTGTATCAGAAACATATGTCTCTCAGAAAGCTGTGATAAGAGTATTATGCCCCATAACAACCTGTTCGCTTGCCCCCCTCTACCCGCTTTAATACTCATCTCCCCCGAGAGATGACAATAGAATGCCTAGTTTTCGAAGACCTCGAAATGTTGGGTCAGTACATCGCATGGAGCCCATTGTCATCTAAATTAGCGGAACGACACGTGGTCTATATCAGATGTCCAAGTAAAGCACCGTCTGTTTTACTATTTAAGTTGTCACAGTTGACATTTCGGACCCTGATTCACTTTCACAGTGCAACTCATTAGCCTCTCGTGTACACGTTGTGGTGATCAGCGTGTCCAAAGTGCTTATATTTAGGTGAAGTGGTTATAATGTAGCGAAACCTTTTTCCCTTGTAGACGCACTCTACTTACTGGCTTTCTAATCAGTGTAGATGTTTGAATATGCAAATGACCGCCAGATAATATTGCACTCCATATAGAAAATTTAGTCCTAATGTTTGGAAGTGAGTCGTGCTTAGAGAGCAGTTAGCGATAAATATCTTTGTTACATATGTTCTCGGAGTTGAGAAGCTGACCAAGTAGAGTTATCATGTATAAGGTGGATGCGGGGAAACTCCTGATGTTGAAACAAGAAGCGGCAAATTCTGAGTTGATCTCATATTAATAAAGTTTTAATAAATAACGCCTTGTATTTATCACAAACATCAATTAGATCTGAACCTCCTGCCTTAAAGTTCGGCGTAGTTTCGATTTGGCCACTCTATAAAAATGACCTGTCCTTATCTAATAATTGATGGTTGGCTGAAATCGTTGAGAAGGGTCTTTTGGTAATACTTTATCCAAGCACCATAGTTAGAATAAAACTGTGTGGTGATGTGGTAGACCTTCTGAATGAGCTTTAGATTTCTGCGAGCCGGCGACCCAAATGAAAGAGCAGCCTATGCGGTAGGGATGACAGTTAATATTTATCACAGTAGATATTTCAAGAAAACCGTTCATTTAGAGTACTTTGATGTGATCTGTTACTGAAACTCCCGCAACAGTAGCCATACACCACCATTGGAGATGTAGTAGTGACGAGCTGGCGTAGTTAACTTCAGCTGTGCATGCCTGTTCATATTTCCATAGGAGCTAGATGTAGAAGATGGAGTTGTTACTGGGACGTTATCATGATACAAAATTATCTGCACAGGCTCGGATTGTGAAGTCAGGAGATGGAAGAGTTGTGTACGAAGGTAGTTCTGCAGGGCCTCAGTGCATATGAAAAACAGTAGTATTAAGAGCGAACATCATTATTGTACCGGATTGTTGATGATACAAATACAGTAAAATTAACAGTGGTATGAATTTAGGAAGCCGCTGCAATGTTAACTTGCTTAAATGCATGTAAACGTTTTGCAGTTTTACTCTGGAATGCAGCATCTTACATTCAGTGAGAATTACCTATACTCCAGTAGCGTATAATATGGCGGTTAACAGTTCCGTTACAATGAATGTGACTTCCTCACTGAAGAGAACATTTCTTAAAAACTGTGCATCCATTAGCGCTCGCTGCTGTGGCCACTGTGCATATATCACTCGCGCTTGAAAGTCGCGTCCATGGAGAGCCTGGCGTATTGTAGATGGCACAGATGATATTTATTGCGGTGCAATATGCGCATCACTCAAGGCCGACAGACTTATGTGCAGATCTTGTGCTATGGTCCTTGAACTGGTTTGTGGATTGTTTTCTATTGCATTTCACACAGCTTTTTCATTGCTTTCAGAGTTTACTGGAGCATCGCGAATAGGTGGTGCTCTTCCAAATCATCCTGCTTCACGAAGGTGTCTTTCAACTCTACGTAAAGTGTCTGCAGTAGGTACCCTCCTTCCTGGAAACCGTTCTTCATACAGGCGCTTTGCTGACAGTGAATTGCACCTTGTTTCTCCATAAATTAACAGCATTTCAACATACTCGTCGTTTGTATACATTATGACAACAGCCGTGTCTTGTAGAAAGGTTTCAAATACTCGGTAGGTAATGGAGAGTTTATTCACGCCAAGCACTGACGTAGGCGCAAATAACTAAAGCTACTTTGCATGTGTGAAGTGTTTTAAACTTGATTGAATGTGTCAAGCTTAATACCGAGCACAGTAAAATGCCTACTATGAAGTACCTGTTGGTGGAAAACATGACGATTATTCTATTTTGTACAAGCTTATAATGTTCGTTGTATCATAATATCAAATTATAGGCTCAAAGAGATAGAACAAAAGGTAATAAATAATTTTAACTTAACACGAAGGATTTGCACCAGAACTGAAGTGACAGAGTGGTAAAGCAACCATGATTATACCAATCAGTCAATGCTACCTAGCGAGTTGGGGTTCTTATACGAATAAATAGTTGCAGAAGTGAGACCCCACCTCGAATCTTTACACGCTTTTTGTAGATTCATGCAGTGTTTGGGGCTTATTTTGGTAGTTTTAACTCAAATAAATAAACTGCATCAGCCATTTCAATTACTGTATGAACTGAAATACACCATAGTTTGTGACGAAAGAGAAATTATCTACCTATATTTAGCATTTTTGACAAGACTGTACAATAAACCTTTGTTGCCTGACGCTTAAATCCAATTGGTCGCACTGGGTAGATCTGTCATTTTGTTTTCAAATAGTTTTGTCAGCCGATGCATGTGATAAGTTGTTCTTTCAGGGGCGTTTTCAAAGTTGTGATGAATGTATGCTAAGAATGAAGGTTTGTAAAATCAGCTGAAAGTACTACTGCAGCTCCCAGTGTCAGGGTGAGATGTTTTTGGCATCGAATACATAGTGATTTCATTCTGTCTCGTAAAACACTTATGCACTAAGTTATCTATCCCTTCTCTATAAAATGTTATGCAAATCAGCCATTAGAAGGTATTCAGAAAAGGTGTAAGTCACATATCTCGTTGCATAAATTCAAAAATAAATAGGGTCAGCTGACTCACCTGGTATATAATTGGAAACGAACGAGTAAAGGCGCATATCCCTGATAGCTCTATCTTATACTGAAGTTGCAGTAAATCAGTCGTCTATGTATAAACGTTGCGCTGTTGTTTATATCTGGAGTGGACAGAGCACCGGCTGCCTGTTGTGTGGCAGCGCCACTGTTTTCGGTTACTATATGTTACTTGGGACCGTCCTTTGTCATGATCGTGGTGTTGCTGCTATGTCCGCGCACAATGTCACAATTAGAGGATGTAAATTGTTAATGGGTTTTATACGTAACACAACTGAGGGCTTGGGACAACAGTCTTTAAGGTAGTTTTCACCTTGCATAAACATGCGTGTGGTTGTTCGGGATATGTGAGAGTGATTGAATGAATGATAATCTGTAAATTAACCGGTATTAGCCTTTTTATGTCAATTTTCAGGCTTGAACCGGCTTAACCGGAAGATCATAATGTGAAATACACAGTGCAATACTCACGCCAAGCACAGTACCAAATTTAGTTAAGGCATTGTGCAGTATTGAAATGGTACTTCGGAAGAACTGTTAAACACACTACTGTTAGTGTTAGTGACTGAGGCGTAATGGTCACCTGTGTGATTTCTCCAAAACCATACCTGGATTTTATTTGCCCTTCAGGTCATTCTACTAGCTTACTGTAGATGGTGACGGAGATTGCATTCTCCTGGTGATTTAATTGAAGGGCGTCCTCTTCATTTACTGTGACTCTCATTGTATTCACGGTCCAAGTGTGAATATATGTATATTCGCCCCGGCCG
The DNA here is from genome assembly GCA_030765065.1 of Deroplatys truncata. NCBI lineage: Eukaryota > Metazoa > Arthropoda > Insecta > Mantodea > Mantidae > Deroplatys > Deroplatys truncata. Next base: position 74,525,297 of record CM060976.1, on the reverse strand, counting down.
AGCTGCTGTCGGTAGAAACAGTATCTGTAAAAGATTCTTACTGGTATAGGCCTCCATTGAGTGAATATTGTTGATTGTTCCAATACAATACAAGAACTGGAAGCACTAGTGTAGCACGAAACGTACTAGTATAACGGCGATGGATTAAACTCAATACCTGTGCACAAAAGAATAAGAATAACACTTAAAACATCGTCTGAATAGCTGCGCGGCTGATTTGGAAATTAATATACCAATCAATAACATTTTCTCCTAAACGGAAGGCCTTGGTTGAAAACCCAATTCATTCCTTCGTCTTTTCCGATTTACTCTTTGCCTCCACATATGGTGGATGTAATATTTTTTATTGTTTCATTTATACCCTGCTTTTAACTGTAATGTTCATATCGACGGCGCTTTTACCTTTGGAACATATTGTCTTATCGGCAATGGTGTTAACTTGTATGCATTTGTCGTAGAATTTCTAGATTTATTTGGGTTTTGTACAGTCGATCATTCACACATTCACACTTCCAGACTCTGGGGAGATAAGGAATAGCCTTGGCTAGAGATTCCCCAGCCGGGAATCGAACCCGGGGTCCCTCGCACAGCTGGCAGGTGCTTTACCTACTGAGCTACGGGTCCAGCCAGCATATAATATTGTCTACTACCCGGTATCTTCTTCTGCCTCGAACCTACTGCCAAAAGCTTTCCTTACACTGTATTTCTTAGCAAAAGTTTGTTTTAAATCGGTATCCTAAATGTTTCAGCTCCTCTTCTTCATAGTTTTAATAATTTTCGTCCTAAGCCCACTCTTTCGAAAGTAGCTTTTTTAATTAATTTCTCTGCCGATTACACACTATTTTTATATTTCGCTATTTTTCTCCAAATCTACAATTCAAATGCGTCCAGTCCTCACGTTGTGACCTCACTTTGTCAGACGTTTCCATAAAATTCCTAGTTCTGTCATATACTATACCTCCGTTTTCATACTATTCAATTAATTTAATTTGGAATGAGCCCTCATTTCTGAAGTTGAAGAAACAGTGCAAACAACACTCAAGCTGTCAGTGTCGCTTAAAATGGAAACAACTAATAATTTTTGTTAATACGTTTCTTATTTCATTTAATTGTTTCCGCATCTTTGCACAGCTCTATGATACTTCTTCATTAACGCTCCTATGTGTTTAATATAAACTATCGATATCTATATCTAAAACAAAAATATTAGCTTTTAAAGGGAAAATTACAAAAAAATAATATATAATATATAAAAAAACTATACAACAGGTTCTAAACTTCAATTATTTATGATGTGAAATCGGAAACATAAAAATTAAGACATACAACATAGACTTCAATTATTTATGTGCAAAAATCAAATGAACTTTGATAAATTAAACTAGGAAGGAAACAATCCTAAAATGTTACAAAGTGCTAGCAGTCCCAACCCTCTTATTCGGATGTGAATGCTGGACTTTGACAAAGAAACACACTAAGCCAATAAAGTATGCAGGGATTAGATTGTTGCAAACGGTCCAGGTTAGCAAATAATAGAAGACAGAAGGAAGAATGAAGAGATTAGGAAAGAGTTAAAATATTCAGCCTTATTGAGAAAATGAAACAATATAAAAACATAACATATTTTAAGAATGGAAGATCATCATCTCTCCAAAAGCATCTTACATATACAAATTTACAAATAAAAGGCTACGAAGGGTCCTTTGAAGAGATGGATGGATCCATTCACATACTTGGAGCTCGGAACAGGCCAACAGGCCTAAACCATGTTGCTGCTGATGTGTTTAATGACAATGATTATAAAATAATTACGCCAGAGTGACATAATGCACCTCAGTATTCTGTAGTCTAAACCAGACATCATCAATACGTAGCTCTAAGGAGCCGGTTTTACCTGCTCCGCTCCCATTAGCGATTGTCACAAGAAAGGCGAGCAGCCGCCGGTTTGCAAACTCAGTGGTGTTTCCGGTAACTGCATGGAAGTAACTTTGCGATACTAATTGATTTCAAGTGTTATAATATTGTTTTACGGAACTATATTGCTCATGTGATAATACACTATTGTTATTGATGGAGGAGGTGGTGGTGACGGCGACGGTGGCGGTATATACGAGTACAATTAGCACTGTTCAATACGGCGAGACGTGATTAATTTGAGCAATGCAGTGTAGGAGAAATTATATAAGCAAGAATAATAAACTATGCAGTAAAAATGGGATACTTCTTGTGTTAAAAGATAAAATAAACAAGTTGTGTGTCTGACCAGCATACAGGAATTCAGCAATAAGAATAATTATTACAATACGATAATGTACTGAACTATATTCACAAAGGTTGTACATTTTAGTTGTGTCAATAGAGCTGATCTTTCTTCCCCTTGCTACTTTTCATACTAATTCGTATGACAAGACGAATAATGGGCTGTAGATGAAACTTTTTATATGCTTTAGCATGTTATTACAAAACATCACTTTACACCATTATATTGTACTGGAGAAAGTATAGCCTGGGTACGAGCAGGTGTATGGAGACTAATAGGAATGAGAAATAGGTTCCCACAGAACCAGTGTACAATATGTGGGGAAAGAGAAGATTTAGAACATATCATTTTTTATTGTAAAGGTACACAGCATTGGAGAAAGCAAGCTATAAATGGGAAATGGTTAAAACTGGACAGGAAAGTAGCCTTAAGCAAGATTTTTAACAAGGATAGTAAAAAGGTAGGAGAGTACCTGTCCAAAGTAAAAAAGAAATGGTTATGGACAATAAAAAGAGATGTGAATTAGTTGCATCATGTAATGTTAAGTTATGTAATTATATTATCATTATTATAATATTAGTATTATTAGATTATTATTTTGGTATTACTACTATTATTTTATTATTATCATCATTATTTTTATGTATAAGGAAAGAATGTAATATGGGTAGAATATGGCAAGATAACAGCTTGGGCTGATGTATAGCCATATTCTAAGGAAGATTGCTAGCACAAATAAATAAATAAATATTGTACTGTAATAAAATGTCTCCTCCCAAGCAACCACTTGGTGTTTTTGACTTACGCTTTGACGTACTGTTCTCCGTGGTAAATAAAAGCTACCCGATATAACCACCGCTGTGCTAAGGGAGGGTATGAATGATTTCAACATGTTCCACTTTGCTCCTGTTTCAGTTGTTTCCATCACGCTTGTGTTCTGAGCAAGTGAGCTCCCAACCGTGTGCTCGGTACTTGATACCTGGTCTAAACTATAAAATGGCGTTTCTGCAGTTGGTATTTATTTAGCTGCTCTAAGCACAAAGGATAAACGTGTCACTTCCGTCACAGTGATACACCTGTTAAAAATCTGGCTGTCACCCACTCCATTTGCAAGGCGACGTGCCCCGTTTCCCGATACACGGACTGCAGCACCTTTCACACGTCCTCATAATCAATCTCCCTGACACCACTTCACTCATGTTTTAATGTACTTTTGATGTCACCGCAACGCATATCACAAGCTGTTTTTAATCCACGTGTCTGCAACGGTTTGAAAAGTGGAAGCGGAGTGTTCTATGACAGCACTTTATTTCTAATACTGTATTCATATGAACTGCCATAACCTGAGTCACTGATTTGAGAAACTTAAAAGACTACACAGAAAACGTTTGTATACGGAGTTAGAAATATTTATCGCATTCACTTAGTTGATGATTGACTTGAAGGAGCTGCCACATTTAGTACCAAGTCCATGTCTAGATCACTGCCATAGCAAAGAAAGTGACCGTGGAACTGTTGACCACAGGTTTAAAAGTACCAAATACCTAAGGATAACATAGTATAGACAATATTTCGGCCAGTTACTTCCCCTCTTTAACAGTATAAACAGACTACAAATGTTGAAAACATAGAATTGGGTACCAATTAAAAAGTATCGAATTTCCTATTTTTTCCCCTTTCTTCTTCTTTTTAGTAGGTTTAACGTATATTTTGAAATGATAATTGTAAAAGGAAATTTGGAATGTAAATGTTCTAGGCCTTAAGTTTAGGTTACCTCCACAACATTTGCCAGTTATGAGGACTGAGGAAACCCTAGAAAATATCTCAGTCAGGGAGGACGGTTCTGATGGGATTTGAACAGCAGGTCTCCCGTTCACGAGTCTCTGCGTTAGCGAACTCGGCTACCCGTGTCAGCACCTTTCAGAAATATATATAATGTGTTACCTTCACATGTGTTTCTCTAGTTACACGATGGTTTATTTTTATGCAGCTGCTATTACTACTTTTCTACCTACTTAATATTGAAATAAACCTTTGCAGAAGTAGTTTAAATTATACATTTCGTTTTAAGTACTAGGGTGGTAGAGGGAGCCAGATCCATAGTCAGTTCTTTACCAGGTAGTCGGTATATGCTGCCCTTAGAATTCCATACGCTTTCCACGATGTTGAGAAAAATAACTGAAAACGACAGCACTTTGAGAAAATTACTGTTGCAGAATTCAACCCAAATTAACGGATATCTATAAAATGGCTGATATCACAGAACAAGTTATTTGAAATAAATTGTGTAGTTTAAAGCGGTCTGTAACTTTGTGCAGTATGTTTTCGTCTATTTCTTATGGTTTACCCTTATTCAAAATTGCTCAAAATCCCCTCCGAATGAAGAGGAATTCACACCGTATACCCAGAAATGTAAGATATAAATTTTTTGGTCATGTAAATATCTTAATTATATGGTATTGTAATCAAAATAGTTTGTATTTGTAAAGAAATTCCAAAATTAGGAAAAAAGTTGCATGTAGAATGGGGTGTGGGGAAATCTTGGAGTCGCGTCTTTGGAAGATACTGAACTGAAATATTTTCGTTTTTGAGTTATGCTGTTCAGACACACATACACACACATGCAGATACACACACGGAACTTTTTCTAAGACGCTTGTTTTGGTTTTGGGGACCTCAAAAGAAATTTTCGGTGAAATATTGACATCGAATATTTAATGGAATACAATACTTCGTCTAATTACTGTAAGTTCATAGTAGGAAAAATAATAGGAAAGGAATAAACGCACGAAATTCCGAGTTCTCAATACAAATCTGCATTTTGGATTCCCGCTCTAACGGCGTTGTCATAATATCGCGGTAAGAGTAAGTGGCGAACACTATAAATGCTCAAGTCACTCTACAAAAAATGAAGTTGTTCTTCATCGTTAAAACCAACAACACGAACTTTATGAACGTGCCTCAGAAATCCTCCTTTTGGAAGATACATTATACAGCTGTTACTTTACTCTTCATTTTGCAAGGATTTTGATATAAAGCAATACCCAAACCTTCTCAGTTGTAGAGGTGTTATGTGGGTCACATACATATAAAATGGAAACTGAAATACATTAGTTCAGGGTTTTACCTTTTATGATTGCTGCAGTTCATAGCAGAATAGAACTGAACTTGCTTCACTCCAGCAAAGCAATATGGCGGTGCTGTAAGATAAATAGAATAATAGCAATGTTACTTTATCGTTATAACATCTGTTCTGTCTGAGCTACAGGTGACCTGCATTAGCATATATGAAAAAAATCTGATTTGTTACATTAACATGACTTTCTCTACTCTTGTACAAACTATTTTTACAAACGCTTATTCTCCATATGCTTCATGTTAATCGAGATATCGAGATGTTAATCTTATTGCTAATTTTCTTGTAGATGCAAGAGGAATATGGTAGGTTTTAAGCGATTGTCAAACATTTTAAGAGCTAGAAAGGTAGAATCAGGTGACTGAAAAATTCAATGCCATAGCCGGGATTTGAACCACGGATCTCCCGGTCTCCGTCCGGTCTCCGGGAGATCCGTGGTTCAAATCCCGGCTATGGCATTGAATTTTTCAGTCACGTGATTCTACCTTTCCAACCCTGTCCAACACACGGCTTGTGTGAAAGAACAATTAATTTCATTTTAAGAGCTGGTTGCTATGTGGAGTATTCCATTCTCTTACATTACCAGGACAAAAAAGAAGAATAACGAATTCCCATTTGAGAAAAAGTATTACTACTGGAAAATTTAAGGGAATATCAAGCAATATCTCGAAAATAGTTCAGTCAACAAAAAACTGTATATGACATAAATTGTGTATTTTAACGCGATCTACAGTTTTTGCGTAGTAAAATTTTGTCTATCTCTTATGGTCTTATGTCGTTCACAATGAAGAATAGTTTTGGAGACATTCCCAGAAAATTCAAGATATACATTTTATTTGTCATGAAAATTTCTTAAACATATGATATTTTAATCAAAATCGTTAGAGCCATTTTTGAGAAAATTAAAATTTTCCAAAAATGTTCCTTGTAAAGGGTAATCTGGGGTGGGGGATTTTCTTTAAAACCTTCGTGTCGCATCTCTGGAAGATACTGAAGCTAAATACCAAGTTTGGTGTTTATCCGACTGTTCGTTTCTGAGTTATGCTGTTCACAGAAACACAGACAGACACACACACACGGACATGTTTCCAAAAATACTTTTTTTGTTTCAGAAGGCTTCAAAACATGTATTTCCGGTGACATCTCGGTATCGAATTTTTGGGTCGATTGCAATGTTTCCCCTACTTACTATACATAGTAGAGAAAGTAAAAATATACGTGGAAACCTCGTGACTGTATACATTATAGTGGGTTATTGCTGTAAACTAAATGCTTCGCCTTTCTCATCACTGCTGCACAGAGAATAGTGCACCTTATTCTGAGGTAGAAGATTCTGCTAACATCCTTTATATAAATGGCATATACCTTGCCCGCATGCGACTGTGGCGCTATTGAATCACAAAGTAGAAACACATAATATTAGTGACGGTTTGTAAGGAAATTACACACGATTCTGTTGCATCAAAGAGCTACTGCATTATTTAGGTACATTATACCTTCATCTTTATCACGAGCATGTAGGGCATAGAAATACGGGAAGGAACACTCAAAGGACTGCTTACAGAAAATCACTGGGCGTCTCCGAAATCAAAGCAATGCATTTACCTTGCTTCCATCCGCGTGAATTTCTGAGGCAATTGCAGATGGAGTGACATATGAAAGGTTCATAATTTCCGACTGCGGTTTAAAATGTTAATATCTGCGATTACTTTACTGTCAACATTTATTAGCAACATTCATAATTGCAATTCCAAGTTATTATTGTGCTGAATAAATACTCTACGATATCCTCTATTTACCGGATTATCATTAAATTCAAATTGATTAAAAAGTACATTTTTTACAATATTTGTAGGAGTCAAGGTGCAGTAATAAATAAGTTTAATAATGGGCTACAATAAATTATATTTATTTACAATGTAAATTGTATTCTTGCTTGTACTTCGTCTGCTGTTTTGTTGTTATTTGTTTTGAGTGTCTAATTACTTTGTGTTTTCTGAAAAATGTTTGTTATTAATTTCTTCTTTCACATAGTGTTAGAAAGTCATGGCATTACATTCCTTCATCTTTCGTATCCATTTCTAAGTATTCTTACTTCAAAATTGTAGCGATATTTCCGCCGATTAAGAATACATAAAAAGTAACTCTGTAATAACTATAGTTTACGAATTATTAATAATTAACAATAAATTTGATACATTTCGATAATTTTAAAGCGATAGGATAAAAAGCGGCACCAATCGAAAGCCCTTCAGAAACTGTAAATATGTTTTAAGTTTCAATAATATTGTTAAATAAATAAAGGCGTAATTGCATAAGAAAAACTGCAAGATTTAGGCAAAAATAAAAGTAGCTTTGTTTCTGACTGTCCATTATGTTTTCCGAGCGTGGGGCCATAAAAACCGAAACCTTCTTTGTACTTCGTAGATTTGAGGCAAGTTTTAAGGGTAAACAGACGCTATGAGGCAACGGACATTTCTTACAGTTAGGCTTTGAATTTTCAACCAGGGAACCAATAAACTTAGAGAATAAATGCGAGAGCCAATGGAAACATAGGAAGACGCAGTGACATGTATAAAATTTGGAAGCGAGCAGTCGTTGATATATGTGAATGCGAGCGTGGTTTTGAGGCAGTTTTGTCATCATTCTTCGTTGAGGTAACACGTAGCACTCCGGATACGAAAAGGACGGTAAGTTCCGAAATTTGATAAGTACCGCGCAATTAGGCAATTATAAAGTGACGTAGGTAGAAAAATTTATATAATGTGCTAACTGCATTCTTTGATATAATTATATCCAAGTTCATAAACGAGTTAGTGTTAGTCAAGTGACTATTTCAAGTTCGCGCGAATCTAAAGAACGGTGATAGAGCACCGAGATATTAAAATAACTAGACGGAGCAAACTTTAGTGTTCTAAGAGACAATAGTGGGAGGACAGTGCTAAAAAGAATCACGCGTGTTAAAGAATATCAATGAATGTTGCAGGATTTCTAGCATAAGGGTGAGAAAAGTGAAAACAGTGTTTCTTTCAAGACAATATCCTGATGTCACCACTCACTCAATCCTATCCTGACAACAACTGTAGGGAATTTCAAGCCGATTCGCCGACAGTTGGCCCTGAGATCGACGCGAAGTGCTTCCTGACTGATACCGGCGATTACCTGAAGACTACCCATACAATGACGCAGGTGAGATACCACAACGAAGTAGCGCAAACAAAACGCTACACAATGGTGTATGATGGGAGATGATATCATAGATGTTAGAAGTTTCGCATTGTCTTTGAAAAGCTAAAACTTCGTAAGCTTTCAGGATTCATTTGTACCTTTATATTGTGACATCGTCCGTTCCTTCTCTGGTTACTTTCTTGTCTGCACGTAGCGCCTCAATTAGCGGCGAGGAATTCAGCATATTTTCTCTTCCAGCGGTTCATTAATGTGTCAACTCAAGACTCGCCTTCTCCCCAAATGTAGATAACTGCTACTCGCACGCTTGCTGAGAAAAAAGCAGAAGAAAACAATCCGACAGCAATAGGGCCAGCGATGAGCTTTCTGCTTTAACCCTGAACGGCATCTTCCTCGAAGTTTCAGTCCAGAAAGAAGGGAGGAATTCTATATGTTTCTACCGTTTTCCGATAGTTACGGACAGTTCCGTAAAATGCGAGCACATCCCCTTCCCTCTCTCCTACCAGCCATGTGTCAGCCGGCGACGAGACCACGCCCTTTCCAAAGCGGACTAAGCAGTCAGAGACGAGCGCTACAATATTAATTTGGTCAAGGGATTGAGATACACAATCTCAGATTTTATCAGTTCTACACCAACTTTCTCATCTTCATACCACAGCATTTTATTCAACTTTTTGTTGAGGCTAGTGTTTTAATTTCTTTCCTACTTAATTTTCTCAGAATGCTTGGTATTTTATTCATATGTAGTGTTTTGATCTCTCTTGATAACTAGTTCATTTTAATATCCTTGGTTCTCAAATTGATACTGGCGTCAATACACTGCTTCTGTCAGCAGTTTAGTTACATTGCTTCCATATTTTTCAAAACATGCGCACTGAAAATAATTTGAAGCTGGCAAAAGTTATTGTATTAAAGAACGCCCATAACTTAAGAGTCAGAATGATTTCTTCTCTATCCTTTGTGTTATCATAATAATAAATACTTCATCATTTTTGCTCATCACTTTCCCTATTACAGGCATTTGCTTAATAACTATTACATCTTCACCTGTCTAAACTATTTGCGGTTTTATCTAAATTATAATAAAAATAAAACGCATTATATATGCTTTGCTCTATGCTTATCACTAGCTTTATATTTTCTTTCATTAATCATTTTTCATGTTATTTATTTACCTCAAAAGAAGTGTCGATTGACAGGAGTTATGCGCAACTAAATATAAATTCAAAACAAACGTTTACAACAAGGAAAAGTATAGAAACATGCTTCTTATTTTAATCAGATGTGTTGGGCAGCATACATCCGACTTTTTCTTTGCATAAAAGTTTATATATATATATATATATATGTATATACACACTATTCATATTAAAAGCGGTTGTATTCAATATATGTGTATAAGGATGCATGCTTCCTTAGAAATAAATCATATTGGGTAACATCCAATTGTTTATTTTAAGGTCGGTTTAGTGGTAAAGGTAAAGTGCTCGTGTGAAGGAAAGACGAACAAAATGGAAAATAAAGGATTGCACATTTAAAGGTGTTTTGATATTTTTTATTCTCTTTTGGCTTCCAGTTAATATAAAGTGCATTAAGAGAAAAGAGAACTTGACAAATTATTTGCAGAAAATTCGAGATTTGTATTTTAGTCATCAAACAAATATACCAAACTATATATTTAAACAAAACCGTTACAGGAATCTTTGGGGAAATAAAAAAATTAAACTTTTCTCCATGTTAAGGGTCGTTCGTTCTGAAGGACATTTCGTAACATTTATCTTTGTTTTGCGTCCTTGAAAGATATTAGACCAAAAACGAAGTTCCTTATTTAGCGACTTTTGGTTTAATATGTTCTCTCTGTCGCTCACCATCCTCCCCTCTCCCTCTCCCCAATTTCTTTCTCTCTCTCTCTCTCTTATACACTTAAACACAGAGAGATATTTTAGAGCGTTTTATTTTGCGTGGTTCAAGGACCAGTGAAATCTGGAACTTGGTTTTGTTTGGAATTATTGTACCTTCCATAGTTAAGCGTTAAAGAAAGTAGACAATGTACTCACACACGAGTACAAAATTACTTGGACGATTTATTCGCACATTGAAAGCCACCCATGAATAAAGTATGTAGATTTGTTCTGATGCGTGTCATCTAATACAGACCAATCATATGAGAAAGTGTCAGGGGACTATATAATTTAGGACTTAACTCTATTTGTCTCTATGCAAGTACCTCTTTTCCCTTTATGGCCAGATACAAGAAAATGTGCGCTGCTTAAGCAAGCTCTAATATAAATTCAATCACTAAAATACCGTTGAAAGTTAAGATACAGGATAAATCAAGTGAGAGAAGATGAGAAGATGAACGAGATGAGCAACAGCGCAAGAGATCGTAATTATTGTAACTCGCGGAGTAGGAGAACGGTAAACGGAGAAGATAATAGGGATTTATTATAATACACAGATATCACCTTTAATTTAACATAAAACCATAGGTATAATGAGAGTGTTTTTAGAATTTGAAATACCTTATGGCTTTTGTTATTTAATATTATTCGAAACATAATCCTCGCATTATTAATCGTTATTTTCAAATTCTCTAGATGATTCACTCATGGCTTTAAGCGAAATAATTACTTATTTTGCTTCCAAGCTTTAGTATTATAATAAAAACATAACTCGTTATAAGTTTGTAGCTATGAATAAATGTGCAGCACATTCTGTAAGAAGAGATGATTTTTATGGTTCTTAGAGCTGCATTGACTAACGAATGTCGTCCATGGAGAAATTCATTTTTTTTTTTTGAGTTTACAGTTCCTGATTTTATAATCTCTTTTTTAATTTGCATTTTCTCTGCGTATGGTTTCATTTGGAACATGCTCGCTTAAACTGACATGTCATGTTTTCTAAAAATGTAAACAGAGAAGGGTAACATTTCCAAAGTCTAATAATTGTAATTGTAACTGTAACTATGAGAATGTGAAGCGGTTGCTGTGGCGGCCGGCGCGGGAGGAGCTGTGAGGTCACCGCAGGAAAAGCACTGTAGAATAAAGTATAAGTAATAATGGTAGTTAGTTTGCTGCGGGAGCTGTTGTGCAGTGCGTCTTGGTGCGACATAGCGATTATTGTTAGGAATGTTCAACTGCTAGCCGGGGCGTTACGGAAGTTGGTATTATCTTTAGTCTTAGCAGCGGGACAGCTGAGCTACACAATACCATGAATATACAACCAACATGTAAACATAGTGCCTCAGGAGCTGCAGGTGGCCATAATATGGTGCAGGCCACTCTTATGTGTAGGGTGTATACGATTTAATTTTCTTCTCAGGTGATTTTCAGATTTGCAATTTCCTTTATGTGAAAAACATCTTTCATTATTATTTCGACCAGAATTTTATGATTCTACATAACATATTTTTAGGAACCTCCTCTGGTTTGTAAATTATAAGAATCCCAAAGTTTAAAATACCCACAGGTTCTGTTTACTGTCATTACACAATAGAGTCCAGGTCAATAGTTAACTGCTAGTTCATGAATAATTTTCTTGCCAATTATTATCTCTGAAAAATGAAAACTACTACGCTAGGAACGATTTGTATCAAACGATTATAGTATTCATTAAATAAATGACAAATACTGGGTGAAAAGACCCCATAATTGCTATTTCGTTGCGTAAATATTTCCCTAAATGCAATTACATTGGGTTAGAACACAACGCATTATGTGAGAAAGTTGACGTGGTAACACTGTACTCCGTAAACACTGGGGAAGTGTGTCAACAGAGGTTCCGTGGGTTGTATTTGGCGCTCGTGTTCCAGTTCAGCGGAAGCGGTGTAAATGACATGACGTACCTGCTTGTTAGTGCGGGTGAAGGTATGCGCGTTTCTTGTGAAAAAAATCGGTTAGTGGTTCCTTTAAGACATGTCCTTTCTGGAACAGTTTGATGACCAACAAAGACCTCAAAAGCTAATGAAGAAGCTGGAGAACAGAGAAACAGTACTGGTTCGACATGAAGGGGAACGGCCGCATAATCTGGACTATTTCTTCGAGTCTACTCTGACAAGTAAATAGGAACTGTTTCAAGAACTTGTAGACCAGTTAAGACGATCAGGAATGACACACGGATTGAACAAATAATAATAATAATAATAATAATAATAATAATAATAATAATAATGCAATATACACACTTCTCGAGTAAAGCTGCCTGAAATGGAATCCTTTTTCCCTGACAAAGGCTATTCCATATGATTATGCCCCCGCGTCACCTTACTTTTAAACAAAAGGCCTACAGGAACAAACCACGTACCCTCGATGAGCTACGGCAGGGCATCCGCCGTGAACTCCAGGCAGACAACCCAGATTCTGACAGTCACATTCATGAACTTGCATCGTCGTGTTGAACTGTGTTTAAAAATTTAGGGAGGTCATTCCCAGTATCTCTTGTGATGTACTTTACTTTTACACACATAGTCCACATCATGTTCAAATTTCGTTTCATTTCCTTTCTATTTACTTTTTTACGCAGCATTTCCGGGGCCCCTTTCGAGTGAGACAACCGATATGAGCAACTTTTTGACACTTACAACAGCTAATGACAGAAATACATCAGGAAAAATTGAAAACACTTTCTTTAAACACAGGAAGCATTCAGGAGCTTCAATTGATCATCCAGTTTGATCCCAATGAATAGTTTAGAGCAGGAACACGAGAGAGCCCTTCTCGGAGAGACGAGCTTGTTCCTTAACAATGCCGCTGGTTCACTGCTGGAAAGAGAAGTAGATGGAAGTAGACTTTTCTCCAAGGAATAGTTGAGTCAGTCAATAAGCGAGTTGGCCGCTGAGTATCTGGGCCGACGTGGGGTGCCGTTTCCCAGAGAGATTGTGGCGAATGCTGTGGCGCAAAGCGGATGCTAGTGCGGAGCGCGAGATTGTGGAGATCTTATGCTCGACTCCCCAACGAATGAAACGTCCAGAAGAACAGGAAGAGAGGTGAGGGAACTGAACTCCTTCACGTTGTGAAGTAACTTTGAACTAATTATAAGTAAAGTCCCAGTGAAAATTGAATTATATAAAACAGTGAAGTGACACTGGAAACTTAGAGAGGTTACAGTTAAAGAACTAGAGAAAGTTGCAATATTTTGATATACCAACATCACTGCTTGTGTGGTTTTTCCGCCATATTCAGTTCAAAATCCCATGTTGAAAATGAGAGAGAGAGAGAAGGAAGGAAAGAAATAGATTATCCGGGTTTACCCATATAGCAAAAAAATTATAGCTTTCAATCTGCAGACCCTAATCTATAGTTATCTGGAATACTCTCTGGTGTTCCTCGACGAAAGTTTAGACTCGCTTTGTTGGTTTCAGCTCGTAAATAAGAAGCCGCAATAAAAATCACTGGCGTGTGTAAATAGCATTGATGAAGCTAGGAGGTGGCATCCGGCGCAATAAAAATGTCACGAGTTTTATTATTCTCCAGAAACGAGTAAAAGAGATATAGTGGAAAATATAAACTGTTTCTAAAAATCGATGAGCAGAAGATTTGGTTTTCAATAAATGAAGCTTAATTGAGGCGTTACTTTTGAATAAGTGAAATAAAAGGTGATAAGTGTACTGCGACAAGGGTAAACATAAACTGGGGCAAAGTGAATAGGAAAAAGCTAACTTTTTAAAAAAATAAGATGTGTAGGAGTAATATTCAAATTCCTTACATATGGCGGTAGATCCTCTGTATTCAGTAAATATTTCAAAACCATGTTGTGTTTATTTTCTCTGTCATACCTACCTCTAGTATGTAGAAGAATTATTGTACTTCAACCAAAAATCCACATCGGGATTTTATCGGAAACATACGTTATGAGGTCCATTGAAACTCGGCCCAAAAAGCGCTTTTACACAACTGCGCGTGCGTGATTGCCGATTTTTATGAAGCTGGCTGTACAACGTACCTTATAAAACACATGTATCTTAAATTTTCAAATGGTAATATAAAAAAATCAGAATATGACTCCGATTATCACTTTTTCAATATGTTACATGACAGAAGATTATAAGCATTGTGTTTCTGACAAGTGTGGATATTTACAAAATTTGTATAAAATGAATATTTAAAAGATCTGATGTGTTACATTGACATGACTTTCTCCACCCTCTATCGCTTATTAGTGAGTATACAAATTATTCTTACAAGTGTTTTATTTTCCTTTCCACTCCATTTTAAACTAGATAAACCTTTCCGCAAATAGCTGCATTAAACATTTCGTTATATATACAAGGGGAAATAGCGATAGTCAAATGTTTAAGAGCTGGACGCCATATGCCGGCCCTAAAATTCCACACTCTTCCATGACATGAGACACAGCTGAAAATCGACGGGGCTTTAAAAGAATGGCTAAGTATTGAACAATTCAAACCATTTATAACGGACATCTCGGAAATGGCTGATGCCACCCGTTTTTTAAATGAATTGCGTGTTTAAAAGAGCCTTACATTGTAGTATTGTTTGTCTATTGCTTAACATTTACCAGCTATACGAGATTATACGAAATTCCTTCCGAAGGAAGTGAACCTCACAGGCTATTCCCAGAAAATTCAATATATAAACTTCATGTTTAATGTAAACATCTTATTTCGAAAAATTTTCCAAGTAAAGGGTAGTTTGAAGTGGAAGATTTTCTTGAAAAATCTTCGTTTCGCATTTTTGATGGGTTATGAACTTAATACTAAATTTGGTGTTTCCTACTTTTCGTGTTTTAGTTATGCTGTTCATAGACACACACTCGCACAGGTGCACACACACGGACCTTTTTCTAATTTTATTTATTCAGGGAATTTTGGGTGAAATGCAATACGTCTCTGCCTACTACGTAGGTGGTAGGGAAAGTAGAAGTTATTATTTCTATTCCTATATGTAAACTGGTTACCATCAAAAGCAGCAGATATAATTGCCCTCGCACAACAAGCGCAAATTGGTATACTACTAAACAGTTTACTTATGTTTTAATTTGTATCGACACACAGAAAAAATACTTTTGTTTTATATTTTCAAAACATCAACCCATTACATCTAGCAAAGAGAAGTTGAAGAAAGAATGGTTTGTTGTAGGAGTTTGCACCACGCTTTGGGCGTCAATTTGAAGAAGATGGTTTGTTACGTTATTTTTACCACGCTTTGGGCGTCAATTTGAAGTAGTTTGTATTGAAGGAGTTGTATTATATTTCAACTGTTGGGGAGCCAAACATTTAAATTAGTTGCAACCGCACGTATAGTAAACAGTTTCCGGTAGCCTTCACTCCAAATATATTTTCAGTTGGCCTTTGCCCCAAGTTTAAAAAAAGATTAAATTTCTCATTAAACTGTTTCTTTAAGTATTAAATATTTATGTTTGCCTCGGCTGTGTCAGTATTATTGTTAGAGACATGGATGTCTTGGCAGGGCGTGATGCGACAAGAATGTAGGCTTACGCAGATTTTAAGTTTTTATTCACTCCTTTTTATTAATCCTTGACACAAATTAAATAGCACTTCATTGATATCGAGAGCTGTGAGATTTTTTTTATTAAATACTTGCACTTTTTAACAAGTATACTATTTTTCGTCTCACACGAATACGTAATTAATTTCTCGCATCCAGTTACAAACACTGTCCACAGGCAACTGACTAGATTTCAACCGTCTAAACTTGTAAATTTCTGTATTTCAAGTCTCTGATTGACTAGTTTTACTTCAATAGAGTACCTGCACTTAGCTAAAGATTTTTCTGGTTGTTGATTGGCTATTTTTTATAAACTGTCACTAAAATTACATTAATACTTCCAAAAATCACAAATAACATTTAATCTCTCAAACTCATTATTGCCTCAAGGTTACCTTATTGTTACCTCATTGTTAGCAACGTTTAACTTATTATTCTCACAGCTCGTACATTACTAAATTACGTAATGTATTCACATAGCATTATTACACATGGATAAAATAATATAAGCATATGCAATGACTGTTATATTTTACAAATTGTTACATACACGTATTGCTTCAAGGCGGGCTGTTATTGAATTTACATATTATAATTTGACTGAAATTATTTAAGTGTTAAAAATACCGCCTCAAAGTCCACTAGTTCGAAGCTTGGATTTCATTCCGATATCGTAGGTAGCGTTCTAATGTGACGTGCTTCCTCTCAGAAATTGAAACGGTTTTGATCTAAAGCGATATTTAAGGCTGTTTCGGGTGATGAAGTTGCGAGTGGTCATCACGTAGAACCAACGTACGAACAGACGAAATTGCCTACTGAGAGGTCCATTTGTCGAACCAAAGCCGATCGCTCAAAACTTCAGTACTCGAAAATATCACATTGGAACCAAAACCATTTCGATTTCTGATAAGTAAACAACCCCGACTAGCTAGAAGTTAAATCCAAAAGAAATTAAATTTCGAAAGAGTGAAGTGATATTGTAAGTTATGAAGCGAATAGCAGAGAGCGGTTTAGGGCGATTGAGGAGAAAAAGGGGTAAAGGGAAAGAGAGAATGATGAAAAAGGGGAGAGAATAAGAGAGGAAAGAAAACACAGTGTGAGGGTAAAACAGGAAGACAAAAGAAAGCAAACTAATGAATTACATTACATAACTTTCTCTACTCTTGTACAAACTATTCTTGCAAAAGTTTATTCCTCTGCCTCTTGTTAATCCAGATAATTTTGCATTATACATTTACACATTTCATTGCAGACAAAAGAAGACTAAAGCGATAGTCAGATTTTTTAAGCGGGTTGCTAGTAAAATTCCATACGCCTAGCATAATCCGATAAAAAAGCTAATAGCGACTTACCATTTCAAAATCGCATGTTGCACATAATTTTCTCTCCCCAGTCTTCTGGGAAATACTCCTATAAAACCTCATTATTCATGTTAATTGAGAGAGACATTTGCAGAAATGGTTTTATTACATATTTAGTTGTTGGTGCAAGGAGAATACAGTAGGCTTAACCCGCAGTCAAATCTTTTAAAACTGAGTCGCTATATGATGGCTTTTAATCCCATTTGCTTTGTATTACCATGAGAGAAAAATTAATATCGACTTAGCAGTTGGAAAAGTATGAAGCATTTGACAATTCAAACTAATAACTAAAAACAACCCGGAAATGCTTAATGCCACAGAAGTTAGACATATATTGCATGTTTTAAGGAGAGCTACATACTCTGTGTAGTAACTTCTGTCTATCTCTTAGAGTTTACAAGCTATACAAAATTCATTCTGAATGTAGAAGACTGCATAGGTTATTCCCAGAAAATATAAGATATTTGTTTTGTCATCCCAATATCTTGTATATGGTATTTTGATCAAAGTCGTTAGAGCCCTTTATGGAAAAATACACAAACTTCAGCAAATTTTCCATGCGAATGGTTTTGGGGTGGATGGATTTTATTGGAAATC
This sequence comes from Deroplatys truncata, assembly GCA_030765065.1. Taxonomy (NCBI): domain Eukaryota; kingdom Metazoa; phylum Arthropoda; class Insecta; order Mantodea; family Mantidae; genus Deroplatys; species Deroplatys truncata. The sequence goes on along the minus strand of CM060976.1, from coordinate 74,507,291 downwards.
TGTCAGTTGCATTCATGCAAGACGCTGAGCTTGAATACTAAGTTTGGTATTGAATCATGCTATTCAACATAACAAATTATAATAATGGAACTAATTGTTTTCCACACAAGCCGCGTGTAGGACAAGGTTGGAAGCATAGAATCAGACTACTGAAAAGTTCAATGCCAGAGCCGGGATTTGAATCACAGATCTTCCAGTTTCCGTCCGGTTGCCTTAACCAATTTAACTACCATGGCAACATGTCAGTACAACATTAAATACATGCCCGGGACTTAAAATAGGACTTAAAGTAAATCGCCATTGGGGCATGTCGTCTCAAATGAAATTTGAGATCTCCTTGTGGTTTACCGGGAAAAATGGGAATCAGTGAGGAAATTTAATGTCGTACCGGCATGTTACCATGGTACTCGGTTGATTAGAGAAACCGGACACCGTGGTACGAATCCCTGCTATGGCATTGAGTTTTTCAATCGTCTGATTCTACCTTTCCAAACTATAATAATCTACCGTACGGGATAGCTCAGGTAGTAACGTCTGTGACCTGCATTCTGAAGATCTTGAGTTCGATTCCCATGGCCGAACCTCCTGACCCATGGGTTTTTCTTGGATCTCTCGGGTCGCTAGGCGAATGCGTGGAAGGATCATTACGTCCCTTGAATTTCCTGTCCCTTCATTTCATCTCCATTATTATTTCACTTCACCTTTCCTCTGCTAGGTCTCTTTCAGGGTTGGAAGTGTCAGCGAGAGGTCTCGGCGTGTGCTTGGCAAGGGAAAAGGATGCTCTGAAACTGCGAGTGGTCTCCGGGCCCCCCAGGGAATGTATAAGCTCACAGGTGGGGAGGGAGCCGGCTGTACCAGCCATCATCCAGAGAATTTAAATATATAAACGCTAGCCTGTCGTGCCTCCTGATCCGGCCGCCCTCTGCCTACTCTCACTTCGTCCCTCCCTCCCGGGGGCGCCCCGTCAGGGGCCTAAGTAAACAGATCTGCCTAGATCGAGGTGCTAAGTACCCCTCCGCTTCTAGTCCCATTCTCCTACAGTAATCTTATAATCTTGCCATGAAGGATTATTAGGGAATGAAGGAGCAGATGACGTAGCAAAGGCAGCTGCAAACAGTCACAAAGCAATTCAGTTCAGTTACTCAAAATGTCCAGCTTCACGTGTGAAGATGGAATATCGAAAACTATAAACAAACACTGGAACAGATACTGGATAAATAGCAGCGAAGTACACATCATTAACATTTCATTTGTTCCAGACTTAAATACTCGCTTTAAATGCAAACATTTCAATAGAAATTTTTATGCACATAGTTCATGACGGGCCATGGCAAATTTCAAGATTACTTCAACAGCTTCCACATCAGTGTTTGAAGTACTTACAATGTCTTTGTGGCAGTGTGCTGACAGTGCAATATTTATTATTTAAATGACCGGTCTTTGAAATTAACAGATTTTTTATATTAATTACTTATCTTACTGTAGTGGTCAATTTTGTATCATTTGTTTAGAAACAATGTTGTTACAACAGTTTCTTGTGCTTTATCCAACACATTCATGTTAAATTGTAATGTCATAGTTATTGTTTATTAGCATTTAGTTGTTGTTGTTGTATTATAATCTAAAGCCTAATATAACATTAATATGTAAAAATAGGGTTAATAATTGTGGAAATAAAAAGGTAATGTTTTCACAGACACGCACCGATACATACACACACAGACCCCTTTTCACTTTCTCTACAACATAGTAGATGGCATTCCATCCAAAAATTCGAATATCAAGGTTTCACCGGACATAACTTTTTTCAAGCCCCTGAATAAAAATACAACAGTTTTAGAAAAAGGCCCTTGTGTGTGTTTGTGTGCGAACGCCATAATTCAAAAACAAAAGGTCGGATGGACAACGAACTTGCTACTTAAGTTCAGTACTTTCGAAAGTTGCGACATGAACATTTTCAAGAAAATTCCCCCACTCAAATTATCAGTTACTTGGAAAACTTTTGTATCGTTTTGATTTTCTAAGAAATTACTCTAATGATTTTCATTAAAATACCATATATTAAGGATATATTACATGACAAATAAGATGTATATATTTAATTTGCTGGAATAGTCTGTGATGTCCCCTCTTCATTCGGAAATAATTTTGTATAGTCTTGTATAACTGGTAAATGTGAACCGATGCACGAAAACTGCTACAAAAGATAATAAAGAAAAAAATTATCTCTTTAAAACACATAATCTTAAATAACTTCTTGTGACATCAGCCATTTCCGAGATATCCGTTATTAATGTTTTGATTTGTTCAATACTTCGTCATGCTTTTCAAGTACCGTCGATTTTCAGTTGTTTCTCGCGATTGCTTGGAAACAGTATGGAATTTTAAGGCCAGCATACAGCGTCCAGTTCTTAAATATTTGTATCTATAGCGAGGTGTGCAATGTAGTATTTCTGTAAAGGTTTAACTGGATTAAAACGAAGTAGATAGCAAAATAAACTTTAGCAAGAATATTTGTATACCTACCAACAAACGATATAGGGTAAAGAAAGTTATGGATGTAACACATCAGACTTTTTTTTCTAAAAATGCTTTTTTTATTCAGGGAGCCTCAAAATGCGTACTTTCACCGATATCTGGATATCCAAATTTTCGGTGGAATGCAGTGCTTCCTCTTCCAACTATAGATAAGAAGTAGAGAAAGTAAAAATCTACTTTAAGCTGCGAGTACAGAAACAACAAATTTTGTGATCAGACGCTAAACATGTTCCGACATTCAGAATACGTAGAAATTCTGATTCTAACTCCAACTATGGAGTGAAATGCATGCTCCAATTGCCTTCATTGACAGTAACCCTGATGGATAGGCAACTTCTCCCACTCCTTTGTTATGCCGGTGAACCGCTAGTTTAGGCGAGTAGTGAACTTTCCGCATAGGTTACTTGACTGGAGGAGGGACAGAACCTTGACACATGGAGTATTCCTCCCCCTTAAACCTGCATTAGGTGTATACTCTTTTGTTACGTGTTTGGACACGTGGTTGTTGTGCATCATAGGTATTGCTGCTTCCTTTTCTGTGGATAGAAGAAAGAAATGAGATACCATATGAAACTTAAACGTGGTTTGTGTATACGTGAAAAAGTAAGAACATTGGTTTTTGAAAAAGAACATGTAATTATTTTTAAGTTAATTTAAACTTACAAACATTAACCCACAATTTTATTTCTACCCTAGTTCTCTTATCGTGTGATTCTCTCAGGCAACCCTGGTCATGAGAATATTTGCATGAGCTTCTCTTGGATTTTCTATTGACTAAACATCCTAATGGATTCTAAACGTACATTGAATAAATGGTCGCAAAATAACATATTTTGGTACAATTTGTGTCTGTTTTTTACAATCGGGGCTATGATGTGAGGAAAGTTATCTCAGGTTTCGTGAAGGTTCTTGATTACTTCCAACAGAACGCATTACTTTAAAGGGTATTTGTAGTAATTCCTATTTGTAATATTTTAAACATTTTATCTTCTTCCAGATCAACTTCTGCAGAAATTCTGTTCTCAGTTATCATTCACGGTTTCATCATTTGCTCTATATGCATGTACATGCGGCAGTATTTGCATTTCTGCTGTATTTATTACAGCAGAATTTGCGGCGTACGCCCAATTTTCGGCTTTCTTTTAAACATCACTTCAACAAATGTTTAGTAATATCTTCTAAATTCACATTCACGTACATTTTCGGAACCCCGGTAGTAATATTTAACCCAGCGTAGATCATGTAGAATATTTGCAGTTCGAGATAATTCTTTATATGTAGTTGAGATTCCATATAAATTCGAGAAGATTTTAAGTGGTTTGTGGTCGAATGCGATTGAAGCGAAACGAGTAAAATGTTTTATGCGCAGTGTTAATACTTGTAAGGTCTAAAGAATTCACGATGTTAAACAGGTTCATTGTAAGATTGGATTTTATGTAAAGTATGGAGAACTTCGTCAATTGTTGCATTAAAGGTTAAACGCTGTTAATGTTGTTAGAGAAAAGAAATATTTAAGACGAACTTTGTGAATGTTATCCATTTTAAAGAAATGGAATTTGAATTGCTATATAGAAATAGTAAACTTAGTTGAAGTTTCTTTGCACACTCATTTCGGAACAAATGTTTTCCTTGTATTAGGTCGTTCTACGTCCTTGATATTTAGGCCTGTAGGGCAATCAGTTGGTAGCGATCCACCCTTGGTGTTGGACACTGTGAATTCACGATGTCAAATTAGCACGTCACTAAGCACCAAGTTGTAAACTTTCAACAACTAAACTTAACAGGTACTTTAATCAAAATTATTGGAGCCATTTTTGATAATATTTAAAGTTTCAAAAATCGTTTCATGTAAAGGGTAGTTGGGGATGGGGGGAGTTCATTTAAATTTCGTGTCGCATCATTGAACGATATTAAATCTGAATATCAACATTATTGGCTTTTATGAATTCAGGGAGTCTCAAAACCTGCACTTTTGTGAAATATTCTTATGGAATTTTTGGTTGGAATGCAAGTACTTCCCCTACTTATTAGGTACAAGTAGAAGAGAAAGTAAACATGTAGAGATATTAAATAGTGAAAATAATGTACTTACTACAGCACAAGTTTATGTGGCGTGACATTTTATAAACGAGTTTTGGAAAGATAAAAACAATATACAGTTATGAAATTATCAACCAAACTATCAATAATATCTAACAGTGAGACTTTTAGGGAGATATTGAGTGTAAAACCCTGCAAAGTTGAGACGATATTTATATGTTGTACCACATGAGCAGAACGCATAAAGAAGCATGCAGTCATATATCAATTGAAAAACACTTATGAGATTAGATATAGAAAATTAACAGTAAGGTAACTCAGAAAATGAATTAGTATAATTAACTTCAAAATGCATCAAAACGTAATTGAAATCAAAATTAAATTTAGGCTATCGTGGCCATAATAATTATAAAATAATGGAAATCAAATTCTTAGCCCAACATACAAGCAAAGTGAAACGCGCGTAGAGACATATTCAACAATCAATAATATTGTGTAAAATCAGATTACTATAGAAATGTGTGACATGAAGACGCTCTAGCTAGTCATTACAGAGTAGGGTCACTTTAACCAGCACGCGAAATTCTGTTACGCCGAACATTTATAATTGTTTAGGTAATGCAATACTAATATATTTAAAAGTAATTCAAAGTGAATAAGTATATCTTACTTTGTGAAATTTGCTTTATTTCGTGTGTGACATAAAAAGTAAAGTGAAATTTGTTCTACGAAACCACGTATTTTCATTCTCTTTTGAGACTGCGACCCGAGAACCTACAGTAGAACTAGGAATATTTTTACAGGAACCAAGATTGCAAACTGCCGTTGAACTATCCAGAACCGGAACACATCATAGCAGATTGACAAGACCCCTGCACTTCAACACCAGATATGTCCCGACTATTACGAGTAGTCAGTAACCACATTCATTCCACTATAAAATTAATAGGGAACAATGAATAAACAGTAAGATAAATCGCTGGGTAACACGTCAAAACCATGCGCCCAATCCAGAGTTAAGCTAGTTATCATAAGCTGAGTTGCCTATTCACATAGAAGTGCATTCCACAAAAGGCAGGAATATTCACCTATTTTTGAACTTACATGTCTACATGTTTATACGTGCATACGACAAATGCAAATGAAACAGAAAACACGCGATTCGTCAGTAAAACTGGTATCTCATTCACCAATTTTTTTGCTTGCTACGTATTGTTTTACAAGAGCAATTAAAACATACAGAAATATAAAGGGAAAAAATAAAAGTATTCATATTACCTATACCTCGTGAAGAGCATATATTGCCGTTGGATCGCGTTGCAGTACTGTATAAAAAAGTCTATCAACCTTTCTTTTTTGTTGCCCTGAAAATGCCACGCCTGGGGTCAAATGGTGAGGTTGAAGTACGCGTGGTATTGTTGAAAGTTATCGATATACACTCTGCTTTTTCATCTTTTGTAAGTATGTTAGCGTCCCCCCCTCACTTTACAAATGCATTACCGCGTGTTTTTTTCCCAAAACTACATTTTGCAGGCCACCAACTCCGCATCTCGCTGAACCTTTAAAAGTTAAAGGAATAGCGATCTTTAAAGAGAATCGTTTGTATTTCAGGGAGAGATGGTAAAACTGTTTCCTATACAATCGGGGGGAATTCCTTTCTGCGTGGGATGATTTTTTCAAGCTATGTTATTTGGGTGACCAGCTGAAATATGAGGTGCGCATTGATTCCAGCTTGATCGAGTCGGCAAGCCAGTGACTGCCTAATCAGAGCAGAAATTTAGTACTTATGTACCTAAAGCTGTATTTGGCAGAAACTCTCCAAGCTAAGCAATTAGGCAGTTTAGACAAGCTCCATGTTCATTATTGTTGTGAGAATTAACAGTTCGCGTTGCATACGAACGACCTTTGCGAAAATGTCCAATGGGATATTAAACGTCTGATTGGTATATCCAAATTGCTCACCAAGTAAATTTCAGGTTTTCCTCGAAGAAAAGCTCTTTGATTCCAAATTGGCTCCCGAATGTAATACCTGTTTCTCTCAAAGGTAATTTGCTTATTATAGCAATATATAACACGAATAAGCCAGGTGAACTCTTCCAGTATTCTTTTCTTTTTCCCTTTTCATTTTACTTTCTCTGCCGCACCTGGTAGGTATAGGAAGTATTGTATTCCGTCTAAAACTTCGATACCGAGATTTCATCGGAAATACTAGATTTGAGGCTCTTGAATAAGAATAATGAATTTTTGTAAAAACTTCCATGTGTGTGTTAATATTTCAAGAAAATCTTTCAAACCCTTTACATGGAAAATGTGATATTTTATTTTCTCAAAAATGCCTCAAACTACTTTGATTAAAATAGCACACATTTAAGATCGCTACACGATACATTAAATGTACAAATTAAATTATCTGGGTATAGCCTGTAAAGTACATTTCATTCGGAAAGATTTTTTTATAATTTTGTATAACCTTGTATAACGGATAAACCATGAGAGGGGGAGAGAGAGAGATACACAAACATACTACATAAAAATGTAGATCGCTTTAGAACACACAGTTTATTTCATATTAACATTTTTGTGGCATCAACCATTTCCGAGATATCCGCTATTATTGTTTTGAATTTGTCAGTACTTTTGTCATTTGTTTAAAACACTGTAGCGATTCAGCTGTTCCTCGTGTTGTCAGGGAAAGCATATAGGACTTCAAGGCAAGCTTGAAAACAACTGACTATCGATTTGGTTTTCTCTATTCCCTTAAACCTGCAATGAACTGTATGAAACTATCTAGATTAACACGAAGTATATAGATAAACAAACTTTCATAAGAATAGCTAAACGACAGTGGGTGGAGAAATTCATATGAATTGGAACAGGGATTGTTTATATAATTTTAGCCCTATATCATTTATGACCGTCTTATTTGCCGGTCACCAGCTAGGGTTCAGTTTCTTCTTCCCTCATGGTGAAATATGTGCTCTCTGGAATATATTTGAGATTTAGACCCAGTTCTTGGTTATTACTTATACAAGTTTTACTAATTTCATAATGACGTGTGTTTAAAAACAATTAATGCAGATATTATTTGTTTCTATTAAGTTAGTGGCTGCTAAATGCGGAGATGGCTCCTATTAACTTTCTGCCCCGCATTCGCAGAAAGCTAACAGAAGTCATGTCCACAATAAACAGAGCTAACATACTTATGAAAACTTAAACAACAGAAATAATCTAAGCGTGCGGTATCAACTCGCATGGAAAGCATTCAGCATACACAATAGAGGGTATAGGATCAACACGTCCGAGAGAGCACCTCACGGCTGATAGATGCTCGAGGTATGTAGCAGTGAAAGGAAAACATCCTTTCAAAATAAGTCCTCAAAAGAAGCCTTGATCCATATAACTGAGAGCTATCTGAAATGTGCCTCTCCATTACCCAGAAAAATGCTTATCTGGGCGATTCACCGAATCCAGGTTTGAACATGTGCCCTGCGAATTAGAAGGTAGATGAGCAATCGTCACACCAAAAATGTGGCCCATGTGTAACATAGTCTCTTGAAATTGGGCACGATATCAACGTAGTACAATTAGTTGAAATAAATCTCTGTTTACTGTAATACACATGCACCATAACGCCAGTTCAGCTTATTTCTGCGGATTCACTCACTTTGGTGATTATGATGCATCAGGTCTTTTACCTTTTATATAACATCCCGACATGAGAAACGAGTACATGCCTGTATTAGAAACAAAGGAACGTTCCAAAATAAGGTATTAAAATATTTTAAGCTTTTTCTGGACCTCAGTTTAGCAAACAAAATCCAGACGTACATACTCAAAATGGAATTTCTTATTTATTACTACAGGCACCTTCACTGTTTTCTCTCATATAGTCCCTGTAGATGTATCCAGATCTGTGTGTTTTTGACTCATCAACAAACTTCATTATCCAGTCGGTCTCGAAGATATAGTACTCTTCCGTTTTACGCCCAATCTAAACGAAGGCTTAGATTGCCAATGTAACTTGATGCTATGAGTTATTCTCAAAACCGTAAGAGCTTCTGTTTTAACAATATTTATATCAGGATTGGGAGCAAATTTTAAATATGATTTTAAAAAAAATGATTATTCCGTAATTTCCAAAAACTTCTTTCTTTCCACTTTCATGAGAAATAACGTGAAATTATACCAAATCCATGAAAAATAATTGAGTATTCTGAATTGCTCACAGAATTTGTAAAAGTCGCTTCCTGTGTGTACACCCATGCTTCACAAGATGCTCTACGATGGTACAAAATGATAATTTTGCAAGGTTTACAACCTCATTATGGCAATTCAGAGTAGCTGTCAACTTTAGTAACTCATGGTTTATCAGTTTAGTACATTAATCATACTTAATGTTTATAGAAAACATTCAAACCTTGTATGTTGGTGATTATCTGGAAATCTTGGCTGAGTGTGAAATTAACGTTAAATTCAATTAAATTGAGTTTTATTTATGGGCGCTCTTTAAATACTGTGGTCCATATCGTCCCATTCTATATTGGGCGTGAAAGACCGGTAATGTTGTTCAAAGGCCTCTTTATCAGGCTTGAGGTTCTTTTACGTGCCGTAAATCTATAAGACGGGACCCCCGGCTTTACCTCCCTTCCGAAGGAAGCTATGCTAAGGATTTTTACGCCCGAAAAAGTTCATCGCCCTCCGTCGGGTTCGAACCCACGGAAATTAATGTTGACTATATACTGCAGAAGCTAATCGAAGAACGTGGAATGGCGTCTACATATTGATTGTAGAACTGAGGATATCAAATAAGTACATGTTCTGTTAGGGCAATAGATAACGTAGCTTCAAGGATCTCGGAGTAAACAAATATTAAGGAGAAAGCATCAAAGGAAGGATGCTGAAGACAAGAGAAGCGATTAGGCAACTGAATAGGATACTGTAGAGCACAAAGGTTACTAAAGACGGTAATTGTTGAGTTTTCAAATTTACTGAGGTATACAGAACAAAACTCCAGAAAATAAACAAAGGAAATAAACCGAAAATTGAAGCCGTGATATATATTACTGGTGGCGCTGCTGCAGATGATCAGACTGGATAATGTGAGAAATTAGAACATAATAAAACTGAAATTGGAGTTTATTTCGATATTATACACTCCACAGAGATCAATCTATATGGTGTAGACACCCAAAACAAATCTTATGAATCAACCTAGTAATAGACTCCAAGCATACGAGGAGAAGACGTGGAAGCCGAAATGTTTTAGGAAAACTGATACTGAAGCAGCAATGTAGACTAGGGCTTGAAGAAAGTGAGGATTCTTCCGGCCAGGGAAAGTGTAGAGGGGCCCAAGGGACCACACTAGGGTGCCAGAAACCACGTCAGTTGTAAAAAAACCGCCATATTAACATAGCTTACTATGTTGAAAACAATAATTGGCACAAAACAGATAATTCTAGTAATTTCATACATTCCTTTATACACCGCCTTTTAACTCCTGCACACGTGCACGTATCAAATTTCCAAACTCTAGAGAGAGGATGCAAGATAATCCAAAATAAGGAAAATACCTCTTTCATTTGGGAATCGAAACACAAATTTCGAATTTACGAATTAAAATGCTAAACTTTATTGCAGAGATACTCATACGATGAATTATTTTTACTTTCTCTGTTTAACTTATTGTAAATAGAGGAATTGTTGTATTCCATCCAAAAATCCAATATCGAGATTTCCCAGGAAACGCATGGTTTGAGGCTCTCTGACTCCAGAAAAGCATTTTTAGAAAAAGAAAAGAAAGGCATGTGTATGTGTGTGAGCTTTCGCTAGTGCACTTGTGAACAACGTAACTCAAAAACGAAATGTCGTATAAATACTAACCAGTATTTAGGCTCAGCGAGTTTCAAAGTTGAAACACGAATGTTTTCAAGAGAATCTCCCTACTCCAAACTACCCTTACATAGATGATGCTTCGAAATGTTCGACTTCTCAAAAAAAAATTTAAGGATTTGATTAAAATACCAAATATTAAAGATATGTGATCGACAAATAAAGTGTATGTCTTGAATTTTCTGGAAATAACCTGTGTATCTATCTTCATTCGGAAGGAATGTTTTATAATTTTGTCTTACTAGTAAACTATAAGGGATAGAAAAAGGCTTACTACACTACAAAGGACATAATTTATTTCAAATAGTTGCTTTGTGGCATCAGCCGTTTCCGAGATATACGTTGTTATTGGTTTAAATCTTTACTATCTTTCTAAAGTATTGCCATATTGTTTCTCAAGATGTCATTAAAAGAGTATGGAATTTCTTGGTCAGCATACAGCGACTCGGTTTTTAAACATTTAAGTATCGATTGAGTTTCCTCTATCCCCTTGTACCTACAAGAAATTGCAATGGCTTATACCGATTATCGTGAATTAAATTGAAAAATAAGCTTTCATAAGAATAGTTTGTGTAGGCTATATAAAATATACGATAGAAGTTAGAGAAAGTCATGCGAGTGTAACAAGATAGTTTTCTCGTGGTCATACAAAGAGCACAGAATTTCAAATCCATCACATAGCGACAAATTATTTAAAAGTCTGACTTACATTTTATCTATTATATCCTCCTTATCCTACAACGAAATGTGTAAATATGAGTTGAATGTTTATCTTAATATCTTTAAGATCTTTAATCTTTGGTTTAAAAACAAGTGGGTAGAATAATAACCTTTGTAAGAATAGTGAAATCATGGATGGAAACCACCGAAATGAGTGCTGAGAAAAATAGTTGGAAAGACATTGTATAGCCGAGTAAGAAATGAAGATATAAGAGAGATTTAAGATCCAGCCTGTACAGAATGGGTTGCAAGAAGGAAGAAAGACTGGAATGAACATGTATGCACGATTTTGGAGGAAAGACTTCACTAATGGTAAGGGACAGTACCCCAGAAGGGAAAAGAAGTCCAAAAAGAAGATGGGAGAAGGCCTTGATTCACCTAGAGAACAGGCGACTGTGCTTAACATTAAGAATTATAAGAATTGTTTGTAGGGGAATAAGTAGATAAAATCATGTGAATGCAACACATCAGCTTTTTCATTAGAACTAGTTTTCTGCAAAGGTACAAAATATGTTTCATACTTTTAGAAATGTTGGTATCTTTAAAATAGCCAGAGCCCACTGTTTGATTTGTCATGCCTTGTTTTATTCCTTGCTCAACTTTAAGACGGTTAGATATTCTGCATGTATGTAGGTGGGCCAGTGCTGATAACTTATGAAGCCGGTTATGGCCGTGTACCCTTACACGTAAATGCTTTCACAGAGTCGCTGTCAGTATCAGGAAGTTTGCCTGCATGACAAACAAATTCTGGAAGCGTGGGCTCAATGTTGCGCGTAATCCTTGACTTTACTTCATTAGCATGCCAACTAATCCACTTCTTGTGACTGCTGCTAATTTGGAAGTTGGCACTTGCTCCCTGCAAAGAGAAACTCGGAACCGCTGGTCTTGACGCCCCACGTTGCGCATTCCAACACGATAGCTTCATTGTTTTGACAGTCGTTCTAAAGAAAGTTCATTAATGTTATACACAGTAAAATTTTAATCCTATTTCTCCAAGCTGGTTCCAGAAATGTTCTATTTTTGACGCCTTCATTGAAAATCTATATCTGTCATGTTCCCATGGACACAGTCTTTATCCCTAACTCGCTAATATTATAGGGCTTTTTAATTAACAGAGTGCATCCTATCCGTTCTTCGATCATTCAGATATAACCTTTAATTTTTTCTTCTCACATAACTTACATTAAGTTCTTAAATATTGACATAAGCACCACTTCTATCGGTTTTAAAAAGAAAATTAGTTAGCTGTTTTAATAAGGTTATGAAATGTCTGCGACACTTTTGCGGTTATTAGAGCTGTTAAATATAATATATAATGTTAATAGAAATGAATGCAATGATTTTTGTTTTACAAGGCAAAAAGCTATTTCAAGATTATGAGGGTTTTCTAATTTTTCTCCATAATTAACTGTTATACGGGATTTTCAGATTTATTTGGCCTTTGCGGGAGTCGATTGTCTGCGTATGACGTCAATACATTAAAGCGAGTATATCACCAGTACCTGTAACAGAGGACCAGCGAAATGTGAGTGGAAGGCGTGGACGTCAAAAGCCACGAGGTCACCTTGGAAATGGGACTTGTATCGTACCTTTCCAGTATTTACATTTCGAACTTCTTTCGCTCATGTCTCGTAAATTCGTAATCTCAGCATATATATTGATAGGTAAGTCAAATAATTGGACGGATTTTGTAGCGCAGAGTTTAGTGACAGAACTTAAAAAATAACTGAAGTAACCTTAATAAGTGTTTTCAATGTTTTTAAATATGTTTAAAATGTTTAAATATTTTAGTTGTTTCTCCTTTTTTGTTAAATGAGAAACAGCTATTTTTAATAATGTTTTGTCTCGGCACTTGATGAAACTCTGGTAAAAATGGAGAGAATCATTCGCACAGCGGACAATATCGTAACGATAGACTCCCCCTCGTATCCTTCCTCTTTGGAAGTAGCACTTAACCATGCAAATTTTGTGATCGGTGGTCACTTTTATCTCGAATGAAAAGAACGCACAAAATGTGTTGGTTAAAAACCATTTTGTACTGCCGCTTACATCAACCTGTTAAGAAGTCGGAAACGCATACAGTCCGAGGTTCAATTCCGCATCTTTTCTTTGAGGCAAGATTCAATTCGCTAATCTAATAAGGACGTCATTTATTTAAATCGACTGGCGTAAAGGCCGAATAAAACTGAAGACCAATTATTACAAGCGTTTCTTTGCTTTTACTACCCCTACTGCTTACCTATTAAGTAAGCGAAGTATTATATTCCGCCCAAAAAAAATTCCAATTAGAGATTTCACCGGAAATACGTGTTTTGAGGTCTCCTGAAGCCTCCCAAAAGTACTAAAAACGGTCTGTTTGTTCGCTCTGTGTGTGTGTGTGTGTGTGTGTGTGTGTGTGTGTGTGTGTGTGTGTGTCAGTAGCACGATTAAAAGAGGAATTCTTGGACACACACCCAACTTTGCATTTGAGTTCAAAAATTCCAAAGATGCGACACGAAGATTTGCGAGAAAACCCTCTCACCCCAAACTACCCTTCAGATGGAAAAATGTTCGTTATTTTTATTTTCTGATATCTGCTGTAAGCTAAGAAATCCTTTTACTTCTGAAAGACTTTTGTATAATTGGTGAACCGTAAGAGACAGAAAAAATATTACTTCTTAAATGACACAATTTATGTCCAATAGAATTTTGTGTTCTGAGATATTCTTATTTATTGGTCTGAAGTGTCAATTGTTTATACCTTCTTGAAGTAGTTAGTCGCTATTCTATTTTCTCGTGGTCATACAAAGAGCCTGAAATTTGCGTCGTTACCCCAGCCAATTGTTTCGACGACTGCGCCGAAGGTGGCAGTCCCGGGTTCGATGTCCGCTCGGGTTGGAGTCGAACGCGGTATAGTGGCAGATATAGAATTAATGTTAAAATTCACTGTACCTTTTTCTCTATCAGACGTGGCTTCGTCTTGCTGTCTTTCTCGCGGTTTATCCTGGCTAGTTGGTTCTCAGCGATGATTTTAGCATGGACTCTGCTTATCATGATATTTGATAAGCTCGTCGATCTCAGTTGTGGTACTGGGAGCTTACAGAAGACTTGACTACACACTGTAATGTTTGGTTTATGGCTATTTATTATTAATTCCTCACTCTAACTCTACATAAATGTTCCTGTTCACCTATCACCATTTTGCGCGTCAATTGTTGACTGTGAACTGCTTAACAACTTCAACTGTCTTCCACTGTGTACTCTTTAATTACTGTGTACTCTTTTACTTTTTAACTGTGTACTTCGAACTCAACTGTCTTCCACTGTGTACTGTCTACTACTGTGTACTCTTTTACTTTTTAACTGTGTACTTCGAACTCTTCAACTGTCTTCCACTGTGTACTGTCTACTACTGTGTACTCTTTTACTTTTTAACTGTGTACTTCGAACTCTTCAACTGTCTTCCACTGTGTACTGTCTACTACTGTGTACTCTTTTACTTTTTAACTGTGTACTTCGAACTCTTCAACTGTCTTCCACTGTGTACTGTCTACTACTGAACGTCAGTTATGAACTGCTTAACCTAAAAGTCAACGGTAAACTGCCGTTATATTATATTTGCCTCGCTCCATACTTCCGGAGCGGAAAGAAACAGTCATAAAACTTTACCCTTCTATTCTAACACAAAAGATCCCGTTTTCGCTGACCATGTGCACATCACGTTTCTACCCTAACTGCAGAATTCAAGACGTTCTAAACCTAGTTAAACAGGAACATTATGTACACGACAAATATTACATTATACAGAAATTATTATTTACATGGTTTTCACACTGTAAACATATATCGTTTATATATTAGATTAAACATAGAATAATGTAGCACATAACAAAATTACCTCGGGTACATTCTGTCTCAAATTTCAAAGTCATCGCATAGCAATTTGCTTTTAAAAATGCGATTATCGCGTTAACCTGGTGTATATTTCTCATATCTATAAGGAAAACATTTGAAAATATATAATGAAGGTTTGTCCAGATTTTCAAGAAGTAGATAAAAGAATTAGCTTCTGTAAGAATAGTATGCACAAGAGAGAGTAGAGAAAGGCATGTGAATGCAAGGCATCATATTTATTTAAATACGAATATTTTACACAAATTCGTATTTTATATGGTAACACATTCTCACTTGTTTTTAATGAATAAGAGAGAGATTCTATCTGCAATCGCATTCCAGAGAAGGATTCTGGTATTGCAATCTGCAATACTGGAGAGTATCGAACTCTTTCAAACATCATCAAATGCTTGCAAAAGATGCAGAGATACTCATATAAAACTTAGAGACTTTATTGGTATATTTGAGACCAATGTTAACAATACCTACTGCTTAGATGAATAAACACGCAAACATTCAAGTTAATTTAAGTGATGTTTGTGCCAAAGAAAAAAAGCCAGGAGATTATGTGATTCAAGCTCTCCAACTGTATAGAGTTTTCAGGAAGCCACCACCATTGTGTCCAGGATGTTTTAAAAGGGCCAACGTACCACTTCTTCCCTCGGATCTGGATTCTGTAAGCAGACGTCGAAGAATCAAATAAATCGACTCCATTCTTGTACTTGTTGTATGACTTGATGCATTCCGGAATTGAAACATTTATTCGTGAGCCTTTAATTCTTCGTTGAATTTCATATTTTGAGTCCAAGGATCCAAAATTGGTCACAACTGTTACAACTCTGTGCCAAAGTACAATGCCAATTTCATTGTTTGCATCAAATCATTTATCTACAATGTCTCTGTTCATTTACTTCATGTTGGATGACAACTCAGGTGGACATTTACCAATTCGATTTTCACGAACAGTTCCTGCCATGAAAACTCCTTTCTTTTTCATTCTTACGGCTAAGTTGTAACACGAAAAAAAGTTGTCTTTGTGGACTTAGTATTGTTTAGGATGTTCAATGACTGATGTGAGCGTTTCTAAAACTCTTGTTGAGAGAGGTTTGTCACTCTTCTCTCTGTTTCCCTGGTATGGTAAAATATTGAATGGGTAGCCATTATGGCTACATAGCATCCAGAGCTTATAACCAAATTTTACTGGTTTACATTTCATAAACATCTTCAACGTTTGTCTGCCAAAGTATTTCACCATCCTTTTATCTATTGTTAGATTTTCACAGAAAACCCCATATGTCAATAGAGATTTATTAGCTAAATAATATATTCACCTCACTTTGTAATACTTGTCATCCATATCAATGTTGTTGAAATGCAGATACTGCTTGAAACCTTTTTCGGGATATAGCTTTAGCAAAACTCCGTTATAATCAGGGGATCTGTTCCAATATATTCGCTCTCTAGACAAGTTATGATAACAACTAATTTTTAAAGTGCCAATGAATTTCAAAAGCTCTTCTTTAGAAAGCAAGAATGTGTGGTCATTCTTCTGTTGGCTATAAAGCATTCTTTGTTCCAATATCTTATCCAAAATTCATTCATTGATAGGAATATATTAGAAACAGATTTTCCTCTAAAACCCTGTTTTATTTCTTGCCTCCTATTTGGTGGCATAACTTCTGACGTTTCAGAATAGTGGGGAGACTGACCCTTTATTTTCTTCTATTTTTATAACGGCAGAGATGATTCATTGTTATTTACAGCCCCATCTTCATCCCTTTGTAACATTATTTCCTCAGTAGCTGCAATATCACTAGGGTTGTCAGTAGTTTGTTCAGGTAGCATAATCGCCTCATCATCAATATCCCCACAAGCACTAGATGCATCCTGAAATGGTGGAATGATGATAAGTGAAACACTATCTTCATCTAATCTAACATTTTCTATTCTTCATCACCCAAGATTAACTGAAGGTACTCAAATGCCATCTCAGGTGACCAAACTGCCGTTGCTTTTTTTTCTGTAACATATAAAGAAAAACTCCATAAGATCCCAATGTACTATACATAGGACACGAAATATAATTTCATGCATATTAAAAACATACTACAGTGTGGAATTAGTTTCATATCTCAATTAAAAGCTAATCATTTCTACGTAATAATATATAGACTAATACAACAATGAAAAATAACAATTGAATTAGCTTACCTGCCGACATACTACTGTTTGCCGTGCAGACTCTTAAACAATGCACTGTTGACCGCAGTGTATGAATGCGCACTCTCATTTCCGGTATAGAGCATGCCTATAAAGCCTCCAAGAAAAAAATACAGCAACAAAATGCACTATACAACATTAGAGAGAAAATATACTAAGGTTTCTGTAACAGCACTTCCAGCTCCTATACATAGGACAATGGATCCAAATGGATTAAATATGCTTTATCAACCTGTATTAAGAATGTGGATACATTATAAATCAAAAAGTGATTACACCAGCGGATATCCAGCACTGCAGTTTATTATTATTATTATTATTATTATTATTATTATTATTATTATAGTCATAATCACCGTCACGGGTAGCCGAGGTCGCTAAGGCATAGAATCGTCAGCGGGAGTTCCTCGGTTCAATCCCACCACGACCATCCTCCCTGATTGAAGTTTTTTCCAGGTTTACCTTAGTCCTCATAACTGACAAGTACTTCGTTAGCGTCGCCGCCGCCGCCTCTAACGCTCTCCATATATGGCTTATGACTTTCACGGGTTACCTCATTCCACCAAGTAATGACTGGGTCCATTTATGAGGTGGAGGTGCTCAGCGGGAGGTAGTATTGCCTCTCCGATAATAGGATGATGATGAGGATGACGGTGGAATGAGAGGACCTACAGCTTTTACGCGAACTCCGAACCACGTTGGGATACTTCACATGAGCAAGACAGAGGTGAAGGTGTGGATATGGATGACTTAAAATCGCCACCTTCGAGCCGAGAATCGAAACCGGACCCTCAGTGCGAGAGCAGGAAACGAAACCATTGAGCTGCCCTGGCGCCCTACTGACAAATACTGGAGAGGTACCCTAAATTGGGCCTGAAATGTTTCCTTCCCATATTTTTTTCTCAATTATCATTTCATTTCATGCAGGCGTTAAACACCATTCAAAAATATCATCATTATCATCATGGCATGGGGCTATTTGTCGGTTCTGCTCTCTATAATAGTAGTAGTATGTAGCAAGTCGTCCCTTCAATATCTCCGTGGTCTTTCCGTACTTCTTCGTCCTTGAGGTATATAATGCAAAACATTTTTGGAGAACGGCTTTGGCTCATCTTTTCAATGTGTTAGTAGCAGTTGTTTTTACGTTTTTCAAATTTCTTTTCGGATTATAAATAGTATACCGTGTCTTATATCCTCACTTCTATTATGATTCTTAAAGTATATCTGGCATCTGCTCTAACACACTTCACCTTCAAAATAAAATGCGAAAGATGAAATTCATTCATCGGTTTCCTTTACGTGTTTATTTGGTGTGCAATGGTAGTTCGTAGCTTTCTGAAGCTTGTAATTTTTCTGCATGCGAATAGAGGACAAGCTTTCCAACTTCACTTATGATAAGGTGTACTTATTTTAATTGTTACTGTAAATATGAGGACTTGAGGCGGTTGCGGGAATGTTATAACTGCTTAGGCGGTAGTTCGGGCTGCAGCGGCCGGCGTGCGAGCAGACGTGGGGCGGCCACAGTGTGAAGGGAAAACACTGCACACATCAATAGACGAAGGATTGGATAGATTTTTACCGTAGATGCTCATAAATGCATTTAATCTTGTAACTATTCATAATTACATTTATTACTGCAGACATGCATTATAATTATACCTCATAGTTGAAGTTTACTATTTAAATCCTACCGTGTTCACTTCTATTTAGTTATTAACATTTACTTACATTTCATTGTATGTAACATTTAAATATAACTCTGTCGGTGCAAGCAGTCATGTCACCTTCAGCTTTTGACTGGATTGGTCAACAATATTATGTGAATACTCGATCGCAGTTCGCATAGACTAGCGCGGTCGACCTTGGTAGTGTTTTGAACAGCTGACAGAGACTAATATTATTTTCGTATAACCATTTCTATTACTCGCAATTATTGTCGAAAAATATAGTATGCAATACACATGCGTTAAGTGTTTTGCAGAAACTTGGAAGAGAAAATCCTCGGCTCCATTTCGTATTTTCAAACTTGTTCCTCGTTCTACACAGATGTACTTACTACACTTGTATCGCAATACGCTGTTAAATAACCCTATATAATATCTTACCAGTGTTGCCGACTATATTCACAGTTCAGCATCACTCTTGGTGTTATCTATGAATTTTCTCTTCGCGTTTTCTTTCAGGCTAGTCAGTCTTTTCTAGCCCCCTCCAAGGGCAGGTAATGTACTCTGAGTCGCTATTTGGTAGCGGATGACATGATTTGTTTACTATGGCACTCAGAGGCACCATTTACATGTCAAGACCTCAGCACGCCATAAAAATCTATACACCTGTAGACAGGCTCGCGTTTTCTTCCACTCTATGGCAGCGACTCGTCTTCTATACATATGTCCTAAAAACTAAAACATTGCAAGTCTGAATTTTCTGGATATACCAAATGCGTTACTAGTAAAGCGAAATTCGACTTTCGCAGTTGTAAATAGGAAAATTACTTGTAATATTTTTGTATTTTCTCTACATACCTATATGCATTCCTCTAACTACGTCACTTCGATTACATTTAGTATCCATTTACCCAAGTAAAATTATTTCAAGTAATTGTGTACTCTAAATTATTTTGTTTTAAATGTAAATATTATTTTAAAACCTCTTTCAGTTATAAAATCACCTTTTCACTAATTACAAAGTACTTCAATACACCAAACTATTTATTTTATGTATTGGAATGTACAGGGTGATTTATGAAGAACTAACACACTTATTTCTTTAATTATTCTGCTCGAAATTCACTCAATGGCCCACTTTTAGCACCAAATTAAGCATAATGTTCTAAAGTTTTGATTGTCTGTCACTAGATGAGCAGACGTTCATGTTTTATTCATAATTGTTAGTTTTATTGTAGGCAACTGTTTTTGAGATTTTGTTCTAGTCAACGTGAAAATGGAGAACGACTCTTCCTTGTAAAGCAATACTGGATTACGAATACAACAAATCGAAGCGCATACCAGAGAGAATTTGGTGTTCGGAAAGGCAAAATTCGTTCATCTAGGCTTCCCACGGTTGTTGTTGACGTAAGAACATGACTGGATCAGTCACCCAAAAAATCATTAAGACGTTTGTCGCAGTTGATGTGGGACAGCTACTCAATGTGTCACAAAGCTATGAAAAGTGCAGGCCTAAAGCCGTATAGGATTACGGTTGTCCATCAGTTACAGGAACCAGATAAGGATAGATGACTGAATTATTGTCGTTGGTTTCAGGTGTTCATTGTGCAAAATCCTGCAATAATGTCCATCACATGGTTCACAGATGAAGTATGGTTCCATTTATCCGGTTATGTGAACTCAAATAACTCTCGCTATTGGACCAGCGAAAATCCACATGTTATTCCTGAAACACCTATGCATCCGGTTAAAATCAAAGTTTGGTGCGCAATATCTGCACAGAGAATAGTGCGACCAATTTTTTTTAAACAACTTGAGTACCGACGGATTTTCATGGAGTTTGCTGAGCAACTAGACGATGTAGAGCTGATTCCAGAGTATTTTCAGCAGGACGGCGCTGCATACCATACATCAAATGAATCCATAGCACTAATTACAAGTTTCTTTGACGACCGGATAATTTCCAAGAACTTGTGGCCACCGAGATCTCCGGATTTGACATCGCCACACATCTTTTTATGAGGTTATTTAAAAGACAGATTTATGCCACACGTCCCCAGACACTGGACGATCTGAAGCACAACATTACACAGGAGATTCAAGCTATTGACAACAGAGTCCTCCAACGAGTGGCCAGTAACATGGAACGATGTGTTGAGTTGTGCCATATGCAGGATGGAGGACCTTTTCAACATTTGCTACATAGGTAAATAATCTCCCAAAATTGCTCTACATTTCAGGTGTCGCTAGCATTACTCATTTTGAAACAATTAAAAAAATAGGTGTGTCAGCTCTTCATAAATCACCCTGTATCACCAGCACAATCCGATATTCAAAGTTTTTTGTAAGTGACGCAAAAGAAAAAATTTTATGTGTAACACTCACATGACTTTCTCTACTCTTGTACAAACTATTTTTACAAACTCTTATTCTCCATCTATTTCATATTAATCGAGATAAACATTTGCAGAAAGGGTCTTTTGACATGCAAAGAGAATTACATTTTACACATAGCTACCAGTTCTAAAAATATTTGACTACCGCTTAAGGCCTACCATGTTCCTCTTGTTTTGTATTTGCAACGGCAATATAAAAATAGCGTAGCCTCTAAGCATACACATATCTCTTAATAGCTGGTTGCTATGCGCAGCACCATTCTCTTTGCTACAGATTAATACTCTTTGCATATCCAAAACAAAAAAAATGAATAACGAATTCCCATTTGAGAAAATAAGTATGGAAAAATTTAAGGGAATAACAAGCAATATCTCGAAAATGGTTCACTCAACAAAAAAATGCCTATGACATAAATTGTGTATTTTAATGCGATCTACATTTTTTGTGTAGTAAAATTTTGTCTATCTCTTATTGTTTACCAGTTATGCAAAATTCGTTCACAATGAAGAATACTTTTGGAGACATTCCCAGAAAATTCAAGATATACATTTTATATGTCATGAAGGTATCTTAAATATATGATATTTTAATCAAAATCGTTAGAGCCAGTTTTGAGAAAATTAAAATTTTCGAAAAATGTTCCATGTAAAGGGTACTCTTGCGTGGGGGGATTTTCTTGAAAACCTTCGTGTCGCATCTCTGAGGATACTGAGTCTAAATACCAAGTTTGGTGTTTATCCGACTGTTCGTTTCTGAGTTATGCTGTTCACAAACAGACACACAGACACACACACGGGCATGTTTCCAAAAATGCTTTTTGTGGATTCAGGGGGTATCAAAACATATATTTCCGGTGAAATCTCGGTATCGAATTTTTGGGTGGAATACAATACTTCCCCTAAAAATAAGTAATTTTATTTTTATTATGAAGCATATTTGATTGGGGTGATTAAGAGATAAAGTATTTCATTACAACGATAATTAATTAAAATCAATTTATATAAATCAAACCGATATCCAATTGTGTTAGCAACCCTAATAATTTTTTTTTGGTTCTTTCGTTTAAATGAATTTTAGGTTCATTGGATAAATTTTGTTTCCTGTGGACTAAATACATGCATTAGTAAGTAGAGGAAGTATTGTATTCCACCCAAAAATTCAATACCGAGATTTCACCGGAAATACATGTTTTGAGATCCCTTGAATAAAAAAAGCATTTTTGGAAACATGTCCGTGTGTGTGTGTGTCTGTGTGTCTGTCTGTCTGCCTGTGAACAGCATAACTCAGAAACGAACAGTCGGATAAACACCAAACTTGGTATTTAGGTTCAGTGTCTTCCAGAGATGCGACACGAAGGTTTTTCAAGAAAATCCCCTTACCCAAGAGTACCCTTTACAGGGAACATTTTTCTAAAATTTTAATTTTCTCAAAAAAGGCTCTAACAATTTTGATTAAAATATCATATGTTTAAGATATTTTCATAAGAAATAAAATGTATATCTTGAATTTTCTGGGAATGTCTCCATAAGTATTCTTCATTGTGAACGACTTTTGCATAACTGGTAAACCATAAGAGATAGACAAAATTTTACTACACAAAAGATGTAGATCGCGTTAAAATACACAATTTATGCCATATACAGTTTTGTTGTTGAATGAACCGTTTTCGAGATATTGCTTGTTATTCCCTTAAATTTTTCAATAATTTTCTCAAATGGGAATTCGTTATTCATTTTTTTGTCTTGGATATGCAAAGAGTATTAATCTGTGGCAAAGGGAATAGTGCTGCACCTAGCAACTAGCTATTAAGAGATATGTATGTGCTTAGAGGCTACTGTATTTCTATATTGCCTTTGTAAATATATATTCCTCTTACATCTACAAGGAAATTAGCAATAAGATAGAGTCTGCAAATGTTTATCTCGATTAACATGAAGTAGATGTAGAATAAGCGTTTGTAAAAATAGTTTGTACAAGAGTAGAGAAAGTCAGGTGAGTGTAACACATCAGATTTTTAAATATGATGAGTTAGGTTTACGTGAGTGTCTCTAAACACCTTAAGAACCTTATTTTCCTGTATACTTTATATTTACTGAGATAAAGTTTAAGAAATGGTTTCGTTCTAGGTACAACAAATTGCCGAAGTGATAGTCAAATCTTTAAAATATATCATTATATGCTGGCTTTCAAATTTCATATTCTTTCCATGACATCGCGAGAAATAAAAAATTGCTTATCAAACACCTGAAAAGATTTGACGTACTGGATAACTCAAAGCCAGAGCAACGAGTATTCGAAATGGTAAATCACACACACACAATTATTTTACAAAGTGTCTGTTTTAATGCGATCTAATTTTTCATGCAGAAATTGCCTATCTCTTATGGTTTATCAACTACACAAATCATACAAATTTAATTTAGAAAGAAGAGAACCTGTTTAGGCTATTTTTAAAGAACTCAAAATATACATGTTATTACTCATTTTAAGCGTTTGGTGTTTGAATCAAGGTCATTAGAGCAATTTTTGAGTAAATAAAAAATATGTGTATATTTTCCATATAAAAACTTGAAGGTTTTTGAAAATCTTCGGGTCATAACTTAATTAACAAGTTTAACAACACACACACACATACACACACGCACGCGCGCGAGGTCTGCATTGGCCAAATTCCTAGGCCCAACCCGGCCTAAACCGACCCGAGCCCAAGAACAGATTATACTGTGCAAACCGGCCAGGACCCGATTGTCTAATTTTGTTTTAATTATCATTAGTATGCGATTATTGGCTATTATTATTATTATTATTTTTTTTTTTTAATGCAAGAAGTGCTGCTGCCTGCTCCGCAAGGAGACTCGGATTCGATTTCCAGTACCGACATGGGAATTTTTTCCTCTGCTGCTTGCTGGGCCTGCTAAGGGATGCACTTAGTCCTTGGGTCTAATTGAGGAGTCACTTCATTGAAAACCAGGTCCTGGATTCCATATAAGGAACTAATTTTCTCTGTTTATATTTTCCTTTGCATTGAAAATGTTTTGTTTTTTATTTCCTCAAAAATTGCGCTAATGATTTTAATCAGAATACCGTAAGTTTAAGATATTTACATGACAATTAAAATGCTTATGTTTAATATGCTAAATTAATCTGTTCGTCTTCATTTTCATACCTGAGCTCGACAAATATTTTTACTTTCTCTACTACGTATAGTAAGTAGGGGAAGTATTGTATTCCACCCAAAAACTCGATACCGAGATTTCACCGGAAATATATGTTTTGAGACCCCCTGAATCCAAAAAAAAGCATTTTTGGAAACATGTCGTGTGAGTGTGAGTGTGTGTGTGTGTGTGTGTGTGTGTGTGTGTGTGTGTGTGTGTGTGTGTGAACAGCATAACTCAGAAACGAACAGTCGGATATACACCAAACTTGGTATTTAGGTTCAGTATCTTCCAGCGGTGCGACACGAAGGTTTTCAAGAACATCCTCCCACCCCAGATTACCCTTTACATGGAACATTTTTCGAAAATTTTAATTTTCTCAAAAATGGCTCTAACGATTTTGATTAAAATATCATATGTTTAAGATACTTTCATGACAAATAAAATGTATATCTTGAATTTTCTGGGAATGTCTCCATAAGTATTCTTCATTGTGAACGACTTTTGCATAACTGGTAAACCATAAGAAATAGACAAAAGTTTACTACACAATAAATGTAGATCGTGTTAAAATACACAATTTATATCATATACATTGTTTTTGTTGAGTGAACCATTTTCGGGAAATACCTTGTTATTCCCTTAAATGTTTCAATAATTATTCTCTCAAATGTGAATTCGTTGTTTATTTTTTTGTCTTGGATATGCAAAGAGTATTAATCTGTGGCAAAGAGAATGGTGCTGCACATAGCAACCAGCTATTAAGAGTAATGCCTATGCTTAAAGGTTACTGTATTTCTATATTGCGCTTGTAAATATATATTCCCCTTACATCTACAAGAAAATTAGCAATAAGATAGAGTCTGCAAATGTTTATCTCGATTAACATGAAGTAGATGGAGAATAAGCGTTTGTAAAAATAGTTTGTACAAGAGCAGAGCAAGTCATGGGAGTGTAACACATCAGATTTTTCAAATTAAATCCAAACTCGTGCAGACCTCTAACAGTGTCACGGCTGTCTTTGAATTAAGTTGCCAGTTTGGATAAGTTTGACTGAAAAGTATGCATAGTGTTTGTTGTGAACGCCCTCTGCCACCAACTATCATTATCAGAACTGCTGTTCTTTCAGTTTGTGTTAAAAACATTAAGTTTTAGGCTGTTATCTCGAATAAAACGTTCTCTTCATGAACATTCTGAAACACAATGAAGGAATTAAACTGTTCTCATAAAACTCGAGATTTCTATACGAAACAAGTGAAAATGACAACTTTTAGAACAAAGAATATAAAGAGGTTGTCGACATCACAACCTGAGGAATAAAAGCCTGATTTTCTTTTTGTTTGTACAATGCTCCTCTAAATATTATATAAGATGTGTCTGAGCCAGAGGCCGTTCTTGCAGAGCCAGAGCACAGTCGGACGTGAACCCCCTAGCTAAACCAGGTTTCTTTTAACCATTTTGTTTTTACTCTCTTTCTCTCTCTGCTGCTTAACTATAGAGGTAGAGGAAGTATGAATTCCGCAAAAAAATTCCAAACCCAGATTTCAGTGAAAATTCAAGCTTGAGATCCCCTGTATATAAAAAAGGTGTTTGTATGTCTGTACAGCATAAGTCAAAACGAATACTTCATTAAATAAAAAACTTGGCATTTAATTTCAAGATCTTTCAAGGATGCGACACGAATATTTTAAAATAATCCACCATTGCAAACTACTCTTTAAATGAATAAATTTTCGAAACTTGTGATTTTCTCAAGAATGCCACTAACGGGTTTTGTTTAAAATAGCAAATGTTTAAGATTTTTTCATTACAATTAAAGAGTATACCTTGAATTTTCTGGGAATAGGCTCTGAAGATTTTTTCATGAGTTCTGTATACTTAGTAAACCGTATGAGATAGACAAAATCTTATCCACAAAAAATGTAGATTTCGTTAAAGTACAAATATATGCCATGCAACTTTTTTTTGTGGATTTCCGAGAGAGTCCTTGTTATGGTTTGAATTTTCAAATACCTTTGCAAACATGGAGGCTTTTTTTTTTCTTTTTTTTCTTTTTTTTCTCTCATGGTCATTCAAAGAGCATGGAATTTCAAAGTGACACTCTCTTTAAAAATGTGACTATTTACAACGAAATGTGTAAATGTGAATTGATAGCTCATCTGTATTAACAAGAAGTAGTTGGACGAATAAGTTTTTGTTAGAGTAGTTTGTGACATATAAAAAAAATCTTATGTGTTACACTCACATGACTTTCTCTACTCTTGTACAAACTGTTTTTACAAACGCTTATTATCCATATGCTTCATGTTAATCGAGATGTTAATCCTATTGCTAATTTTCTTGTAGATACAAGGGGAATTGGTAGGCTTTAAGCGATAGTCAAATATTTTAAGCGCTGGTTGCTATAGAGCATTCCATTCGCTTTGCATTACCAGGACAAAAAAAAATGAATACCGAATTTGAGAAAAAGTATAAGTATTGGAAAATTTAAGGGAATAAAAAGCAATATCTCCAAAAGGGATCACTCAACAAAAGAAATGTATGTGACATAAATTGTGTACTTACACGCGACCTACATGTTTTGTGTAGTAAAATTTTGTCTATCTCTTATGGGTTACCAGTTATGCAAAAGTCGTTCACAATGAAGAATACTTTTGGAGACATTCCCAAAAAATTCGAGATATACATTTCATTTATCATGAAAATATCTTAAACATATGATATTTTAATCAAAATCGTTTGAGCCATTTTTGAGAAAATTAAAATTTTCGAAAAATGTTCCATGTAAAAGTACTCGTAATAAACCATAGCCACCTAATTTTAATAAAACCCCAGCTAAAATTATTGAACCCGAGACTGGGGCTTCTACGTGTGCCTTTGGTAACCGGGGTGGGGGGATTTTCTTGAAAACCTTCGTGTCGCATCTCTGGAAGATACTGAACCTAAATACCAAGTTTGGTGTCTATCCGACTGTTTGTTACTGAGTTATGCTGTTCACAGACACACACACAGACACAGACACACACATGGACATGTTTCAAAATTGCTTTTTTTGGATTCAGGGGGTCTCAAAACATGTATTTCGGGTGAAATCTCGGTATCGAATTTTTGGGTGGAATACAATACTTCCGCTACTTACTATACGTAGTAGAGAAAGTAATAAATAGTGAAAAATAGACACATTAATAGCTATACTAACTGATAATATATTTTATTTAATTATCCTTTAATTATCATTAACATATGTGACGTTTAGAGTAATTATAAAGTATAAATAAGAAGCGATCTAGCTGCGTGTACTATATTTGTGTATTATGTCATATGTCCATAGCAGCTTGAGTTATGCTCAGTTTGCCTCTGTTGCACCTATGGAGGCAATGGCTGGAGCATATAGATTAAAGACTGGAGGTAATTGTAAACCTATGGGATATCTGGGACATCGTATTAGAATATTAAATGACGTGGCAGAATCCAGTTACAGAAATGCCAGCAGACTTCATGCAGCCATCTCTCTGCTTTAATAGTTCCTTTAATGTTATAATTGAAGATACAGAGCATTAGAAGGCTAATCATCAACACCGATTAGGGGACAATGTGTGGTTCACTGACGGATCCAAAACAAAAGATGGAACAGGTGCTGGTACATATAGAAGAAAGCCCAAGCTGGAGAAGTGGTATTCCTTGAGAGCTTTGACCGCAGTATTCCAGGCACATTATATGCTTGTGTGGCGGAGAGTGAGGACAGGTGCTACAGGAATTGTGGTATCTGAATATACTCAGACAACCAGGCGGCTGCGGGCATTAACAGCATCCTTCACGAGAACAAAGATCGTTAGGAAATGTCGAGAAGCCCTAGAAAGGCCAGGGGAATGCAATAGACTTACTGTAACATGGTTCCCTGGCCACACTGGGGAAATTGGAAGTGAAAATGAGACAGACTGGCTAAAATGGGAGCGCAGGCCCCATTTATAGGACCAAAACTGGTCTTGGGTATTGTAATGTACTCGTACCACATATTAAATAAATTATATTTAGCTCTCGCTTAGCAGGTTGAGTTTTGTTACTTTACCTGAATTTGCCTACAAAACGAAGAATGAAAAGAACGATAGCTTTAATATGAACCGTCACATAAGATATTTATTGAACACTTATTTCATCCTCAAATTACAGGTTGAGGTATAAGTCCCATCCAGTCTCGGTTCCGCCATGGTCGCCGACCAGGGGTCGGAGGAACCACCTCTACATCCACAGTTACAAGGCTTCAAGAGTCGACTGACGCGGTGCTTCTCACCGCGCATGCGCACAATACGAAAATGGCAATCTCTGAAAGAGCTCCCCGACACTAGTTTAATAAGTAATTCCCATCCCACAATAATAGCTGCAAACAGTAGACTTCAACAATATAATGCAATAATAAATATATAAAAATGTTACATCATCACCAACTTAATGGTAATGACAAATATGTTAGACTGAATTCAAAGACAGCATATAGAATACATATCCAAGAACAAAGACATTGAACGTTAATAATGCAACAACCATGTCTTAGAAGGAGTACTGCAGTCCTTAAATTTAGCAGGAAACATGTGGGCTTGATGACTGGTCATGGGAGTTTTAAAAAAACACCTGCAGATAATGGGGCTTTCAGAAGACTCAAGATGAGGATGCGTGGCGTACAGAAGGAAACGACCTCGCACTTAATATTCCAATGTGAAGCACTGGAAGTGAATAGATGCAATCAATTTGGAACTGTTGATCCAAATAAGATACTATCTAATAAAAACCTAATCTCTTCTGAGACTTAGAGTTTAGGGAGGTGATGTTTGGAAAGACAGGAAGAAAACCGTGCAATAAACCTAAGGTTTTAGTGTGGGCAGCAGGAGTATGTCCCTCCTATTCATCTCCCTGTCAAATATCTAATTTAATCTAAATCTTAGGTTATTAATTTTAATATATGTAAGCATAAGAAATCTGTAATTCGTTGAAGCTATTGGAAGGAAAAGTTACACAAAATATCCGTTAATAGAACGAGCGAAGCAGAATCATAAATTTCGGGTGAAGAGATTTTTAAAGGGCATCCTTGAAACAGTATTGTTAAGATAGAACCGACGGTAAATTCAACTTTATCAGTAATAAATAAAAAGCACCCTTAAGGTTAAGAGAGGAGTAATAGATATAAATTCAAGGTGTAGCCGTTAAACTTACAGTAGCTATCAGCATGGAGTGTACATAGTTATTTGAAAATTTGTGTGGGAAGATAAGCAAGCTTCCAAAAACTGAAGTCTGTTACTGTCAGTTATTCTTCTGCTGCGACTGGCAGATGGAGTAGTTAGAAACTGTTAATAATTCAATAGCCACTTCTAAAATGTATTTAAAGGAGACATCAATGAAAGTGCGTGGATATAATTTTTATGTGAGGGTGATTTTTTAAAACAAAACTGCTTAGGAACTTAGAAGTATTCTTAGTAGTAATGGGGACATAGGCTTAGGTAATCTGCTTCTTCGAAGTTATACAGAGTTATTCAAAAATAAAAAAACATATTTTAAATATTCACTTTTAATGAACGACAATAGATAGTGACACATACGACCCATCATTGAATAAAGAAAAGTTAAGTCATAAGCCCCGCCTATTAGTTCCATTCAGTGCCTACAGTGGCACTGGGTTTGTTTACGAGAAAATGGCGACGCCACAGGAAAAGTCGTTTTGTGTGCTGAAATATGCAAAGAGTGAATCCATTGTTTCATTGCAGCGTGCATTTCGCTGTAAGTTCAACAACGAGCCGCCTCGTTATAAAAAATTGACAATTCATACAATAAATTAGTAGAGGATGGTTGCGCATGCAAACGGAAAAGCACTGGTCGTTCTCGCCTAATAAATGGTGCTCATTTTGCACACATAAATAATTTTTTGAATTTTTCTCTATTCAGTGACGTATAGCATGTGTCGCAATATATTTTCGTTCATTAGAAATACATATTTAAAGTCTGTTCCTTCTTTTTGAATAACCCTGTATTACATTCAGTAGTAAATTTTTATATTAATGTGAAGCATGAAAATGCATAGTATCAAGACTGACTTCCTTGTTACACGGAAAACCTTCGTTACCTGTACCATCCCTTGACAAGAGATGTATGTTTGACCGACTAATTGCTGAGGCAGTCAGCGGAGTGATAGCAACGAGGGCAACGAGAATAACAATAGTAACATTATCAACAAAGATCGAACTTTGTCAGAATGCCTTTTTAAATGTGTTAAATCTAACTTCAATTTAAAGTGAATCTGTAGATTTACAGCTTTGTGATTGAAACGCCGCAGTTTTTGTTGCCTATTTCCGCATTTTTATATAAATGTCTAATTGCCGAAATAAATGCCTTTTTGATTATTATTTATTCCTTTATTATTAACAATTGTCTACATGTGTATTTAATTTACTTCTGTAATCGCTCAATGTATGTGACTGCATCGAAACTTATTTATTGCCTTCCAGTCTGTTCATATTCTCTTTACAATCGACAAGAGTTTCGCCGTAAAAAGAGGTAACGAAAGGTAGGGGGTTTTAATTATCGCTTGTGCTTACTTGACCTCCTTTCGATACGTCCTTCAAAAGCAAGAATGAGTGCCGGAGCTAAAGCTTGGTTTCATTATTGTTCTAAATTTCTCTATCTTTCAATTTTTATTACGATGTTTTTGGTCAAGGTGCTAGCAACGTGCCGAATTTCAATGTTCTTTTTACTTTCTCTACTACGTATAGTAAGTAGGGGAAGTATTGTATTCCACCCAAAAATTCGATACCGAGATTTCACCGGAAATACATGTTTTGAGACCCCCTGAAGCCAAAAAAAGCATTTTTGGAAACATGTCCGTGTGTGTGTGTCTGTGTGTCTGTGTGTGTGTCTGTGTGTCTGTGAACAGCATAACTCAGAAACGAACAGTCGGATAAACACCAAACTTGGTATTTGGGTTCAGTATCTTTCAAGGATGCGACACGAAGGTTTTCAAGAAAATCCCCCCACCCCAGAGTACCCTTTACATGGAAGATTTTTCGAAAATTTTAATTTTCTCAAAAATGGCTCTAACGATTTTGATTAAAATATCATATGTTTAAGATATTTTTATGACAAATAAAATGTATATCTTGAATTTCCTGGGAATGTCTCCAAAAGTATTCTTTATTGTGAACGACTTTTGCATAACTGGTAAACCATAAGAGATAGACAAAAGTTTACTACACAAAAAAATGTAGATCGCGTTAAAATACACAATTTATGTCATATACATTTTTTTAGTTGAGTGAACCATCTTCGAGATATTGCTTGTTATTTCCTTAAATTTTCCAATAATACTTTTTCTCAAATTCGTTATTCAATTTTTATGTCCTGGATATGCAAACAGAATATAATGCGCCACATAGCAACCAGCGCTTAAAATATTTGACTATCGCTTATAACCTACCATGTTCCCCTTGCATCTACAAGAAAATTAGCAATAAGATTGACATCTCGATATCTCGAGTAACATGAAGCATATGGAGAATAAACGTTTGTAAAAATAGTTTGTACAAGAATAGAGAAAGTCATGTGAGTGTAACACATCAGATTTTTCGTAGTAAATTGCGAAGTTACATTAATGCTTTCGCGTCCGACGTATTTTCTACTGATGGTAAAACAGTTCTGTGCAAAATATGTGAGCTATCAGTGAATTACGAAAACAAATATTTTATTTCTCAACATATCACTGTAACCAAACACAAAAATGCACTTCCCAAAGCTAGTGGGAAGAAGATTTCTTTGCTTCCAACGGCAACTGCAACATGGAGTCGAAAATTGCAATTTGCATTCGACTTATGTAAAGCTTTTATTGCTGCCGGAATCCCTTTGTGGAAACTACGGAGTTCTTCATTAAGTCAGTTTGGAGAATTATACGGACGAATCTTTCCCCATTGAGTCAAGTTTGCGAAAATGTTACTTAAGTGAATGTTGCGATGATGTAATGAAAATCATTAAAAATGAAATAATAAATAAAAAGATCTGGATTTCAATCCACCAGACAACTGACCCTACGGGTCGTTTTATTGAACGTTTAGATTGTTAAGACGGTGAATCAATAAATGCATTCCTGCGTACAACAGTGTGTCTGGAAAAAGTTGACTACTATCACACAGTTATTTACCAATTCATTACAGTTTATTGCGGCCTGAAGAAATTCAATACCACGATGTATTACTTTTCATTTCAGACGCTGCACCGAACATAAAAATGGCAGGTACAACTTTAAAAATGCTACGTCCAAACATGCTTTATGTGAGACCTGCGTAGCACATGATTTTCACAGGGTGTCTATAGAGATACGAAGCTAATTTCTGGGCGTGGACAAATTTATTTCCAGTATGAAGAAGATCTGTGTGAAAGCCCGTCAAAGATTAAGCCATTTAAAAACATTGCACCAGATATGCCTACCTCTGCCCCCTGAACCTATCATATTTTATCTAACATAAAAAATCAAGCATTCATCAGATTCCATGTCAAGATTGCCAAGGGTCATATATTGGTAGAACAAAAAGAAATTTAAAAGTACGTTTGAGTGGACATCAGCGAAATATAAAATTAAAACAAATAGATAAATCAGCAGTTGCTAACCATTATTGGACTAGTAGTCATGAAATAGACCGAGGGATAAAACTATTAAAACCTATACAGACTTCTTCACAACCGGAAATTTGGAAACAGATCCACCTCAACATCAAGATTATTTTGAATTTTGAAATACCGCCAACAGACTACTTGATGCAGCATATCCAATCAAATTGCAAGGGAAAAGAAAGAAGACAGATGAGTTCCCAATCCTCACCATAGATGGCGATAACTTCAAGACAACTAGATTACAACCTTTCCCAACAGAGGACAGAAAAATCACCTGCTGCATTACTTCTTGGGGGTCAGGGAAGTGAGCGAGAAGCCAGTCGCCTTCTGATGGGAGAAAGTCTCCCGAAAGCGCTACTCAGAAAACACCAAGCGTGGATATGATGAAAATTAAAATGTAGCGACTCACCATAATTATAATATGATAACATCACGATTATTAATACTTCTGTCAATCATCACAAATAAGGATCTGTTTAGAGTTCTAAGCTCTCCTTATGTTTTATGTATGCATTGAATAATAGCATAATTCCTTTTTTCAAAAACAGTAACGTATTCCCACATAAGAAAAGCCTTTGCACCTTGGCTTAGTTGCATTCCAAGCGAGCTTTGACGTGTTTGCGCTGCTTCGTTGCTCCTTTTTACTCTCTGCTATACTTATAGCAAGTAGAAGAAGTATTGTTCTTCGTCCAAAAATTGGAGATTTCACCGGAAATACATGTTTAGAGGCCCGCGGAATCCAAAACAAGCATTTTTAGAAAAGGTCCGTGTGTTTGTGTCTCTGAACACCATAAACGAAAAGTCCGATAAATACCAAACTTGAATTTAAGTCCATTATCTTCAAAGATGTGACACGAATAGAACATAAAATGGCATAGGCAAATAGAAAATATCATTCTGGTTGAATATAAACTACAAAGTTTTTAACATTTTAAATTACCCTTCACGTGGAAAAATGTTTGATATTATTAATTTTCTCGAAATGGCACTAACGACTTAAATTAAAAAAAATAAA
The DNA here is from genome assembly GCA_030765065.1 of Deroplatys truncata. Classification (NCBI taxonomy): domain Eukaryota; kingdom Metazoa; phylum Arthropoda; class Insecta; order Mantodea; family Mantidae; genus Deroplatys; species Deroplatys truncata. Next base: position 74,473,134 of record CM060976.1, on the reverse strand, counting down.
ATTCATAGCGGTTACCGATTTTCGTGGAGCAGTTGCTGTATTTCGCCATCACATCTACAGTATGCAATAATAAATTGGCTCAACGATGTTGCACTTAACCTAAAATTACAATTTTAATAATCATCCTTAAATGAGGTTCCTTTGTTTGTTTGTTTTTTTTTTATTGATTATTTGATACGTTCTGTCCAATGTGGCAGTTCGCAATTACGGATAGCTGTTATCTTTATTTCAACAATAATTTTTGTATTAAAGATACATATTTACACGACAAGTAAAATATATAGGATCTTGATCTTTCTGGAAGTAGCATGTAAAGTCCTCGTCATTCAAAATGAGTTTTGTATAATTTTGCATAACTGGTAAACATTAAGAAATAGACAAACGCGAACAAGACAGGAAATGTAAAAGTATTTAATACACAATTTATTTCAAGTAACTTCTTTTGTATCATCAGTGATTTCCGAGATATACATTATTATTCTTGGAATTTTTCAATACCTTCTTAACTATTTTAAAGTGCGCACGTTATTCAGTTGTTTGAAATTTCAAGACAATTTAAGGTGACACGCTTTTAAACATCTAGATATCCATGCGTTTTCGACTACCCCCTTCTAATGAACTCATTTGTACAAATATTTATCTCAATAAATGAAGTACGTAGAAAAATAAGCTTCCGAAAAAATAGCTTCTAGAAGATATATTAAATAAACGATGTTGAATAGAGAAAGTCATGTGAGTGTAACATTTCAGATGCTTTGTTATCTGTCTGTTCTGCGTGTTTTGTACACTTTAATGTTTACTATATTGCTTCTGGTATGCATTTTCTGTGCATTTCTATGTATAGTGAATTGACTTAAGGAAAGGCTTTGAGCGGATTAAAAGTTAGGGATCTAAAGGAAACATTCTGATGTGTTGCACTCACATGACTTTCTCTACTCTTGTGCAACTATTTTTACAAATGTTTATTCTCCATGTTAATATAGATAAACATTTGCAGATCTTATTTTTAATCTTATTGTAGGTGCAAGAGGAATATGGTAGGCTTTAAGCCATAGTCAAATATTTGAAGAGCTGGTTGCTATGTGAAGTATTTCATTCTCTTTGCATGTCCAGGACATTAAAAAAAGCAAATAACGAATTCAAATTTCAGAAAACCTGTAAGTATTGGAAAATTCAGACCAATAACAAGGAATATCTTGGAAATGGTTCACTCGACAAAAAAATGTACATAACATAAATTGTGTATTTTAACAGGATCTACATTTTTGTGTGGTAAAATTTTGTCTATCTCTTACGTGTTACAATTATGCGAAGGACATTCAGAATGAACAGGGCTTTTGGAGACATTCCCAGAAAATTTAAGATATACATTTCGTTTGCCATGAAAGTGTATGATATTTTAATCAAACTCGTTAGACATTTTTGAGAAAATCTAAAGTTTCCAAAATTTCTCCATGTGTTCCATGTAAAACGTAGCCTGGGGTGGGGGAGTTTCGTGAAAATCTTCGTGTCGCATCCTTGGATACTAAACTAAAATACTAAGTTTAGTATTTATGCGATTTTTAATTTTTTAGTTATGCTGTTCACAGAGAGACACACACATACACACGGACACGTTTCCAAAAAGGCTTTATTTTGATTCAGGGCACCTCAAAACCATATTTCCGGTGAAATCTCGGTATCGATTTTTTTAGTGGAATGTAATACTTCTACTTACTATGCCTAGTAGGAAAAGTAAAAGGAGTCGAAATAACGGTTAACAGGCCAACTCCTCGTCTAATATACAACAAACAACAAAATAAAAAATCTGATGTGTTACACTCGTATGACTTTCTCTACTCTTGTACAATCTATTTTTACAAACGCTTATTCTCCATATGCTTCATGTTAATCGAGATATCGAGATGCTAATCTTGTTGCTCACTTTCTTGTAGATGCAAGGGGAATTGCTAGGCTTTAAGCCATAGTCAAATACTTTAAGAGCTGGTTGCTATGTGGAGTATTCCATTCTCTTTGTATTACCAGGACAAAAAAATGAATAACGAATTTTCATTTGAGAAAAATAATAAGTATTGGAAAATTTAAGGGAATAGCAAGCAATATCTCGAAAACGGTTCTATCAACAAAACAAATGTATATGACATAAATTGTGAATTTTAACGCCATCCACATTTTTTGTGTAGTACAATTTTGTCTATATCTTATGGTTTACCAGTTATGCAAAAGTCGTTCACAATGAAGAATACTTTTGGAGACATTCCCAGAAAATTCGAGATATACATTTCATTTGTCATGAAAATATCTTAAACATATGATATTTCAATCAAAATCAATAAAGCCATTTATGAGAAAATTCAAATTTTCGAAAACTTTTCCATGTAAAGGGTAATCTGGGCTGGGGGAATTCTCTTGAAAACCTTGATGTTGCATCTCTGGAAGATACTGAACCTAAATACCAAGTTAGGTGTTTATCCGACTGTTCGTTTCTGAGTTATGCTGTTCACAGAGTCGCGCACGGACATGTTTCAAAAAATGCTTTTTTGGATTCAGGGGGTCTCAAAACATACATTTCCGGTGAAATCTCGGTATCGAATTTTTGGGTGGAATACAATACTTCCCCTACTTACTATACGTAGTAGAGAAAGTAAAAAGTAGGGCTTTTAAAAGAGAATTTAAAGTGTACGTATATGAAAGGAACAAATGGATATGTGGCTGTGTGACAACAAACTGACTATTTTGCTTTCGTTATCTGAGTTTGTAAAACATGATGATGAAACTGCTTGCGTAAGCTACGCTGTGGTTTATTTTGTAACAGCCATCAGAGAAGATTAACAAGCATGAAATTGCCAAATACCATATAAATTCTTTAGTTGAAATTAATCTTTTGGGGAAAATTGACATTCGCAGCAATTACACGGCGTAATATCGCCTGAATATCAAAAGGCATAATGAAACTGTGACAAAAAGTGGAAATGTGCTTTAAAAAGCTATACATTGCATCAACTTTTGCGATGCTTTTAAATTAGCACTTCAGATCATGATGAATGTGCAGAATCGTCGAATCCTAGCCTCATAAATTTCACAGCATAGCTTGATGCATCTCTTCTTAATACTGCAAGTTTTTAAAGGAAAGTCCAAAGAAATTCAAAATGATTTGCTGGATTGTATGTTCAGTGTGTGTCAATACCACTTAAGTCTGAAAATAGCTGTTGCAAGTTTCGTGCCTGGATCGTGGACCAAAACTAGTGATTTGTCTCTGTATTTCAAATGATGATTGTTTCTCGCTTCGTTTTTTGTTAATGGGCGGTACGTTGAAAGATTCTGGCACTTTAGCCAGTGTGATTAAGCTTAATATTGGCGAAAGATAGTTATGCAACTTGAAGCCTTCAAAAAATCAATACAACTAAATATAAAATTATAGGACAAGTACAATAAGATACCGTCGCGTATGCAAACATACAGAATAATTCAAAAAATCTAAGAACATGCTCTTTATGGTTATATAGGAATAAGTAATCTAGAATAGGAGGGGACACTTAACACGGCGATCCCAATGGATCTATTGTGCTCCCCTCATCCGGGAGAAACGGATGAGGTGAGTGAACCGTAAGAGGCGAAGGGGCTGCAGAGCAGGCCAACGCACGTCGACAGGGTTCCATAACAGTTCCAGGCTTGACCACGCGGCCACGGGAGGCTCGCTCAGAGATGTCCCTCTAGTGGGACCGGGGAATCATTTCAAAGCGCAAGCCTCTGCGCCATCTGCCCAAAACCGACCGGACCACAGCCCTGGGGTCGAAAGGGAAATAAAATGAGAGAGAAAATTCGTGGTAGAATACACCACTCCAGCATTCGCCTTTGTCAACCAGGGAAAACCACGAAAAACTCCCGGCCAGAGTGGGTGGCCACTGGGAATCGAACCCAGGACCTCACGAATGCGAGCCTCACACGTTACTTCGGAGCCATCTTGCACAGTGAGTAACATAAGGATAATAAAAACAGCAAATATTCGTAAACACTGTTAAATTAGAGGCGAAGAGACACGCCGACTAAGTTGTTGAATATTCGAATGTAGCGGAGGGGCGATCCAGCATGTTGATAACGTTTTTATATGTTCTGTTAAGTTAGGAGAATTTTTCCAAGTTGAGTTGATTTCAGCCGCATGCTCAAGTGTGACGTAAAGAGGACCAATAGAAATTAATTATCAGAAAATTGACGTGAAAAAAATTTAACTGTGAGAATTTTTAGCCAATGATAACAAAGTATCAAATATTATAGAGTGGAAGTGGAAAAACTGGGTATATAAATGGTCATCATACAAAGAAAAGGTCAGCCATTGCCAGTATGGAGATAATAAGCTGCACGTCAGCTTGAATAAGGAAATTTAACGAAAATTAATAGCCGTGAACGGAGATTGTTAACAAGTTACGCGCTTCTCGTCCATTTTATTGCTGCTATAAAATGCTTACGTCCTTGTCAGCGTAAGAAGCTAATAATGGAGTCTACAACGTTATTTGCACTCTGGGAAGATAAGGAAAACTTCTACTACCGTGGTCTTGCTAATAAAAATCATGATTAGGTATCGAGACATCAGCTACAATATTAAAGAACCGCCGTAAATACGACTTACTCGAGTCATTCGCTCTCAACATTGATACAAAAAAGCCATAACAGGAATTGATGTTAATTGAGCATTTTGAAGTATTCACGAAATTGTTAGCGTGATTATTATTATTACTTATTATGTCTTCTTTCTGTTCCAGCCTCATTTGATTCTTCGCAATCTTCCTACACTACTGTTTCTATGTGGTGAATAATAGACTGCTCCGTACAGAATACAATCATCCGACATCCTCTGTTAATGCGACTTCCATTTTGTTTTATATTGTATAACTTTTTTCTCTTCTGGTTCTGTGATGTTTAGTTACGTTCTAATATCTTCGTTTCTAAGTTTATCCACTCTTGTACAGGCCTTAACTGTTTTCCCGCCGGAGGTCCCGGGTTCTATTCACGGCTGTACGCTGGGGATTTTTCTTTAGCCAGTATTATTTCCCGCCCTTCTTAGAGTCTGGAAGTATGAGGGAGTGAGTAAATGTGTGTGTGTGTGTGTGTGTGTGTGTGTGTGTGTGAATTTAATAGAAATATGAGATCCTGAGGGTTAATTGGTTCTTGAGGAACAAAGGATCCCAGCCCCCCCGGAGTGTCTTGGAGACGAACGCCGCATCGTGCCCGAGAACTTCAACGCCGCCTAACCCTGTGTAGAAAATAAATTTAGGAGGTTGCGGTAACCAACAACCAACAACCCTGAGTCACCATTCCAATAGAGGTGCCTCACACTTTCTAAATCCTTTCGGTGATGACGCGACATTTATATCTACGTGTATTCAGTAAAGATTGTTAAATTACAAGCTGATATCCCAGATCCACGGTGGAGCCAGCGTAATGAATGGACATATAAGTAGCGTTCAGTCAATTGTTTGGCAATAATATAGGTACACCTGTTTTATATATTGTTGTGCGCAACAACTTAACTTGATCGTAGCGCTTACAGAAACTCAAATCCAGCAATAACGAGTGCTGTTTTCGAATTTTAGTGACATTCCCAAATTGTTCAACAACTTCTGTTCTGGAAAACGCTGGCAAAAGAAATCTCTCATGTTCCTGCCACAGGATGGAATTTCAAGTGCAGAGCAATGAATACTATGTATGAGTATCGAACACACTAATTGACTTGGAAAATTCCGAGGAAGCAAGTCCAAAGTCTTCAGGGATGCCACCGGCACTTTACTTGGAAAACATCCTATGTCATTCCATGTAATTTCTGAAAGAAAGCGTTGGTGGCAATTTTGCTTACCTACTGCATCGCTGCATTGCGCCAGTTATTGGCAATACAAATAAAAGTATCAATTGCTTTGTTTTACATGAACTGCCCTTTAGATATTATTCAATTTTAAGTCAGTTAAAGCCATTGTGTATAAAAGGTAATAAATAATGTACTTTTCTCTAAAATACAATCCTAAGTCGATATAATGCATGTGACAAAAGCAATCCCCAAAACGTTTGCTGATGAGGTTATATTTTTTCTCTGATTGAGATACTTTAATTTAAAATATAAATGCTGACGCCCATTTAATGAATTTGGCTCAAAAGCTACATCAAATAGCTTTTTGCATTAAACCGTTCCAGTTCTTTATCTATGATAAAACTTTTTAAATGTTCGACGTATTTAAAGCACGGAGAGAAAAGTTTTAAGCGGCATGTGGAACCGATTTAAGGGTGAGAGTGAATTTTACTTTTCCTTGACTAATTATATTTGAACTTGTCGTTTCATGCATAAAACCATTTGTCGAAATCTTCTACAATGTTGAAGAATGTAGTAGAAGGTGCTGGAATAAAAACTTATTCCGTGATTTGTAAGCCATATTTTTTCATGTGATTTAAAGTTTGCTGTTACAACTCTGGTTACTAAAGAGTGAACAGAATAGTTAACATGTGTTTGAGGGAAACTCGATTAGTTAATACGCAGTTGAAGAGAACTTGCCTTTATCATATTACAGTTAAAACTGTGACACATGGAAGTTTTTATATTGAATGTTATTTAACATGAATCATACACTAATAACCCTGAAAACAACAGTACCGGTTTGCCCATATTTGGTGCAATAGTTACTGTTAAGCATATTGGCAAATAATAATTATATCTTCATATCTTTGATAGTCTAGAAGTTGAAAACATCAGTTATAAGCACCTGGCTTCAAGTTATCTACACTTAAACCATATGATAATACAAAGAAGTCACTGATGGTCAGGTAAACGACTGCGGTCTGCAGACGCCAACGGACTTTAGGAGGGATGGGAATGGTTTGTAACCTGAAACCTCACTGTAATGTCCAGTAACAGTTCAACTCCATTTCCTTTCGTCCTGGCTTTAAGGCTTAGAAAATTCCTATGTCCCTGAGCAGTATAAGAATATTTTTGACAATTCTCTTCGTGTAACAAGCATTTGCATTGACAAATTTATTTATGAGCAACTTTGGTGTTAACCAATCACAGCTGTACCTGTAAAATTATGGAAATTAAATGATCGCACCTGATCCGATGATGGACCCCGATGTTACTTAAGCGAAATCTAAGCGCAGATCAAACATGGCCCGTTTTCTATCTGCAGTTGGTTGTATTGCAAATATTTCACTCAAGGAGTAGAAAACAGTTATTGCACGGCTGACCTTCTCAGGGTTCTCGGATCACTAACAGCAAAAGGACCGATGTCTAGGTTGCGAAGGTTGCTGCTTCATGCAATCATTGGTTAGGTGAACAAAACTCAATTAGTTCCCTTACGTGTATCATTTAAAGTTCATACTTATGGACAGTTTCAATTTCACAAATTACTGATTACTTACTGCAATCCAGTACATATTTACTTCCCATAAGTACTTAGTAGCATTCAGTATTAAAGTATTTACTCATCTGTTCAAGCATTAGCTTAAACTTATTAAGTGTGCTAAAACGATGACATGATAAGCATAGTCATATCTAAAGAAAATTACAAATACGTTTACCTGTTCATCAGTAAAGAAGATTTAATGAACCCTGCCCCAATATCCCTTTTCGAACACGAACCTTTATAAACAAAACATTAACCATGCCCCAATAAAAATTGAACCAATGCCTGTCTGACTTTTCAGGCGATGTCGCTAATGTACCATGGCTAGGTTTAAACAAGAGAGATAACATCCCAATGAGGGTACAGTACAGTCTGACCATCAAAACATCAACACAACATAAGTAATGGAATAGCTAGACCTTTACGTTTCTCTTCTTTACAAAACTGTAACACATTGAATATTATTTTTGTACTTTGTGAACTATGACTTCGCGTGGTGGTGCTTGCATTTTGACTTGTTTACGAAACCGTCCACTGTAACTAACAGATTCAACTACTACGCACCGAGAATGGTGACGAAAACGCCTGTCTGTTATGTGTCTGCACGAGCTTCCACTTCCTCCCGCCTGCCCTTATTCCTCAGACAGGTAGTATGTCCCGAGGTACAACACCGTTCCATCCCAACAGTTACTGCTGGTATGGTTAAAAAGACTATGTTGTAATTGCTTGGCAGTAAGAATGAATGCTCCGTCTTAAAGTAAAAATTAGCAAATGACTGTGGGAGAAACTTAAAAGCTAACGTGTTGTACAAAGTCGTACCTCGTTACACACTTTGATACATAAGAAATTATTTGCTGTAGCAGGAATGTCTGTTTTCTTCCTTTTTAATGACAGTGTGTGACCTTGCTATGCCATAGGTGTCATTGAATATGTGTTAATACCTCAATCAGCTTGAATATGTAGTGTTACTAAAACAATTCGTTTAATTTTGAATGAAAGGATTCACAGTTGTTGGTAGTTTAATGGAAGTGAGTCGGCCCACATAGTAGGTGGAAAAGGACTGCTACTGCATATATAGTTTTCGCGCACATAATCGAAGAACGTTTAAGCATACTTATCACTTGGCATTACAGAGTGATGTCTTCTGAAAATGAATCGCCAATTTATTCCGGTTACAGCAATGTTAACCCGAAGAACTATTTAGGAAATTGTGAATTTCATATTGTTTGTCTTTCTTCGGATTATCGCAGGGTAATGAGGGTATTGTACCTATACCTCACAAGAGGGCGCCCCCGGAAGGGAGGAGGAGCTGAGAAGAGACACCGGTCGACCGGAACTAGGAATGACGACGCAGCATTGACAGGATTGCTACAGTTTCCAAATTGAGACATATCGACAGACAGACAAGCAGACCGGGGACTCCCGTCCCACACATTTTCCAACACACTGCTCCGAAAGGGCAGTCTGTATACCACGGTAACCAGCCGTGAGAAAGCTCCACAGAAGGTATGATTTTCCCTGCCACGCCGCAACGAAACACCACCCAAATCTGAAGCAGACCTAACGGAGTGAAGGATAAATTAAAGTATGAATAGAACGAAATTGAGAGACAGGAAATTCGGAGGCTGAAAAAAGCCGTTCCAGCTTTCGCCCGAGAACCCGGGAAGAAAACCCGAAAAAACATGGGTAAATGGGCGGTCGCCGGGAATCGAACTCGGCACCTCCCGATTGCGAGTTGCACGCATTAACGCGGCACTACCTCTCTTGATATTATTTATGTTTGTTTCATTGTTTAAATGACATTCCTAAATATCCTTTCACCAGTTCTAGCCTCGGTGAGAACGATATTCTTTAATAATAATGGAAGGAACTGCTTAGCACACTGTAACATGAAGGGTCTGTTCGAAGTTGCCAACTGCTAAGTTTGACAATAGCTTTATGTTTGTCGCACTCGTCTGCTAAATGTGTAAATGATTTAGCGCGCGTTTCAGACGACTTATTGGGAAAGAGAAAAAAATACCAGTGGTATATACTTTTTTTCAATCGCCCATGGACTATAAAAATTTGGTGAAATATTTTTGGACTACTCTTAAAGGTACCATCAACGAATATTATATCCATTCGAAATTAAAGAAACGAATTACTTTTAGTTGTGAATTCCACTATACCATTATCTTTATAAATACAAACATTTCACTGTTATTCGTCGTAACTTGTAGTGATTCGAATGCAACATGAATCTCTGGTAGACTTTGTGGTAACTTATAATGCATGAGATAATGGTAAACGAGAGATAATCTATATGAGAGATAATCGTATATGCAGATAATGTACGTACTCGCACATAAGGTTCCATCAAATAATAAGGATTATCAACAGTTTTTGGTTTCAATGTGTTATCAAGTTTCTGTCTATTTAGAGAACTTTTAAGTACCTTTGTTATGCTTGTGGTTTATAACACTCCTTATCACTTCTCGCTTAACATTCATTTTAGGGAAACATTTGTATTCCGTCTTTAAAAATGCAGCGTTGTACAGGGTTTCTTGAAAACTAGCCCGTTGCCACGCACAACGTGTCGTTCTCCGTGGTCTAGGGGTAATATGCTAGCCTCTATTCCAGAAATTGCCGATTCAAACCCGGTGAAGGGCGATGATTTTTTACCACCTATAAACCTTAGAATTACTGCCTTCGGAAGGGAAGTAAATCCGAGGTCCCCTGCCGTAGATTTGCGGTACGTAAAAGAATCTCAAGCCTAATAAAAAGACCTCTTGAGTAAAATTTCTCGGTCTTTCACACCCAATATAGAATGGGACGCTAAGAACCATAGTAGTTAAAGAGCATCCATAAATATAACTCAGTTTATTTACACACACAACGTTGTCCCTCGTTCACTGTACATAACACAATCAATAACGCAAGAGCTCATTCTAGCAGGCAGCAAGGCTGTCGACCGTTGTGCACCATTTTCTCTCTAACTGCATGCTTTAACTGACCCGAGAAAGACAGGCAGACCTATACAGATGCAAAATAGAAATAAAAAAAAATCCTGCAATAGGCCATCCTGGTACTGTGTTTCCTACACCAGGACGAGTATTCCAAATTTGTGATTTATTTAAGGCTTCTTTTATTTTATACATTATTATTGTACAGATTTATTCTTATATTCTATTAAACAAAAATAAAATGAATAAAATAAAGATAATAAACTAAACATCCGAAACATAATTATTATAATTGAAATTTAAATCAAATGTATGTTCAACTACTGTTACTGGAAGCCGGCAACATAAAATAACTGGTATCCAGCTATTACCAATTTCTTGTAAATAAATAGTAAATTAAACAGGATAAATGTAACAAAATATTCCGTACTAATCTAAACAACATTGTAACCGCTGGTATCCAGTCTCCAAATTGCTGGTTTATATACTTTTATATAATATGTTCATTTTCAACTAATGATAGAAGTTTTTATAATAATTATTTTGTATATCTTCATATCAAAGCTCAAAGTTCTAACTGCTATATTATTTATCCCTTATAATAATATTTTTATAAGTTCATATGTAAATTATAGATTCCAACTGCTATTTTTTATTTATTCTTTCTATACTACTTACATACAACTTTCCTCAAAGTGTACCTTAAATAAATTTCAGTACTTAATAATTCACTCACTCTGGATTAAATTTATATTTCCTTTTTTCTTTTATCGTACACTCACATAATTTCTTTATAATTTTTCACTTCAGTTTACGCAAGAATCACTGTATTTATCACTCTTCTATTAAACTATTACTTCACGTTCTCATTAAAATATATTTCACTTCACTTACCTCTTCATTCACTTTATCTCCACTTACCACGATTTTTTACTCCACCTTCCCTAGACGCCATCTTCTTCCTCTCGCTCAAAACCATAACTCTAACTCCTCCATTCACCACCTCCCAGTCCAGACTTCCACTCCTATCTGCTATCAGCTCCTCCCCTTGATAATCATCCTCCTCGCCCATTGTCCTCGCCCGTTATCCTCCATCTCCCTCTTCACTTCTTCTTTTTCCTCCTCTTCGATTCTCCTTCATTTTCAATAATTTCCTCCTTTTCTCTGCCCACTTTTCTACCTGGTATTAGCCAGAACTATTTCCTTCATTTAAAGTATTATTTTCTACTCTTTCATCACTTTATACTCCGATTTCTAAAGTATGATTATCGTATCAGATGCTTGTATCAGTGTCTCTGCTACACGTGGACTTGAATTCTCTCCTATTTTCTTATTTTTTCATTAATTGCTGGTACTAATGTTAGAATATCATCTTGTTCAACATCTTAGCTGTTTTGCTAAGTTTGTTAGCTAATATGTTGTGTTGTATGTATAAATTTTTCTTTCTAAAAATTTGTGCTGTTTAAAACTTGCCTTTCTTGTATTGTCTCATTATAATAATCTATACATTCAAACAATACATGCTTCGGAGTTCCTTGCTGATTGTAATAATTACATATGTCGTTCCGTGTTTTATTAATTTTCTTCCAATATGTTTTATAGGGTCCATGTCCGGTTACATAATACATTAATCCCATTGTTAGTTGGATATGCTGTAATTTTAATCGTTCCAAAATGTTAAACAAATAAAAGGTTCTCCTTTCTGTATCAATACTTTTCCATCGTTACCGCCAATTTAACTTTAAATTATGTTTTATTTCGTTATGGTTTTGCATATTTTCACAATTATATCCTTAAGCTTATCTAATTCACCTTTTTAACCAAAAAAATTGCATCCCTCAATTTTATCGCTAAATTTATCGGCGAGATTCCTACTTAAACTAACAGTGTCGTTGTAGGTGTAGTGTTGACTATCCCTGTAAATCTTAGTACAATTTTGTTGTGTTCTTCTTAGTTTGGTTTTCATTGGTACATCATGCATTTGAAATTCCCATACGCCTACTTTATACGTCATAATAGTTGCAAAAATAATAATATTGTTATATGTAGTAATCATGCTTAATGGAATTTTGAAATTTGATTGAATGATTCTGGCTAATTTCATGGTTATAGTTTCAGATTTATTTCCAATGTATTCTGTTTGCTTTCTGAAATTCAATTTTCGTCTAAAAATATTCCCAAATGTTTTACCTCTTTCCATCTTTTAATGTTCTGATTATCAAATTTAACTGTTGGGTCTCTTTTCAATTTTCCATTTAAGATTATGCAGCATGGCTTTGCGGGGGATATTTGTAATTTTGATGTGTTCACCAATTATTTAATTACCCGTACAGCGCAGTCCTTCCGCTAGCCTCGCTAGACATAAAAGCACAAGGAAGCCACCGGAACCAAGCAGCGCTTACGAAGTTTGCGAACCCCGGCAATACGAAAAGCGAAGCCGTAACGAATGCCGAAGAGAAGAAACAAACACAAGACAATATAGTGTATTATGCAACGAGACTATAATGGTATTAATTAAAACGCGAGTATTACTATTAACCGAGGTCTCTTCGCTCGCTCGGTTAATAATTATCATGAGCGTTTTAATCACCATTATAGTAAAGTTTCATACGACTGTTTATACTCGACCATGTATCTAAATTAAAGGTTTTATAAGTATTCGTTTCTGGTTTGAGTGATGTGTTACAGTCGTCATTCCTCTATCTATGGTTACAATACAATGACCTTGTAGCACCTGTGGCTAACAAAGTTGCTAGCGTTGTGAGACGTACTACGCAGAATAAGCGATACTTGCGCTTTCACAATGTTACGTGGCCACTTATGATTGGTGGAATACCAATAATTTAATGAACATTACTGTTCATTAAAGTATTGCTACCAGTCGTATAAATACTACATTTTGACACGGTCGAGCATAAAGGAAATTTAAAGGCTAACACAGCTTTAGAAAAAGCTGGACCCAGAAACTATCTCCCAATATTAGCAAAACTAAAAATGTAAAATATAACTTTGACCGGCTTTATTTTATAAAAATCATACCACACCAAAATCCCCCTTCACAAACAATACCAAAGCAACAAGCAAGACAAAAAACACAAAATAAAAACAATACTCATTAAATTAATGATAAAAGCACAACTTCCAACGTTTTAAAACAAAGCAATTAGTCGAGCATTAACTAAGTAATCAAAATCTAACTTTCAAGCGATAAGTGAAAAGGCAAAATTTTCATGAATGTATTAATAAAGCTTAACGTTCTTAAGGTATTTTAATAACGAAGCCCAAATACTTTAACTGGCAAAGACCCTGAAGCCAAAATCAATATTCACATAACTTTAAAGTAAAAACTAGAAATTAAAAATTCAAAAAACCAGAACACAAGAAATACCTAATCTTCACAAATAGTTGTTTCTTTTTTTAATAACTCAATACACATGCGGCATTGATCTAATAATCATAAATATGACTACAAGGCACGAGGAAGCAATGTGCTTGCTCTAAATTAGAAGCTTAATTAAAAGATATAATAATCCATAAGTATCAGCGCAAAATCGCTCAACCAATCCAAGTAATAAGTTGGTCCGAGTGCCTAACCACAAAATTCCTGAAACAACTATATTAATAATTCAGCTGGAAAAGGAAGATTATTTAAACCTAAGCAAAATGAACACTTTACACAAAGCAAAAATAAAACTACAGCAAACACATGCACTAAAAGGCAAATACTTTAGCAACCGGTGTTAAAACCTTCTAAAGTTATTTCAACCAGAGCAACTTAAGCCTGAAACAGCCATGCACCCACAAACAAGGTGGTCGAAAATGGCAAAAGGCCTCGATTGATAAAGGGAGCACAACTGTAGCAGTCAAAATTAATTTAACCGATCCATTTAAAGCAAACTATTTTGACCAATAGTGCATCTATTACATTTTCCACTTTTACAACCAGAAAAACTTAAACAATTATCCAAACACTATTCCATTCACGAAATAATAAATGGTGTTATAAATAACAGGCCGAAATCTAGCTCGAAAGGAAACAAAGGAAACGCTTTCGCTAAATCGTAACAAGTCCGTTTTATATCCAGATCAAATTGGCGAAAGCTACCATAATTCATTTTCCATATCATTAATATTCCAATATATTGGGGAAAAACAAAATTTAACAAATGTGAAATAATACAAACGAAAATTATATAATAAATATTTTGTCAAAAAGGACAGGCACAATTATATACTACACATAAACACCAGATGCATTTGAGTTCCTGTAAGAACCAGGTTTACGATACCAGCAGCATTAAGAGCAATAGCAAAAGTTTAATAAATTTTGCAAATCTCTTTAATACATTAAACTGCAAACTTCCCATAAATACTTTAAAATTAAGCCTTACCATAAAAGCCCATTTGGCATAAAAATGCCCCAAACACAAAGGCTATTTAATAATTACCACTCATGAGAATTGCAGTAGTTGCAACCCAACGTATGGGAGCCAAACTTGAAGGGGTTTAATTGTTGTAGTGGCTACACCACGTTTAAGCACTAATTTGAAGCTTTTTTACACCACGCACGTAATGGATGCCAATTTACGGGAGATTGTTTCTAGGAGTGTTCGCCCCATGTACGGTACAAAGTTTCCGGTGGCCTTCGCCCCACGTTTACTTTATGTGTAATAACTAGTTTAATGTTATTTATTTAAATATCATATATGTATGCCTCGGCTGTGTCATTGGTATTTTTAGAGCACGTATCTCTTGGCAGGGCTGGTACGGCTAAAAAATGAAGGCTTACACAAATTATAATTGCATTGTACCTATTTTTTATTAAACCTTCACACGATTTAAGTGACGCTTCTCTGATGTATCCTATTATAGAGCTGTAAGATTATTGTTAAATGCACTTTTTAACACGTAACATTTATATTATTCTCACCGCAATAATTTTTCATGTGTCACACTGAACCAGTTCCAATTCGAACAGCTTGGTTACGCTTCCTTGTAGCGTCTACCGCTTGAATTTGTACAATTTCTCTATTTCTAGTCTCTGATTGGCTAATCCTACTCCAATAGAATACTTTTATTTAACTTAATGCTTTTTTCTAGTTTTTGATTGGCTATTTATAAACTGTTTTAAATATTACATTATTATTGTTCCAAGAATTATTAGTAGCCTTTTTAAACTTTCTAATTTATTATTGCCTCAAGGTTACCTCATTGTTAACAACTTTCGGCTTCTACTTTGTAATTTTGTTTGCTACGGAAAGCAATTTGCTTCTATTCTCACAGCTCCTACATTGTTAAACTACGTAATACATTTACATCACATTTTATACATGTACATAATGATATAAACTTAATACAATGACTGTAATATACACTTTATATATTGCATTATACACATATTATTTAAGGCGGGCTGTTATTATTTTGTATATTATATAATTAGATTGATTTCATTTAACTGATAAAAATACTGCCTCAGAATCCTATAGAGCAGCAAAATTTATAGTTAACATGATAAAATAAAAATGCTATGCCATACATGACCTATTTAACTGTTGCGTCTGTGGAATCTAGAAAAGAGAGAAATAAGCCCCAACATACTAAAAACTCTGTGCATAAAATTGAGAACCAGTTTCTTACAATTGCCTGCGAACATAATACTTTATGTATTCTGTTCAATCTCCAATCACCCCCAACCAAAATATTTATAAGCTGAGAACAAAAGCCTACCTTTATTTATACAGAAGTGGCAAAGATCCTTCATAAAACGTACCGGAAATGACTCCGCCAGCAGAGTTTTGAAAAATAAACTAGTCTTTTGACTAGCAAATATGGGGCCATATAAATGGAAATTCTTAAATGCCACAAATACTTGCAAGCATACAAAGAATACTTATGAGCGATTCCACTTCGGGACGAAATTCAGCAAACACATACACAGAGTCTATCTGCGAACTCCACCGTACCTACGTGCCTAGAGTGCGCGGCCGGCAGCCTGCATCTAGCCAAACCGAAACCACGGCCACCATGCATGGCGCAAATAAAACACCGGAGCGGCAGATAGATAAACATGAGGTACAGACAGGAGACGCAAGTGACAGGCTGTACAAACAACACAATAATATACATCCAATAAAATTATCAGCACATTAGGTACAACCGAATAAGTTCATAAACAACGCAGTACAGAATGCAGGCTTACCAACTTCGATACCATCTTCGTTGGGACAGAGATGGTTAGCAGTCAAAGAAAGGTTCAACGGAGCTGTATCATTCTTTGTCATTCGAAAAGCTACTGAGAGTTAAAAGCATACTTCCTTGGAGGCTGTTTTTCATTTGAAACAAAATGCTGTGTGTTAAGCTCACTACAGAAAGTCGGTAATTTTAACGTTAACTAATAGCAATGTAATAAAGCAGCGCTGCTGAAGGTTTTGCTGCCCATGGTTTCTAAGCAAACAACATTAATGACAGAGAATCAAAGCATATGATGAAATTTCAACAACAGTAGTCAAAGGTTAAGAAGCATAGTCAATCAACGTTGTGCAAGCAATGTATGTTTTTACGAAAATTCATTAGTATTCCTTGCACAATACAGTTTTTGCTAAACCGAATAAGCACCAGGCAAGAAAAAGTGGAGCAAATCTTTCTTCGGAACCTTTATATAATAACTTCTTTTTTACTTTCTCTACTACGTATAGTAAGTAGGGGAAGTATTGCATTCCACCCAAAAATTCGATACCGAGATTTCACCGGAAATACATGTTTTGAGACTCGCTGAATCCAAAAAAAGCATTTTTGGAAACATGTCCGTGTGTGTGTCTGTCTGTGTGTCTGTGTGTCTGTGTGTCTGTGTGTCTGTGAACAGCATAACTCAGAAACGAACAGTCGTATAAACACCAAACTTGGTATTTAGGTTCAGTATCTTCCAGAGATGCGACACGAAGGTTTTCAAGAAAATCCCCCCACTCGAGACTACCCTTTACATGGAACATTTTTCGAAAATTTTAATTTTCTCAAAAATGGCTCTAACGATTTTGATTAAAATATCATATGTTTAAGATAATGTCGTGCGAAATGAAATGTATATCTCGAATTTTCTGGGAATGTCTCCAAAAGTATTCTTCATTGTGAGCGACTTTTGCATAACTGGTAAACCATAAGAGATAGACAAAACTTTACTACACAAAAAATGTAGAGCGTGTTAAAATACGCAACTTATGTCATATACATTTCTTTTGTTGAGTGAACCGTCTTCGAGATATTGCTTGTTATTTCCTTAAATTTTCCAATACTTATACTTTTTCTCAAATTCGTTACTCATTTTTTTATGTCCTGGACATGCAAAGAGAATGGAATGCGCCACATAGCAACCAGCGTTAAAATATTTGACTATCACTTAAAACCTACCATATTCCCCTTGCATCTACAAGAAAATTACCAATAAGATTGACATCTCGATATCTCGATTAACATGAAGCATATGGAGAATAGGCGTTTGTAAAAATAGATTGTACAAGAGCAGAGAAAGTCATGTGAGTGTAACACATCAGATTTTTTCAGATAGAAATCGCTTCCAGGGTCAATATTGCTTTGCTTCTGTGCAAATAGATAACTACTTTAGTGATTTTAAATTGCTGACTCATTATGTTACCTCTATGCATACCGAATTTCATTGAATGGGATTTCTAAAGGAATCTGAAGTAGCATCCACCATATAGTCCAGATATGGCTTCAAATAGCTTTTCCTTTGTCCGATTCTTGAGGAAAAACAAAAGGGCCACATATAAGAAAGAAGCCTTTGGAAAATATTAGAGTAATACCCAGAAGCATGGCACGGTTGCTTACATGATTGGTTCTGAAGGATACAGTTTTGCATCAAGAATGGGGAAAAACAAAAGAAATGAGTGGGGGTGGTGGGTTAAGGCATTTTGCCTTGTAAAATCCCGAAAGTTAATAGTATCAGAAGCTACAACAGCTTAGTTTTCTTTTTGAAGTAAACATCGACTTGAAATTGAATAAAATTTTCAGCGTGCTGAGGTTAAAAGCTTGAAGACCGCTCAGAAATATCCGAAGAACGTATTCTTAAGAAACTAACCAAAAAGCCGTGTAATGTAAATGCGAATATGGAAGACACTACTTCAGGTAGAAACATCCTTTGAAGGTGCGAGTTTAAAGTTGCTTTGATACAAGCGACGTATCTCGTGAAGGTATTTTGGTTTCACGCTCTAATAGTCAGTTCTGTGATACCCTCTGCTCGCCGCTCAACTGAGAATGCGCACGCGCACAGTGTAAACGGATCTCTTGTGGATTAAGCTAAGGCAAATATGAAAAAAAAAAAAACTATATGCACGTGTAGAAAACCTTAATTAGGTGGTCGTACAAAAGGTCAATTAACAATAACAATAGCTATTTTTACGATATCAAAAGTTTTGCTAAGGCTTCAGACATCTTCATAGTTAGATTTAAATAAGATGGTTAAAATAAATAGTGAAGTATAACTATTCAAGAGGAGCTTAATGTGTGAAACAGTTGTTTCCGCAATCTTTAGGCTAAGTACTTAGTTTTTGTTTATAGTAACCTCTTATTATTTGCATCAACGCTGTAACGTTTGTGTATGTTTAACGATTTCTGAGTTATTGAAGTTATTTTGAATTTTTTTTTCTCAAAAAATGTATATTACCACAAAAGCTGAACTACATGCCTGAAAAACTATAGCAAGTAATTTCACAACAAAATCGTAGTTTAAATATTGAAATGTGAATTATCTACAAAAATATTGGATTTGAAAGGTATTAATTTCAGCATGAGCCGCGAATGTTTGGAAATTGGAAGCTATCACATACTCCTGATACCTATGCTTAAAGGACACTATGGAAATTTCTATACGTCACTTGACTAATGGATGGGACCCTAACTTGGTATATATAAAGAAAAAGGCACGAAAATATATTCTATGCCCATCGCTTTATATACATCCTTTTATTTCAATAAAATTTAACAACTATGCATGTGCATATCTGTATGGCTTGGATTAATGTCTCTTTAAGAACTCTCGGCTTGTTAAATTACGACTATCCTTAACTCTCACACAATGTAACTTTCACCATTTAGCTGTCTATAATGTTTACAAAGGATTTATAAATATTACTGACTTATAAATCTTCACAGCTTTAACAATCTATAAACCTCTGCAATTTTACAATCTATAAAACTTTGCTTCTTCTGAAATACTTTGAAATAAAGCCTTTACTGGTTTGACACTCCTAAATTAACTATTTCTTCTAACAATTTAAATATCGCTGTGTTCAAATTTATTCGATATCATTTTGCTTTCAGTTTATAATACAACAAAAATATTTACTTAATTTATTTACAACAAAAAGAATAAATATAATTTTTTTATTAATTTCAGGTTATATTGAATTGCACAATAATAATTTTACATTATAGAATAATTTTTTTTGTTGAATGTGATATATACTTTTAATACCGAAGTATTCTCTCCCTACTATCGCCTACCACCTTGCACAACATGCCCTTAAATATAGTTTTGAAAGCTTTATTTATCAAACATTGTTAAAAGGTTGAAAATTTAGACAAGTCCGAAATGATTTGCGTGGGCCGGTTACACCTTTTAGCCTGCGCGTGTCGCTAGCGAAGTTTTCAGCTGCCCTATGTGTTGCTATCTCTCCTCTCTCAACCTGCTGGGAGCACGCTTTCATCGGTGTTTCCTTCGCTGGCCGCTAGAGCTGTCGCCAAGTAATTGCCTCAGACCTTGACCAGTCACCAACCTATACCTTTTTCACTATAAGCCGAAAGGAGAAGAAAACAACTTAAATGTATTACTCCGCCGAGCACATGGCAGCACCACGTGGAGGGTGACGGGAACTAAGACCCGTGAGAGGAAATTGCTTCAGACAGAATGCGAATACAATATACTGCACAGCTTGGGAATCACTAGCTTTTAAACATTGTATGTCTTATTTTCCTATATTTTGCTTACATTCTAAACTTCTAACACACAATACTAAGAGTAGACAAACAAAAGTTGTACCTGAACAGTTCGGCATCTGTGATTAAAGGCACTGGATTAAATTGTTCTTAACTTCAGGCTTTAGAAATCATTCATTTAATAACTAATATCACTATACCACTTTTGCCTTAACTTTTTATGAGTCAACAAGTTAAATAACGATTAGCACTATAGGTTAGAAAACAAACGGAACCAAGCTATCCGAGTAACAATTCTGTATCACTAACAAAGAGGTTCAATTATTGCTAAGCAATGGCCAACCATATTTATTGTCGATTTAAGGTGGGTACTTTTCACAGAA
The DNA here is from genome assembly GCA_030765065.1 of Deroplatys truncata. Taxonomy (NCBI): domain Eukaryota; kingdom Metazoa; phylum Arthropoda; class Insecta; order Mantodea; family Mantidae; genus Deroplatys; species Deroplatys truncata. Next base: position 74,452,476 of record CM060976.1, on the reverse strand, counting down.
TTTGTTAAAAGGATTTAACACAATTGTTTTCTTTCCATTTTCCTCGTTTATGTTTTCTACAGTGGCAGAAGATTCTCAGCAGAGAACTGCAGAGCCTGCGCATAGCCTCTTAAACCCTCTGCTATAACAGTTTATTTAGCTATAGGTGAATCTGGACAAACACATTTAGTTTCATAAATTTAACTGTTACAATAATGAGTGTTTTAAATTTCTCTGCACGAGAATAACCACAAAATGTTATGATATGAACCGAACTGTTTTTTTTGTAGAGGAAGAGACGACATGCTAAGCGGTAAAGGTTGTAGTTTGTCCATCAGCCAATGAGGCGCTGTCTTGTCACGTGGTTTTGGTTACTTCTCCTTTCAGCTTACAGTGAAAAAGTATAGCTCTTATTAGCTCACGATGACGTACACATGTTGTCTTGAGCTGCAAGAGAGGTGGGATGAGGAGCGCCAAAACGGCTCAAGCAAAACTCGATCGCAATAGTATTGCACTTCGCTGGGTTGACTTTCGCGTGTATTCAAATGCCGGTTTCCGCAAGATCCAGATCAATAATATCGAGTTCGACTAGTCTCTTTATGATATATTCTGCTTTTTATTCTGAAAATATCTACTGTACTGAAATTGGAGCTCTGTAGGATTTCTTCTGTCTTTACTACGACTCATTATGAGGAAGTATTGCATTCCACCCAAAAATTCGATACCGAGATTTCAGCAGAAATATATGTTTTAAGGCCCCTGAATCCAAATAAAACCTTTTTGGAAATATGTCCGTGTGTGTGCCTGTGAACAGTATAACTCAAAAACAAAAAGTCGGATAAATACCAAACTTGGTATTTTGCTCAATACCTTCAAGGATGCAATACAAAAATCCCCCACCCCAAATTATCTTTTACATAGAACATTTTTCGAAATGTTTGACTTTCTAAAGAATGGTTCTAAAATTTTTATTAAAATACTATAGGAAATATATTTGCATGACAAATAAAGTGTATATCTTGAATTTCCTGGCAATAGCATACGAAGTCCTCTTCATTCGGAAGGAATTTTGTATAATCCTGTATAAACTTGTAAACGTTAAGCAATAGACGAAAAGTAACACACAAAAAATCTAGATCTCTTTAACGTACAGATTTGAAATAACTTTTTTATGGAATAAGCCATTCCGGAGATATCCGTTATTAATGGCACGAGTTGTTCATCATCTTGTCATTCTTTTTAAAGCTCTTCGATTTTCAGTTATATATATTCATTTTGAGCCAATTTTCCTCCCCCGCCACAACTTATATCTCGAAGATGCAAACCTCATCGGTGCAACATCTTGCTTTCAAACCGTTGCTACGCGTTGACGAAAACAGCGACGAGGATCTCGCTACGTCAACGCTATTGGCCGATAGTCGGCCAATCCTAGGGAAATCCTAGTGAGTATTACAACTCAGAAACCAAGAATTTCGGGAGACATGTTGTAATGGACTTTTTTATTGTCTTCATATGGGAATGCATGCCTGAAATGATGCCCTCTATTTTTGTAACATCCTGTATATTCCTTACGTTACAATTTTTCTTTAATTTATTTGTCTTGTAATAGTTCCATAATGTACAGTTTGTGTATTTTCTTAGCAATAAATTTAAGATATCCAATCTTCACATCACTATTTAACAACAAGCGGTCGTAATGATTCTTTTCCACCGTAATTGGAAACATCACTCTTTTCATGAATCACACACACTCTGCGTTTGTGGTTTTTCAATTTAGTTACATGTACAGTTTTCACTATGCAGTATGTTTTATGTAAGAATTTTTAGTCTTCATTCAAGAAATAAAATTTAATTTTGATTTACAATTTTAAACGTATATAAACAATGTTCTCTTCGCTTGTTTTCATTTTCCCCCTACACTCTCTAAAATAGCTATAGGCTGAGTTTCAAGATTTATCGCCAAAACATGCTTAGAATGTATATTTTTACGAAGCCGAAATATGCCACTCCTAAAATAAATTTCTCCTTACCGCGTGCTCTCGCTGGCCCGTTTCCTCGGTGCCTGGCTGTGTTATTCTCGTGTAAACGGCTGACTCCCCGGAGGCGGGTGGTTAGTTTCACTTCTCGCCATACCTATCAGTGCTGCAGTCCTAACATTGGCCGGACTATCGGCCATAGCGTTGACGCAGCGAGAGCCATGTCGCCGTCTTTATCAACGCGTAGCAACGGATTCCAAACAAGATGTTGCACCAATGAGGTTTACGTCTCCGAGGCATAAGGTGTGGCGAGGGAGGCAAATTGGTTCAAAATGAATGTATATAAATAATCTGACTCAACTAGTATGATGTTTACATTAAATTAGTTTTTATCAAACAACATAAAACGTTATGTTCCAGTGATGTTGTAAATAACTGTTATGAATGAAGTGAACAGAAAGTGACTGAAAAACTGGCGAACATTTCTACACATTAAACTTTAATATATTATTTTTGTTGAGGATTAGATTACTTTGTTGAACCTACAAAACAGTTTGCAAGCACAATATAGTGTCTAACCAACATTGCAAATGAAGTTGTAATTGACAGAAGTATTTTTGATTGTGATGTTATCATATTATAATTATAGTGAGTCGTTACATATTAATTCTCATCACACCTGCGCTTGGTGTTATCAAGACTACTTGATGCAGCTTATCCATTCAAATTACAAGAGAGAAGAAAGAAGACAGATGAGTTCCCAATCTTCACTACAGATGGCAGCAAACTCAAGACCACTAGATCACAACTTTTCCCAGCATAGGGCAGAAAAATCGTCTACTGAATTATTTCTTAGGGGACAGGGGAGTGAACGAGAAGCCAGTCGACTCGAGCTGAAGATGGGGGAAACACGTCTCCCGAAAGAGCTACTCAGATAACACCAAGCGCAGATGTGATGAGAATCAATATGTAACGACTTACTATAATTATAATTGCAAATTAATATAATCTGGAAATATCTACTAAAAAAAAGATCTGTTTTGAAGTGGGTTCTTACATTCCATGTACCAAAGATTATTTCATTATACTTAGCTTGATTTCGATTACCGTTAATCCTTCCATTCGGAGGCTTGATTAAGGGGTTTTAACAACCTTTTTTCAGGGGTTATGTTGTTAGCCTATCGACCTAACACACCCTGGAGGATCGGGATTCCTATTTATCTTCGGAGTCGAGGCTATACACCAGCACTGGGTGACCATTTTAGTCACCTTCTACAACACGCATGGTCTAAGTTTGGACTTTTCTTTAACCCCGGTCACCACACGGGGGAAGAATTTGTTACATCCTGATTAATTATATCGACTTGCTCTTTAAACGCTTGATTGTTGCCTCAGCTAACAAAGTCTGTATTATTGTTATATCATTTATTAGAACGTTACTTCAAATGGATGGAAAAATTAGTTTCACAAGAATAGTCTGTTTAATGTGGACAGAGAACATCCAAGGAGTATTATGATATCAAGATATACTTTCTTTATGGTACTTTAGCTACAGTAAGTAGGTGAAGTATTATATCTATTTTACCCAAAAATTCAATACCGGTATTCCACGGAAATGCACACTTTCCGGCTCCCTTATAAAATATAAAATATAAAAAGTGTGTATTTCTGTCAATCTGACTTTGAACAGCAGAATTCAAAACCGAAAAGATTACTTAAATACCAAACTTGGTATTAAGTTCAGTATGTTCAGTATCTTAAGCTTTTCGGGTAACTGCCCTTCCTCAGACTACCCTTTATATGAAAGCATTTCGTTATATATGATTTGCTCAAAAATATTTCTAACGATCTTGATTAAAGTACTACATGTTTTAGAACATCTGACCGGCAAATAAAATGTAACTCTTGAGTTTTCTGGGAATAACCTAAGAAGTCCCTTTATTCTGAATTACTTTTGCATAATTGGTAAATCGTAAGAGATAGAGGCTTTCTACTCAAGCTGTAGATCTCGTTAAAGCACACAGCTTATGTAAATAAAACGTTTGTAATGTTAACCATTTCCGAGATATTCCTTGTTATTAGTTTAAATGTTTAAATGCTATTGGTCTTCTCGAGTGATGAATCCCTATTCCTTTTTTTTCCTCATGGTCGTGTAAAGAGCATGGAATTTCAAAGTCATCAACATAAAAATAATCTGGTTTTGGCTTTAGCCTGCTGCATCCACCTACCGACCTACAACCAAATGTGTAAATGTACATTGAAAGTTTATCTCAACGAGAATTAGATACAAGAATAAGGTTTTGTAAGAGTAGTCTGTAGAAGAGTAGCAAAGGCCATATGAATGTAATCGATTAGATTTTTTCTTGCAAAGTTCTTAACAATATACACCATTTGCTTTTCGTTATGTTTCACTAAACACATTACCCCTTATTTCGCTTGTTTTTGCTGAGCTCTGAATTAGAAAGCTTATACCACAATCCGCTATGTAATCACCGTTCGTCAGCCACGATCAATGTCAATTAGACAATAATACTTGGACAATGGAATGGTCTCCTGGAATGGTCTGTGAGGAAGCATTTGAGCTCGGGACAGAGGTCAACCTTCTCCATTTGGCAATTCTGGATCGTATTGTATTGCCGGTTGTGTGGTGCAGATTAAAGCAAAAAAGATATTCCACCAGTTCTAGACACACAGAGAGTAGTGTAATCTGCATTTGACCCATAATATACACATTATTGTTAAGAGGATGTACCCAAATATAACATTTGGAACTAATACACTAGAAGTGTAACTTTTTAGGCATGTAGGAATATTGAAGTATGTTATCTTACTACGATTTCACATGTATAGTTGTCCTCCGTGGAGTAGTGGTTACCATGCTAGCCTCTAGTTCCCGAGGCCGCGAGTTCAAACTCGCTGGTGGACATGGTTTTTTTCGGGGTAAAACTCCTTAACATGGCTTCCTTCGGAAGAGAAGTAAAGCCGGTGGTCCCATGTCGTAGATTTACGGCACGTAAAAGTACCTCAAGCCTGATAAAGAGGCCTCTGAGCAAAATTTCTGATCTTTCACGCCAAATATGGAATGGAACACTAAGAGCCTCAGCGGCTAAAGAGCGTCCATAAATAAAACTCAATTTAATTTTTAATTTATGTGTATAACTTTTACGCCTACATGTTCATTATACGCTTATTTTTACTTTCGGTACCACAAAAATAGTAAGTAGAGAACGTATTGTATTTCACCACCCAAAAATTCGACACCGAGATTTCAGCAGAAATACATGCCTTGAGACCCCTGAATCCGAAAAAAGCATTTTTAGAAAAAAAGGTCATATGCATGTATGGATGTGTGTATATATTTGTGTCTGTCTGTGTGAGAACAGCATAACTCAAAAACGAAAAGACGAGTCAATACTAATCTTGGTATTTAGGTTCAATATGTTCCAAAGATGTGACACCAAGATTTTCAGAAAATACCCCCACACTAAAGTACCCTTTACATGGAAAAGTTTCAAAATTATTGATTATCCAAAAATGGTTCTGAGATTATGATCAAAATGCCATACATTACAGATATTTACATGATAAGTTAGAATGCATATACCTATCTTTAATTTTCTGGGAAAAGTCTGTGAGTCCGCTTCACGAGGAGGGCATTATGTATAATCTTGTAAACTGTAAACGTTAAGCTATAAGCGAAAACATACTACGCAAAACACAAAAATACACAATTTATTTAAAATACATTTTTTTCTTTTGTTTGGCATCAGCCATATCTAGTTATCCGTTATTAATCGTTCGAATTGTTCAATGCTTAACCATTCTTTTCAAGTTCTGTTGGTTTTTAGTTTTTCATGCTGTGTCATATTCCCTTTGTATCTATAACAAATGTGTAATGCAGATATTAGCTCGGAAAGGTTTATCTCGATTAAAATGAAGCAAATAGGAAATTTAACTTTAGTAAGTATAATTTGTATACCCATTGATAAGCGATAGAGCGCAAAGAAAGTCATGTAAATGTAACACATCACATGTTTTCACTTGCATTCAAACGTTTCAATCACTTCAATTTTAAACAAATTAGTTTACTGTAGATTCTTTATATAATTGCTAAATTTTTGTGCCATTTTAATTTTCGAAATAATCAAAGACAGAAAGTAATGAATAAATGCTCTTACTAGTTTTAAACAAATAACCGAGTTACATTTAACACAAAGGTACCACACAAAGGAACATCCACACAAAAAGATGCCTTTTTCTATGAAGCAACATTTAAAAACCTGATATGTTACATTCACATAACTTTCTCTACTCTCTATCTTTTATTAGTGACTATACAAATTCTTCTTACGAAAGTTTATTTTCCTATCTACTTAATTTTAATCGAGATAAACCTTTGCAGAAATATCTACATTATACTTTTCTTATACAAAAAGGAACAGTGGTAGTCAAATGTTTTCGATTTGGACGCTATACGCTTGCCTTAAAATCCCATGCTCTTTCCAAGACATCACGAGAAAACATTTGAAAATCGATAGGACTTTAAAGGAATGGCTAAGTATTGAACAATTCGAACGGATATGTTGGAAATGGCTGATGCTATAAACGTTTTTTATTTGAAATAAAAATAAATTGTCATCTACATTTTTTGTGTGTAGTACATTTCCGTCTTCGCTTAACTTTATCACTTATACAAGATTATACAAAATTGCTTCGGAATGAAAAGTCCTTCAAAGACTACTCCAGAAAATTCAAGATATGCACTTAATTTGTCATGGTATTTTAATCAAAATCGTTAGCTATTTTTTAGAAAATCGCAAATTTCGAATAATGTTCCATGTAAAGAATAGTTTGGGGTTGGGGCGATTTTCTTTAAAATCGTGTCACATCTTTGGAAACCGCTGAACTTAAATACCAATTGTGGTGTTTTTCTGACTTTTCGTTTTGAGTTATGCCGTTCACAAACACACACATGGACCTTTTTCTAAAAATGCTTCTTTTAGATTCAGGGATCTCAAAACATGTATCTCGGTATTAAATTTTGGGTGGAGTGCAGTACCTTCTCTGCCTGTTATGTACGTGGTAGAGAAAGTAAAGGTGTTATATAGGAAAAACATCTCTAAAGTTGGACTAATTTCTCAAGATAAAAATAAAATGCATTGAAATTGGTTGCTTTAAGAGACACTAGAATATCATAATACCTGTAAATAGTGGTTTTAATTATCAATAACAGCTTAAAGGCAAAACAGTTAATTTTTTCAGATTTTTGTCATTTTTGGAGTGAGCTTTCCTTTATGAGTGCTACTGGAAAACACAGATCATAAAAGCAACAACAAATACTGAAGTGTTTGCCTTTGCACTATTTAAATGTCCATGTGCTCATAAGATTGGTCTTTAATTGTTAAAAATGCATGTTTCTAGATGGTGGTATTCTTACAGTTATTTGAATTAAAACGTTATATTTGTTTAAAGCTTTGTTCATACCACGGAAATAAAAAATAAATGTGTTTTGAACAGCCGGAAGAATAACTAAATGACATATTCCTTTGTAGTATGAATTACTATATCTGTGTTTATTTTTTCTAATTTATAACTTCGCTCAATGAGGAACTTTTGAATAATTAACATAATGATGACCTGCACGAAATTTAAGCAATTCTTATCTTGATAGAGCAACGTGGAATAAATGCCTTAAAAACTGTAATATTTAAACTTTTCGTCTGTAGTTACTTGTATAGCATGCGTCAAATGTGCACGATGACCCAGTTTTGCCAGACAATAATGCTACAGATACACTCTGGGGATTTATCACTAATGTATATTTTTTAACACCTAAGTAAGTAGTAGAAGAACTAATAGGTATTTGATGGTTAGAATTATATAAAATGGCTTATGATGGATTCAGTTGGACACAGAAAACAAAGACCACGATTGCTTATCCTCAGCACATACACACACGACACTGTGGATTACATTGGTTGTAAACATCTGGTTCTCGGAGAAGTTCTGTTTCCTGCAGCGAAGAATTTATTTGCTTTAAGAAGATTATATGAAGTTGTTATATTTACACAGACCCCCTTAACTTCTATAGCCATACTGGGGGCTCGTTGAACCGAATGCTTTCCTTAATGTTGGTTTTCAGTATTTTTACTATTAAACACACACACACACATTCACTCCCACATTCCTACTTCCAGACTTTGTGGCGGTTAGGGAATCATTCTGGTAAATCTTCAGACTGCTGTATGGGGTCCAGCTCGAACCCAGTTTTTCAATTATTTTTATTGTGTTATAAGTTTAATCAGCTTTATTACGTAGAATAGTTCCGTAAAATTTTCAATAAATGCAACTGTAAAAAATAAAATACAGCTTAGGGTTCATTGGAACCCTCATAACAGTTCATGTCTCATAACATTTTCGGCATCTTGAGGGTTTTATGTTGACTGCCTAGTGTTTTTCAGTTATTCTAGCAAGCACTGTTTTCTTTTTCTTAAAGTTCCCTTGTGTTACCCAGTTAATCTTACTGTGTTTTGACTGTTTTCGTTGCCACTTATTACGCAATTATACAACACACAGACACAAACACCCATGTCCATGGGGGGACACGAACCGGCAACCCTCAGCTTGGCGGAGCGCCGGAACTATACCCTCCAGCGACCACGGCTACGAGGGCCGGCATTGTTGGTTTGAAATTCTGTGGAAACAGTTCAATACTCTCCTAGTGTGCATTGTAAGGTATAGTTATGTCGAAACGAAAAGTTAAAGCATTTAAAAGGCCGATATCAGTAATGTCCAAGAAAAAATTATAGGAAAACTAGAACAAAGAGTGAGAGTTGCAAGAAATTCATTTGCGATACCCAATGGGAGAAAATGCAGAGAGTAGTGTGTTTTTGATGTTACACCTAGTGAACATGGAGTAAAATTCCATGTAAAAGACTTAAAACTTTACTGGTAGTACATTATAAAAATGTTACAATGAAGTTGTGAATGCCAGTGAAAAATAAAACATAAAATAAAGTGAAAAATACAAAATAAAACAAATTATTTCATCTAATGCGATAGTGCTGGAAAATAAAAATAATGTTGTAACTTATAATTCGGTTTTTTTGTTTGACAATGCTAATTTTGAGATAAACTACGTGATCAAAAGTATCCGGACACCTGGCTGAAAACGACGTATAAGTTTGTGGCGCCCTCTATCGGTGACGCTGGAAGTCAATATAGTGTTGGTCCACCCTTAGCCTTGATGATAGCGTCCACTCTCGCAGGCATACTATCAATCAGGTGCTGGAAGGTTCCTTGGGGAATGGCAGCCCATTCTTCACGGAGTGCGGAACTGAGAAGAGGTATCGATGTAGGTCGGTGAGGCCTGGCACGAAGTCGGCGTTCCAAAACATCCCAAAGGTGTTCTGTAGGATTCAAGTCGGGACTCTGTGCAGGTCAGTCGTGTAAGCACTCCGCCACAGCCCGTACAGTATGAACAAGTGCTCGATCGTGTTGAAAGATGCAATCGCCATCCCCGAATTGCTCTTCAACAGTGGGAAGCAAGAAGGTGCTTAAAATATTAATGTAAGTCTGCGCTGTAATTCGTGCCACGCAAAATAACAAGGGGTGCAAGCCCCATCCAGGAAAAACACGACCACACCATAACACCACCACCTCCGAATTTCACTGTTGGCACTACAATCGCTGGCAGATGACGTTCACCGGGTATTCGCCATACCCACACCCTGTCATCGGATCGCCACATTGTGTACCGTGATTCGTCACTCCACACAACGTTTTGCCACTGTTCAATCGTGTAACGTTGACGCTCCTTACACCAAGCGAGGCGTCGTTTAGCATTCTCCTGCGTGATGTGTGGCTTATGAGCAGCTGCTCGACCATGGAATCCAAGGTTTCTCACCTCACGCCTAACTGTCATAGTACTTGGAGTGGATCCTAATGCAGTTTGGAATTCCTGTGTGATGGTCTGGATAGATGTCTGCCTATTACTCTTTACGGTCCTCTTCAAATGTCGGCGGTCTCTGTCAGTCAACAGACGAGGTCGGCCTGTACGCGTTTGTGCTGTACTTGTTCCTTCACGTTTCCACTTCACTATTACATCAGAAACAGTGTACCTAGGGGTGTTTAGGAGTGTGAAAAGCTCGCGTACAGACTTCTGACACAAGTGACACTCAATCACCTGACCACTTTCGAAGTCCGTGAGTTCCACGGAGCGTCCCATTCTGCTGTTTCACGATGTCTAAAGACTACTGAGGTCGCGGATAATGAGTACCAGGCAGTAGATGGCAGCACCATGCACCTAAGATGAAAATCGTATGTTTGTGGGGATGTTCGGATACTTTTGATCACATAATGTACATTGTTGGTAAAAAGAATTGTTTTAAAATGATTTTATGTGTTCTACTTAGATTGTAAGATAATTATATTGTGTTATTAGATAATTATATTCTGTTATAAGATAATTGTATTGTGTTAATTCCAGTTTTCTGCCTGGGTCCACTTGGACACCTCTTAGTGGTTTAAGGAAGTACAAAAGTATAGCAGTCTGAAGGTTAAAGAAAAATTCACCGCCCTAGCCGGAAATCGAACCCCAGACCTCAGGGTTGAGTAGCCAGAATGCTGACCACTCGACAAAAATAAAATGTAAACGCCTAAAATTACCTTTCTGTCACGACTACGTTTATAAGATTTGCTGTAACTCCTACTATCCGTTTTACAATCGAGATACCTTTAATAACCTCCTAGTATTTTCTGTACTGTAAGAACTAAACCATAAGCTTATGACTATTAAACGATATTTGACTTGATCCGGAAAACCACATAAGGTGAAACAATCTCCTTAACCTTCCCGACGATCTTTCAAATTCAATATTGTTGTACAGTTTGTGAGTGTCTTTTTGGTGAAAGAATTACGTGTTGAGAAAGTTTTAAATAAGCGCAGTAATTGCAACGTTTAACTTTGATACCTCCTTCTCGGTCCGTAATGTTTTACAACTCATAGACAGCACAAGTTTCACATCAAGGTTAGCCATACTCTTCTGATATCAACGTTCAGCGAAAAATGGGCGAATTTGACGAATATGGAGATCTTCCAGCCGCTAAGATAGCAATCTAAAGCATTTATGAACATAGGTTAAGTAGCTACTGATGTTAAAGCTGTGTATTGTATTCATTAGTAATGAACTTGTTTACAACATTCAAAGGAAAGGCAGCAACACTTACTTTTATAAGGGTTATTAAAAGACTTTGGCATCTAGAAACGTATGTATATATTTCCACAGAAAAGAGAAGGATTGCTCAAAGAGTTTGTAACTGTTTCATAATCCACAACCGTAATATTTAATAAAATTATAATTAAAGAAACAAATGTCGCATACACAACGTACCCGAATAAGAAGGATACGAATGTCGCCATTTCCCTTTGTCTTCTGTTTGCTTAGTATTCTTCCAGACTTACTCCATGGATATCTATGTATATTTTGGAAGTAAAGATATTTGGCTCTTAGTTTTACTCTCTGTAAAATAAAAACCACAAATACCAAAGATAAGGTAATAAGTAGTTCCTATTATGATTCCAACATGTGTCTTGTTCTAATATACTATAGGCGTTATGTATATTTTGTAGTATTTAGAATTGGAAATTAGAAGTTATATTTATAACCTATGTTCGTCATGAAAAACAGGGCTTTTCAATGGTAAAAGGGTTACCAAAATCGTTCACTAGTTTTAGAGATTATCCTCCAACCCTCTCCTCACATACAAATTTTCTCTCTAGTATACATACGTATATAAAAATTCCTTTGTTCCAATCGATTCGTACCGCTGTTTCTCATTCCTATTCTTGACCTATGCCTTCTTGAAACACAATTGTCTTGGAGCGGCGATGATACTTCACAATCGCACTTTAGCAAAGCCCAGGCTTTCCTTCCAACTGTACAACACTGCATGCTTCACATTCTAAAACGTCGTAGGCTTTTTCAAAGACACAATGCCTAAGCTTTGTCGTGTATTGCAACAACTTTATCCCTCCACTTTAATAGCATGAAATTGTATCTTAATAAATAGTGAAACTCCACGCTCTATGCTTCAAGTAGTTTCTTAAAAAAGAATAACCAACATGTCAACATGTTTGCAGTTTTTGTCTATTTATTTATTTATTTCTAACTAAACTATAGGCACAGACTTTTACACAGAGGTATTCCGATGGAATACGTTTTACACTGACACTTATTCCCCAAATATATTATGTTCCCTAAATTTTTGTGCATGTCCAGATAAGCCGTACACTGAAAATGTTGGAATACGTCTGAAAACCGAGCATTGTTACAAGTAAATGCTGGTCTGTCGAGATAGACGCGTGTTTGGCTCGCTGTACTGTGTAATATCTCACGAGCGCGTTCACATTAATGGTTACTCGGCAGGACATAATTTTGTGATGATGTCAGCTGCCTGTTGCACCGTATAGCATCCCGACCTATATATGGCAGGAAGGAACAATGCCCGACATTGCTATGGCTTCCTGTTCAACATCATATCTCGTTCGTCAGCCTCCGTTCAGAATCTCCCTTCTCTTCATTCGGGATCACAATGTAACTGCAAAGATGAGCGACAAAGTGTCTTCCATTGTTTTGATTATCAGGTCCTTCATAACAGCAATAATACTAAACAGATAATGCATAAAACCGCTTTGTAAACTTGCTTACGTAGAATAAGAACTAACTTTAAATTTGTTCTAGATGCCCTCGGTCTTGAAGCCAGGTGATAGTTTTTATAAACATCTATATTTCGGGAGTATCCATTGCAGTCTTCATCACGATGACTTCTATTTACCCTGGTATAAGTTATCCAAACCTAAGTACCCTAATTACGTACTGGAAAAATACACGATCCTGAAACGTCCATCTTTTCAAACACAATCACATAAATTGAGGTGCAATAGCTACTGCATTGCTTACGCATTTTCTAATTATTTTCTAGTACTTAAAGTATAACAATTTCATATCTAGGATAACAATAAAGTTTCCTATAACGTAAGCGAAACCTTCAGAATGTATGATTACAATCACACTAAAGTTATGCGGTGAGAGGAGAAGCTCATTGACATATAAAGCAGACAATATATGTTAAAAATCGAAATAAAAAATGTTAGCTGAAGGTTTTACTGAGGGAACATTAAGGAAGAGCTTTTTAGAAAGTTATTTGAAGTTCCTTTAATCGGTTGAGACTTGCATCGTATATCACACATCCCCCCCAAAAAAAACATTACACAATAGATCAGCGGTTCTCAAACTTTTGTACCTGGTGACCCCCTTTGCAACCCTAGAATATCTCATGCCCTCTTATTTTATTTATTCTGTTATTTATTCTTTTTATTTTAAACTACTACAATAACTCAACAACAAACTAAAGAATTCAAACAAAATTCAATAGTACCCTCTTGTATTTCATCAGAAAGTGCATGCACATCAATTGTGAAGGGTGACAGTGGCAGTGCTAATTTACACTGTCAGTCTTCTGAAGATAAATCAGGAAAATAAAGCTTGAACTCTTCTTGAAGCTGTTCCAGATGTTCACTGATGATAATTCTCCACTGGTTAATATCGCACCGTTGCCTATCTAGAAGTTCATTGAATCGAGGGAATGACGAAAAGTTAGTAATGGGAGCATCCAGGCGAAGCTTCCACAGTTGTGCCTTTTCTAAGAAGTCCCTTACGGCATCATTAGCATCCATTATTGTGGTGTTTCTACCTTGTAGTTTCAAATTCAGATTATTCAAGGTTTCAAAGAAGTTTGAAAAGTATGCTAGCGAAAATATAAAGCTGTCATCAGTGAATGAATGATGAAACTCAGCTTTCCCTTGACTCAAAACAAACAGTTCTGCCTCTGATTTCAGCTCATACAGTCTGCTAAGCATGTTGCCTTTCGAAAGCCACCGTACTTTTGTATAAAGGTTAAAGATTGGTGTTCAGCATTGAGATCATTGCATAGGACTCGATAAAGACCAGTATTCACAGCACTTAACATAATTAAGTTAATTACTTTCAGTATAGATTTCAGTTTCTCAGGTAAATTTTTAGAAGCTGGGGCTCGTCTGCGGAACACACAGTGAGAGCCAATGAGATTAGGATGTTTTCTTTGGCAGTGCTTAGGAAGCCAGACGGTGAACCTAACATGGCTGGTGCTCAGTCAGTACAAATCCCATAACTCTGACCCAAGACAAGCCATTTTCAACCAAAAATTCATTAACGGCAGAAAATACATCAGAATGATGTTGTTTCCAAGTTTTTATAAAATAATATTTCTTGCATTATTTTCTCCTCGCCCATAAGTCGGCAGTATACTATTAAGTGACATTGTTCAGCTATACCAGTAGAATCATCACACTGCAAGGCAAACAATTGAGACATTTTTTGTCTTTTAACTAGCTGTTCTTTCACATTCAGGGCCATTCCTTCAATCCTACGTTGCACACTGTTATTTGAAAGAGGTATCTTGCCCATTTTTCACTGACTATGTTCTCCAAAAAAAATATTCTGGTTGCTTTAGGAATGGAAGGTTTAATTAAGTCTCACCAATAGTATGAGATTTTTTGTTTCTTGCCATTAAGAGGGAAATTGCATATGATGCTTCAATAGCTTTCTCGTTTTGCTGCTGAAAAATTCCAGTAGAGTCCAGTTTCATGCGATTTAAAGAATTTCTTTTTCCAACAAAAAATCTCTCTTGGTTTATTTTTCAACGCCGGTTGAGCTTTTGTTAGATGACACTCCAGACGCATAGGCCGCAATGATTCCTTACTGAGGACATTATGACGCAACACGCTGTGATACTTGGATGCTGTCTTTGTCAATAAATGTAAATTCATACTTTAATATAGTCTTCATTTTACAATCTTCTTTTAGCAGACATTTTCACTCACGTGTGAAACCGATAAAAATACCATTTACTTCTACAGCGAACAACGAGAATAATATTGAGTTAATAGATTCTATTGAACTGGGGGCATCTAGGGTGGTAATTACATCAAAGTCAGTGAAACCCTTGATCCTGGCTAAGATCCATCAGTTTAATATCAATATTTTTCAATTGATATCAATAATTTTCAAACCTCTTCAGAAATTAACAGATATGATATATCAGGAGGTACTTTGGAGGCATATCTTCTGCAGCAGAATCGGTATGACTATCTTACATGCAGGTAAACGGAAATACCCTTTTTCAGTTCGCCTATAACCTGAAAGAGACAATTCAAGCAAAGGAGGTGACACTAGGTGCCTTCGTTGATACTGAGGTTGCCTTTGATAACACCTACTTTAATGCAAGAAATACTGCTGCAAGGATACATGGAATTGATGAAATCTATTATCCGTGGATTCGATCCATTCTGATTAGTTCATACAAATCCCGTGGATAGTAATGGTCATGAGTGGTTGGCCACAGGATGGGATTTCATCACCCCTACTATGGAATCTTGTGGTTGATGGGCTACTTGTTCAAGAAAGCAACTCAGGCTTTGATGTCGTGAGCTATGCTCATCATAGTTCGAGGTAAATGCAAAGGAACAGGCAGGGAACTCGTGCATTTGGGCTTGAATACTGTAACTAAATGGGCTGTGAATGACGGCTTAACTGTAAGTCGTCATAAAGCAGTCATAGTACCATTTACCATAAAGGGATTAGGACCTCAAGATCTTCAAGGTAAATATCTTAAAATGTCTGAAGAAGTCAAATACTTGGGAATCACTTTTGACTCCAAGGTGGACTGGAATCAGCATTTCAATAAAACGTGCGAAAACAACCTTTGAAGTAGTTAGACGCACGCATGGTTAATATCGGGACTAACACCTGCTATGATCCACTGGATATATACTAGGATAAGCATGCCATTTGTAACCTATGTAAGCACTGGTTTGTTGGTCTATGGTCCTTCAAAGGCTCTAAAATCAGCTAAATAAAGTTTGAAGAACAGCATGTATAGCAGTTACAGGAGTTAATGAAAACAACTCCTACTGCAGCAATGGAGACACTCTTGAACCTGACTCCATTGCATTTAATTATAATGGAGGAGGCAAGAGTGACAGTCCTTAGATTGCAACACGCTAAGCAAATGAGAATTCTGAAACAGATTCAGGTTTGCTAAGAATTAGGAAATACATAGGAAATGTTTGTTTAGAAATGCTGTGAGACTATACAATTCTAATTAAAAACTTTATAAAAAAACTTCGGGGTCATTATTGATCCTGAATGTTGGATGCATAAAGCTCTGGAAACTCCCGAGAAAGCTCTTCCACACAAAGGATGCTCAGAAACAGGGTCAGGAGTATATAGCGTAAGACCAAGTTGCAAAAAGCTTTTTACTTTGGATGAATATCTTACTGTTTTTGAAACAGAAATTTATGCTATTATTCAATGCATACATGAAAACATAAGGAGAGCTTACACTAGTGAACAGATCCTTATCTTCTCAGATATCCAGGTTGCACTTAAGGCTCTAAGTAGTCATAAGGCAACGTCAGGATTGGTCTTAAACTGCCTAAACATGCTCACAAGTTTGGCAGCATAGAATGGAGTTCAATCATCTGGGTGCCGGGTCATAGTGGCACAGAGGGAAATAAAAAATTTGATGAACTTGCAAGACAAGACAAGGAGCAGCTTCACAACTTATTGGTCCAGAGCCGGCTTTAGAAATAGCTCGATGTTTAGTGATAGAGGCGATTAAGAACTGATCCAAAGTAGAATATCTTAAAAACTGGTTTGAAGCTCCAGGTAAAAACATGTTAAACTATTTATTAGAAAACCAGAAAAGAGCCGAAAGCTTACTTAAATATAACAGACTCAGTTAAGAACAATCATTGCATTTCTGAAGGACATGCTCCTGTGAAAGAGCATCCTAACACGATGGGAATATTTCAGGATAACTCCGATTACAGGTTGTGCAACGAAGAAACTAAAGTAGTCCAGTACATTATATGTTCTTGTGAGGCTTCGGCTCCTAGGAGATATAAGATAGACCATATTCTCTAAATATGTCCAATTAAATTTAAGATAGTAGGGAAGCACTAACCAATTAATCAAGTCAAATTTCTAAGAATATTCTATGTTTAATGAAAGTGATACATAACATATACTAAAGGGCCTTGATAGACACGCCAAGTTGCACAACAAACTACATAAAACAAATAAAATGAACAATTTTGATGTGAAGCCTGACACAAAACTACATTAGTGAATCAGAAGTACCATATTAATAAGCATGCTTAACGAGGTCCAAAGTAAGCGAATTCAAAATTACAAACTATTTGTGAAATAATTCACTGGACATTTAAAGAGAAGGCATGCTTCATGTCAGCAGCAGCAGAAATCAGCAGACTGTTCCTCGGCCTTCTCTCAACCTCACAAAATACACAAACAAAAGTCTGTCCACAATATCACGGTTTCTGAGCACTCACAAATTTTAACATACACGGCACATACTAAAACTGGCCTTACAGACTCTAAAATCACTAATAATTAATTTATTAAGAACCAAAGGGTCGAAGCTAAAAGACGGCATTCTGCATTGAGAATGTTATAGATTAGCTGAGCCTAAAATGAGTTTTGAACAAGAATCAATGTAATTTATAAACTTTAAACCACCACCACAGATCATATACTTGTAGCTGCCATGCCATAACTACATACACAAAGAATACTGAAAGCTCTGTTCACCCCGACGCGCCGCGCGAATCGAACTAACCACTCTCTAAAAGTGAGCGTGTTTAGCGAACAAACAGCTTTCACAGGAAATGAGAACCTAACAACCTGAAGTTTCTCTCCAGCGTTCGATATATCGAACCTCCAGGAGGAGGAAAAATAGTCTTACTATTATTTTCAGATGAAGCACAATTCACGCGAGATGGCATTACAAATTTCCACAATCAGCATCTATGGGCATATGAAACCCTACATGCAATTGTTCCATCTCGTCACAAATTCACTCTCAGCTTGTGGGCCGGTATCATTAGTGGACCCCATGTACTTGTAAACAAATTTACAGGATAGGCGTACACAAATTTTTTGGAAAACACCATACCTTATATGTATGAAGACACTCCACTGAGCATTCGTCAGTAAGCACAGTTCTTGCATGATGGAGCTCCTGCACGCTTGAGTCGTACTCCTCGCCGGTACTTGGATCGAAGGTTTCTTGGTCGATGGATAGGTAGAGGTGGCTCAGATGCTTGGCCACCACATTCACCTGATTTGAATCCTGTCGATTTCTACTTGTGGGGCCATTTAAGAGCGTTGGTGTATTCTTCTCCGGTGCTAGACATGGAATCCCTTCAGAATCGAAATGTGCCAGGTTGTAAGGAAATACGCAGTATTCCTGGAATTTGGGGTCGTGTTCGCACGGCCATGAGACGTCAATGTGAGGCCTGCTTTTAAGCAGGTGTTGGACACTTTGAATATCTTCTGTAAGGAACACTACATGTGGCAAGAAACACGTTCCGATCAATATCACTGTTTTGAAGGCCTTAACTCAGAAACCAAGCATTTCTGGACACACCTTGTAATTGACCTTTTTATTGTATACATATGGGAATACATACCCGAAATTATGCCCTGAATTTAGGAACATCCGTACATATAAGTTATGTATTTTATATAATTTAATTTTAAAGAGCTTACTTTATTGAAAGCTGCCTCATGGCCAATTCATAACAAATACAGAATTACCGATAAACACACCCATAAATGGTTGAATAGGGCAATTAGAAAGGAACAAAATCATACATTGAAATAATGTTAGAAGAAAGTAAGAATAATGTTAAGATTAGAAAATGTTTTTAAAACAAATATAAACTGTGATTGTTTTGAGAATTCACGATGATTTGAGGAAAGCCAGAAGAAGAACATGGGAGGCATTTCTGTGGATAACAAGGGCTATAAAAGCGATTTCCTTTTAAGAGGGCTGCTGATCCTTTCAAAGCCGACGTTGCAAATGATTTGATGTCAACAGTGACTAAGTCCAACATCTTGCAGGTGTCAAGCGAAGAACTTTGGGCTGTTAATAGCTGCCCGCGGAACAATTCCAATCACCATAATGTGGCCTAAAGAATTTTTTCCTTTATAATATAGAACTGTTGGCTGGTAGATATCCGTTTTTTCATCATCGACTTCCTTGGCTTGGGTAGGACTCGTTTCAAATCGTATTGTTGCATCTAATATGTAACCAACATGAGAGCTAGGTTTAAAGGCACGGGTGTACTCCCTTGTGTAGCAATTGCGGAGATCTGGTCAGCTGGCACTAAAAGTAGAACTGTTAACACGAGCAATTCATTTTAGAAATTGAAGATTACAATACTCAGTGGAATAACATTTTTATGACTCTCCATCGTCGACACCCTTGCTTCTTTCAATGCAAATTATAATAGGAAGTGGAGGCCCTGCATTGATTAATGAAATGAAATTATTATTTGAATGACTCGAAAATGGAAATTTTACAAACAGCGGAGAGGATAACTTTAGAATTATTACCAAAGAAGTCGAAGAAACAGCACGGCTTGCATAAAACAAATTTCTTCAAAGGTCCAAGGTAAAAGCATACAAATATAATCACATAATAAAGTACTTTTGGTATTAAAGGAATAATAATAACAATAATAATTATTAATGTTTATTAAAAATAATATTTGTACTCTTATTCTTTTGATTTATTTTTGCCACAATGCCATGATTGTGTAACTGGGTATGTTCTCAGAAGTGGTGCTATGAAGGTCAAAAAACAAAAGACTAGAACTCACCATTGCGCATGTCCGAAGTAAACTGCCATTTGCACAAAAATTTCAGCAAGATACTTTATAATTTAATATTTAATCTAAAGGATCATATATGACAATAAATGTAAAAGTGGTTTTATTTTTCTCGTAGAGCTGCTGCACTTATATCATAAATAACTGTTCCATTACGTTTATTTATTCAGAAGTTTTATTCAATATTTTATTCGAGCTCTCTCATATTCAATCTTTAAGGAAGGACCTAGTATAAGATATTTTAAGGTTGTAATAAACAGGAGTAATAAGTTATGCTCCTGTACATCTTATGTAAAGTTTTTGGTATTTTTGTGTTTCTGATAGTCATTTTACTTTTATTTCAGGT
Organism: Deroplatys truncata; assembly: GCA_030765065.1. Classification (NCBI taxonomy): domain Eukaryota; kingdom Metazoa; phylum Arthropoda; class Insecta; order Mantodea; family Mantidae; genus Deroplatys; species Deroplatys truncata. The sequence goes on along the minus strand of CM060976.1, from coordinate 74,432,381 downwards.
AGGAGAAGGATACTGTTACATTAGGATGATGATACACGCATAGAGCAAAATGTCACTTAGAAAGTCGGACCATCGGACCATCCAGGTGGGAATTTGTTTCCAAATAGTATTATATTTGAAGATAATCTAATGTCCATAAGGTTTTATACAAAGACATTTAATACATAATCTAATGCTCACCTCTTTCAGTACTGACTGAATGTTACGAACCTCTTGAATACATTGTTATTTTCAGCAATTCTTTCATGTACATAATGTAAATAAACAACGCCAAAATATTGATATCTTCTGTATATAAGAGTGTTAAGAAAACCATTTGAGAAGGTCAACCCGGACACAAAATTTCCAAACTTGATATCACATTTTAAGGTTCAAAAAGTATATTGACACATGTCTGAGAATTCTCGCAGGACTAGAAAAAATGCGGAATTGTGTTCTAGTTTTCCAGAATTTATATTAGCGCACCCAAAGTAATTGGGGTATAATCGTTTTTATAGCCTGCAGTTTTGCAATTTTAGTGCTAAATTATGGATAACTTCTGCGCAATTGCTAACAAGGGTGTATTCAGATTACTAACCAGCCGTAAAGCCATTCTGGTACATGAGGGCTTTGGTGGGACGTATTAAATATCTAATACAATGCTTCAAAGTTCATTAACCGGACTATGTAAGAAAAAACATTTTTGAGCACCAGTTTTATGGTTTATAAATGCTCAATGGTTAGAAAGTAACCAAGGAATGTCAGATTTGGATGCTGGCATTTAGAAAGAGCTAATTGATTCACTCTGTCCAGTGACCGAGAGGGACCTTGGTACGTCGGCTATCAAAGTCACTAGAGGTTAGGGGATAAGTTTGCCCAATGTCATTCAAGCTTAAAGCGCTATATATGCAAGGTCTAGAGAACGGAATTGTCAAGAAACAGGATTTCTTTTCCTATCCATCTGCATGGATAATGTCAGTCCAGATACCTATGCATGGCAAGACTGAATTTAGAGGGAACTCCATTATGTTAGAATCATTCGTTCACGGTGAGCGCCGAGATAGCTCACTGGTTGCATCCACGTGTTAAGGGTTCGTGATTCGGTTCCCGTCTCTGGGATGGTGATTTTATTTCGGTTGTATCCAAGTCTTCACCCCTGACTGCGTATTCCCAAGGTCCAATGTGATTTAGAGTCCAAGTTAAAAGCTGTAGGTCCTCACCCTCATCAACACTGGAGGTAACGGAGAGCGCACTTAGGGTGCCTTTTGCCAATAAATGGATGAATCCATTTTTTTGGTGGAATGTTACCAGGAAGGCGATAAAAGACTGCCGGCGACTTTGAAACAAACAAATAGTCATTCATGTGATAGCGAGTGCAACTCCCTCCAAACGTTCAGACAGTAACCTCCACAATTAAAAACATAACTACTGTACTGATCATTGCTGTTTATGGGTTTATAAGCGAAGTTTGACACTACATATCACGCCTCAAAATCTGGCACAAACTGACCCGTGTTTCTTGCATTCTTCTGCCGTAGAGTATTTATTAGTAAAACATCTGTCAACTGCTAAGTGTAGGTATCATTGCATTAAAGTAAAATTGCGAAAAATGCAATAAACCTGCTTACATGGTATTAAATAAAGTAAAACACATCTTCATTACATAGGTTTAGTATAAAAGTTGTTCAGATCGGCACGGATGGCCTATACGTCTTCCCAGGGTGTATTTGGAAGTCTGCAATTTCCAGATCTTTCTATCTTATATTTAGGTTTTCTCGCTATATTTCTTGCTGTTTATTGAATTCAGGTAGGTATATGAGTGTTAAAGTCTTGCTAGATGTTATTTATTTTCCACAGCTGGTGTTCTAATGTTTACGTTCCTTTGAGGATCCAATTTTCGCTTCCATGTTTCAATACATAAAATAGGTATACGCTATTTCATAAGGTATGCATTGCGTGCCCCTCTGGTTATTGCGTATGTTGTTCTACATGTTGTTAAATTTTGTTTTGGATTTACAGCAACATAATTATATTCTTACGTTATTCACTTAAAGGACCATATGCATAATTTAAATGCACACCAAAGTGTTTTGAAAGCGTTGCCTACTAACCGATAACTGCATCAATATGCGAGATCTGTCAATACACACACACACACATACACACACATTTGGGAAGAAATTGGAACAACCGGTGCTGCTATTGAGACCTCTTAATCATAGCTGTAACGGTAACCCTTTAGATATACTCTTTGGAAAGTAGAAGATGAAGATAGGAAGCCGGAATATAGTGAGGACTTCGTACTTCAGCCTATGTTTGTTGATTGTGTTCGGTCGAACATTCTAATGACGGAAAACTGCTTCTTTTCCAGGAATATCTTTCAATGAATATCCAACGGTGCGCTGTCAGAAATTTAATGACAGCATAATATTTCAGCCGCGTGTCTATGCACACTAGGAATGGAAAAGGTGTACCATTCTTCTATACAACTACGGTGTTTTTTTCCGTGGGTTATCGCATTTATATAACCAAAACTATTCCTTCAGCCCTTAATCATATGTTCTAAATGGCTTGAAACAAATCCCAGGACCGAACATGACAATGAGTGATATTATACACAGTGTGAAGCGATGGAGAGATTATAAATAACCTATTTTAAAGAGTTCCCCTCTGTTTCGTGTAAAGAACTAATCACTGCAATATGATTTGTATCTCAACATTGTAATGGGAGGGGAGGGTGAGAAATCATGTAACTCCAGACCTGAAATGTACATAATATATAAAAAGTTTATTTTAAAGTAGACAGGAGACGAAGTCTAAAATTATTGCTAACATTAAATTTTGTAGCCAATAGAATATTATTTCAATGCATTTGTCAATTTCATAAATTTCTTTGGTCCATAAGTATTCAGTACCATAATAATAGTAATGATAGCCTAAGTATATTATTGTGCGTACTGTGAATTATAAAGTGTTATTAAATAAATGAACTATTATCGTCACCCTTATTACTATTATTATTATTATTATTATTATTATTATTATTATTAGGTTACTCAGTAAAAAGAACACAGACATCTCACTGGCGTGTTAGGTTCGGACCATATTTTGGGATTACGTAAGCCACTCCCGGTTAAATGACTAGAATTGTTGAGGTAAAAAGGTGATGATTTGAGAGGGCAGAGCTACACATTATAGTGCCATCTTAAATTCCGCGTTTCTATAAGGATCCCTCTTTTTGGTTCCAAGTGAACGTCGCCGTTTTATCCTTGACCGCGCGCATGCAGGACATTGTAGACTCCCACAGTCCGTGTCTAGAGAACTAATGAGTCGACAATCACTTTTATGTCAGTTTCACGTGTGTATCTCGCATATTGTTAACGGTGTTGTATAGAAAGCTATATTAAACATTGCATATTTCACCTAGTGATCATACATCGGATGTACATTCAGGGGCCTATGTAGCGATTGCAGTGGGAGGTGTAGGCTGAAATAGGATTAACTGAAACTATCTTCATTCCGTGGTCACTTTTGAGATATATCTGAGCGTGGGGGGATATCAAATGGTTTGCTGAACAGGATGTATTGACTGAATAAATCATTTAATAAGTGAGTGTGACAAAAAACAATTTATAGGACCAAAAGTGAGTACATAGAGATTAAACTCCCCAGCTAGGGCTTATGCCCAGTCAGGTGTGTTAACCATTAGACTACAGGAAGTCCCACTCAGAAGTTCCACGTACACTTCAACTACAGAAGATGTTCTGTAACCTACAGTACTAAGCTACATATGTGACTAAACGAGCGCTGATAGTAAAACAAACGGAGTAATGCATTTAAGTGTTGCCACCCAATGTATGAAATGGCAATTTTCCAAAAGAACGGACATAATTTCGTGTAATCCGCCAATATTTAGCACTTTTTAATGCATATAGTATTGTTATTTACTTGTTTATTAACCGGTACAATGTAGTACATTAAAACTGTAAGTATAAGGGTTACAGAAAACAAAAATTAGACTGCACTGTTTGGATATTGCGGTTTAAGGCTTCGTTTTAGACACAGACCTCGCTTTGATCGTCCTCGGCTGCAGGATGAACTCCATGGTGTTTATACCGTATACGAGACCAGAATGTGGTATACACGCCACACCGCAAAGCCTCACGTTCGCATCCGGAAATCGAAACGGGCAACTGTCGCAGTCCAGAGAGCAACCTTAAGCCCTAAAGTTATGTTATCATTTTTGTGTGTCTATTATAACATCTCTAAACGCTTTACTTACCCAAGAATGTCTGTAAAGTTCGTAAACAACAGAACATATTCCCGCTGCCGAATACATACAACACTGTAAATTTCATGGATAGGTTAAACACATAATAGTTATCTAAACTCAGTTTTCTTAATACGAGTATAGTAACCATGTTTTACCTTACGTTTTTTATTAACTTTTGTAATATTTTATATCTATCATAAGGAAAACCTTCAAAAGACTTAACAATGAAATTCAGTTTTCATAAAACTATACTTCTTATTTACTTGTATACTTAATACATTTCTTTCTGTATTGTCATACACCACAATTTTCACCCAGAATTCTTCCTCCAAAATATTGGAACTTGTCTAGCTTTTTTTCTGAAGGAAATATTTGCTTACTCTGGGATAATTGCTAAACCACCAAAACTGGATCTTTAGAACAATACCTACAGTGGACTGAAATCTATGGACTACATAACTCAGATTAATGGAATTTGCCTGTTTATTATATAATTCTAAATTGTTTTTAAGGCTGAGATTTACAATGAATCCTCCGAGTACAAAGGCCTCTCGTTAAAGTATCATTGAAATAATCTAAAGAATTTCAGGATAAGCTGCATGAATGAACAACATTCCTCCTCAGAGTTTTTGTTCAATTTGTTTTTAATTTACTTATTTAAGATTACTTTTTAACCTCAATAATATGTCAATATTGAAAAAGGTAATTTATATAAATACATTAACGCCCATACATAACACGAAGTTTGATACGAGTTAAAGGATAAAATTTATAAAACTTACAGTCGATTTTAAATCTATTAAAAGCAATGAATTAAATTAAGTTATACAAACGACTTTAACTGTGATAATTCTAATGTACTGACAATCTTTCTAAATCCTTCGACATTTTTAAATATATTATATCGGTCTCTTTTAACTTTGACGTAATAAACCAGGGCAAACATGAAGAAGGTGAAAGGTATTTACATATCCTCTGCATTACGAGTAAGGATCCTTAACTTTTTTACTTACTCTACCACTCTACATAGTAGGTAGATAAAGTACATGTGTTGAGGCCCCTAAATCCAAAAAAATAATTTTTAGATAAAGGTCTGCGCGCGTGTGTGCCTGTCTGTCTGTGAACAGCATAATCCAAAAACGAAAATCGATAAATTTCAAACTTGGGATTTGGGTTCAATACATTCCTAAAATACGATGCAAAGATTTTTCAAAAAAATCCCCCTCCCCAAACTACCCTTTACAATGAGCATTATTCGAAAGTTTTGATTTTAAAAAAAAATGGCTGTACGAGTTTGATTAAAATATCATATATTAAATATATTTACATTACAAATAAAGTGTATATCTTGATTTTTCTGGGAAAAGCCTTTGAAGTCCACTTCATTCAGAAAGAATTTTGTATAAGGGATAGACTAAAAGCACCACATAAAAATGTAGATCTCTTTCAAACACACAATTTATTTCAAATAAGTTTTTTGTGGCATAAGCCGTTTCTGAGATATCCGTTATTAAATGTTCTAATCGTTCAATACTTGTCATTCGTTTTAGGTCCCATCGTTTTTCAGTTGTTCCTCGCGATTGCATGGAAACAGTTTGGAATTTAGGGCGAGTATATAGCGTCCAGTTCTTGAATATTTAGCTATCGCTGTTCCCTTAGTATGTACAATGAAATGTATTATGTAGCTATTTATGCAAAAGTTTATTTGGATTAAAATGTAGTAGATGGAAAAATAAGTTTTAGTAAGAATATTTTGTATACCCACTATTAAAGGTAAAGGGTAGAGAAAGTATATGAATGTATCGCAGACGTTTTTTTCTAAGCGTGACTTACGTTGAAGTGACGAAGTCTAGTAAGTAGTCTTGTTGCCTTCTTCGGAAGTGTGTTCGGGATGGCTGACTCTTAAACGGATTTCCTGACGAGCTGCAGTTCTGAAGGAATGCATTTCCATCTCAGTGCTTCATAATATGATATCTGAAGGATGTTTTAATATCCCACAACGTACACGTTTTTCAGTTTGTGGGGGAAAATAAGCTGATTTAGCTGCCTTAACTGCACTTCCATACCTTTGTACAGGGCGCGGCAGTGGGATATGGCGGTTTTTAGAACGCGCTCGTTTCTAGTGGTTTTGTATGAACGTAACTAGCAGTGTTGCTAACGAGATTCCTAAGCCATGCAGGTTTTTTCTCCTCAGTGTTGTGAAATATAATGGATAACTGGTCTGCGGTAGAACGTGTGTTTGCAGTAAGAACTTTTTTTGAGTTGAAATTGATCACTGGTGTGCAGAGAGGATATGAAGGGGGTCATGCTAATGAGATTTAGATACCCTTTCTGGAGTAAAACAAATGTTTCTGAATAATTTGAATAAGTATGCAGATTGATATAACTGATCGTTCCTGTTTTATCCTGAACAAAACATTTGCTAGCTAGAAATATGGTATATAAGCGGTGTTTCTGTATGATTCATCTTAAAGGCACCCTCTGTTTTACTGGCAAGAAAATTTATCTCAACTTGCCTTTCTATCGTGTGATACTTGTATACGAAAAAATATCTACTTATTTCAAATGTAGTTGTGGTTGGTACATAATTAAAAATAATTAGGAAATCCTAAAAAAACTTGGCACTTGTAGGTGTATCACTGGATATATGGGGTTGAAATTCTGTGCTTACGAGTTTCAGAAAAATGTTTCGATTTTTTTATTGAATTGGATACAAAATTATTGAAAACCAGTACAGCCCTCGGCTCTGGTTGAGTTACTGCATTAAATGCGGAGATCTACTCCGTGTCGTCCCCTCTTTCACTTCCTCACCGTCTCTCACTCCGACTTTCTTTCACTCTTCTACTATGTCTACTCGCTTGTCGCTATGCCTTCCATTATCTCACACTCTCTCCCTCTGTCTCTCTGCATCTTTCTATCCCTCAATCTGCGAAATCTACCTGTCATGTGACGTTTTCAAAACCGGCAATAAAACTGATTATTCTGGGTTGTTAATATAAATTAAAATGTAATACTTAAGTTTCCTTATACTTGCAATGAGATACGAGCTATGTGCTCTCTATCGTATACCTACAGCTTACGTATACGAATAATAGTAGCGATGGGACCTCGATACTCTCGATACTCGGTGGTATCGAATTATGTCTAATACTTTGAGATAAACCTTCGATACGTTTTCGATACTTTTAAATCTTGAACTATTGAAACATTTAACGTTACGCTAGAAGAGAAATGAAAAGAATTGAGACTTCACGTTATTGCCTTGCACGTGTCCCCAAAGGATTGCTGGACTATAGTTCTTGATAGATCTTGACCGCCTTTCCTGTGGATGAATGAATGAAACATTCCATAGACTCTTGTGTGTAAAACAAAAACATACAAAACAGTGGGATAGGGAGTAGAGGTACTCGTGTTACATGCAGCGTTAACTGAGTTGTGAATGTAGCTGATTAAGCTGACACGCTAAAACATGTTTCTGCAACAGCCTGGCTTGATGACTCATTCTCTGCCATTATATTTATTTACTCCGGTGACAAAAATCTGTGAATATATAGTAGAAACAAATCACAACTTAAGACGTGAGATAATACAGAACATGTAAATATTTGTTTTTTCAAGAATGCTCGTGTTCTTAAACAAAATGCTTTGTTTCCTTTATACCTCTACATTTCATTCTTCAATTTTTATTCATAATTTTAATTGAGTCTAATGTGGATTTGTATTAAATATGTATCTGCTAATATATGTAGGTGGGTAGTAGAGAGGCTCCACAAACTTAGTATGTTTCTGAGTGTTATATGGCTAACTTTTTACTGGATGAAAAATGCATGTCTTACGTGGTAATTGTGAATAGTGGTAGAAAGGTATAACACACACATTATTTTTAGTTGTTTGAATTTCATGTAAAACCCATATTAGTTTATATTTTCAAGGTGGCAGAGTAAATAATAAGTTCAAGTATTTGTTTTTACATGGATAGAAACTCCTTTGAAACAAATTTTTCAGCACAAAATATAGTTACGTAAAAAGGTTATGATAGAACTTTTATTATATATTATCATTACTATATAATAATAATAATAATAATAATAATAATAATTGACTAGGAGTAGGAGATATATAACCTGTAGCATTATTCAGATAAGAAATTGCTGTCAAGTGGAGAATGTCAAATAGAAACGGAATTGGCATACAATGCCAGATTGGTTACACGCGTTTATACAGAAAACGATTAATAAGAACGCAATTAGTGAAAACGTTATCGCCATTACAGCTTTTATAAAGCGAATATTGAGTACCGGTGCTCAAAACTCGGTATCGGGTATCGAGATATTTGGTATCATTCCATCATTAAATAATAGAAAGCCAAATGTTGTTTAACTTCTTAAATCTCTATTCTATCGAAATTTTATACACTAAAAGACTTGTCAGAAATACTATGCTTATAACCTCTTGTTACGTAACATTTAAAAAAACTGAATAATAAACACCATATTTTTCTCTTTTGAGTTCCATTAGAACCCCCTCTTTTGGGCTAGTAATTAAAATGTCATACTGCATGCTTTCTAAGTGGATTTAAGATACATTATATACCATATTTTAGAACTGAGATGGTCATTCTTACGTGAAAATGTAAAACAAACAAACAAACATACTTACACATTATTAAGAAATACTATTTTTGGTTTCAAGGTAGCTTCTCATACACATAAACTTCAATTTTTTAATAAAAATGAAAATTATCAGAGCATTCTCGACTCAGTTTCATTATTATTCCAATACATTTAAATCGAAAATTTTCTAAAATCTTGTGAATTGTTTTTTTCTGGAATACCTCCAGAAATATACCTAGTAAATTTGACTAGAGCTAGGGGACTTATCCACCACAAGGTGAACCCAACTGTAATTTAACCCTATGCACATATTTACAATTTTGTTTTTTTTTCTCCTGCTAGGGAAGAAATCTGGAGATTAGCTTTTTAAAATACTTTTGTTTTCAACGTAAATGTCGAGAATATAAAGACAAATTACTTTAAGGAACGAGGTATAAAATAAGATTAGGAAGAAGCGAAGCATTAAGTGAGTGCAAGTATGTCATCGTTATCCAAATAAATGTGACAGTGCTTGAAGGCAAGAAAATAGGAAACTCCACGTGGGATAAATAAAGTTATCTCATCACAAGTTACGAGCGGTTGTGTAAGTTGTGGAGAAGCAAAGAGAGTCTACCACATACTGTGAAGGGGGAAAGCGACTTCATTTTCCTCCCGGTTCCTATTGGATATAGAAACTGCATTCTGACTTGAAACTGTGAGCTGCAATACCTACGGTAGCAACTGAAGATAGATGTTAAAGGGGTGAAATGGTTCGAAATGAAGTTATCTGTGTAATGAAACTCACTATTTAGCACTGCGGTAGCGTTTTGAATGTGCAGGAGAATTATGTTCCTGTTATTCCGCGTGGAAATGCGCCCTTTAAACTAAAGTGCTCGTTTTCCGAAACTCCCGCGAATTTTGTGTTCTACAGAATGTATCTTTATTGGTATCATATATTTGGGGGACGTATTCCTGACAGTAAACAGACTTCATATGTGGATGGGTCTAAAAGTCAACCGTTTCGTTGTTATAGGTCAAAGAATATGTATTCCATGAGTGAACAGGCGAATATGCACTATACGTGTGGCCGTGCAGACGGCAATGCAGCACGAGCACGTGAACTTTATGCAGAAAGGTACCCTAACAGGCCGTTACCGCGTGCAAGAACATTCGCACGGATTCACCAACGCTTGAGAGAGAATGGCGTATTTGAGAGGAGTACTAGGGATGTTGGGAGACCAAGAGCGGTACGAGGCTTTGAGCTTGAAGAACACATTCTTCGTGCTGTGGATGCAGACCCATCACAAAGCATAAGACGTATGGCTGTAAGGGAAAGAGTCATAGGACTATCTGGAGAATTCTAAATGAAAATCTTCTGTACCCGTATCACCTTCAATTTGTGTGCAAGGATTAAATGAGGCGGACTTTGAGCCAAGAAGACGTTTCTGTCAACGCATGTTACAGCAGTGCACTGTGTTCATCAATTTCCTAGCTTGTATCTTATTCACGGATGAGGCTGGTTTTACTCACGACGGCATCTTCAATTTTCATAAGACTCATAACTGGGCATTTGATAATCCTAATGAAGTACGACAGGACAACCATCAACAGAGATTCTCTCTCAACCTTTGGGTGGAACCATTCATGATCTCTTTATTGGTCCCTGCTTCTTCCCTCCGCGTCTGAATGGACAAACCTATCTCTAGTTTCTCAGAAATGAGTTGCATCACTTAACTGATAATGTGCCTCTGGACATCATCCAGCGAATGTGGTTTTTACGCGATGGTGCTCCAACTCATTTCAGTATGATAGTTCGTAAGTTTTTGAATGATCGATTTCCGCAAAGATGGATTGGTCGAGGGGGGCCCATTGCATGGCCTGCTCGATCGCCTGATTTGAACCAATGGAGTTTAAGTCCTTGAAGTCTTTGGTTTATGCGACTCCTGTACCTGATATTGACATTTTGAGAGAACGTATCGAAACTGCATTTGACCAAATACAGAACACACCAAACATTTTCAAAGTAGTACGCCAGAGCATGGAACGCAGGCTTACTGCATGCATCAATGCAAGAGGAGGCCACTTCAAGCAATTTTTGTAACTTTCGATTTTGTGTTTTAACTCTGAAATAAATGCCTTTCAGACCCATGTCCACATGAACTTTTTTATTGTTTTGAAGTCAGGAACACATACCCCAAATATATGACACCAATAAAGATGCATCCTGTGTACTGCATTGATATTAACTTGTATTAATGCTATAAGACCCGGAGGGGTCAATTTGACCATTAGGAAGAATTTAAGCTTTACGTTTGGTAGAAAAGGTATTCAACACGATTTATTCTTGTGATATTTATTCATTTTATGTGCTCACTAAACTAATCAATAATGAATTTTGTGACATACAGTTGTCACCTATGCTGTCATTCACTTAAACGTCTATAGGGTTATCTTGATCCCTTGGTGTAAACTTATACTTTTTCATACCTGGCAAGCTAAATGCGATTCATGTAATGTTAATGACAAGTAAATATATAAACAGTACAAATTATAACCACAATTCTGGAGTTTAGGCATTAACATTACAGCTTTGCCCTTTCATCAGACATTCCATTCTTCGTTCAACTCAGTTGTAAGTAGGAAATTGTGTGGAGAAGAAGTAAAAACTTGTAAGATATAAAATCATATTTATTTATTTTATTTACAATGTCCCCAATCGTATCTTACATAAAGTGTATTAAAGTTACAGCTTAATTACACCAGGTTTAATGTTTCAGATAGTTTTTTTTTAAAAAGTCTTAAAATTAAGATAAAAAATCATAATATGCACCCCTTAGGAGAAGATGAGATACTTGCAGAACTAATAATGTTCTTGATGACTCAATTAGAGTAAAGTGGTTATAGTGTTCGAACACTATTTCCTATTGCTAGGGATCAAATTGACACCCTTCAGGCGCTGTTGTATGCAAGAAAAGTCGGGCACCCTAGTTTTATTTTCTAAGGTTCTTATTTTCTATATTGTGAGCGAAATTTTAAATCTTTGATAAAAAAACAAACAAAACTGAATTACCATTTTTAAGCCTGAATGAAACATAAAGTGAATTAAATGTTTGCCTGACCCTTAGACTTATTTTACTTTCTGAATTCTATGTTCCACCGTGGTAACTAAAAGAGCCACAGCTATGTATTAAACTGATTTAAATAAATCACTTGCATAACACGAAGCATAAGTAAAAGTTTTTAATGGTCGTCCTATCCAGATTTTGTGAGTAATAATGTTGTGTTATCTAACATTTTTCACATACCAGTTTAATACATAATAAGCGAGATACTTTGATCACATGTCTTGTTCTCCCTGCCTCGAGAAACAATGTAATAGCCATATAGACTATCCTTTACATGCGACCTAACGCTGGAGTGCGTCTGTCTACGCAGGCTGCTGAAAAACAATGTACAGAAAATTGTAGAGCAGAAAGGCAGTATCAAAATAACAATTTTGAGGTTAGGAGCATTGGGTCGCAGATCGTGCAGTATAACAACACAAGCGCTGCATGAACATAACTAAAATCTGAATTTATGAACCATCTTCATTTGCCAGTCAAAGTGAAATACAACTCATACGACAAGTGTGTAGTGATACACATGAGAAACTAACCATTATGCGCGTTCTGTATGTACTCTTTATACTGAACAAGACGAGCGTTCGGCATTACCGTAGGCCTTCACTTCACAAATGTGACATTGAACATCAGACACACGTAGTAACAGTAGTGTACAAGGGTGCGTTTTGTTTACAACCTACATGCCACAAAAAGGTTTCATAATCGGAGATCTAACATAATGGATTTAGTGTTGACGCTTGTAGCGTAGTAAAAAAAGTTTTTACAAGCTGTTGTTCCTACCTTCAAAATACCTATTTTGGACTTTCTATCTAAAATTTTAAGCTATGTGGTTTTCAGCACCCAGTATGTATGTTAAGTAAGAGTGATTCAACATCAGGAGTAAAAACGACATACTCCCACAACTGCATACAAAGCTGCGCGCGCAATCTTCATAATTTATTATTCTCCTCAATGCAAAAGTTTCCCTTAGTCAAAGAATATCATATTACAGCAAAACAACAATAACATTAAATAAAATAACAATAATTAATATAACGATAGAATTAAATCTTTCGAAAATATATAACCATTAAAAAGTACATAGAGCAAATATAACAAAAATACATATGTTAATGCATAGCATATAAATGATTTCGTAAGCGTTAACGATCCTTTCAGTGTCTGTAGACCGGTTTCTTTGAAAACTTGATTTATCATTCCGAAGTTCTTCAGGAAGCTTGCTGTTTTTCCCGGAATGGTCCCTCTGGCTCAAACCATAATGCCCATTACTTCAATGTGGTCAATATCATTTAAGGTCCTATAGTAGGATATGGTGCGTTCCTAATTAATTTATTTTCTTCGAGAACCTCGTTAGCCTGGTTTTCGTGGCTCTCAAATCTGACACTACGAACTTTTTATATTCACTTCCATTTGTGAAAATTGCAACACCAAGAAGGAAACGCATGAAATCAGTGAATTTAATGCACAGGTTAGTCCATTGACAAGTAACAAATGATAAACGTTTCAAATCTATACATGACCTTTGAGTCCTAATATTCAGTATATGGTGTGGCCTCCATGCGCTGCAATTAGAGCTGCTATACCTGTGGCATTGAATCAAAAAGGTTCTGAATAAGTTCCCGAGGGAATTCCCGCCACGCAGTTTGTATTTGAGCCCACATATCCGTGATACTGGTTACTGGAATACCGTGATGCACCAGGTGCCGACCAACCATATCCCACACATGTTCGATTGGCGACATGTCAGGTGAACGTGCAGGCCAGGGTAGCAATGGTATCCATCGCTCTTCGAAGAAGGCTTGTACATTCTTCGCAATATGGGTCCGGGCATTGTTGAAATGTGGCCTGTGGAGATGCCTGAAACAGGGGGTGTACCTCAGGCTCTACAACCACCGTTAGGTACCGGTTGCTGTTCAAAGTGCCCTCAATTCGTAGAAGGCGAGATCGGCTATTGTAGCCATTGGTGCCCAAAATCATCACACCTGATGTTTGTCCGCTATGTCGCTCAACATTACAGCCCTCCAGGTTGCACTCACCACGGTACCGCCAGATACGTATGCGGCCATCACTGTAGGACACGTTGAAGCGGGATTCGTCCGAAAAGACTACATTCTGCACTCAGCACCCCAGTGACGGTATTCACGTGCCCATTGCTGGAGGAGCTTGCGGTTTCTGGACAATGGAAGCCGACGCAATGGCATGAATGCAACCAGTCCAACCTGCAGCAGACGGCGACGAACCGTTGATGCAGATAAACTCACACCTGTTGCAGTGCTCCAGCGTCGAGCCAACACTGTAGATGAAGCTATACGGTTCATTATGGTCATGAGGACAAGATAACGGTCATCCCGTGCTGTGGTCATGTTCCGTGGTCCAGTACCCGCTCTTCGCTGCGTACGACCTTCATCTATCCACTGCTTCCACACACGCATCACTGTCGTAGCAGCATGCCCTGTACGAGTCAAAATGTCTCCGCTTCCCGGAGACCGATCATTCTGCCCTGTTCGAACTCACTCACATGCCGATATGGCTCCCTTTGACGTCAACGAGGCATACTGGCATTCACTTTATTGTTTCCACCTTATTTGACAGCTCTGCACTGACTACACTGGGCGCAACACTGATCTTGTCGGACCGACATGAGAGGACTCTGCTCGGCCTATGTGTACCCATCTCTCTGCAAACCTAATCACTTATTGCTTGCACACTCCTCTACATTTCTATCAAGTTTGGAGTTATTCGGAGAATTCTTTCTTGGTGTTGCAATTTTCACAAACGTCAGTGTGTGTGTGTGTGTGTGTGTGTGTACGGTGATTTCTTTGTGTTCCATACACCTCTTCGTGGACTATAAAACCTTTGACTTTTAGGGTATTAGCAATGGTGGTTCTTATTTGATGGTGTCTCTGGTTGCGTAAAGTTACATTAAATGGACAGGTACCTAAGACTTGTGATAAGGTCTCAATCTCACTGCATTTTCTGCAGTGGTCGTCTTGGCTTCTTCCTGGTGCAGCTCTCACTTGGCGGTCATCTTAATGGCTTAAATCCATTCAGAGTAGGGAACCCTTGCATTTGTTGATCTATCTGTTTGTCGGGCTGAATTATTTATATAGGCATGCTCATTTGCCTTTATATTTTAACTTGCATGAACTTTCATATTCCCATTCACGCAAGGGTTTTTGTATTTTTCTGGTGTCTTAGCAATCCTTTACTTTTAAATGTACTAGAACCCTTGGTGAGACTAAAAAATGTCTAATTTATTTAGGTGGTTATTTAGTTGCTTGCAGGTCTCTGGTGTTAAAATATAGGTGAGAGTACAAGGCCGTCGCTTATTAGTTTGCCTTCAATGGTCCAAATAGCAACACATTTAGCATGGCTTATTTGAAGAACAAGTTCTTCAAATCTTTGTAAAGGCACTTGTGTCAGGTCGATCGCTGACTCTTTATTCTTACCAATCCAATTATTCTTATCAGTTATGTTTTCTCTTCAGGCTAGCCCATTATGTATTTTAACATCAGTTATTTATCTAAACGTTTTTGCATTCTTAGATTTATGTAACAATGATACATCTCCCAGTAATGGAACTGAAACGCAGATGATGTGTAATACAAGCTTTGGGATAGGGAATGTTCGCTTGGTACACTTTTGTTTACTGGAACTTCCCGATGGATTGTTAACTAGTTGCTGAATGACATTAATACGGAATAAAAATTACCTAGGTATTCGAAGAAAGGTATTCAAAGACTCCATAAAGTATTCCTCCTCACTTTACAAAATTCTAGTAGCCAAATTAACTCAGAGAAAAGACTCATTTTAATATGCATATAGAACAAACGATATTACAAGTTAAGTGTTCTTAAATTTGCAGAATTTTTTATTTTGTTAATCTAATTTAACTGTTTTAATTGCACCAATGTTTCAACTTTCCAGCGTAGTGTTTACAAATTTATTTTATATGTATTTAGCGGAATAATGTTTCTAATATACATGAAATTGTAGCGAAAATGTATTTTAATCCGACGAAGGAAAAGTTTCAAAATTAGGAATTATCAAAACCTTTATGAACTTCACTGAACCTAGGTTGTATGACTTCAAAAATGTATTTGTCCATCAGTTTGAATTTTATGTCAAATATATTATCAAATGTTATGTAAAGCATTGCTCTACGAAATGTATATAAAATTATTTTATAAACAATACACAACAAGTTAAAAAATATATGCAATTAAAATAAAGTAAAATCAATAACATTAAAAATTTAGAAAATTACGGAATGCATGTACTATAATTTCGATATTTTTTCTCATACTTAGAATGAAAATTTTATCTCTCTTAATTTGGTTGTTAACATTTTAATTTTCTCTACTACTAACGTATTGTAAGTAGAGGAGGGATTGCATTCCACCTAAATATTCAATATAGAGTTTTCTCGGAAATACATGTTTTGAGAGACCTGAATAAATAAAATAACTAAATGTTGCATAAATACCAAACTTGGTATTTAAATTCAGAATATTCCAAAGAGCATTATAATGGTTTTCACGTCAATTCCCTCATTCTTCAATTTACTTAAATAAATTTCTAGAGTTTTATATGGAATTTTTTTCCTTATTTTCATGCACTTATTCAAAAATAGTTCCAACGGAGTTTGTTAAAAATACCATAATGTTAAGATATTTGCATGACCAGTTGTATAGAGTGTCTTTTCTGGGAATAGCCTGTGAGACCTCTTCATTCGGAATTAAATTTATATAACTGGTAAACTACAAGAAATAGACAAAGTATACTATACAAAAGATGTAGAACCCTTTAAAGCTGGCAGTTTATATAAAATAAAAAATGTAGGATTAGGAATTTTAGTTAATCTTTGTTATTAATTTGAATTTTAAAATACTTTAATCGTTTTCAAGCGTTCAGTAGTTATTCGTTTTTCCCCTTCCTTTCTTACTTGTTCTACTGCATTCCACCCAAAACTTCAATACCAAAATTTCACAGGAAATAAACGTTTTGAGGTTCTTTGAATAAAAAAGAGACATTTTTAGAGAAAGGTCCGTGTATGTGTGTGTATGTGTGTGTGTGTGTGTGTGTGAGAGAGAGAGAGAGAGACTGGCACGACTCAAAAATGAAAAGTCGGTTAAATAACAAACTTTATTTAAGTTCATGGTATTTCAAGTATGCGACACGGCGATTTTTAAGAAAATCGCCGATCCCAAACTACCCTTTGCATGGAACATTTTCCGAAATCATTTATTTACATAAAATGGATTTCACGACTTTGAATAAATATTATACGTTTAATCTATTTTCATGATGAAACGTACTCCTTGATTTTTTTTTAATTCAAGAGCCCCTTTATTCAAATTCTCTTTATTCTGAACCGGATTTTTGTAATTGGTAAACCGTAATAGATAAGACAAGGTCTTACTACACTACACACGTATATCGTGCACAAACATACAATTTATGTGAATTAAAATATTTTGTAGCATTATCGATGTCCAATATATTCTTTGTTATTGGTTTTAATTTCAGATACTTTTAGTTTTCTCAACTGCAAATCTTTCTTTTTCTTTATTTCTTATTTGTGTTCATGCAAAGAGAACAAATTTCAACAACCACATAGCAACCTGCTTTGAGAAGATTTGACTATCGCTTTAGTTTATTGTATTCTTTTATGTACAACGAATTGCTGACTAAATGAGTAATGATATGTTAATAAGGAGGTAGAAAATAAATTTTTGTAAGAATAGTTTGTGGAAGAGTGAGAAGAGAAAACAAAATCGCGTAAATACAATTCATTAGAATTGTTTTCCACGTGGTCATGCAAAGAGCATGGAATTTCAAAGTCGCTTTTAAAATATTTGACAATCGCAGCTTACTGTATTGCTCTTGTACCTTTGTGGCAATAGAAGTAGTACCGGTCAGGTTAAGTTGCTATTTGTCATCGTATGACATGGTAGGTGGTAACGTCAGCCCCTCTCCCCTCCAATCCTGTAACTGTGCAAGCTGAACTTCAAGAAATTACCACGGAGAGAACTACCCTAGCTGGTAAGCTATAAACCTCTTGTCTCCTGTCTCTGAGAACCAAGACCAGTAATAGAATGCGACAATATTTTTGGTTTTGTATTTATTAATTTTCACATAGACACATTTTAAATATCTATCATTAGGAAATTGTGTTCGGTTGTAAATTTCCAAATTCCAAATTTACACGATCTATATATTACTCATATATGCTTACATGTGCACTGTGGTGAAGAGTTTAATGGGGTATTTAGATGTTTAGCTGGCTTTCAGAACAATGCTTTTTTTTATTCTGATTCTTATCTTAAATTATTTGGATCTACTGAAGCACAGCTTTTATAATTATTGAGAAAGTTCTCAATTCTATTGATTATGATTCTTGCTGAATTGTTTTAAAGGGTTTTGTTAAACGCAAATTCTTCTCTACGTGAATAGTGATTCAGGTTTGAGAATTGAAGTTAATGTTACACGTGGAAATTCAAAATACTAATTAATTCTACATTCTTATATATATAAAGTATCTTTAAAATTATTTATTCAACGCATATTATACATTTACACACTATTCTGTTATCTTAACTCGGTACCAGTGTGAATTCGCTTCCCCTCTAGTGATCTTTACGTCTTCTCACCAGCACGAATCCAAATTCTATAATTATATTCACACCTCCCCCTGTGGGAATAAGCAAGTTTAGGTTATATTTGCCCACGAATGGAATCCACTTTGAAGATTTTGGAGATGGAATGCAACGTGAGTTATAATTATTTCCGTAAAGGGAAACGATGCTGCATTACAACGAAATGGTATATAATACAGGCATCTTTTCGAAACGTTTTTCTTGATTAACCAGAGAAAGAATAATAAGCTTTTATAATAATAATAATAGTTTGTGCGTAGAGTATTGGATAGAGAAACTCACTTGTTTTTCGCTCACCTTCCTGTTTATCATTATAAATATTGACAAAAATAGTTTCAAAACGTATTTTGCAATTTACAAGAATATAATACGTCAGATAAATTATTCAATCTTGTGTTTGCCTGCCTTGGAAGTGCAGTCTTTACAGGGCTTCAGGAGAAACCAAACAATGGCACTTGAAAGTGTATTGTTTAATCTCCTGGTAAATTCAAATGAACAACAATTATTATTTCGAAACTTTCTTTGCTGCAATTAAAACGCATTTGTTAAAAACTGTATGTGTTATGAAACTCCATATTTTTTGCTGAGTTGAGTGTTTATCTGTCTTTCACATTTTACCGGTTGTATAAAACTATATAAAATGTAATGAGAATGAGGAGAACTTCACAAACCATTTACAGAAAACTCCAGATATGCATTTAGACTGTCATACTGCAGCAAGGTTTGGGATGGTAACCCCCCCGGGGGGGTTGCTAACACGGGGTGTTAGTCTTAGAAGTAAGTTGAAGGTTGCCATGGTGAAGCTAGGGAGCGTCAAATGAAGGCCACGCCAGATTCTATAAAAACCTACTGGCTACGCTGTTTAATCACACTAGTTGAGTTTTCGAGAGGGGGCTCCTCTACTGGGCCCCAAAATGCAAGAGTTTAGATACACGTTACAAGAAATTACCTGAAATATATCCAGCATTACTTGAGGCACTATTAAAAGTAGACTGTGTTAGGTTGGGGCTCGAGAACTAGACGCGTAGCTTCTACGTTGCAGCGAGACGATCAAGAGATTGAACCCCCTAATCCACTTACGTGGTCAATAAATACTGTTCGGAAATACAGATGTGCATAGTGTTGTCCCCGTTGCTCACTTTGCTCCAATTATACCAGTTTATGAAATGTTATGCAATTTCCCGGTTGTGGATTGATTCCGCGAAGGGCCGTTAGAATATTAATATGTAAATAACATGATATACTGATCAAAACTATTGGAACGACTTTTGAGGAAACCAAAATTACATTTCATCATGCAAATGGCATTTTGTAGTCGACATGAAAATCCTACCTGGAATTTTTAAGCGTTGTCTGATTCAAGTATGAAATTTCATATCGATCGATAGAAAATATCACACGCATTTACACGGAGCAAATTCTAACCTTTCATTCAGTGTACGTTTATTTCCGGTGAAATAAATTTTGAGTAGAACATAATACGTGCTTATGTGTAAACGACATACAAAGTAAAAACTCTCTCAGAGCAATATTATAGAGACCAAGAAGGATGTTTCACAAAGGATGAGTTCTAGACTTTAAAACGAGTTGAGGTTAATTAGTAAAAACGTAATTGAGAAGTCCTTTGTTTTTGCTTTTGACTGAAAAATGGAGGTACAAACATGGGACCTCCGAGTACTGGAGGTACTTATCCATGTATAAGCCACACAGTTTTAATATAAACAGCTGTTGTAAATATTTCAAAAGTTGAAATCCATTACATCAGCACTTGCATATATAATTTGCACACATCAATAATGCATTAACTTATATAAATTATGCATACAAAATTTGACACAAGTATGTCAAACTTTATAAGCAATTCCAGCGTTACGATAGTCGAGCTGACTAATGCTTTGTTTTCGCTATGGAAGAGTGAGTGCCTCAGCCATATATACGAGTAGTAAATACACTACTCGCTTAATGCGAATCAATTGAATTTCATTGCTAAAGCATCCAATTAATTGTAAACGAAAAGGTTAATTATTGACACCGATGTGACGGAATTTGAGCGAGATGGCTCAGATAGTAAAATCTGTGGCTCATATGCAGAAGGTCGCGGCGTCAAATCTCATGTACTAGTCAATCTAACTGGGATATTTGCGTGTTTTACCCAATCACTGGAATTTCAGATTGAATATTTGATTATCACGACCAAAAACTTCATCTATGAATTAAAAAGCAACACAAATAAAATAGCTTGTACATAATGGTGCTATAACTATGGAGATCTATTTAGCAACTCCACGATTTCAAATGTATATCTTACCATTAAACCAATAGCAAATAAATAGATGTCATAGAAAGGCGACTATGCAATAGAGATAATCTAACAAAATTACTTAAGCAGATACTAAAATAAGGCGACTACGCAACTATGACCATCTGTCCACCACGGCACTATCTGTATGATCCAAAAGTCCATTTTACGATAATTGGCACACAAATGACGATTAGGTAACTAAGCCAATGTCAGCAAATTAACCAATCAGATGATACAGGAAGGCAATAACTCAACTAAAGTCATCTGCCTCACACCTACCGAGTTATAGATAAAAGTCTATAAATCACCCCCTCAAGAAAAAACCTGCAAGGCGCAAATAAAAGTCTGTTCTTTTAATTAACAAAATTCCTTTATGGCGTTTAAAGTGAACTGTAGACATTATCGGATTTTTTGCCCGATAGGAACCCATTCTTGCGATTGGGTGATAGTACAACATTGAATAAATATCTGGCAATGTGTTATATAAAATATAGTAACTCGCATAGAAATGAAGATCGTGTGCATAAGGAGGTTGTGATTAGCGAAACACTCTGGCAAAAAATGTATATATATTGTGTTCCAAATATTTCGAATAAGAACTGTCCCCTGCTGTCTTAATTTTCGTAGCTTATCTAAAACTTGATTTTATCAAAATGACCCTCTTTTCCTGGGATGGCTCCTACCTATCGTACACATAAGTAAGGACACATGCGTTTGCAACGAAATTGGAGTGACATTTTGTCAAATTTAAAAATGTATCAGGTGTACATATTGGGAGATTTAACATTTCGTTATATATTTTGTCCATCTGTATTATATTCAGTTTTAAGCAGTAGCCAACATATAAACAAAATACAAATACAGTGCGGACCATTTCAAATCTACCGGCATTCTAGCGGGCCTTTCGTTATACGTTTACTGGGGAGAACTGACCGCTCCCACACGGGAAGAAAACCAATCACCATGCACGCCGTTCCAGTCGGCCGACTGCTCAGTGTTATTCCAACGTCTTGCTAAAAACATGCGAGTTACACTAAAGCCCTTGTTTACAGTGATGCGATTCAGTGTCGAGCAACGAATTATGTGATTTTTATATATGCGGAGGATTTAAAACAGGAAGTGTATGTAAGCAATTCAAACACTCTACAAGAACTTGCGAATGACATCAGGCGAGTGCTCAGTGAAAATACAGTTACAGAGTTGCAGATGGTGTTTCAGAATTTTCTAGCTGTTGTGATCTTTACATTGAGAAAGACGAGCATAATTTTCAACACAGGCTTTGATAAATTCAAGCTACCTTTTATTACCTCTTGCTGGCGCATTATTTGTATGGTACGGAAGACCTGATTTCCGTCATTCGTTCCACATGGGTTCTCGTATCCTGTGAGAGGGTGCTCGCCTCGCCCTAGTAAGCATGCGCGGTGCAGTTGCCAGAACGCCGGCAGGTTTTTAAATAGTCCGCACTGTACATAAACATGAGGGTTATTTTTTAAAAAAAACAAAATAGTATTTAACGCTGCTCTTACTTCACACAGCACCACAGGCGATCATAATGGAGATACGTGAAATGAATTGATAATTGGAACAGGAAACTTGAAAAGTAAACGTTCTAAGCTTAAATTTAGGGTACCTCCTTTGGCTTTGCTAGTTATAACTAAGGAGAATCCGAAAAAAACTTCAGTCAGGGAGGACGGTCATGGCGGGATTTGAGCAGCAGACCTCCTATTCAAAAGTTCGTACCTTAACGACTTAAGCTGCCATTATCGGACGAAAAAATAAAGCGAAGGTTACATAAAAAACTATACTTGATGAACAAATGCTTTTGGTCTACACTTTTTTTTATTTACATTAATTTGTAGACGAATTTGTCTTCGCCAAAGTGATTGTTACATGTTTATTACTTTGATACCAAGAGAAAATCATAGGTTAAACCATTCTTTGTACCTTTCTCGCCAAAATAAAATACAGTACATTGTTTGTTTATTATCTACTGTCTTCGAAACCCATAGATTCGACTTTGGTTCCCAGCTAATGTAATCATTTTTAGTTTGCGAATATGTTCACTACTGCCACTAATTTCCTTCACACCGACAACTGGAAGCAAGAAGACAATTTCCTTTCTTTGAATAAATAAAAGACTGGCAGTTTTTCTCTGCATGCCATCATTGGAATTATTCCTAACATCCAGTTTTAAAGTCAATATTTGCACGCACTTTACTGGAGTATTTTAATCAAGAAAAGACTCGCGACATAAAGGAAAACCAGAGAGAGTTCACAAATGTCTTTGCAGCATCGTATCAACATAAAAACGTTTTTATTCACGGTTGGTTCTGAAGAGTAATCCGTGAAATGAGGTAGGATCTTTGTGGCTTACTCGCAATGTTTGCACCTCATATTAATTGTGATGGATGCTTTAATAGAACTCTGATGTACTAAAGGGGATAGAATAGGTAACTACCGCAATATAAGGTTTATTTTTAAGGTTATATCTGTATAGCTATGTCACTACGACTACAGTTCGTTGATGCCTGTTTGTAAAATTACTTTTTAGATTTGGTCCTTCTTATTACAGATTAGTAGTTTTGTGCTTCATCGTTCAAGTTTATTCAGTCATTTAATTAGTATGAGAATTCATATGTCAAAAAGTATATAAATACGTAAACGATTCCACATTCCAGCTGATTTTCTCCACACGTCACTTATGGTGAAGAGCTGTTTTCGACCTATAAACGAGATATTCAGAATTATCTTGTAATGCAAGAAGAGTATTTATAAATAGCATAGTTAAAAAAGAAAGGTTATGTATGATTTTCAATTCAGACAGCTTCCAAGAATGCGAAAAGAAGGTTTCCAAGGAATTCATTCTCCTCCCCCAACTGTCTTCAGTTGTATAGATTATACAACAGAGGGAGACACCTTGCGCACTGTGATCTACATAAATCTATTGTGGCTACCATCCCCAGGAGGAAGGGATGAAGTGAAGGAACCACAGGAAGCTAAAGGTCGCAATCAGACAGGCCACAGAGACGCGCAGAACTTCCTAACAATTCCAGGCTCGAAGATCCGTCCACTGTTGGAGTTGCTTAGAGAGGGCGATGAACGACCCTTCGACCATGCAGCCCTTTATTGTCCGCGGGGAATACTATTTCCTGTGAGCAAGCATCCGCGATAACTGCTCGACACCGCCATACGCTTCGGTCCTAGAACCACGCCTGTAAGATGAGAAAGACACGGAATGCAAGGGAACGGATGGAAAGGAAATCTTGGTAGATGAGAAATTACCCCAGCATTCGTCTATCGACCAGGCTAAACCCCCCCCAAAAAACCAAGTTAAACCGAAGGCGATATAATGGCTAATATAACACGTATCTTGAAATTTCTGTAACAATCCTGTTAGGCATCATTTATTAATGCGGAATTCCATGGAACAGAGAAAATCATAATAATTACCTATAAGGAAGCCGGTGCAATCAAACGCAGCGTACGCGGATATTTATTCCAGGATAAAGTGGAGAGAAAAATAATCTACGTAGTCTTGAAGTTTGCAATGGAACGCTATACATACGAATATTTGGGAATTATGTGCTCTTAATTTTTTATTTATGACATTTGCTAAGTAGCAGATATGCTGTAAGTCCGTCTTCATAGTCGCTTTCACACATTTATATTGATGAAAATACTGCACAGTGAAAAAGCGAAAATATAGTTTCTAGCCAATTTTATACATTTTTACTATATCATGTACTTTACTCTCCACCTCTGAAACCAAATAATGAGCGGGACACTCATCACATGAATCCAATATAAAAAAATTGAGCCTAAAGATTAAAGAAACGATAGGTTTAACCGATTAGAGACACCTGATACCTAAAATGGGTGCTGCACAGTCATATCACAGAGAACTTAAATTAATATTTCAATTTTGGCGTAAAATATAGATCATATTATATGTCATACACATTAGCTCCTGTCATTGGAATAGGAAACTTGAAATATTTTATACAGGCTTAGAATCCTTTAAAAAGAGTATAATATGCAAAGATGGTGGTTATTATTACGGTTGTCTTTATTATTATTATTATTATTATTATTATTATTATTATTATTATTATTATTATTATTATTAATCTGGTAGGTCATAAGATACGATGAATGAACGAAATGATACACTCAATGGGTCCGGGATCCATAGAGCCTAAAGTTACCTGACAGTTGTCCTCTCAGGATGAGAGAAAACCCCGGAAAAAGCTTATCCTAAGCAAGATTCGAACTCGGGACCTCTTGAATGTGAGACAGACACGCTATCCCGACACCACAGAGGTGGGAAAGCACAGTTTTGAGGTGAAAACAGGACCTCCCCTATATAAGGCTAGATTAGAGATATTTAAAGACTCCCACATTTATGGTCCCAAGAGTTTGATGTTATGTTCTTGTCGCGGATTTAAATACCAAATACTAATAGTAATTAGATTAACTGTTTGCTCATTTGTTTTTCTTGTTGCTTTGTATTTGGGAGTGAACATTTTGTTATGAAGTATTCTATGCAAGTTAGAAATAAGCTAAGACGGCTAGGATTTTTAAGTTAGATAAACAACTTGCATGAAATAAATAAAGATATTGTTTCCCCACAGCACCGCATTTACTACACTAAATTAATACTAATGCAATCATCATTATATTTGTGTTAAACTCTTGCGTTCAGGTGATTGAGGATTAAAAATAAGTAAGTACATGATTTGAACCATTCGTTTTCTAGTACATCACAGTCGTTTTGGAGCGATAATCCAATCAATCACAAAACACCATTGCTGAAATCTTATACAAGAAATCATTTGTCATCAACCTACTTTCAGATGTACGCCAACCTGTTGTTGTTGGTTTTTAATTTTCTGAAGCAACTTTGTATTTGTGCAAGAATTCCCAATAAATTCCGGTTAGCATATTAGCCATAGCTACAGAAGATGTATCTTTATGGCAAAAGGGCCTATTATGTTAAGACAAATGGATTGCACAAATACGGAAACTTCTTAAGGACTGATTAACCTGATATTTTTAAAATTCTGTGCATTTATTGGACGTGGTTTGTCCCTCAATAAAGGGTTTGAAGTCTGTCATATCCGCAAATTGGAATTACAATCTTGAATTAATATCCTGAAACCATTATAAATGATTTTGTCCTGTAAACCACAAATTCTCGATTATCTTGTGTGTTTCAGGAGTGAATCTTATCTGTGTAAAACAAGACTTTGTGAAGCACTGTAATTTGATTAACTATACATTTTTCTGTTAGACCTTTACTTTTTAGTTTCTCTACCACGTACCTAATCTGTCCTTGTCTTATTGGATAAGATTTCCGTCATTGTTCCGGACGCACTTCAACCTTGATCTTATTGTGCTACCTGTATCGTTTTAAAGCCAATTCATTATGTCGGCACCCTTCACAGGAGCATATAATGTGCTGGCTGTTTAGTTTCTTTCTTGCACAATCTGCAATATAAGTTACCCTGAAACACTCCCATCGTGTTAAGATAGTAGTAGTAGTGGTATTTATTAAGTACTTAGTATTACATTAATTGCATAACACAGTCACATGGGTCATAAGACCGTACATGCTCTCTAGAAAAATACCTGGCCTGTATACGTGACTTGCAGAATCGATCAGAAACAACTATGTATATAATCACCACATTATATACATACATACATATAAAATTGAAAAACACTTTGAATCACACACGCAAACACACACACACACACACACATACACACACACACACACACAGGTGCTCAAGCACCACATATATTTAAAGAAAATTTACATAAACACCTTATCTCTTAGCACACGTACTTCCATTAAGTATGTGCCCAAGCTTGGCCAGTTTTGACTGTTCAGAACCAAGTCCCAGCATACTGTCCTCCGTCTGTTGGAAGCCAAAAATACTTTCGGTAATATTTTTTTCCTAATACCCTCCGTCTGCACGCAAGCTGTCAATATATGCGTTCAGTCTTCTTGTTCCCCGCATAATGGGCAAATCCTCCTGCCATCATCAACAATCTTGCGAGCTTTCCACCCTCCCAACCTAACCCAAACTATTACCGTCCTCTGTTTTATACCTAATTCCAAAATATATGCTTCCTTGCCCCACGTAGTTTTTATTTCCTTTTGTAGCTCCAATGTTGATCTTTGTTTACATCCAGACTCTATTTTCTGCCTGTTTATATCTCACATCGTCTTTTGACTTTTTTGACGGCACTGTGTATTTTCATTATCCCTTTGCCAGATATCCTTTAAGCCTATTTTTGATAATTCCCGTGTTAAGATGCTTTTTCACAGCGGCATGTCCTCTGAAAAATGCAGTAATTGTTCTCAGATGAGGTATGGTACATTTAGGATTAGTCCTAGGACTAGGAGCGTAAGGGATTTAACACCTCGACCTACGAAGATCTTTTGTGCCCAAGCCATGACGGTGTGCCTCCAGGAGAGAGAGGTGAGGTGAGAGGAGACAGAGGGTGGCTGGACGAGGAGGCACGACAAGGCAAAGGGCAGGATGTCTATATTTTTCCAGATTGAAACTTCCCGGATGGCGGCTGGTATAACCGGCTGTCTTCCCCCTGCAGAACTCTTAGACCGCCCCCATTCCGGGGAAAAAAAGTGGTACGTAGAATATCCTCTTGCCCTGCCATGCAACGCCGAGACTCCCGCTGACACTTGTAACCCTGAAAAAACATGTAGATGAAAAGTGAAGTGAATTTAGAATGGAAATGAAATGGAGGGACAGGAAACTCGAGACACGTAATGAACCATCCCAGAATTCGCATATTGACCGGGAAAACCCCCAAAAAACCCTGGGGCTGGAAGGTTGGCCGCGGGAATCGACCCACGACCTCCCGATTTGCGGGCCAAGAGACAATGCCGTCTGAGCCATCCCGCTCGGTCTGTGGTATTTACGTAAGCCTTCAGTCTTTTCCTGCATGGTTTTCTAATGAATAGTTGAACATTTTTCCCTGGAATTGTAAGGCAGGTTTTATGATGTTCTGCTTTGGAACAGTTCTTAATATCCTCCCTTACTAAACATCGAGATGTCCTAGAACCGGCTCTGGCCCAATCAATTATGAAGTTTCTCCTTGTCTTGCGGGTTCATCAGCTTTTTCATTTCCCTGTATCCTACTAGAACCTTGCACCCAGATGAGTTGATCTTCATTCTATTTTGCTAAGCTTGTAAGTATCCCGAGGTTACCTTATGACTACTAGAGCCTTAAGTCTAGCCTGGCTATATGAGAGGATAAGGATATATTTACAGGTGTGAGCTCTCCTTATGTTTTCATGTATGCATTGAATAATAGCATAAATTTCTGTTTCAAAAACAGTAGCATGCTCACCCAAGGAAAAGGCTGCTTGCATCTTAGTCTTACGCCATATAATCCTCTGGATCTTGTTCCTAAGCCACCCTCTGAGCCGTCTGTAAACCACATCAAAGTTCTCTAAGGAGTTTCCAGAGCTTTATTCGTCCAACGTTCAGGATCAAGAATGACCCTGAAGTTGTTTACAAAGTGCTTAATTGAAATTATATAGAGGACGGCATTTCTAAAGATGCATCTGCTATGTATTTAATTCTTACCAAACCTAAGCCTATTTCAGTAATTCTCAGTTTCTCAGCGTCTTGTAGTCTATAGAGTGCCATTTTTGCCTCCTTCATTACAACTAAATGCAACTGAGTCAGGTTCAGGAGTGCCGCCATTGCTGCAGTAGGAGTTGTTTTCGTGACTCCTGTAACAGTTATACATGCTGTTCTTTGAACTTTATTTAGTTGATTTTTACGGCCTGTTTGAAAGATCTTACGATCAGTGTTCCATAGGTTATCAATGGTATGATTATCCTGGTATATATCTAATGATGATAGAAATCTTAGTACCCATCCTTTATCATGCCTGCGTCTACTTCAAAGGTTGTTTTCGCACTCTTTATTGTTTTCTTGAAATGCTGATTCCAGTCTATCTTGGAATATCAGAAGTAACTCCCAAGTATTTGACTTCCTCAGGACATTTTACTTCTTTACTTTTTCAGACATTTTCAGTTATATACTTGAGGATATATGGGTCCTAATCCCTTTATGTCTCTTCTTCTAGCAAACGGTAGTAGGGCTGATCTATGAGGAGTTAAGTTCTAATTTACAGCCTATTTTGTCACAGTATTCATGGCCGACTGGATGAGTTCTCTGCTTGTTCGTATGTATTTACCTCGAACTAATGACGATACCATTATCATAGTCCGTGATAATAAAGCCCAGGTTACTTGCTAGAACAAGTAGCCCATCAACTACCAGGTTCCATAGTAGGGGCGATGACACCCCTCATCTAGGCTACTCTCCATGAGACTTGTATGAACTATTCTGCATCTCAGCATGGATTGAACCTTAATACCTCCATTGATACCGTAATTATTGACGAAGAAATATATAAAGAAATGATAGTAAGATAAAGGAATAATTGCAATAATTAATTTCAATAAATAATTTCTGAGAGAGCAGAATCAACAGCCGATATTAAAGCAAGGGATACGGCTTCAAAAGTAACAACCAAGCCCGGCTTCACCACCGATAACAGGTTTCATCAATCCCATGTTTCCTTGCAGCAGTAGTTATAGCATTAAAGGAGGTGTTATCAAAGTCACCCTTAATATCAATGAAGGCACCAAGTGCCACCCCCTTTCCCTGAATTGTCTTTTCCAGTTCACAGCAAACTGAAAAGGGACAGCTTCAGTTGATCTGCTTGTACGATATACTGATTCCAGTGCAGAGGATATACCTCCAAAGCGCTTCCTCTTATATTGTCGTATGCCTCTCTTTATTTATTTTTCAACTACAGAGGGGAGCTACTCGCTTGCGAGAGGGATCGTTAAATCAAACAAAGAACTTCAAATTATGAGGCAACGACGAGGACGCAGCTAAGTTAAATCCCAAAATAATTGCTACACCAACACAATGCCTGGCTTAAAGGGAGAGGAAAGATTCTATTCTACCATAATTAAGGCTTCCAAACGTGGATGGAACACCGTT
The DNA here is from genome assembly GCA_030765065.1 of Deroplatys truncata. Classification (NCBI taxonomy): domain Eukaryota; kingdom Metazoa; phylum Arthropoda; class Insecta; order Mantodea; family Mantidae; genus Deroplatys; species Deroplatys truncata. The sequence continues at coordinate 74,402,398 of CM060976.1, read as the reverse complement.
TATTAAATGAAATTAAATACTCACATACCTTTGCCCATTGCCTGCCGACGAGGACATCGTGCTTTAGCAGTTTTCCGTCTGTCTCACTCGAAGCTTACTTACTGACTGTTACAAAAAGCCACGCCAACTCGGGCGTCAGTAACGCTATCCCCACCTTTGACACTGTTTCCCCTGACTCGCCCCTACTCACAGACAAACTGCCGTGCTTCGGTGCCCAGAGAGCGTCTTATCAATATTATCTGTGCACATGCCACATCTCCCCTTGGCCACCGAAGTCGACGCCCTCGTCGACACAAGGAAAATAAATACAATAAGAGATATTAAATAACACAAATGACATACATAATAAAAAGAATTAAACATGTGTGATGCACCAAAATATAACAGAATAATATACATGTGTGATAAGCACCCAGACGACGACACAATATTACTGGGCGATGTGGAGTCTCGAGAAACTTAAGTGCTATCGACTAATATTGTTACTGCACTTATGCTTGAGCACCCCGCACACGCACACATCACGCTGCCTCAGTTCACAGGCACACTACACTGCGCAAAATATCGATGGTCTGCTGGAACTGTTTGTGGGTGATTTTATAGTGCCCACAACGACGATTTGTCCTGGTGTAGAATTATCACTGCAGTCTCTGGTGATGACAACAGGGTGGGCAGTCGCTGGCTTGGACTGCCCCCCGCGACATGGTGGCTCCTTATGCCACGGCAGTGTAGTGGCTGCCCGACAGCTTCCCTGTAGTTTTTCTTGACTTCTGGTGTGCCACGGGGATGCTCCTGGATGCTCTCGAGCTCCGCCACAGCAAAATACTAGAACAAAACCACCAAACAATAAAAAGGGTGCTCCAACAATCACACATAAAAAGAAGGGTATGTCATGTACAATTAAATATTTGAAAAGTTGAAAAGTTTGCACTAAAATTCTTTTGACATGGGCAAAGAAAGAGAAAAAAAAAGTACAAATTGGCGTAAGAACTAGATATTATAGAGAGTTGCCATCCAAAATTTAACTCACAATGCTTCAGAATCCAAATAAAACATTAAAACAGACTCAGCAAACATTAACATGACAGAAAAAAACATAACCTTATTTGGGATCCCAATATTAAATCTTAATGACCACTAACAACAGAAAATAAGTGCACTTACAAGACAATCACACATGACAATGAAATGAACTCATGCACACTGACCATGGCTCAAATTACACACAACACTCACCTAGCTAGCTACTGAAAACTACAGTATGCATTACTACAAACTACATCCACAATACATCTCCAAACTACGCCACGTGACATGCTTTCAACTACTATTGTCATACTCTTGTCACTAATACAGTTTCTCGTCCACAGTACTATCTTCCTCATCTCATTATTATCATCAACTCAATCATCATCATCATCATCATCAGTATTTCAATCAGCATCATTACTTCAGTCATTAACATCTTTATCTCAACTTTCAATTTTCTCTTCAAAACAAAACATCTTCACTGACGTGTCTCATTTACCATGTTGTAAATTCAAAACATCTAACATAGGCATAACCTTCAAGAAATCACATTAATATTTCAGGAATGACACAAATAACATGACATTATACTGTTGCATCCACATCCTCCAAATCAAAATTAAGCTGGAAAACAGTTGGTATTAAAATTTGCTATCTAAGATGGTAATAAACTTGTTGCATAAACAGAAAAAAAATTATTCACATTACAATCACTTCCATCCATTTAATCTCTCGTGTGAATTCATCACACACGCTATACTGGGCACGTTACAGCAACACCAATAAGCCAAAATCTCTGAAATCATTACATCACATCAACTTTCCAGGTACATGTAGCCCTCCTGAAAAATCAACACCTTCATACAACAACTGTCGGGGTTACACTGTGGCACTTCCACCGAAGCTAACATCATCTCATCTCTTCTCATCTCATCTCTCACATTAGCACCGTCGGGGTTACTCTTACGCACATCCACCGAGGCAAATCTCAACTCATATTTCTCACATAACCTCACACTACGCCATCGGGGTTACACTTTGGCACTCCCACCGAGGCAAATCTCACATATATCACATAACCTCAAATACACACAGTATTCATGCAACAATTTTCTGCAAATAAAATCACAGCATCATTATGAAACCCAAAATCACATCAAGTCAAATCAAATCAAATCATATCAAATCGAATCGAATGCAACAAAACATCACATCATTACTCAAAACAATACTGTCACATAACATTCCTGAAAATGAAAGCTCAATTAAGCACATAGTACACATGAAACACATTCCTGCAGCATGACAACAACAAAACAAATGATATGCAGGTCCAAAAACATAATTTAAAATTTAAGTTACACCCAAAATAATAATACACTTTTAATTTAGCAGAGACATTCATAGCACATATTATTCCTGAAAAGCAAAGCTTAATTAAGCATCAGTCAGTGAAACAATAAATTTAGCATACTTGTGTGAGTTGTAAAACTGTTTCATTCGTCCAAACTTTAGCACTCACAATGTTTACATACTTACAAGTTATGGCTTTTTCTTTCTTTTCTCTTTTTCTCTTACTGGTTTACCACAAAATTCCAGTGCAAATTTTCCAAAATCTGGTAACACACGTACAGCTGGTTCATCAACATCCACATCGTACCGGTCCATATTAGAAGCACATCAAACCTAATTAGGTGCAGCTACTGGCAAGGTTGGTAGCTCCTGAAACTTTTACTTACATGAGTAACTGCGAAAGATTTTCCCCTAAAAATATGCATTGCGGAATTAAATAAACCAAACTTGGCTGCGGTGAAGCAAAATTATCATCATTATCATTTTCTCAGAGCGGCCATTAGCGGTAGTAGCGAACATTTCAAAATTCTAAAGTAACTCATACGCCGACAACTTGCTGGAATTCTCAACGTGAGAGGGGTCAATGACCGAGCGACACACAGCTGACTGCGTTGCACTGGCCACGACAGGCGGATTAGACATCGCTGGTAACTGAGTAACAACAGGCGTACTAACACTGGACATAGATTCTACTTCACTGTGCTCGCTAACTGGAGCAATTGCCATATCAGATTTCTGCGGAGTACGTAACTTAGACATGATTGCAGCACAAAAGTTTACGCAACCAGTAAATAAACAGTATGACAAAGCGATATAGATTACACCAAACTAAACACTTATAGCATCACATGAATGTAAGTAGCAAGATCAGAACATAGCCAAATAAAACAGTTCCAGAAAGAATACAATTAAGCGCCCGCGGCGAAATATCAGAAAATTATACTAACACACGTCTACACAAGCCACTTGAACACAATACCAAGATTTTTAATCAGAATGAACACATGGAAGAAAACAAAATGATAGCTTCAGTGAGAAACCTCGAACTGAAAGTTAAAAAAAAACCACGTCACACCTACTGTGACCACCGCTAGCATTATCTCAAAAGGAGCAGAATACAGACTTGTAATTTATACGTAGCACACAAAAAATCCTTCTTTTTTTTTTGTTTTTTAAAACAAATGTATCTGACCTTATATACACACGCAAATAAACGCGCCAAAACACGTGCTGATGAAGACTGGTTTCACAAGCTAGAATTATTGCTGAAATGCATGACCACGCGGGAATTACATAACACACGTGCGTACATAAAAGTTACACGAAAAATGTCCCAAAAAGTATAGTAAACAGCTAGAAATCACAATCACTGGAATATAAAGTTATAAGTTTCCAGAACCACTGCTAATAAGCACAGAAAACAAGATTTTCACCTAGATGGCCAACACGTGAGGAGCACATTTTCAAAGCTACAAATATCTCGCTCGTTATCTCACTCGTTTCACAACTCAACTTTCACAAAAACATTTTTGAAAATAACCAGCACGAACCACTTAGCACAGCAATACAAGTTAAAGGAAATGAAGCCAAAACAAGGGGAAAATGGAGTCAGAAGTTTTAGCGTCACGCCGGCAGACAATGGGAAAAATGCAAAAATGAGCTCAAAATTAAAATTTAGAAACCAGACTTTCAGATATGATAGCAACAAAATTTAGATTAAGAGAATCACAAATTAAAGCATAAAAATCCTCACCCTTAAGCCAGAAACAAATTTAGATTTCTCGCGACCACGTGGAGGACCACAAACCGTTACATTTCAGAGGGAAAGAAAAAAAAAATTTAAACTTAAAAATCTCACAACAAATTCAATTATGCCTGGCGCCTCACACCAATTGTCGTATGCCTCTCTCTATTTATTTTTCAACTACAGAGGGGACCTACTCACTTGCGAGAGGGATCGTTAAATCAAACAAAGAACTTCAAATTATGAGGCAACGACGAGGACGCAGCTAAGTTAAATCCCAAAATAATTGCTACACCAACACAATGCCTGGCTTAAAGGGAGAGGAAAGATTCTATTTTACCATAATTAAGACTTCCAAACGTGGATGGAACACCGTTTATTAAATGAAATTAAATACTCACATACCTTTGCCCATTGCCTGCCGACGAGGACATCGTGCTTTAGCAGTTTTCCGTCTGTCTCACTCGAAGCTTACTTACTGACTGTTACAAAAAGCCACGCCAACTCGGGCGTCAGTAACGCTATCCCCAACTTTGACACTGTTTCCCCTGACTCGCCCCTACTCACAGACAAACTGCCGTGCTTCGGTGCCCAGAGAGCGCCTTATCAATATTATCTGTGCACATGCCACAATATGCCCATCTATTAATTTATCAAGAGTTTTGAGAATTATTGAAATTAAACTGGTGGGTTTCAGGGGCTTAGCCAGGGTCAAGGGTTTCCCTGGCTTTGGTATAAATACCACCCTAAGATGCCTCCAGTTCATTGGTATGTATACTAAGGCCAAATTTGCTCATAGGATTTCTATCAAAATTTTTGATAATCCATCAAAACCTCACTGAGGCATAATGGGCATCGCATCCTTCCTGAAAATCTATATAGTTGAAATGAGAATAATGTATAGTGGGCGGGTGTTGCGCTTCCATATATGCATGTGATATCTCACCTTGATGATGAGTTCAATGTTAAAGTTCTCAGAAGTTTTCTGCCTCAGATGCCAATCGTGAGCTGTGAATAAATTCCTATTCCTAGCTATTTTATCTCAGGATATTGTAGGTGAAAGCAATTAATAAGCTGAATTTCTCAACGATTTGATTTATTCTCACCCATAAATTATAAAGCGGCTAGCAACTATTCCCCTTTGAATAATCATAAAGTAATCTAAAACCTGTATTATACATCTTCCTACTACTTTGTGTGTTGTAGTGGACTTAGCCATCTGTGTCACACACTATCTCCCCCACTCACATGTCACCAAATAGCTTCATACGACGATATGAAAAAATGTTGAAGTCTGCGTCATGTCTCCCTTGCTGCTATGGTGCTAGCTTTCGCGCCTTTTTACCTAACCTTTACTTCGACTGTTATTTTCTAGCGTGTTATGAGAAATAAATCGTTCACTTTTAAAAGTCAAGCTTCTGTCTGACACTTTCGGTAAAACCACAAACCTGTCTCACAACTCCTTTTTCTCTTTCTAATTGCTAACTTCTTATCCAACTCCCTTGATTTTCCAGGAATTGTCCCCCTATCTCCATCCTTGTTTCTCCTCAAACCTCTCTCTTAGCTCGATTTTGCCTAATCTTGTGCTCGTTGTGTTATTTTAATGGACTTCTAACACTACTGCTCGATGGCCTTTTAGCTAATTACAATGTTTCTTACATCTGTATACATATTATGGTAAACGTTATTCTACAGTGTCATATTATATTAATACATATTCCTAGCTTGTTTTTATTTAATTTCCCGTTATTGCATCGTCGGATGTATGTTCCCCTACAAATGTCCATTAAAATTTTTCGCATTTAATGACCTGGCGATTTCCCAGACTGCCCTATATGCTATCTTCCCAGCGAGCTTCAGTCCCAGACTATTCTATCCTCCCTCAGGTTCATCAAGTATAATCGATCCCGAAAAGTGAATTTCTTCCATTGACTCCTCTGTTTTAGTATATTCCCCATTTTCCAATTATTATTGCAGATTGCTTATAAACCTTTGTGGGTCTTTTCTGATAGCTTTCTGAAGTCCAGCACATTCTGGGCCGTTTCTATCTCTTCACAGTGCTTCCTTCAGGAGTCCCTTTTAGTCTTCCTCGCGACTTCATAGTATTATATCAATTATATGCTATAAGCAGTCCATTGTTTGGTTCGTTTCGTGAAGTTAAGCAATCTAAGAATTTTCTTCCTTTTATTTGTAAGGTCTTGATTACACAGGGCTCATTCCTGCTGACTTGCCTTGTTTTCAGAGGACAGTTATCATTAAATTCTGAGATTATTGCTCCCTGGAAATGCTCTGCAGCAATTTCTAAATCTTCATCAATCTTATTGTCCATCTTACTCAGATTACTGACTAGGTCTTTCCTTTAGCAATTGCAGTCAGTTCTTTTCCGATGCCGATAAATTCTGTTTTATTTAGGAGTACATCTTCAAATTGGAAGTAATTGTAGTCTGAACAACTTCCGTCCTCGGTTACATGCCAATGTTTAATAAAGCTTCCCACATAATTGGTTTCTAAAATTATGTCTATAACTTCCTGTCGTCTTGTAGTAACACAGACAGATCTGTTATCCCTATTTAGTTTCTAAAGATTACTCGATATAATACAATTATAAAGAGATTCGCCTCTTTAATTTGTATCCATACTCCCCACGTGATGAGAATGGGAGTTATCATCACGGTCGATTACCAATTGTAGTCCCTCGGAATAACAGGTGGCTACCAGCTCTTCTAATTCCCTTGTTAGGAGGTAAAAGGACATCGTATGAGAGGTAGACCGATCCGAGTATAAACTCCCTCGGACCACCCTCTCTCATTACTTTACTCTAATTGCTGTAAGGTCCCCGGAGTAGATATTCATTAGCGACAGTATATGTAAGTCTTTTTAACTAAGATGCAGGTTCTTGAAGTCTAGTTGGTTCTACTATAAATTAATTTCTCGCCAGCCTCCTAAGGGCCTTTTATTTCCCCCTTTGTAATACCAAGATTCTTGGATGAGTCCCGCATCACAGGTCTGCCCTTGTTGGATTTACCTGCAGTATCTCCATTACTCCTTTGAGCCCTGAGCGTCTCTTGGCTTGTAGTCTCATTTTCTGCAGTGCCTGCAGCCAGATCCTCTACAGATGGTTCAGAGATGTTTTGTACTGTTAAGTTTTCTTCTAGAGATCCTTGAAAATCAGAGTTTTGTTTAATCGTGTCCATTTAAGTCCCACGAGTTTGAAGGAAAGACAATCGATCCCGCAGAGCCCGTTATACCGGGACAATGCTGAATAATCTGGGAGGTCGCCTGGTATCCCAGAGGCATTGTTAGCGACACTACTATTCGTATCTTATTGGTAGGGACCTGCGTTTTTCGCGTTTGCGATAACGCTAACTTTTTAAAAATATTCCCCTAAACTTCTTGGGAAACAGTTACTTATACATAATGTCGTTAACAACTCGAAAATTAGATATATTTATTTCGCGAAATAAAACGAAATGAACCAATAACGCAAATATGTCAATTTTATAAATTTTATATGCATAATAATGCGTATTCACGGTGTATGCCTGGCTGTATTTCTCAATACTACAAAGAGAAGACACCTGTATGTTCGATTTCTCAAAGAAAAGCATCCATCTGAGAAACCTATACGGTTTCCAGTACCAGTGTTGACAAGATGGAATACTTGGTTAGAGGCCGGTTTCTACGTTGAGAAGCATCTTCGTGATATAACTGAGTTTGTGCAGTTAGAAGATTTGGATTCAGTCAGTAATGCTGGTATCGATTTCATGCAATCATTGACGAACGATTAAGTAAGTATAATTTCAGCTGAAGCAACATTCGTCAAGGAACATGTCAATGATTTAGTGGAATACATCACTGAACTAGAAGGATCTTCATACCCAACAAGTCCTGCACCTTATGTAGAACTCAAGAAAGTATTGAAAAAGTTTGAAGTAGCAAAAGAAAGGAACTTTTTAGTGAAGCAGAAGAGAAGCTAAATTGCATCAGAAGTGCAGATGTTCAAGAAGAGTTTAGATCAGCGGTGAAAAACACTGCAACATTAGCATTTGCAAAATTATAGTTACTAATGTTTGAAGATCCTGCTAATAAGTTGCATTCAGCACTTGAAGTGTTTAGACCAGTATTCATCATTAGCAATAATATAAATTTAGGACTAGTGAAAAAAGTTAAGTCTATTCCATTCTTTAAAAATGTGAATTATTCAGTGATTACAAAAGAGTACAGGGAACCTCAAGAGCAAACCAATAAAATTATGTTGCGTGATGGAAAAATAAATATTGTGAAATTTCTACACAGTTTGCTTGACAGCTATCCTGAGTTTAATGGCAGAGATCCCCGGTCAGTGTGATATCCAATGCTAATGTTGACTGAACGTTTCTTTTCTCGCTACTCAGCAGTTTTGAGCGACTTGTAAGAAGAAAATGCAAACATTATGGCAATGTTCTCTTTTGACTGTTAGAAAACATAACATAATGTACTTTTCTTTTATGGTATTCTGTCCATTTCAGTGAGACTTAACAGTCAGTCGTTGTAGTGTACAGTGTTGTCTATGAAATTTTCTTCTCTTGCTATTTAGGAGTTTTTGCGACTTGGGTTGCAACAGGAAAGCGATAATGTTCTCCTTAGGCAGTTAGAAAAAGGAATATGTATGTTTCTTTTCATGTTATGCCTTCTTCAGTGATAATTGAAGGATAAAAATGTGTGTTATTTAAAATAAAACTCCACTTTGTTCTTCAATAATCTATCTACATAAAAAAGTACCTTTAAAATCACAAAATATGATAATAAAAACTAGTAAAAATAACGCGAAATTCTCCAAAAATAACCCCGATTTCTACCAAAAAAAACGCAGGTCCCTACTTATTGGTTATGTGGAGGACCTGTCCAGCGTGTCGATAGTCAGCCGACAACGCCGGTTAGCTTCCGGCTATCTATCGCCTGTCGACGCGTCCGGTACCCGCTATAGGTTCAACTGTAAGAGCTTAAACGTTCAGCTTTAAGATCCGCTCCAGAGGTCCCCTGCTGCGGACCAGTACTTAGTAGGCAAGGAAGGTGTTGCATTCCACCAAAAAATGTCTATATCCAGATTTCATCGAAAATACGTGTTTTGAGGTAATCTGAATACAAAGATAGCACTTCTAGAAAAAGGTATGTGTATGTGTAAACATCATAACTCAAAAACGAAAAGTCGGATAAATACCAAACTTAGTACTTAAGTTCAATAGTTTCCAAGAATACGAATACAAAAATTTTTCAAGGAAAACTATCCTTTGAATGCAATATCTTGTCTACCTTCTATGTATATGGTAGAGAGGGGAATAACCTCTTTAAGAAGAATTATAAAAAGAAAAGGTAATGAGTGGAGCAACCTTTGCGAAAGCAAGGCACCAGAAGTTTTGTTTTTAAAAATAAATAGCGCTTGCTATTTATAAAAATAGAAAACACAGCTAAGAAATTGTTTAATAGTTCGAAGGTTATCGCACGTCTTGCATACCTACTTAAAGCCCTTTATTAAATACTAACTTTAAGCCATAAGTGACTAGTTTGCCCCAGACTCGTATCTAACCATTTGTAATGTATTCTAGTTGAAATCGTTAATTAACCACTTTCGGCCAATTCGGTTTTATAGTAAGGTTTTTCTGGCCAATTTATTTTATATAGGCTGGCTGATCCGACGTTGTACTGTTAGCTTTTTAAACTCAAATCAGAAATTAATTAATGTCACTTAACTTCCCCCATTTTTTATTGAATTATTGTACGATGATCTAAAGCATTTTTATGGTGAATCTTCTTCTTTCCTCCGTATAACTAGTTTTATACTGCCCCAGCTATTCCTAATAAAGAATAAAAATCCTCTGACATTTACGTAAAAGGATGTGAAACATCGGCGGAACGTCTGATTTCTTTAAACTCAACCCAAAAAATTTTGTAAATGTTGTATAGCCTGTACGTACCATTTGGCGGTGGAACAATAACGTTTGGAATGGTCGAGTAATGTTTTATATAATTAGAGCAGCTGAAATGTTAAACCTTTATTTATATTATTAACTTAACTATTAACATAAGATCCCACTATTTTCATATAATGCAGAATCTTGAACACACAAATGAAATACAGTGTAGCTGGTGAATATGAAGATTTTGCACTTCCAAAGCACCAAATTAACCTCTTTGGAAAAGCCACATGATTGGTGACAATGGAGACAAACAATCTCCTCAGTTGCTAATTACGAAATATCGGTTCACTGAATGTTAGCAATTTTCTCTCATTATACAATTATTTACCATGTCCTGTTAAAGAACTTGAATACAACATACGTACAAAGGAAATAAAGCAAAACTTTCTTACATGAGAGTTATTAAAATATTTGGGCATTTAGTCGCATGCTTGATAAGCACATTCGATTGTCTTTTGCTTTGCTACGTCTTCCGTTTTCTTAGTAGCTAAATCGTGACCATGTGTGTAAATGTCTGTTTGATTTTACATGCATTTTCTATTTTCTGCTCTATGTCAATCTACGAAAATCAAAGCCTTCTTCACAAATATGTTCTCTTATTACTCCAATGAGTTCCATTCTAATTCATAGGCTTTGTATATCCCTTTTAGTCCTTCAGTAATACACTGCCGTTAGTGAAAATTGCAACACCAAGAAGGAAACGCATGAATTCAATGAATTTAATACCACACGTTAGGTACATGCCAAGTAACAAATGATAACTTTTCAAATCTATACATGACCTTTGAGCCCTATTATTCAGTATTTGGTGTGGCATCCATGCGCTGCAATTAGAGCTGCTATACATCGTGGTATTGAATCAAAAAGGTTCAGAATAAGTTCCTGTGGGATTTCCCTCCACGCAGTTTGTATTCGAGCCCACAAATCTGTGACACTGGTTACTGGAGGACTGTGACACACCAGATGTCGACCAACCATATCCCAGACATGTTCGATGGGCGACATGTCAGGCGAAAGTGCAGGCCAGGGAAGCAATGGTGCCCGTCGCTTTTCGAGGAAGGCTTATACATTCCTTGTAATATGTGGCCAAGCGTTGTTCTGTTAAAATGTGGCCTATGGATGCCTGAAGCAGGGGGGAATACCTCAGACTCTACAACCACCGTTAGGTACCGGTTGCTGTTCAAAGTGCCCTTAAATCGTAGGGGTCGAGATCGGTTGTTGTAAACAATGGCGCCCCAAACCATCACACCTGGTGTTTGTCCGCTACACCACTCAACAATGCAGCCCTCCAGGTTGTGCTCACTGCGGTACCACCGGACACGAATCCGGCCATCTCTGTAGGACATGTTGAAGGGGACGCGTCCGAAAAGACAACACTCAGCACCTTAATGACGGTGTTCACATGTCCATTGCAGTCGGAGGAGCTTGTGGTTTCTGGACAATGGAAGCCGACGTAATGGCATGTATGCAACCAGTCTAACCTGCAGCAGACTGAGACGAACCGTTGATGCAGACAAGTTCACACCTGTTGCCGTGCTCCAGTGTCGCGCTAACGCTGTGGATGAAGCTGTACGGTCCGTTATGGTGATGTGACCAAGATGACGGTCATCCCGTGCTGTGGTCATGTTCCGTGATACAGTACCCGCTCTTCGTTGCGTACGACCTTCATCTATCCACTGCTTCCACATTTGCATCGATGTCGTAGCAGCATGCCCTGTACGAGCCGAAATGTCTCCGCTTCTCGGAGACCGATCATTATGCCCTGCTGGAACCCGCTCACATGCTGATATGGCTCCCATTGACGTCAACGAGGCATACTGGCACTTACTTTATTGTTTTACCTTGTTTGACAACTCTTCACCGACTACACTGGCGCAACACTGACCTTGTCGGACCGACACGAGAGGGCTCTGCTAGGCCTACATGTACCCCATCTCTCCGCAAACCTAATCACTTATTGCTGGTACACTCTTCTACAGTTCCACCAAGTTTGGAGTTATTCGGGAAACTATTTCTTGTTGTTGCAATTTTCGCAAACGGCAGTTATTTGAATTGAAATTAGAAGCTGTATTGTAGTCGATGTCCGTCATAGAACAGGTAAGGGTTTTATCCAAATCCACTCGACTGATAATTTTATCACCATACCTACCTACACATTTTTTTCTTCCTGTATAATATTAGTATACATTTGCGATGGTTTAATATTCGTTCAAATCGAAGATAATGCTTTGAAAGTCGAGAAACAATTTGCGCACTAATAACTAAATGTCCTAATTCGACACCTTTTTATTATCATTTATCTTTATGCTCTATGATACACATACACTTTGAAGTGCATGAAGCAGGCATTTCAAAAATAACAAAGTGAATACATTTCGCATTTCTGATAATCCCTTTCAGTGCCATTTTTCCTTTTCTCTGTGGAACAAAACAGCAGAGAGAATAAGCTACGTACATCGCCTATCCTCGTATTTCTTATGCTGTAGCTTGCAGCTCTATAGAAAGCTTTTGGCGAAGTAGCAGAAAGCTTTACTGTCAGTAAGGTGGAGTTCTTAAAAACTGAATGAGGCTGAATTGGTATTTTTCTCTTAGCAATTCTCCCTTAGCGATTTTGTTTAAGCCTAGATCAAAACAGTTGTTGTTCTCTAAGATAAGGATAGACTAAATGGTGAAAACTGACGCTTTTAGATTTTGGTGCAGTGTTATTAATTGGAATTCATGATTTTATATAATTATGTTTTAAGTATACCTTTACAATTGTACTGTATCCGCCAGGTACTGTAAACTCCGCACCACTTCAAGAAAAAGTCGTAACCCCTATACACTTTGGAGTAAAGTGATAAACTTCAGTCCATTTTGAGTGTAAAGTTTGCTCTAAAATTGGTACTTCTAACAGAAGTTAACTTCTGTGCTCAAATATATTTTTCTACGCATCTGATATTTTAATTCATTTCTAAAATGGGTTTTGAATTTAGCACATTTTACATTGGTGTGTTAGGTTTTTAATCTACCTTACAAAAGATCAGAATTTTATGCAATTTATAAAAGATACCTTACTTTTCATGGAAAGTATTATAAATTGTTTACCTCATTCTGTTAGAATTAAAATCCTTAGTTATAATTTACATTTAATTTTTAATACCTTAATCCCTTATAAGTTGAAAATGGTAATTAATTCATACTTTACTAATTTGGGGTCTTTAATATTGTAAATTAATATTGGTGTGCTTCTAATTTATTTATTTTAGGTCACATGAATATACATATCTTGAGATAGCATATAAACTAATATAACATTACATTGTCTCTTAATAAAAATTATTGGAAATAACAAATGAACAATGATACAATGGTACGCAAAATCTAAGGACGAAAGTAATCTTCGCATGCTGTGACTCTGCCAAGTTACATAGTTCGATGAAACTTGAATCATGCATAAAGGGAACTGCTACGGTATGCTACAGTAGGCAACTACGAGAAATATGCAATGAGACGAACAGAAATGCCACTTTTATTCATAGACCATAAGCTACACTAAAATGAATATGCCATGCGATTGCTCTCTAGATTTACAGAAAAAGATACATAGTGCTTAAAAGGGTGTATGATCACCACGGACAGCAATGCATGCTCAGCATCGTGCTCCCATCCGGCCATATGATTTGTAAGTAGTTCTTGCGGTAGGGCGTTCCATTCCTCCACCAGCGCTGTTGACAACTGTTGGATGATTCGTTTGTGCCGACCAACCATATCCCAGACATGTTCGATGGGCGACATGTCAGGCGAACGTGCAGGCCAGGGATGCAATGGTACCCGTCGCTCTTTGAAGAAGGCTTGTACATTCCTCGCAATATGTGGCGAGCATTGTGCTGTTGAAATGTGGCCTGTGGAGATGCCTGAAGCAGGGGGAGTACCTCAGGCTCTACAACCACCGTTAGGTACCGGTTGCTGTTCAAAGTGCCTGAATTCGTAGGAGCCAAGATCGGTTGTTGTAACCATTGGCGCCCTAAACCATCACACCTGGTGTTTGTCCGCTATGTCGCTCAACAATGCAACCCTTCAGCTTGCGCTCACCACGGTACCGCCAGACACGTATGCGGCCATCACTCAAGGACACGTTGAAGCGGGACTCGTCCGAAAAGACTACATTTTGACACTCAGCACCCCAGTGACGGCGTTCACGTACCCATTGCAGTCGGAGGAGCTTGTGGTTACTGGACAATGGAAGCCGGCGTGATGGCATGCATGCAACCAGTCTAACCTGCAGCAGACGGCGACGAACCGTTTATGCAGACAAGTTCACATCTGTTGAGTGCTCCAGCGTCGCACCAACGCTGTGGACAAAGCTGTACAGTCCGTTATGGCAATGACGACAAGATGACGATCATCCCGTGCTGTGGTCATGTTCCGTGGTCCAGTACTCGCTGTTCGCTTCGTACGATCTTCATCTATCCACTACTTCCACACACGCATCACTGTCGTAACAGCATGCCCTGTACGAAACTAAAGGTCACGGTACGACAAACCCGTTTCCCAGAAACCGATCATTCTGCCCCGTTCGAATTCACTCACATGCCGATATGGCTCCCTTTGTCGCTGACGAGGCATACTGGCACTCACTTTATTGTTTCCACCTTATTTGATAGCTCTGCACTGAATACAACACTGACCTTCTCGGACCGACCCGAAAGGGCTCTGCTCGGTCTACGTGTACCCCATCTCTTTGCAAACCTAATCACTTATTGCTTGCACACTCTTCTACACTTCCACTAAGTTTGAAGTTATTCGGGAAATTGTTTCTTGGTGTTGCAATTTTCACAAACAGTATAGTAACACGATATTCTGAGATAGCATTTTCTTCTACACGAAAGGAGAAGTGATTGTTTACCGCCCAAAGGGCGGCTAAAGCATATCACCATTGTCCCGTATCTATTTCTTGTTGGGGTTGGATCTCCAAGAGCAGCTTGAGTGTATCGTGTAAATTTGATAATGCACTAAACAGTGGGCAATATAGGGTCATAATTGAGCATATTCTGATGAATTACTGAATTCGTCCAGGGTTATCATTTTGTCTACACATATCGATCGGTTCTCAGAGAATCATGATCTCGCAGTGTAGACTGAATTTTCTGTTCACGAGATTTTTATCTTGTCGACAATACATAGGCCGAGGTGAAAGCAAAGTTATGTTGGAATTTGCCTGCAGATGCTGGAAGGACAGGAGATAGGTTATAGGCGCCTGGAATGTTGTAGTTCTCGTCCGCATTACGTACAAATCTGATGCCACCCATGCTCCGAAAATTGAGGGGGTTATAAATGCGAGGGTTCACGCACCCGATATTAATTTTTTTTCATGTGTTTTTTTAGTTATTTGTAAGGAATATGGGTTTGTTCGTAGTTGCGTTTTAGTGTGTGGAGGTGGTGCTCTAAAAACCAAATGACACATTAAAGTTTAATCTGATATTAAAGCACATGATAATCTACATATATAATTATAGAACCAATAATAAAAAAGAAAACAGGAATGTTGTGTGGGATTTGAACCTTGGGGTTTACTAAGGTGGTCAATCAGTGCCTTCTAGACCGCTCAGCCACAGTTGTATTCTTTCTTGCTTCTTTTATGAGTGATCAACGCGTTCAGAGGAAAAGAACTATTGCAGTAGTTTCATAAGCGTTGTGAACACAGCGTTTCCGAGCGTTCCACAAAGTTCTCCGATAACTTAGTATCTGGGAATGGCCCACTTTTTGTGACGAAGGCTGTATATTTTACTTGAATTGTCCTGTGTATGTTTTTGACGGTGGATTTAGGCTTTAATAATCTAATTTAGAATGGCTTTTTGGAAAATTAAAAGTGTTGCTTGCTTCATTATTTTTTCCATCGATACCTTTGCAGATACCTGAACTTCAATGGTTGATAGTAAAGAGCTATATTCAAGAAATAGTTTAAAAGTTTATATCTTTTAAATTTGAATAATTTTAGATACGATTAGGTTTTTATTTTCGTTAAAGGCACGGACATTTATTTCTTATTATAACTATGTTGAACAAATTTGTGATAAACATTTTAACTAAAATAATTTAAATTTGTAGAAATTAGCATTCAGTAAATACCAAGTATCGTTTCTTTCGATGAGTTCTATAGCATTGAAGGGGCCATTCACAATGAAAATTAAACGTTAACATAATGACGTAAAACTTACGAATAAACTTAACGCGATGTGTTGTCATTCACAACCACAAATGTAAACAAGCACAGCCAATTGCAAGAGAGCATGAAATAGCTGAGCTAATGTGGTGGTATGGAAAGCGACCACTGACAGCACACACCACAAAAGAGGTTATGTATGTACAGTGGGCTTCAAATGTTTTCCGATGGGCCAAGGGGTGCAGAGCAAGAGGGGGAAGAAATTTCTTCTCGTCTAGTCATGCCTGGCTATAGCCAGCGTGCCGGTATCGTCTCAAAGGTCACATTTACTTCTGTGTATGCATTCAGCGACCTGACTCTAAGAAGAAAGAAGACGAAACCAAATACTTTTCTCTTTACTAGAACTATTCAAGCGAAATAACTTAACATATTCTTTACATAATATGCTGTTTAAAAATCAAATATTGCACTCTTTATGCAGGTGCTACACAAGCTCAAGATTCAGTAATTTTCTTGAGAAACAAGGTTCGCATAATGTATATCTTGTTTTTAACGTTTGTTGCTAGTAATAAATAATAATATTAATAATAATAGTTTCATAATTATCACCAATAGAACGTTCTACACGTACTCCGAGGGTATTTATTACCTTGAATATAAGTTCGTTTTGCTTTTTAATTGTCATATATATTGGTCACAACGTTTAACGCTAAGTGTGTAGTTCCATACAGTTGGCACATTCAGTTCTGATAATATTCAAGTAATGTTTTAAAAATATGGCAGCAAAAGTAATATTAATGTCAAACTGTTGAAGCAGTTTGGAAACAGTTAAGTATAACATTAAATTTTCTTCAAAATGAGATTTATTTTGCGTTTGTTACTGAGAAACGAATAAAGATTGTTTTATTTGAAACATAATTCCCCTTACATGCACCCTCACAAGTGAAAAGAAGAAAAACCGGCCAGTCGTATAGTGGATGTAGAGTAAAAATACCTATTTAGGTATTGTATGCAAAATGTTAATAGATACGAGGAAACAACCTTTAGCGCAAAATATGCAGTTTCTATATAACTGTTTTATTCGTTTAGGATAACATATAAGCTAAATTTTCAAAATAGTGACCTGAAGTGTTAATGCAGATAGGTTGATGTACTTTTGTTGCAATTGGTTCATTTGAAAGCACTCTATTCTGAAAACTAAATTGCTTTCAAGTTACAAATCTGAAGATGCCCTCCCCCCAAAAAAGGCATTGTATTGCGATTCACGTTCTGAATTCTTAAAATGCTTCTCTTCTCTGGTCTAGAATGGAATGGAATGTGTAACGGAGGGAACTCGATCCCGATCCAGTGAATGAGGATGTTGTGCTTGTGACCCTCGAGGGTGCGCTTCCCGGAGGGAGGGACGAGGTGAGAGACACCGAGCGGCCGGAACCAGCAATGACAAAATTCCTAAAATTTCCAGATTGAGACGCCCTGACAGTTGGGCAGGCAAACCGGGGACCCCACCCCAAACAGAGGGTCCAACGCCCCCCAAGAAGCGGTCCTTATATCCTGGCAGCCAGCCGAAGTCCGAGAGACGGATAAGGTTCCACAGAAAGAATACTTTTTATTGCCACGCCGCACCGGAATACCATCGCCGACAGTTCCAATCCTGAAACAGACCTAACGGGGTTAAGGATGAATGAAATGAGGAATGGAACGATATTGGGCTGAGATAAATCGTATCAGCATTCGCCTGACGACCCGGGAAATCTCTCGAGAAAAAAAACCGGGGGTCAGATTGGGCGGTAGCCGGGAAGCGAACTAGGGATCTCTCCAATGCGAGTCGCACGCGTTACCGCGGCGCCTCCTGGACGTAAACTAGAAGATCCGTAGTTCAAATCTCGGCTATGACATTGAATTTTTCAATCTGATTCTATCTTTCCAACCTTGTCCAACACACGGCTTGAGTGAGAGAGTCTTCTTGTTAATTGAGATATAACTGCAATTGCAAACTTCGTAGTAAGTATAAGATGAATGCAGTAGCTCAAACGATAGTCTGATTTTTATGTGGTGTCTTTGAAACTCCACGCTCTTTGCAGTACCACGAGAATTATGATTAGGAAGAACTATATTTAAATATAGATTAAATTATTATTTTAAATTGAACAAACTAATGCGTTGCATTCACATAACTTTCTCTTCTCACCATTCTCACCATTCTACAAGTTCTTTTTTCTAAATCTCATTTTTCTGTCTACTTCTTATAATCCGGATAAACTTGCAAATCGCATTTAGCTCATCTGTGTGGTGTGGGGGTCTGCCTCACATTCAAGAGGTCCCGAGTTAGAATCTCAGTTGAAGTGAAATACCTGGGTAAAGTTTTTTCCAGGGTTTCCTCTTATCCTGAGAAGATGAATGTTTGATTCTAATTTCTAGTGACCTCGGGTCCATTTGAGCATCATTTTAACCATTTCGTTCATTTACCGTCAGTAATGGCCTACCCGGTTAAAGGACTTTAATTAGATACCAAAAGAGAAAGTTCACATTTACACGTTTCGTTGTAGTATGTGTAGATAAAGCGATAGTCACATTTTCAAAACGCATGTCACTACGTGATACAAAAACAAAACGAATACAGACTTCTCAGTTACAAAAAGTATTCAAACCAATAACAAAAAGTAACTGGGAATTAGTTAATATCATAAAATATATGTGTAACAAACCGCGTGCTTTAACGGGGTCTGCATTTCTTGTGTAACAAATCTGTCCAATATTTTAGAGTTTACCAATTATACAAAAGTCATTCAGAATAAAGAATGCTTTAGAGGCTCTTCTCAGTAAGTTCAAAATATATATTTCGTTTGTCATGACAATATTTTAAACAGTGAGTATTTTAATCAAAATCATTAGAGCAATTTTTAAGAAAATAAATTTTGAAAATTTTTTCATGTAAAGGGTTGTTCAGGATGGGAAACTTTTCTTGAAAATCCTTGTCACAACTTTGAAAGATGCTGATCTTAAATATCAAGTTTGGTAGTTAACCGAGTTTTCGCTTTGGATTTATGTTGTGTACAGAGACGCAGGCATATGGAGGTTTTCCCTAAAATATGTGTTGCATTCGCATGATTTTCTCTACTCACTCTTCTTACAAAACTTATTTTGTACCTATGTCATGTTAATACCCATAAACCTTCATCACTTATTTTCACAATTCGTTGTAGGTATAACCAGAACATATTAAGCTAAAGCAATAGCCAAATCCCTCAAAGATGATCGCTACGTGATAGCTTTGGATTGGTTGGCTAGGAGGGGACTCGGCACTGATCCACATAGTGGATATTGCGCCTACGCCTCACAAGGGGGCGTCTCCGGGAGGCAGGAGGAGGCGAGCCAAGATACCGGGCGTCCGGAACCAGGAAAAATGACACAGGAATGGCAGGGTCCCTAAGTTTTCAGATAGAGACTCCCAGTCAGACGGACAGGCAAACCAGGGTCTCCACCCAGCACAGAGGGTTTCCAACGCTCCTCAAGGAAGTTAGGATACTCCCGACAGGCAGCCGAAAGCTGAGGGACGGAGAAAACCACAAAAAGCTTTCTTTTCGCCTGCCACACTGCACCGAAACACCATCTCCGACTCTTCCAAACCTGAAACAGACCAACGGATGAAAGATGAAGGGAAATTAGAATGGAGATGAAATGGAGGTCCGGAAATGTGAGAATCCTTCCCAGCACTCGACTGGCGTCCCGGGAAACCCCCCCGAACAAACCTATGGGTCAGGAAGGTCAGAGGAATCCAACCCACGATCTCCCGAATGTGAACCACAGACGTGATAGTTTTGAAATTCTGTTCTCTTTGTATATACACGAGAAAGAAAGAAAGAAAAAAAAGAAAAACAATAGCTATTTGCAGTTGAGGGAGGTATAAAGTATTTGAAAACTTAAACTAATAACAAAGAAACTTTTAGAATAGGTAAAATGTAAAAGTTATTTGACATAAAATAAAAACGTTATTTGATATAAATTTTGTGCTTTAACAAGATCTACAGTTATTGTGCGGTAAGATTTTGTCTCTCTCTTACGATTTTCTAATTATCAAAAGTCATTGACAATAAAGAGTAATTTACAGACTATTCCTAGAAAATAAAAGATATACATTCTATTAATCATGAAAATAGCTTAAACATAAGTATTTTAGTCGAAATCCTTAGTCATTTTTGAAATAATAAAAAATTTCGAAAAATGTCAAATGTAAAAGGTAGTTTGGAGTGGAGGATTTTCTTTAAAATCTCAGTGTCGCATTCTTGGAAGAAGTTGAACACCAAGTTCGGGTTTTAACCAACCTTTTACTTTTGAGTTATGCTATTCGTGGACACACCCACACTCACACTTGGACCATTGTCTAAAAATAAATTCATTGGATTCAGGGGTCACAAACGTGATTTCGGGTGAAATTACGACATTGAATTTTCAGATAGAACACAATACTTTTTCTACTTACCTGTGGCTATGTAGTAGAGAAAGTAAAAATGCTTACTTTGGATTCAAGGGTTTTAAAACGTGAATTCCGTTGAACCTCGTTATTCAGTTTTTGGGTGGAATATAATAATGCTTTGTTTGGATTCAGGGGGTCTCAAAACGTGTATATCCGGTGAATCTCGTTTTTTAATTTTTGCGTGGAATACGACACTTTCTGTACTTATTATAGGTAAATAGTAGAGACAGTAAAAATTTGAGTCGTGGAATAGATAAGCGGCTGGTTGTCATTACGGCATCTTGCATGCAACCAAATAGGGAAAAGTGTAACTTAGACTGTAACTTTAGATAATTTCTGGCCTAAATTGTTGTCACGTTGCACGGAAAAATCATACTTCGTAAGGACATTATGAAAATAAAGAACATATGTTAGTTAATAGTGGGTAGAGAAAGCAGTAAATATATAAAAACCAAACTATTTTGTTTTAAAACTTGCTTGTTATACAATAATATGATGCCTCTAATGCCTAAAGATTAGTTTGTATACTGCTTATGTCGCTGTGTGTAATGTTATTGATGTTTCCTTTTCACAGTTCTTACATTCTTACAGCCAAGTCTAAGGAAAATGTGTTGGAATGTAATTTTGTTTAGCCTGTTACATCCCTTAGAGCGGGTATGAGCTAACATACCTGGAATAACTTCTCGATAAGCACCCCGCTTGCCCCGCTCCCGGGGCAACGGAAAACATTTGGAGCCATCTGTACATGTACAAAGAGCGCCAAAGAAATCTCACTGCACCTCGCCTCTGCGTCACATTATTTATCGTTGTACGTGGCCTTTCAAAGCCATGGCCATTTCATTTGGTTGCTTTAGACCACGGTGCAATGAAGCGCCAGTCGTGCTAAATAGTTGCACCAATAATCATAAAAAAGGTTACAAAATGGCGTAGAAACGAAATTTATGTTTACGCTCTCGATCGTATTGGCTAAAAGAGAAAGGCGTAGAGTGAGTGCATTCGGTTTGTCATACAGACCTCTTATCGTGATAGGTAGTTCATACCTTATCGGCTAGTACAGGACACGCCTTTGAAAGGGTTAAAAGCTAAGGGGAAAATTGGATGAGCGCCCAGGTTAGCGAAATGTAGAATGTGTAGATTTTCAGGGGGTGCAAATAAGAGCTTGAATGGTATTCATTAAATACATGGCAATACTTTATAACAAAAAATAAACAGAACTGTATTTTCACAGTAGTATCAGTGCTTGTTGCTGCATAGAAGCAAACGTAACTAAATAATAAATAAATAATCATGTTTACCCTTTAATTCATGCTACAATTGATTAATATACATTTACTAACATATTGCTTATCATAGGAATACAGCAGGATTATAGACAAAAATATAACCCAATTTTATTGCTATAATATGTATGACATATTCGGTAAACCATATACATAACCACATTTATCTCTAGTTTCTAAACATGATCAGTCAGTTATAACAATTGAGTAATTTGCATTTAGTGTACGAATATCATCATCTGTGTATGTTTTACAAGGAGAGCCCACTTTCTGACGAGTAGACCGCCTTCCGCACCTTCCTGAAATATTTTTATTCAGTAATTTACTATAAAAGCACTTTTATGCACTGCCGTTGCTGTAACAGTGCAACCAGCCGCCTACATACCCACGATATGTCCAGGAGTAATTTTGCTAGTATACGGCATGACTGTTACTGAGACAATAAACATGCTTTGGTTTTAATAACACTAGAAAAAGCAAAGGCATCAACCTCCCTTCTTTCCCCCTTATTGCTGTATTATCAAGCCACCACGATCTGCGATAGGAAGGTGAAGGACACGTCTCAAAGGACCCCAGAAAAGACACAAAAAACGCCGTAGACTTTATTTGGTGCTGTTTGTACATGTACAAGAGCTAACTACTCGGTTAAAGGACTTAAAGGTCCCAAAAGGACACCATATTCTATTCGCAACTTATTTTGTTGCGATTATTATAGATATCTCAATGGTTCTTGACCCGGTATCTAACACAGAAAGGCAGTTAGAGAGTTAACACATGGCAAGGGAAAATCTGACGGGAGAAGACAGTATTAGAATGGTTCTCTGATTGGCTTGTTTCTTACGTATGACGTAGATAGAAGCTTGAAAGCTTGGACCCAAGCTTACGTTTAATTCGATGTTTATTACTTTCTCTACCACATATAGTAAGTAGGGGAAGTATGTATTCCACCCAAAAATTCGATACAGAGATTTCACCGGAAATACATGTTTTGAGACCCCCTGAATCCAAAAAAACATTTTTGGAAACACGTCCGCGTGTGTGTGTCTGTGTGTGTTTGTGAACAGCGTAACTCAGAAACGAACAGTCGGACGAACACCAAACTTGGTATTTAGATTCAGTATCTTCCAGAGATGAGAAACGAAGGTTTTCAAGTAAATCCCCCACCACAGACTATCCTTTACATGGAACATTTTTCGAAAATTTTAATTTTCTCAAAAATGGCTCTAACGATTTTGATTCAAATATCGTATGTTTAACATATTTTTATGACATATGAAATGTATATCTCGACTTTTCTGGGAATGTCTCCAAACGTATTCTTCATTGTGAACGACTTTTGCATAACTGGTAAACCATAAGAGATATACAAAGTTTTACTACACAAAAACCGTAGATCCCGTTAAAATACACAATTTCTGTCATATACACTATTTTTGTTGAGTGAACCATTTTCGAGATATTGCTTGTTATTCCCTTAAATTTTTCAATACTTACACTTTTCCTCAAACTCGTTATTCATTTTTACTTTCTCTACTACGTATAGTAAGCAGGGGAAGTATTGTATTCCACCCAAAAAATTGATACGGATATTTCACCGGAAATACATGTTTTGAGAACCCCTGAATCCAAAAAAAACATTTTTGAAAACATGTCCGTGTGTGTGTCTGTGTGTCTGTGAACAGCATAACTAATAAACGAACAGTCGGATAAACACCAAACTTGGTATTTAGGTTAAGTATATTCCAGAGATGCGACACGAGGGTTTTCAAGAAAATCCCCCCACCCAAGATTACCCTTTACATGGAACATTTTTCGAAAATTTTAAATTTCTCAAAAACGGTTCTAACGACTTTGATTAAGATATCATACGTTTAAGATATTTTCATGACAAATAAAATGTATATGTGAACGACTTTTGCATAACTGGTAAGCCATAAGAGATAGACACAATTTTACTACACCAAAAATTTAGATCGCATTAAAATACACAATTTATGTCATATACATTTTTTTTGTTGAATGAACCATTTTCGAGATATTGCTTGTTATTATCTTAAGTTTTTCAATACTTTTCTCAAATGGGAATTCGTTATTAATTTTTTTGTCTTAGATATGCAAAGAGTATTAATCTGTTGCAAAGAGAATGGTGCTGCACATAGCAACCAGCTATTAAGGGATATGTATATGCTTAAAGGCTACTGTATTTCTATATTGCCCTTGCAAATACAAAACAAGGAGAACATAGTACCCTTAAGTGATAGTCAAATATTTTTAAAACTGGAGTAAAATGTAATTCTCTTTGCATGTCAAAAGATCGTTTCTGCAAATGTTTATCTCGATTAATATGAAATAGATGGAGAATAAGAGTTTGTAAAAATAGTTTGTACAAGAGTAGAGAAAGTCATGTGAGTGTAACACATCAGATTGTTTATGTTTACGCGATTCGTTGTGAACGGTATTACAAAACATTTGTGATTTTTAAGTTTACGTTACACTTCATTGTGATGGGGCTTAAAACTCATCTGTGTATTCTACTGCAGTTTGAACGGCTGAATATCTCAATAATTATAATTAGGTGGCAAAAAACATTACTAATGATCGCTATTGATTCTCTTCAACTGCCTTATTAACATAACATTTCACCATAAAGTAAAAAAATTCAGTATTTATTGTTCTAAGCAGGAATTCTATTGCATTTACCTTCAGGGTGCCAATTGCACTTACATTCCTCCTATTTACCGCATTTGCTATACTAGGTTGAGGTTATGGAATATATTACCTCGCTTTGATCTCAAGATGTGTCGTTCCATGATCTGCGAAATTACCACAAGATGTGAAGATGGCGTTTGTGGCTCCCAGAATTAGATTATATGGAGTTGCATTAGGTTGATGTAATGCAACAGTGATGAGCTCTGTGGATGCTCACGTCGTGAAATACTGCGTGCACTTCCGCTGTGTTAAATATTTTATTTTCCTCAGTCCCAGCATTCCTTAGATCATAAAACAGGAACACAAAATACGAGGCGTATTATTGTGGACGCGAAATGCGTGGGACGATCTCTTGGGGCACATGACTGAGTTTACAACTCCAGGAACAACGTTCTGACTTTGGGGGATTGTGGCCTATTTTAAAGGAAAACAATATTTTGAGCGTGCAGAGACACAACTATTTTAGGGTTTCGAATGCATGCTAGGAAGTCCATACAGATGTGTTAAGAGGGATTAATAACCCTATGCCTAGAATGTTAAATTTGCATACTTATTGACCCATTGCTATAGAAATTATATAATATATCACAGTGAAATTTTTACAGGTTTTAGATGCATGCCTTCTTAGTTCACTTATCTAATTTTATACAATAGTGTGGTTTATTAATAGATATGATGTTTATTATGTAAATTATTATTAACATTTATCAGCAATTCATTTTTTAAAACAATAAACCGACTCATTAACACCAAGGTAGGTCAATAACACCATTTAGCTGTTATTCTAATCGTATAAAACATTATCTAGCTATCTTCAAGTTCCTAATAAAATGGATCATTTATGTTGAAAATGTAACTCTAGGAAAGCACTGTTTAAAGTAAGCGTAGAGAAAATCTTACATATATTTATAAAGCAAAATTCAGCATTCTTGTACGTACCGAAGCTGCCATATTTAGAACTGATACCAATTTGTAGAGCACGCAATGTACACACGTGCGCACATAGATGTAGCTTTTATTAAAGAATGCTTCTTTGTGGAGATTCTGTGGGCCTTAAAATAAGTCTTTATAATGAAATCCTGGCATCGAATTTTTTTTTGGATGGAGTCGGTTCTAGAGGAAATAAAAAGGTAACCGAAGTTTTCCACTTAATGTTTGTTTTGGGAAAATAATTTACGCTAACGTGTACAACGGTCTACATTGGAGCCAACATTTACATTTTAACTTGTTTAAATATTGTGTATATGTGTTTGCATACATGCGTGCTTGCGATGTGTGTTCCTTTTTATTACAAAAATGGCCAAACTAATTGTTATGAAATTTATATAAAATACCTTAGTAGCAATTAAAAGAATAGTTTATATGACATTTAATTAGTTTTTTGTCCCAAAGGGAGGTTTCTAATGAAGTGGAAAGTAACACAAAACTGATATATCTCGTTGTTTTTGGGAAATCTTATATAACAAAAGCTGTGTTTCTCACAAGTTTTGTCCCATTTTTAAAGTTCTTTAACCTGTTATGTCACATCGTATGATGAATAGGTGAAATGATGCTAAATGAACTCGAGGTCTATAGAGCTTAAACTTACCGACATTTGTCTTTCCAGGATAAGGGAAAAATCCAAGAGAAAACCTTATCCGGTAACTCACTCTAACCCAACTCAGGACCTCTTGAATGGGAGGCAGACACGCTACCCTGACACCACAGAGGCGGGCTCATGAAAATTTAACAAGGTATACAAAATATTGTGTATCATTTGTGTACGTAAACCGGTTACCATAGGAAAAGGTGTAGAAACAAGCAAGCTTATTTGCAAAAAGTACAATTTGTGTATTGTTAAAACTTTCAATTTTGTTTTAATTTGAATTGATACCGCAGAATAAAAGATTTTATTGCTGGTTTTCAAAGCACCAAATGACATTTAAATTGCACAGAGAGGGAGAGAGAGAGGAAGACGGAGAGAGGTGAAGAAAGGTGAGAGAGAGAGAGGAAGAGATAGACAAATGGAGAGAGTGCGAGACATGGGACAGAAGAAGGGAGAGACAAGGAGGAAATGAGAGAAAGAGAAGCATCAACGCGAGCAGACGTGAGGGTTCTGCTAATGTTGCAACTACGTATTGCTCTCACCGATATGTTTGTCCCTAATTCTGGATTTTTCAATAGGCAGTACTAGACAGTCTTCACTGAATCCAATCATTTTTTTTAGTGAAGGCAAAGAGGAATATTGGATGAGGGACAATGTAGATTTAGAAAGAGTCTCTATTACACAGATGCTGTGCTATATGTCCATTAAAAAAACACGTGGAAAAGAGAAGGGAGTATAATCAGCCACTGTTTCTTCTCTTTATTGACCTGATTAAGCCCTGTGATAGAGTAGATAGAGGAAAACTAGGTGCTATTCTAGATGTTTATAACGTTGATCCATCCCTTATTAATGCAATCGAAATTGTTTTCACTAAAATAAAAATACAGATAAAAAAGCTAACACAGGGAATTTAGCAGAATCGCTAGACGTAAGCAGAGGATTGCGAAGGAATGTGCCCTATTCCCTCCGTTATTTCATATATATTTAAATAAAATTATAGAGCTTTGCCTACAACGTAATCCTAGGGCAGCAAACTCTGGAAGCAAAAACGGGGTAAGATACATGCCCATACAGATGACCTATTAATTATTAATGGCCACTTCTTAAGAAATACCTATTCTAAGATCAATTCAAAATTTAAATAGAATTTTGGAATTATATAACATGGAATTAACTATTGAAAAAAACAAAGTCAATGGGAATGCAAGGAAGATACTGGAAGAATAAAAAAGGTCATAAATAATAAAATAATAGATCATAAACAAGTTTCGTGTATTTAGGGTGTCATACATTCAATGGAATAAATATAGATATCGAGGAAAACATAAAAGATAAATGTAATAATTAAAATGAACTTAAATAAAATTTACGGTGTAGCATACAAAGCATACATAATATTATTACAAGAGCGAGCTAGTTAGAGAAAAATTAAAAGTATAGTTGAGGAATTTAAGGAATACCAGAATAAGTGGAGAACACGTGTGGAAAGGTTAGGTCCGAACAGAAGAAGAAGAAGAAAAATTTCTCTACTAGATATACACTGAAGAAGATGGTTTATTTGTTATACTGTTATTTGCCCCAAATGTACTTTCCGGTGGCCTTTGCCCCAAATGTTTAAAAAGACATTAACTTTGTAATTTTGACTGTTTCTTTAAATATTATATATTTATGTTTGCCTCGGCTGCGTCAGTATTTATATATATATATATATATATATATATATATATATATTTAGAGGCGTGAATGTCTTAGTAGGGAGTGGTGCGACTGAAGAATGTAGGCTTACACAAATTATAATTTTACTTCACTCCTTTATTAATGCTTGACACGATTTAAATAACACTTCACTGATAGAGAGAGAGCTATGAGAATTTTGTATTAATTACTTGCACTTTTTAAACGTAAACTATTTTTGTCTCACACAAAATACCTATTAAATTTCTCGAGGGCGCATCTCGCGTCCTGTTAGAAACGCTGTCTACAAGCAACTGACTTCTGAATTTGTAAATTTTGCTCCATTTTTGTTTCTGATTGGCTAATCCTAGTCCAATAGAACACCTTCATTTAACTAAAGCTTTTTCTGGTTGTTGATTGGCTATTTTATAAACTGTCACAAAAATTACATTATTGTTTCCAAGAATTACAAGTAGCATTAAACTTTCAAATTCAGTATTGCCTCAAGGTTACCTCATTGTTACCTCATTGTTAGCAACTTTTAACCTATTATTCTCACAGCTCCCACATTATTAATTACATATTATATTCATATAACATTATTACACATGTATACAATAATATAAACATATAAAGTGACTGTAGTATACACTTTTTATATATTGTTACCTACATATATTGCTTTAAGGCGGGCTGTTATTATATTTTATGTTATATAATTTGACTGAAATCATTTAAATGTTAAAAATACTGCCTCAACACACATCCCACGTTCTCATCAATCGCTTTTTGAAATCTGGGAACCAACGGTTTTATAACTAAGCGATCCTGGGATCTTGGCCAAGTTTCAGTAAACCACTACGTTGGACATGCTTCAAATGTCTATGTACTAAATCTCGTTTCATGGATAAGCATTATATGCTAATTTAGAATTAATCCAAATATCGAAGACTGATGTAATGCAGCAAACAAATTCAACGCGTTCAGCGTGTACGCTACTACCCTTTTCTGCAGAAAATACAGGCACATGTTTTTAATTTCTCACTCATCACTGCTTTTATCTGCGCCAGCATTGTATGAGACAAGGCATTGAGAACCGCAATGTTTCCTATGGTAAACAGGAAACAGCAGAGTTTATCAAACAATGGATTTGTTTCTCTCAGTGTAGCTGAAAGTTGGCAAAAATCATTAAATGTCATAGTATCATACTTTTATAAATAGCAAAACTTTTCAGAACAATTGCTGTCTAAGATTTTCACAAAACTCGACAATAACCAAAATCGTTAATTTTTCGATTCGTGCGAAATAATTCTTTGGTGTTTGGTCAGAACATATCTCCAAAGACCTTGTTTACAGATATAATCATTGTTTAAACTCAAACTTAAACAGTAAGAACCACATACAAATACATTCAGTCTCTTTAATTACATTCTGCATATAAGATTTGACATAGCTTCTAAACAGTATAAAAGGTGAATTACGTACCACAATCTTATTTATTTATTTAAGTTAGAAGTCTAATAAGCAATATATGTGCCTTAGTTCCATCTAATCGCACGCTTTATATCTCATTTAAGATATACTGAAGATTCTAAATTCAGTGAAAAATCTGTTTAAGGAACAAAGTTGCTCTGGAGTAATGTCCACCTTAAAACATTTGCCCTTCCTACTAGAGACACATCTGTTTTTCCGGCCAATTTTAGAAACCTTCACTATTCACATGGGAAACCATCTAATAAGCGAAACACCTATCACAAGGATACAGTATAAGAATTATCTAGAAACAAAATGACAGATGTAAGCAGAGAAACGATCGTCTACAACCAGTTCAGGGGAACGATTGTACCAAAATGAATGCGATACATGTCACGTCATACAGAAGATAATAAATTAATACCTGAATTAGTCGTGAATCACGCCTCGTATGTTTAATGTAGCATGCATAGTAGGCCACGTAATTTTATTATTAAGTCTAACTCTTACACAGATTGAAAATCGAGCTAAAAGGAAGCATACTTTCGAAGTATTATTATAATAACAATAATTATGACGTATTACATTTATCCGAGTTTGTCAAACAACTATAATTTATATTTATATGTCTTCTACAAACCTGTCTCACAAAAAATATAATTCTTCTACCTACTTCCTGTTTATCCAGATAATTTTTTTCAGAAATTATTTTATTACACACGTACATTTCGTTGGAGGTACAAAGGAGATACAGAAGGCTACAGCGATAGTTCTTTATAAAGGAGGTCACTACGGTAGAATTTAAATAACACGAGACTTCTGACACTTCTTGGAGCGGTAGTTTCCATGGCAACATCCCCCAGCTGTTGCTATAGCCAGTAAGGTGCCATCCTTTCCGTTCGCTTACAAGCTGAACTTTGAGGGGTAACACGTTGCCAAGTTGCCATGGTTTTCTACTGTTCACTAGCGTTACCTCCCAGCGAGCTGTTTGTTTGCGGCGCGCTGCTGAACAGCTGGCATGCTCTAATGCAACGTGAGAATGCAGCTCTCCCACTTCCCTGCTTAGAGTGAGATGTCAGGAGTCTCAGGCTGTTTAAATGGTACTATGTGTGGTAGCTTTGATATTGCATATTATTTGTATGAATAATCAAAACAAATAAATGATGACGTACCATTAGATAGAGATGCATGATGATGTGTCGGAAAATTCAAAGTATTAGCAAAGAATTTCTCGGAAATGGTTAATACCACAAAAGAAATTAGCATATTTGTGTGCTTTGACATCATAAACATTTCTGGTGTAAGTTTTTGCCTATCTCCTGTGGTGTATCGGTTATACAATACGATATAAATCCACTCAGAATAAAGAATAAACAGGTTATTCGAAAAAAATGCAAGACAACGTTTTATTTGGCATACAAATATCCTAAACTGGTTTCAGCCATTTTATAGAAAACCCAGAGCAACAAACCATTCCACGTAAAGGGCAATTTAGTGGGAGGATTTCCATTAAAAATTTTGCGTCGAATTTTGGAAGATGTTGAAATTAATTACCAAGTTTTGGTACTTATCCGACTTCTCTTTTCACGCAAACAAACACACACACATTTACCCAAATATTCTTTTTACAATTATTTTTTGAATTATGAGACTTCAAAGCGTGCATTTCCTGTGAAATTTCTATATCAAACTTTATGTACTATAAAAAATGGTATAAAAAGTAAGATATACTTTGATGCAAAGAAGTCTTAATCATCCACTAAGAGCCCTCTTTGCTGAAGTGTAGTAGTGTAGTACAAAGATCTGTCTCAGTATCATCTGCTTTCAGATTAAAGCTAAACAATTGCTTTTTAAGCTTTCTGTGTCTTCTTTGTATTGGTGCAACAACTAACAAAGTATGACGTAACAAATAAATAGGTTGGAAAAACTGCAACTGCAGAAGAAATTTTTCTCCCTATTTGGCTTTGCTTTTTCTTTTACTTTTTTCTGTGAAAGGACCAATGTTTTTTTCAGTAGGACTATAGTCCCCGGTATGTATAGATACATAAATATAGGGAGGCTAATGATTCACCTGTATATACCCATTATTTTTTCATTTGCGTGACACCCTTTAATTTCTATGGTCATATCGGGCCTTTGATTTCTGAAACAACTCGTAGACTGTAGGTTATTAACGTTGGGTTTTAATTATTTCTATCTTCAAATACACGCATATTCACTCCCACATGCATACCTTAAAACCCTGTGGGTTATAGGGAATGATTCTGGTTACAGAAAAATTCCCACCCTAGCCTGGAATTGAACCCAGGACCTCTGGATTGAGAATATAGAGCACTGATCACTAACCGCAAGGGCAGTCCGATATATACCCATTGTTTTATATAAAAAGTGCCAATTTGAGGGTTGTTCGAACCAAACACCATAGAGTTACGCTATATTATTTGAGTGGAACCTTAAAGTATGCTGTATACTGTGAGTGTGTCTATTTTTCACTGTCACTTCACTAATTCGATTTAGTTTAGTTCTCAATGTCACTTTGCTTTACGATTTAGTTCAATCCTTGTGTCACTTCAATATAATTTAGTTCAATTTTCACTGTCACTTCACATTTCCTCGCGCGTAGCGACGCAATAAAAAAACAGCCTTTTCTTCCTTTCGATTCACTTGCTGGGTCGAATACACGACTTCTCTAACTTCTCACAGTAGTCCAATCATTACTTCATTCCCTGGGGCGTCGAACATAGATCTCTCTAACCCACAGTAGCACTACTCACTGTACGTCGCAACTGTCGTCACTTGTAACGAGCACTTACGTCTCATTAAGAACAACACCATCTCTCTAACTCACTTGCGAGAAGGCTTGCTTATGTACCAGATGGTCATAATTAGAGAGGGAGTTTTGGGGGTTATAAGTAAACTATAATGAGTCAAATAAATTGAAATTTGGTGTACATACGTTTCAGAATGTGGAAATTTCATTCTAAGAAGAAGAAAAAAATAGTTCCAAAAACCTCCACCAGAGAATGAAATTGGCACTATATGGTGAGTGAAAGGAAACAAAATGTTACTCTGACTTTAATCCAAATGCGGCTCAATATACTACCCTTGAACATGTTCCAAAAACTTGTGTCTCTGAATCGTATTGTCTACGAACATTCACATCTGTCTCTCCACCAGAGGCCTAATAAGATAGGTACGGGATTGGCGCTCTCAGGATCCCCAGCCATACTCTCGATTGGGTTCCTCTAAGAGATTAGAGGGCTTATGCCGAACGCTCAATCAACTTCGGTCCACAAGCGTGTTTGACCAAATACAAGTTACCTCCAAGAACACAGTCTTGGCAGTATTTTTAACACTTAAATGATTTCAGTGAAATTATATCACATAAAATATAACAGCCCGCCTTAAAGCAAAATGTGTATAATATAACATATAAAATGCATGTAACTGTCATTGTATTAATGTTTATATTATTATGTACATGTTGAATAATGTTAAGTGAATGTGTTACGTAATTTAATAATGTAGGAGCTGTGAGAATAGATCAAAAGTTACTAGCAATGAGGTAACCTTGAGGCAATAATTAATTAGAAAGTTTAAAGATGCTACTAGTCATCCTTGGAAACAATAATGTACATTTTGAAACAGTTTATAAAATAGACCAGAAACAAACCTTAAATTAAATAAAAATATTCTATTGGAGTAGAAATAGCCAATCAGAAACTGAAATAGGGCAAATTGTACAAATTCAGAAGTCAGTTGCTTGTAGACAGCGTTCCTAACCGTACGCGAGACGCGTCCTCGAGAAGCAGCCGAGGCAAACATAAATATAAATATATATATATATATATATATATATATATATATATATATATTTAAAGAAACAGTCAAATTACAAAGTTAATATTTTTAAACTTGGGACAAAGGTCACCGGGTACCATACGTGCGGTTGCAACTACTTCAAGTTCGGCTCCCCAACAGTTGAACTACATTACAGCTCCTACTTCAAATTGGCTTTCCATACGTGAAGCAACAACCTACTTCAGCACATACCGCTGCGCGGGACGGAGGAGGAGAGTCGTAATGGGTGACCTGGGTAACCGCAATTCCCATCCCTGAGTATTACGTAGGACTGTGATCGTATCCGCTGATAAAGGTCATCAGTCCTGGGAAGGGGCCATTGCATGAGCTGTAGCTTTCCTGAAAGTGATTGGGTCCCACTTTCTTTAAATTGGGAGGTGTCCAGACCAGAACTCTCACCTAAGCGGTTTGGCGCCCAGTCTGTGAGAATGTCATTGTATAAATATAAAATGGTGAAGGATTTTCTCACCATGGAAAAATCCAAATCAAAGAAAACATCAAAGTTGAATGGAAAAGAAGTAGTTGAGCGTTGTGGTTCTCATACTTAGTAAATAATAGAACAGAGAAAGGGAAAAGGTTTACGTGGCTGGTCCGGTTAAGTCATGCATTTGAAGTTGCAATGGCACGCTCCTGGTTGAAGCATATTCAGCATCCCAAGCAGCTAAAATAGTCAAAGTCAACATGTTAAGCAGCTATCCTGTTAAGGTTGAGATGTACAGGTCCTTAAACTCCTCGCGCGGTGTGCGAAACACCCACGAATTGGACGGTATGACCAATGAGGTGATTCAAGAAAATCTTTAAGAGCGGTATATCGTGTTTAACGGAAAAAAGAGGCGAATAGTGCTACCCGTTCCCTACCTTTGACCGGTAAATATCCCTCAATGGAATAAAGGAGGGTATCAAGTCATCGAAGTCAGATAATCCATCTCGACTCCGCTTAGATGTTATAAGTGTCAGCGTTTTCGATACACACTTGATTTCTGCAACGATGAATCTACCTGCGTTAAATGCGGAGGCGTTTCTCACGATGGAGCATGTACAACGTTCATTAACTGAAGCAGAGAACATCCATCAAGTTCCCGAGAATGTCCCGTTTTGCAGAGGAAAGAGCGATCCACGAGATCTGGACTAGGGAGAAGATGCCCTTCTCGGAAGTCTGGAAACTCTTGCTCATTCGTCAAACCTCTGTCCGGTACCTACAGCTCAGTTGCAGAAAAACCGGCATTGAGTAGGGAAATCGCAATTCAGACCAGCGATACAAAAGGGGCTACTATTTCAGAAAAGATTCTCGTAGCTGGAACACACCCAAAGTCTTCAAAATGAGCACCAGCGACACCATCAATATCTGCTAAGTCGGTTACTCAAAACATTACATCAGTAAATTCACCAGAAAAACCGTCGTCCTCAACCAATAAAACTGGCAAGTTGATAACATATAATGCATCACCTAAAATAAATCAGGACCATCTATGAAAGAACCGACTTCCTTAAGGAAACTGGTAAGTTTACACCCAGAATATCAAAAGGTAAAAGACTCTACGTATCCCCTCGGCGATCCTCTTATGAGGAATCTTCCGGGAGGGAGTCAGAATCTTCGCTGGTCTCATCTTCCAATCGGTTTGAGGCTCTCGAACCAAAGTTTTCTATTGAAAAGAGGTGCTCCGTTTTGCCGTTCTCCCAGCTTCCAACTTGGAACTTTAACATAACCTGATGCGTAATTGTTTTTTTTTGCCTGTTGCTACACTACAATAAGCTCCACACACCAGTAAAAAGTTTACTGCGTTGTTCTTTATCAGTTCCTGGAACAGAATTTCGTTGCAAACAGTCTTATAGCACCAGTATCTAACATCGCTTCGTAAGTTTCATGCATGCTGTTTATATCTAGGTATGGTTGTTTCACTAACTCCAGTTGTTGTTTGAAAGATGGTGGTTTAAGATTGTTTTAGTATGTGTACAGTTATTTAAAAGAATTCCTTCTAAGTATTCCAGTTCCTTTTGGAATGCTGGTATTACTGCCTGTTCTTTTTGGGCTTATGTTGGCCCTAGATACGACTTTATATGTGTCATATGACCATTATGCGGAGCCATATAATAGTCCTCATTCGTTTCCTGGCGATATTCTTGGTGTTTGTATGCTTTGTCTGAAATATGTGGTGGAGAATTGTGTTATACTCTATCCTGAGGCCCAAGTTTGACTCTCCCTAGGTGTAGTTTAGTTCGTTTGGCATTGTGTATCTGTTTCTCATCTTATTTGTATAAGATTGTCTCTGGTACCTATTTTGATAATGATAGGGTTGGTAGCCATGCCTAAGAATATTTATTTGTTTACATGTAATTTACACTAGGGCTTCTTCCCCCTGGGTTCCCAATGTTTCTCCCATTTCTATTTGTATTGGGTACTGATGTGTCCCTATATTGGTTTCTAATGTTTTGGGGGTTGGTATCATTACTGTGGGTATATTATTTTCGATAGCTTCGTGCCCTGCCTGCCCCCCATGAAAATTTGTATTTTGTGCCTGTCCTGACTGTTCTCATTTTGATTATTTCTAATTTATGGGTTATTAACTCGTTCGTTATTCTGTGTTTGGGTATGGTGGTTCATGGTGTTATTATTGCAGCTTCCTGTAGATTTTGCTGTATATCTGTACGTTCCATTGACTGATATTCAAAAGCTGTAAGTAACTGGATGACACCTGTGAATCTACTGGCTTTGCAACAATTAGGTTGTGTCTTATGATGTCTAGAAGGTGTCTTAACAGCAGCTGTTGTAATTTCCTGTTCTGACAATTATAGTTCTATAAGTCTCCATTTATTTGCTATCTTAAGGAAGAAGTCTGTCAGCTAATGTTTACTTAGGGATTAAATTTTCCAGTAGCTAGCCCCACCAAAACATGCTAAAAATAAATTTCCGAATTTAGTAATGCTCTCTTTCCCTGCAAAGTTAGATTTAAGCCCTTTTTTCTTAAGGTATTTTCATACTAGAACATCCTTAGCTGGTTTGGCATTTTCTTAATTTTCAAATAGGTATAATTTCCTTAAGAAAGGATTTGGGTAAATCTCCCAACTCCTCGTCGAAAGTAGGTACACAAATTTCACTTAGTATTATAATGAGTGTACATCAGCAGACTGTGTAATTGTGGTGTGTGTACCTTTCTTAAATGCATTTAAAGTTTACTGTTAGCATTTTCAATGGTATTGATTTCTGTATGGGCACTCTAACTCCATTTATTTTACTACCGGTCTGAGTTTCTATCACGAACCGGTTTAAACTATTGACATCCTCTTTGGCTGGATCCACTCATTGTTTTTAAATCTTTATTTTATTCTTTAACTCTTTCAGTATTGTTCGGATTTCAAGTTTTCTACTGTACTAACATTTTCATTTCATATAATTAATTTATTTTCTATACTTGAATTTAATTGAACCACTGTTTGATTCATAGTACCTAATTCCTTATCTACCCTGTCTATTATTTCAGCATTGTTAGTAGTATTATCTACATTTACGTCTTCATAATCTAACCTTAATTTAATTATTTCTGCTGATTGCAGTTCTAATGTGTCATTTACTTCTTTGCTGTCCTTCTTTTAAGTTCTGAATCATCTTCGTATTGTCTTTAGCTAATCTGACCTGCTCTTCCTTTAATTATATACCAATTACTTTACATTCCTTAGTTTTAAAACCTTTTTTGTTATGTAGTACAGATATCTGACTTTCCATTCGGCTTACAAGTTCTAATTTTGTATTAGCTAACTTGGTGCCTACTGCACTTACTTTTTCATTTACAGAATTGGCTGTTACTCATGTTTGTAATACTTTTTATAGTTTTTCTGCACCATAGATACATGCACACGTAAGTATGATATTATATTTACTTTGCGTGCTTTACGTACTTCTCACGTTCCTAGATAAGTACCCAGCAAATTCCCGAATGCATATCACTTATCTGAATAAACTCAGAATCTTCAGTGGTATTTATTACGATAATTTCACAGCTAAAAATCCATATAAAGTATGACACTATTATGATTAGTATTACTGTTATTACTATTAGAACGTTGAGCACCATCTTGACATGGAGTATTTGGTCTTCGATTCTATGGAGGAAGTTTGGAAGTAAAAGGGCACTATGTCCTGTTATTATTATTATTACTATTATTATTGTGACTTCGTTCAGTTTCTACTGTCACTTCACTTTTCTTTGCCGGCAGTGGTGTAATTAAACACACACGAAGCAGCCTCTTCTTCCTTCCGCTTCACTCACTGGAGTTCGAACACAGGACTTTTTTCTAATTGATCGCAGTAGCAGCACTCACGTCACAACCTCATCCATAGAACACATTTAGTAACACCACTTCGTCGCCTCAACAACAACTCATCCGTTGAATTACTAGTACTGTGTACCACAACGAACTTGCTAACTGCCGCGTGTACGCTCGCCGATATATATATATATATATATATATATATATATATACCGGGTGTTTCAGAAATACTTTTACAAACTTCGGGAATGGGTTCCTCACACCAAAAGAAGGAAAAAAGTTCATATGAACATACGTCCCATAATCCTTGGTTTTCGCGTTATTCCTGTCACAATGAAAGTGTGAGTTCAACGGCCTTCGGGGTCCAACCTCAAAACTTCACTTCTCTATGCATTCATAGAAGGCGTTGGCCCATTGTACTACATACGGTAGATGGCGAAGTGTTGCCATGGAGATTTGTTTACATTTGTCATTAGTCTGTCTTCAACGTTTCAATTGTGTACATGTAGTGAGTTAACTGCACGTGTTTCGTTCCACCATGGCTGGATATTCATTTCGTGAACACGCAGGCATGATTTTTATGTATGGTCGCGCGAATGGTAATGGCTGCACGGCTCTATCAGATGGAGTTTCCAGACCGAAGACAACCAAGTCATCCAACCTTTGTCGCTGTTTATCGTCGCCTAGCTGAGACAGGAACTGTTGCACCACGGACTATTGATCGAGGAAAACCAAGAGTTGTTCGTACGCCGGAACGCGAAGAACAGATGCTAAAGTGTGTCGAAGACGATCCAGGTATCAGTACAAGATAATTGGCTGTGACATCTGGTACATCACACGTGACAGCATGGAGGATACTTCACGAGCAGCTCCTGTATCCATATCATATTCAATGTATGCAGGGCCTTTCGCCTGCCGATTATCCACCACGGAATAACTTTTGCCGATGGTTTGAGGCACAAACAGCCAAGCCATTTTTTGTCCCATCAGTTTTATTTACAGACGAGGCAACGTTTGGGAGAGATGGAGTTACTAATTTCCACAACGTACACGTATGGGCAGATCGTAATCCTCATGCTGTACTTCAGGCTAGACATCAGCAACAGTTAAGTCTGAATGTGTGGGCTGGCATTGTAGGTGAATGTCTGGTAGGTCCATACGTTTTACCAGCACGTCTTACTGGTGCTGTCTACAGGAACTTTATCCAGCACACTCTTTCCATCTTACTTCACGAAGATGTGCCCCTGCAAATAGGAAAAAACATATCGTTTTTGCATGATGGGGCTCCGGCACATTTTAGACGCATTGTTTGAGATGCACTGACTGGTATCTACCATGACCGATGGATAGGCAGAGGAAGACCAGTTCGATTGCCTACACGTTCTCCCGACCTCAACCCTGTGGATTTTTACCTCTGGGGGCATCTTAAGTCATTGGATTATGAAGCAGCCATCTCGGATGCAGAAGCGCTTCATCGACGTGTCATGGAAGCCTGCGAAAACATTCGACACTATCCCGGAGGTTTTGAAAGGTGCGACATTCCATGATTCGAAGAGTAGCGTGCATATAAGCAAGAGGAGGACATTTCGAGCATTTATTATGAGTTTTGTGTGTTATAAGTGCACCACTGTGTTGAACACCTCCTAACGAGAAAACAAAGCATTATGGGACATATGTTCATATGAACCTTTTTCCTTCTTGCGGTGTAAGGAACGCATACCCGAAGTTTGTAAACGTATTTCTGAAACATCCTGTATGTATGTTTATATATATATATATATATATATAATTATGAAGTGAAAGTAATGGATGTATTTAATAAGTTATTAAGCCATGTTGAATTAAAGGTCCAAGGGATCGACAATGATTAACACTCATATCATTATTATGAATACATTGTGTAATAATTATCAATTCATATTGTTAGGGAATACCATATATAAAATAACATATGCAAAAATACTGATATATTGTGAAAACCCATTTAAAATTGTGTTAATTATAAACGAGAAAGAAAAAGAAAAATGAATAACGTCAAAATGGAAGTACGTTATAAAGAAGGTTTAAAAAGTTTTAAAAACTTTAAAATAATGTTTAAAAGTTGTCGCGGTATCGTCGTGTTATCTTATTTGCTGAGCGCCTGTTATTGTATTACTAGTTTGAATTTTGTGTTCTTTGTCCTCCGGCTAGCTATTATTACAAGTCGAGCAAATCTCTGAAACAGGGTGTGTAAACGGAAAGGCGTTGTTACTAAACGATAACACTGATAAAAGAATTTGTTTTTACACTTTTATTGCCGTCACACATTATTAATTTCACATATTTACTCTTGATACACGCCTGACTGAAACTGTTATATTTTCGAATGTAACTATTATCACTTATTTGCCCACCATTATTAATTCGCGTATTTCACATCTTTTAACTAACCTTACGACGCGAGAGATTCTGTAGAACTGCGCGACGTGTAACCCTTGGATGATTCGGTTGAACTGAGCGACGTTTGCCTTGTGAATGATTCTGTAGAATTGTGCGTTACCCGTCTCTGGCTCGGAATTTATACTCCCTCACCCCAATATGCCTAAACATTATAACAGAGCTGCTATTGGTTAATAAAGTGCGCCAACATTAGTGCCTATTTTTATATCCAATCAAAATTACGAACACATATGCTCTAAGGAAGATATTCCCTCCATTTTTAAAGAAAAGCGCGCTACTCTGACGTCATTTGTTTGTCTCTTCTAATTGATAAAAAACTCACCCCCTCACTACATTGTTACCCGCTCCTATTGTCAGATTCAGTGAGGCCGTGCAAACTTATTTCCTAACAATGCTTATAATAACAAACATCTCAAATCATTGTCATACAATAATGTTAATTTACACTACAATCACTCTGGCATTCACAGTGTTGTGATATAAAATACTGCCTCAAAGTTTATTGCATTCGCAATGTTTTAAACGTTGTGTGACATAACAAGGTCAACAAATGAGAACAATCTGATGGTTTACACTCGCATGACTTTCTTTACTCTTGTACAAACTATTTTTACAAAGGCTTATTCTCCATATGCTTCATGTTGATCGAGACGTTAATCTTATTGCTAATTTTCTTGTAGGTACAAGGGGAATATGGTAGGCTTTAAGCGATAGTCAAATCTTTTAAGAGCTGGTTGCTATGTGGCGCATTCCATTATCTTTGCATGTCCAGGACATAAAAAAATGAATAACGAATTCCCATTTGAGAAAAAGTATAAGTATTGGAAAAGTTAAGGGAATAACCAACAAAATCTTGAAAATGGTTCACTCAACAACAAAAAATGTACATTATATAAATTGTGTATTTTAACGCGATCTACATTTTTTGTATAGTAAAATTTTGTCTATCTCTTATGGTTTACCAGTTATGCAAAATTCGTTCACAATGAAGAATACTTTTGGAGACATTCCCAAAAAATTCAAGATATAGATTTTATTTGTCATTAAAGTATCTTAAATATATGATATTTTAATCAAAGTTGTTAGAGCCATTTCTGAGAAAATTAAAATTTTCGAAAAATGTTCCATGTAAAGGGGAATCTGGGGTGGGGGATTTTCTTGAAAACCTTCGTATCGCATCTCTGGAAGATACTGAACCTAAATACCAAG
Source organism: Deroplatys truncata (assembly GCA_030765065.1). Taxonomy (NCBI): domain Eukaryota; kingdom Metazoa; phylum Arthropoda; class Insecta; order Mantodea; family Mantidae; genus Deroplatys; species Deroplatys truncata. The sequence continues at coordinate 74,361,200 of CM060976.1, read as the reverse complement.
TTTGGTGTTTATCCGACTGTTCGTTTCTGAGTTATGCTGTTCACAGACACACACACACGGACATGTTTCCAAAAATGCGTTCTTGGATTCAAGGGCCTCAAAACATATATTTCCGGTGAAATCTTGGTATAGAAGTTTTATGTGGAATACAATACTTCCCCTACTTACTATACGTAGTAGAGAAAATAAAAACATAATTGAAATATGTTAAAAATGAATTTAAACCTTATGCAAGAGATGATCAATAATTAATTGTTGAACCTATATAAAGGTTCAAGAAGCAGAATTGTAAAATTGTAAGAAAAATTGAATGAAAAGGGTAACTGTTGTTCTACATTTTATCATTCACATTGTCCGTGAGAAAATAAATTACTTTTAAATGAAAATTATTATTGATATTCTATTTATAATGCCTTACCTTAAAAATACATAAAGAAGTTCTGGATAAGAGTAGATTGCTACTTACTGAGCTATATGCATTTTAGATCACTTAATGTACACCAGACAAACCAATCAAAAAAGATTTAAGTTTTAACAAGATTCTAAACCGCAACATGCCCTGTAGATCTCCAACAATAACTAAGTGGAGTAAAGTTTCTTCCAAGAATCGTTTCTGTCAAACACGATCTACTAATTGGTTTTATCAGCGCGGTAAATTAAAATCGGACAATTACAACTTACAACATCTGGACCACAAGATTATGAGAGACGTACACTCATGGCCAGGAGAAGTACAAGATGAATCGACTTCCGAAGCAAAAATCCCATTTTAACATCAACATGGCACACCAACTACAGGTTACGAGCTCTGAAGAGAAGGCAACAGAGGAAGGACCTATGTTCGAGTAGGTAAGAGTCGAGACTAAGAAGAGCACCACAGCATCCTGGTGGTCTGTTATTTCAAAAGTCTTTTGTGGTGTTACATATGATAGTGCTAAAATAAAATAAAAATTTCTAATATTTAACCCTAGCACCTAATTCCTCAAACCAGCGCTAACATTCCAGAACCTTGTCAGATCTGGTCTGTTGACAAACCCCGTTGGCTTCGTCAGGTGGAACGTCAGCGTCCGTAGAGTTTAAAGGTGTGGTGTGGGTTAGTGAACCATCAGCTCATAGGCCCTTTCTTCATAGAAGGAACGATGAAATCGCATTCCAGATCATTTACAACACACTGTTTTCTATATATACAGGATGAATCACCTAAAACTTGCACCGCAAATATTTCGGAAATGGAAAGTGCCATTGATGTACAGTTTTCACAGCATTGATTGGTAGTCAGGGACTCGTACATTTAGCCTAAAACAGATTTTAATAATACTGAGAAAGTGTATTTTTCAAGCAAACATACAATGTTTAAAATGGAACAATTCCTACTTACATAAACAGAATAAAGCTAGGATAAATTAGAATGTCAGTGGCGTTTGTTGCAGGATTCTAGTGCAAGTTGTTTACGGGAAATCCTATTTTGAAGAGTTTCCACCTCGACAATTGTTTGACCCATTCAACCTGCTTAGTTCCTAGGTACGATTTTGTTATGTTTGTTTTCATTGTGTTTTCTGTTCATTGATTGCATTGCGACTTTCTGGTCAGTTAGTTTGTGACAATTCAAGCAGTAAGTCGTGAGTGTAAGATGGGGTTTACTAATGCGGAAAAACTGACATGCTCATGGTGTATGGAGAGTGTAGGACGAATGCAGATCGTTCCGGTACGGTGTATGCGGAAACGTATTCCAATAGACGTCAACCGTCTCGGCAATTATTTATCAACCTCTTCAACCAATTACGTGAAAGTGGTCTGTAACACCTAGAAAACGTACCAGAAACAAACAAGTGACTGGAGAAGAGGCAGAAATTAATGTTTTGGTGGTGTTGCAGTAGATCCGCAAATTAGTTCCCCCACAATCGCACGTGGAAGTGGCATAAATCAGGCAAGTGCACTGCACATTCTTCATCGACATAGGCTCCATCCCTATCACATCTCTCTGCATCAAGAGCTGCATAGAAACGATTTTGAGAATCGTGTTAACATTTGTACATGGGCATTAAGACATGATACTCCAGATTCATTATGTATCTTGTTTAGTGATGAGGCAACATTTACTAATCATGCCAGGTAAACCACAGAAACATGCACTATTGGTCTGTTGACAATCCCCGTTGGCTTTGTTCATAGAAGGAACAATGAACTCGCACAAGTATCGTAGCCTCCTGACAGACCGTCTGCCACAGATGCTAGTAGACGTTCCTTTGCAGACTAGGAGGAATCTGTGGTACCAACATGATGACTGTCCAGCCCATAGTGCACGAAGTACTACAACTTGTCTTAACGGATTGTTTCCAAATCGTTGGATTGGACGAAGAGGACCCGTACTTTCCCCGGCCCGTTCACCGGATCTGACCCCTTTAGACTTTTTTCTGTGGGGAAGGCTGAAGACACTGTCTACAAGGATGTGCCAACTACACCAGACGATAAGAAACGACGTATTACTGCTGCCTGCTCTGAAATGTCCGCTGAAATGCTAGAATGTGTGCAGCAGACCTTTCCATAGCAGACTAGAAGCGTGTATTGAAGCTGCTGGTGGTCATTTTGAACATAACCTTTGAAGGCTATGTTCTCTTTACTTGTAGGAATCCACAGAAGTATTGTAATTCCATTTTGTTTTTCTTTAGTTTGTGCTACCACAGGTTGTACAAGTGTCGGTGTGTAAAAGTTTCAAAATAAGATTTCTCGTAAACCGCTTGCACTAGAATCCTACAACAAACGCCACTGACATTCTAATTTACATTACCTTTATTCTGTTGATGTAACTAGGCATTGTTCCATTTAAAAATTGTATGTTTGCTCAAATAATACATTTTCTCAGTATTATTAAAATCTGTTTATAGACTAAATGTAAGAGCCCGTGACTACCAATCAATGCTGTGAAAACTGCGCATCAATAGCAGTTTCCATTTCCGAAATATTTGCTGTGAAAGTTTTAGGTTATTCACCCTGAATATATAACTAATTCTGAATTAAGTAGCCAAGTAAATAAGAAAACTAAAAGGTTATATTAAAATAATATAAAATATGTTTAGCAAACTGGGTAACTAAAACAAGAAATATAAAATAAAATATACCTGATAATAAATAAATAATAATACAATAAAGTATAAAATAAACGAAAATAAAACAAATTCCATTAAAAACAAAATAAACATTTTAACAAGACTATATTACATAAGTTTTAATTATTGAAATATTGGAGATTAAACATAAACACAATAAATAACATACTAAATTCATAAATAAATTTAATGTGATAATGCTGGTCGGTTCACTGGGAATACATATGTTTGTGGATGCATGTATGTATTTATACTTAACGGAACACACAGTTACTTTCTGTAGGCCACCTCTTCTAGAAGGTAAATCGTCATTTCTTGCACGTATGAAATCCTTCCTTTCACGTAGTTGTAACACAGCACGAAGTCCGAATCACCACCACTGGATATGCTAGTGGTGGAGACTGAGAGCCTCTGATTTAAATCCAATAGAGGACGCGTGGGCGAACGTGCAGCACAGTGTAAATGAGGATTCTTGGAAACAAAGGTCACATCATGAAGAGAAACTTGGGAACTGTGGGTATTTGCATTTGTTTACTCCCTGACGATCTCACTCACTGCACTAATGATTACGCAGTAATTACTATCATTAATTTTGCTAATTAAGTTAGTTAGTGAAAATTTTCAAGTAACTCAGTGGAATTTTTAAATGACTGATGCAAACTTTAGAGGCAAGATGTAATATTGAGGTAAAACTCCTGATTTGGAAGTTGGGATAATTTGATAAAGCAGACTTGAAAAGATATATGTAATAGTCGTGTAACTGTTCTACAAACAATTATTAATATAATCCATTCAATTAATGTAATATCCATGCCTCGGGCATGGACGTTTTAGTCCGTGTAAATAGGTGTGCGTGTGGGGAAAAAGAAAAAAGAATGGAAACCCAAGGTTTAAAACGTTGAAAAATATAAAACTACAACGGTAAAATTTTAAAATGGCTTATTCTATGGAAAGGCTGTGTAAACAGTATGCTTTAAAAACAGTTACAGTTTTACTGTAATGAGTTTTCGCCATGTGTAATCGTTTCCAGTTTAAAATCTCGTAAATACAAACGAGTATATAAACAATGCATTAAGCTGCTTTGCAAGAAACGCGAATGTCAAGAAAGATTTTGTTACAAAAATAATACGATAAAATTAAAGCTTTCACATTCTGTGTAAGGTAGTTAAGGATACAATACATTACGGTAAAAAAAATCTGATGTGTTACATTCACATGACTTTCTCTACTCTTGTACAAACTATTTTTACAAACGCTTATTCTCCATATGCTTCATGTTAATCGAGATATCGAGATGTCAATGTTATTGCTAATTTTCTTGTAGACGCTAGGGGAACATGGTAGGTTTTAAGCGATAGTCAAATATTTTAACGCTGGTTGCTATGTGGCGCATTCCATTCTCTTTGCACGTCCAGGACATAAAAAAAATGAATAACGAATTTGAGAAAAAGTATAAGTATTGGAAAATTTAAGGAAATAACAAGCAATATCTCGAAAACGGTTCACTCAACAAAAGAAATGTATATGACATAAGTTGTGTATTTTAACGCGATCTACATTTTTTGTGTAGTAAAATTTTGTCTATCTCTTATGGTTTGCCAGTTATGCAAAAGTCGTTCACAATGAAGAATACTTTTGGAGACATTCCGAAAATTCGAGATATACCTACATTTCATTTCTCATGACATTATCTTAAACATATGATATTTTCATCAAAATCGTTAGAGCCATTTTTGAGTAAATTAAAATTTTCGAAAAATGTTCCATGTAAAGGGTAGTCTGGGGTGGGGAGATTTTCTTTAAAACCTTCGTGTCACATCTCTGGAAGATACTAAACCTAAATACCAAGTTTGGTGTTTATCCGACTGTTCGTTTTTGAGTTATGCTGTTCACAGACACACAGACACACACACACACACACACAGACACACGGACATGTTTCCAAAAATGCTTTTTTTGGATTCAGGAGGTCTCAAAACATGTATTTCCGGTGAAATCTCGGTATCGAATTTTTGGGTGGAATGCAATACTTCCCCTACTTACTATACGTAGTAGGGAAAGTAAAAATCTGATGTGTTACACACATGATTTTCCCTACTCTTGTACAAACTATTTATACAAACGCTTATTCCCCATCTACTTCATGTTAATCGAGATAAACATTTGCAGAGTCTATCTTATTGCTAATTTTCTTGTAGATGTAAGGGGAATATATATTTACAAGGGCAATTTGGAAATACAGTAGCCTTTAAGCACATACATATCTCTTAATAGCTGGTTGCTACGTGCAGCACCATTCCCTTTGCCACAGATTAATACTCTTTGCATATCGAAGACAAAAAAATGAATAACGAATTCCCATTTGAGAAAATAAGTATTGAAACATTTAAGTGAATAACAAGTAATATCTCGAAAATGGTTTATTCAACAAAAAATGTATATGACATAAATTGTGTATTTTAACGCGATCTACATTTTTTGTGCAGTAAAATTTTGTCTATCTCTTATGGTTTACCAGTTATGCAAAAGTCGTTCACAATGAAGAATGCCTTTGGAGACATTACCAGGAAATTCAAGATATACATTTTATTTGTCATAAAAATATCTTAAACATATGATATTTTAATCAAAATCGTTAGAGCCATTTTTGAGAAAATTAAAATTTTCGAAAAATCTTACATGTAAAGGGTAACCAGGGGTAGGGGGATTTTCTTGAAAACCTTCGTGTCGCATCCTTGGAAGATACTGAACCTAAATACCAAGTTTGGTGTTTATCCGACTGTTCGTTTCTGAGTTATGCTGTTCACAGACAGACACACACACGGACATGTTTCCAAAAATGCTTTTTTTTTGGATTCAGGGGGTCTCAAAACATGTATTTCCGGTGAAATCTCGGTATCGAATTTTTGGGTGGAATACAATACTTCCCCTACTTACTATACATAGTAGAGAAAGTAATAATAAATAAAGGTTGTGGATAGGTACTTAGTTGAGGTTATTACTTTTTGAGCTCTTTGCCTTATTGAGTTAGATGATATTGCTTGAATGTATAATACATGGTTTCCTATACGAGGGCTTTATAATAAAGTTAGTCTCTACCACCTCAATTTACACGTATAAAAAGAGATTTTGGGTACGAATGCAACCTTCAGACTTCAGAAAGGACGGACATTTTGCGGCACGCTGTAGGATAATTAGTTGCTCTGGTCGAAGATATATGTGGGTGTCTAAAATGGGATACATAAACTCCCACACGGTCCAACAAGCACAATTCGTGAACAAAACAGTTTCTCTTGTTGCGCTTGGCATTGCTGATTGGAATGGAGTTTACTCTATTGTACTCTTGCTGTTATATTGTACAAACGGAACATCAGGCAAATTGCTGAGGCGGAAGACCAATTTATATCACATCATCCATTCACAACAAACGTAAGCCGATATATCTTCATGTTTGTAATCATTACCAAAAATAATGTTGCGCATTGGTCACAGGACGTTTTCCACCCATTACCATGTGATGTTATTCTACAATTATTCACAAAAGAAGTTTATATTTACATATAATACACGTTAAGACACCATAAATATTTGCAAACAAGCGGGTTTTTGTATTTTGATTGATGCAGGGAACTTAGATTACAAGGATCATACCATATTTATTAACCATATTATTTTTTCTCACCTTAAAGGTTATGCTGCTACATTTGTCATCAATCACCACTGATAGTTATGATTAGTTGTTTCTTTGTGATAACGCATCAAAAACATATTTTCTCAGCTCAGATTTTAATACGCATTCATGCATCCTAAATTTGTCATCTAAGACAATTTTAAATGCATAGCATTAAACCTTTAGAGCATGAGAATATTTGCTTGGTAAATTTTGTCCGATGCTTACAAGGAAATTTTAAATAATTTCCAACACGACGCATTAATTTTGGTGGAAGGGCGTTTTGTAATAATGATCATGACAAACAGTTGAGATCGGAATTTTTTAAGTGATTTCCTCCAGGCGATGTAAGTATTTGGGATAGACTGGATCAAGAGAGAGACACTATTGCAGGAGGTGTGAATACTACACAAATTCACAAGATACCAGTGACAGTATCAGGTACTTTAACTATTATAGACATGAGTGAAATACTATGCGGAAAGTGGAGAAAATCATCTACGTCAACATAGGAGAAGAGAAAACCCGGACGAGAGTGATGTGACATTACAGAAATGGATATTAGGTGCTGCCAAACGCTGCGCACTACCAACTTGATCACGTCCGACTATCACCTTTCAGGCTTTGAAGAAGCACCTGCAAGAGTTTGAAGACGTGGAAGCAGCTGTCAAATAGTAGGTATCAGACACTCTGAGCATAGAATTCAACTAATATGTTGAGTTCTACTAGATTGAAAATGATACAACCATGCGGGAAAGAATTAATAATATGTAAGTTAGTATATGTTTAAAACCAATTTGATATACTATGCAGGCACCGACCTCACGAGAAAATAATGGATTGTCACATATTATTAGAGAAATATTGCAAAGTATAGGAAACTTTAAGGATAGAATTTTTTCGGACATGTTTAATGTCACACCAGTTTTGACACCAATTTTATATTTTTACGAGACCTATATGTTTCCTACAATAAACGTTCGTCCTTTATAGATTACCCAAATATTTCCCGCGAATTTTATAAAACGAGAGATGAAATTGTGAGTTTGTCAAATTCCAATCTTAACTTCACTGGGTTCTCCTTGTCACTCCTCTACTGTGATCGAGTTAAATTTTTCCTGACACTTCACTTTTCTTGGCCGAATAATGAAATACGTGCGAAGCAGCCTCTCCTTCGGTACAATTCATTTTCTGGGGAATCGAAAACAAGACCTCTCTAATCTCCCGCGGTAGCAGCACCCACTCTGTTACGCTATCGCCACAACCTCGCTTATAGAACTAGAGTTGATGTCGCATCAGAAACGCACTCGTCGACTCATTACCTACTAACTGGCTCGCTCCCAAGATCGCTCACTTATATAGCCAATGGAATATTCCACAGAGTTTCAGAATGTTTAAGAATCGGGGAGAAGGGAAACTTCCAGAAGATTTTGGTTATCTAGCGGTAGCGTTTCTGTGGTTTACACTGGCGAGAGCGCTACTAGTCTCCATATATCTCTCCAAATACCTGGCACCGATCTCCCGAATCTTGGCTCACAGCACAGTGTGAATGAGCTGTTTTCATACAATTACATTTCAGACAACGGCTCATAAATGTTCTTCTGAGAATAGACTATATTTATAAGTTATTTTATTTTTGAAATGAAACTGTAGCAGGCAAATGGTACAATGAGAATAACAGATACAATGGGAATGTACGTTGTTGCAAGATTGTGGTCTGTATGAAACTTTAATAAATGGTTTACTGTTCCACTAAACACGTTTAGCCTGAAGTAAAATTGCCCAGGAAGGGAACGGAACGGGAAGGTAAATTACCCCCTGCACAGCCAGGAACGGAAAGCAGCAATCCTAACCTCGATTTAATACTCCAAGTTCATTCCACAATATACGGAATGGGAACCAGGCTAAGAGAAACAAAAGACTGGAGCTTTTGAGCATTAGGGCTTTTCGCAAGGAATTCAGAATGCAAATGGGAAAGCCTATGGATTAGTATGTCAATAACAACATGGAAAATGACCCATTCGGATATCATTTGTGTTGAAGTGACCAATAACATTTTCCCCCATATCAATGCACTGTGCCGATATTGAAATTCAATAGATCAGCATTTCTAAAAATCAATAATATTATGATTCGTGATTCTCAAACTAAATGCCACTTGAACACCATAAATGAAACTAAGACTGGAAGCTATACAGCTGACGGAAGTCACCTCGGTTTTGTTTTCCAAGCTTGCTACTAGACAGAGCTCTAGCAATTGTTATGGGTCACGCCCCTTGACTGCCTTTTGTAATAAAAAAGGTACCTGCAATAAGCAAGACTTTGATTGGGAACGAGAACAGCAAACTTAAAACTTGACCAGCATTCCAGCTGGCGTTTCGTGACTCCGGAAAGCTTCCTATTGATTGCGCATGCTTGCATTTGAAAATACATACATTTTAACCTTTTTCCGCCGTTCTGGTTTTCGTTCCCGGGTAGTTGTATAACACGTCTATGCTGCGCTAGAAACGTACTGCATCTTGCGTCCTTTCAGTGAGCATTTATAAAGGATTCCGACTCATACAGTTTACGTTATAGCCATTAGAAATAATTCCAGTGTAAACAGAGTTGTCTGCAATTCGAAATTTACTCTAGGATTGAAGTAGTTACATTTATTTAGGTTGTTGTTATTTTATAAGCCCCACGTATGGACGCCAATTTGAGAAAGGAGTATTTTAGGAGGAGTTGTATCGTATTTCAACTGTTGGGGAGCCAAACTTGTAGTAGTTGCAACCACACGTATAGTAAACAGTTTCCGGTAGCCTTCGCCCCAAGTGTACTTTCAGGTGGCCTTTGCCCCTAGTTTAAAAAGAATATTAACTTTGTAATTTAACTGTTTCTTTAAATATTATATATTTATGTTTGCCTCGGCTGCGTCAGTATTTGTTAGAGACACTTTTCTATTAGCAAGGTTGTGGTGCGACAAGAATGTAGGCTTACACAGATTATAATTTTACTTCACTCCTTTTATTAATGCTTGACACGATTTAAATAACACTTCAATGATATAGAGCTGTGAGATTCTTTTATTAATTATTTGTACTTTTTAACACGCAAAACTATTTTCGTCTCACACGAATACGTATTAAATCTCTTGAGGACACTTTTTGCGTCTGGTTAGTAACGCTGTCTGCAACCAACTGAACAGATTTCAACCGACTAAACTGGTAAATTTCTGTATTTAAAGTCTCTGATTGGTAATCCTACTCCAAAGAATACCTTCATTTAAGTAAAGCTTTTTTTGGTTGTTGATTGGCTATTTGTAAACTGTCTCAAAATTTACATCATTGTTGCTCCAATAATGACTAGTAGCATTTAAACTTTGAAATTCATTATTGCCTCAAGGTTACCTCATTGTAACTCATTGTTAGCAACTTTTAACTTATTCTCACAACTCCTACATTATTAAATTACGTAATACATTCACATAACATCATTATACATGGATACAATAATACAAGCATATGCAATGACTGTTACATACATTTTTATATATTGTTACATACACATATTGCTTCAAGGGGGGCTGTTATTGAATATATATATATATATTATATAATTAGACTGAAACCATTTAAGTGTTAAAAATACTGCCTCAAGATGAAGCGTTCTTTGATAAAATATTTAAGAGATTTTAATCTTAGTGTAAAATACATTCTCTGTATCTTTGCTAGAATTCCGATACATTATTTGATAACTGCAGAAAGTGATGTATTGATTAAACTCTCCTTGGACAAGATCTCCAACAATTTGGACTAACACTTTACAGAAAGAGAGAAGGCTCCTATCGTAACACTCCATTGGTATATAGTTTTATTTTACTGAAAGCAATAAGAATTCATCTTTCGAAAAAATGTGCTTTGAACTAGCTTTCTTATTATTGTTGCAATGATTGTATGATCTAAAACCATGATCCCTTATCTGAACTTGAGTTCTCTGAAAACAGTGCATTCACAGCGCTTCTCGTTCCAGAAATATTCCTGGTTTTAGCTTTATGTGATTCATCCTATGCAAAATTCAGCAGAAATGTAAGCTTCTAATATTTACGCAAGATATTCAAGATATTAGCTTGTTTTATATGGCTAATATTTCAAATTTGTGTTTAATAAAACCTTAAGAACGGTGTTTGCTAAAATAAAAATCTGTTAAGAATCTTTCATGTGATGATTTGCTTGGAAATGGGAAACTTTCTGATTAAATTCCTTAGAACGTGTCCAAAGTATTTATGAGACTTCACTTATACATGGGCTCAATACAGTACTTCCGTTGATTTTAGAAAGACATAGAGAAATAAAACAAATTCCGTAAAGCCCCATATTTTGAGAGACAACATTAAATTAGGAAATTTTGAGTGGATGACATAGAGGTTCTAGAACTTCTTTTTAAACTTTTAACATTAATTTTAAAAGTATTTCAAACAGTCACTACTTTACTATTGCTGCAAATACTCTTTTTTATACAATTCTAAGATATTCCTAAAACCCCTTGCCACTGCAACACTAGGTTAAAAATAATGTGTAAGTTAGGATGCTTTTTAAGATAAGGATGTTGCTTAATTCTTTGAAAAGTAAGATACACGCTTTAATACAAGCAAATGGAAGAAGTAATTCATTGTGTTCGAAGTTACTTAAAAACTATTTTATAAACTGACAGAAATGTTTGGTAGCTTTTGCAGCAAATCTTATAATCTTAGGAGATAATCTCAGGATCTAAGCAAGCGCATTAAAAGGTTTCTGATTGATTATCACAAAGAAGCAGCTAATACAAACGGCCGTATTTCCATTTTATAAACTGTAATCATTATTTTCCCTCACGTATTGTGGCATGTGCACAGATTATATTAATGGTAATACGCTCTCTGGACGCCGAAGCGTGGCAGTTTATCTGTGAGAGGGGCGATTAAGGGGAAACAGTCTCATTGGTGGGGATATGGCGTTACTGACGCTTGGAATGTTAGCTTGGCTTCAGTATCATTTTTCTGTGAGTAGGCTTCGGGTAAGTCAGTCCGGCAACTGCTAACACACGATGTCCTCGTCGGCAGGCAATGGGCAAAGGTATGTAACTAACTTCATCCAATAAATTGTGTGCCATCCACGCCTTTTAACTTTTAATTATGGTATAATAGAGTTCCTTTCCTCTCCCTTCAGCCAGAAATTGTGTTGGTGTATTAATTATTTAGAGAGATAACTTAGCTGCGTCCCTCGTCGTTGCCTCTTAAATTAACGTTCTTTGTTTGATTAACGATCCCTCTCATAAGCGAGTAGCTCTCCTCTGAAGTTAAATAATACTAATAAGTGAGGCATACGACAGTATAAGCAATACGATTAAGAAATAAAATGTAGAATTCGCAACTTTCCTGCATTTCAGTACTTGACATTTTCTTATTAGTGAGACATTTCGCTCCTTATTTCATTTCTGAACACCTCACACCACTACCCATAATAAATAATTAGTAATCTGCACTATTAATTTGATGTTTCAAATAAATTACTGCCAATATTCTTTGAGGTGTGGCATAACTTGACATTAACAAAGCATAGTCGTTTACTACTTTATGTCCACTAATGAATGTTCGTTTAAATCAATTTGCTGTACAGCTGTTAACTTTCGATACACACTGTTCCTACTACTACATTTTTCGGAAGCTTAACATGGGATATACTGAATAAAAAAAGGTATGAAAAATTTACATTGTAATTTTTGTATATAAGTTGCGTATAGTACTAACGATATTCCCTTCATGTCCATGTACGCCACTCGCCGTTTACTTTACCTGAGCTCATCCTATCGACTGTTTAGAAACACCATAGTAAGTATAATTCCAACCTACTTACTTCTGACATTCAAATTCTAGCCAGTGATATTCAAAGCCTACATATGTAAACTGCAAAATAAACAGCAACAGTTAATTAAAGAAGTGATAGAGGTATGCCCCAAGTGTCAAAAAAACACTTTCGTTGAAAATAAATTGGGAACGAAACAGTTAAGTAAAATAAGTGTGTTTGTGGGGATTAGAATTAGTTCATTACACAACCCACTTTTAGCCTACTACTGATAAAATGTCAATTCTTATTCTGGAACTCATAAAACGAGAGTTCCAAAAGCCGAAAACGTTTTGGTGAGTGCTTAAACTAAAATATTCTTCAAAGGATATATAGTTTTGAAACACTTTAGAGAGGCCCCTCTGGGGTTAAAACACACTTTCAAATGAAAAACTAATGCTTTGTTGGTAAATGCAATTTTTCATGAATATATTCATTAATATTTAAATGTATAAAAAGAGTTTTAATGGGTTTAGTACCCAGGCATACATAAATTACGAGATTTTAGAATGTACCATTAAATTTGTCACAACTGATGCCCTTTTACTAAACTGAAAAAAAGAACAAAATAGAACATCTATGTATTATTAAAACAAATTTTCTAAAGCATGATGTATCTCACATGTATGGCTTATATACATTTCAAAATTCATATAGATATTGGAGTTAGTAATCGGATTACAGTAGTAAAATAGCTTTTATATTCAACAGCTATTCTCTTAATGCCTCAGTTGATAACCTAGCTGTGAATTAAGTAGATAAATGCTGCACTAAAAACTATTACTGTGGTCATATACGTCAAAGCAAAATGTCAAATGTGTTGCACATACGCATAATTACACATATAAAAGCAAAAAAGGAAAATTACTTCCTCCTGAATGTGAAACATATTTATCATAGAAGCGGATATATTCTCTCTCCCCAACATGTAGAAGCTATTTTCCACGTCCTTGCCTTCGATAGCGATGTATAAGCAACTGATGCATTACTTAAATGTAAATAATGATTGTAGTATGAATATGCATTTTTATGTGACATTGATTTGAGATGTTTATTGATTGTAATTATTGTTGATAAGTAAGTTTTTAATGCCTTACTGAAACTGTCAATAATAGCGCGCAATAATGCAGCGAGGGGGTGAGCTGTTTATCATTATTGGAAACGAGGAAGTTGCGTAATGTTGGCGCGTTTTTTCCGTTGAGAATCTTCTGGAACGTTTCCCTAGAGCATATGTATTTATAATTTTCATTGGATATTAAAATAGACGCTCATGTTGGCGCGTTTTATTAGCCAATTGCAGTTCAGTTATAATCTTTAGGCATATCGGAGTGTATGAGTATAAATAGAGGCTAGGTTAGAGGTAAAGTCAGTCAGTCGCTCAGTTCATCAAAATTCTTTGTATACTACACGTCGCATTCCCGTCAGTTCGTCGAAAGTATTAGTACGGCATACATCGGTTATAGATTCACAAGTTATGCGCAGCAGAATTATGAAAAATCTAAAGTATGGTAAAGTTAATTATACAAAAGATTGAAGTACATGGATTAAAAGAATTATCAGTAAGAAGTTGTTATAACAGTTTCAGTTTGGCGAGTATCTAGATCAATGTGTAAAAGTGATAGTGAACGTGTTCGACAATAAAAATTATAAAACAAATTTCTTCATCAGTCTTCTTTTTGGATAAAAGATTCCTTTCCGTTTACACAACCCTGATCAAGAGATATGTTCGACCGAGAAATAATAGCTAGCCGGAGGACAGTAAACAAAAAAATTAAATCAAATAACAGTCGCATTCTTTCAAACACTAATACTACCACAAATTGCTAACACCAGATGGAGCTACAAACCGAACAAAATGAATGTCACAAGATGGCTTCACATGAAGTAAACACACATACACAAACATCACAAGTAATAACATTTCTAAGTAATACCGTTACACAACATACCATAATTTCCTCTTATGCCCCACTTATTTTCTATGCATTATTGTAGCTTGACTCCAGCCGCTTCTAACGAGAATATTCTTTCAATTTTACTTTTTCTACTATATACATATTAGGTAGAGAACGTACTGCATTCCATCCAAAATTTCGATACCAAGATTTCACTTTGTATGTATGTATCTGTAAACACCATAATTCTAAAAGGAAAAGTCGAATAAATGTCAAACACCTTCCAAATATTCGACACGAAAATTGTTAGGAAAATCCTCCCACCGCAAACTATCATTTACATTGAAGATTTTTCGAAAGTTTCAATTTTCTGAAAAATGGCTCAAACTATTTTGATTAAAATACTGTATATTAAAGATATTTACATGACAATCAAATGTATATCTTGAATTTCTTGTGTATAGCTTATGCAGTCCTCTTCATTCGAAAGGAGTTTCGTATTATCTTGTGTAATTGGTAAACGTTAAGCGACAGAGGAAAAATACTACACAAAAAATGTAGACCTCTTTAAAACACACAATTTATTTCAAAATACCTTTTCATGACACCAGCCATTTCTGAGATATCCGTTATTAATGGTTCAAATTGATCAATTCTTAGCAATTCTTTTAAAGTCCTGCAGACGTTTAGATGTTTCTCGCAATGTCATGGAGAGTATGGAATTTTAAGGCAGCATTCAGCGTCCGGTTCTAAAACAACTATGGTTGTTCGTTTTGTAGAGATGTTTAATTCAGCTATTTCCGAAAAGATTTATCCGGATTAAAATTAAATAGATAGAAAAATAAACTTTCATCAGAATAATACGCATACACACTAATAAACGATAGAATGTAGAGGAAATTATGTGAGTGTAACAATCAGATTTTAACTTCCTCTACTACGTATAGTAAGTAGGGGAAGTATTGCATTCCATCCAAAAATTCGATACCGAGATTTCACCCGAAATACATGTTTTGAGACACCCTGAATCCAAAAAAGGCATTTTTGGAAACATGCCCGTGTGTGTGTCTCTGTCTGTGTGTGTGTCTGTGAACAGCATAACTCAGAAGCGAACAGTCGGATAAACACCAAACTTGGTATTTAGGTTCAGTATCTTCCAGAGATGCGACACGAAGGTTCTCAAGAAAATCCCCCACCCCAGATTACCCTTTACATGGAACATTTTTTGAAAATTTCAATTTTCTCAAAAATGGATCTAACGATTTTGATTAAAATACCATAGGTTTAAGATAATTTCATGACAAATGAAATGTATATCTTGAATTTTCTGGGAATGTCTCCAAAAGTATTCTTCATTGTGAACGACTTTTGCATAACTGGTAAACCATAAGAGATAGACAAAATTTTAATACTCAAAAAGTGTATATCGCGTTAAAATACACAATTTATGTCATATACTTTTTTTGTTGAGTGAACTATTTTCGAGATATTGCTTGTTATTCCTTTAAATTTTTCAATAATTTTCTCAAATGGGAATTCGTTATTCATTTTGTTGTCTTGGATATGCAAAGAGTATTAATCTGTGGGCAAAGGGAATGGTACTGCACCTAGCACAACTATTAAGGTATATGTCGATGCTTAAAGGCTACTGTATTTCTATATTGCCCTTGCAATTACAAAATAAGGGGAACATAGTACGCCTTAGGCGAGTCAAATATTTTTAGAACTAGTCGCTATGTGTAAAATGTAATTCTCTTTGCATGTCAAAAGATCGTCTCTGCAAATGTTAACCTCGATTAATATGAAATAGATGGAGAATAAGAGTTTGTACAAGAGTGGAGAAAGTCATGTGAGTGTAACACATCAGATTTTTTTAAATGGTCTCAGGAACACCAATTAATCCTACCCGTCCTGAGATGTATTACGTAACACCAGAAAAAACCGTCCGTTGGAATGCACAAAAAAGTGTTCGTTAGCCTAAGTGCTTAGCCTAAGTATTATATTTGACTGTACGTATTTTGTAGCATAGTAGTCAGTTTCTGTCCCTTATACCGCATGCTCGAAACGAAAACTTATAATTCATTGCAGCATTGCCATATTCTGAAGCCAGTTATCGATATATGCATGAGAGTCACGAAAATGAAGTCTTATGTTTGAATGAAAGTAGTTGTATCCATCCGCTACAAATACATGGGAGTATTGTCTACTGTTGCAGTCTTATGTTATAGACAAATCCTGCAACGTAATATAAGGTTAGAACCCTATATGAATGCCTTAAGTAATGTAAGAGGAGTACATATATATGTACCACAAGTGTACCCAATAAAACCGCAGACATAATCAAATTAGAAGAATTAGAAAAATAATAAAAAACAAAGAGTAAAAGATCCCCAGGATCCGAAGAAATACATTATTATACACCGGGGTGAGGCCGAAAGGGTTGTAGCTAAAATATTAAATTTAGTTACCCCGGCATAAACATTGGGGAATGGAGACTCAGCGGCACACAAAGAAATACCGAGAATTTGCTGCACTAACTAAGCGGACGTGGGATATTTACAAATAATAGATATAAATTCACATTTAACTCTGGTTTATTATAATTAATAAAGTGCCCTACATTGTACACAAAATTTTAAAGGCAAACACTGGGGGGAGATGCGCCACGCACTCCGATATACAAAGCACACACTCAGAAGACCTACTCACGGACCCACGCTATCCGACAAAGAGGCTCTTCTCACAATTTGCCTTCACCCCACTTGACTAGGAATTGGAGGGAAGTATGCCGCGTCGGACAAGAATCAAAGTTACAAACGAAATAATTAGTTCAACAATATCATTATACACAGCAATAATGTGTCCGACGCGACAATGCACACACATACGCTACAATATATGGAACTAGTGAAAGCGGGAGGACTGCTGCTAAAACTACGTATTCTTCGCCTTTTAAATTCCTGTTGGATGAAGGGAGCCATTTCAAATACTTGGCTAATAGTTGCGTAACATCAATTTTTAAGAAAGGAGAACGGATTAAAACATTAAACTACAAAGGAATTAGTTTTATTCTGAATACCGGATAATAGATTAAAGCCAATTACCGAAAATATTCTGATTGAAGAGCAGATTCAGATCATGCCGTTCCTGCTCGGATGGTGTTTTTTTTATTACAATAAATAATGAATAAAACGTGAGAATATCATCTACCTACTTATATGATATCATCGATTTTCAAAAGTCTTTGACCGAGTAATACGCAATAAACTATGGGATATAATGATTAAAAGAGGATATTCAAATACCTTGTGGAATCTATTGAAAGTTTATACAATTAACGCGATATCAAATTATGTGTGGAACAACAAGATACACTTTGAAACCTTCACAAAAAGATATACAATTGAAATTCTATGAAGTGACGGTTGTGCAGTCCCTTTTATGTGGGAGTGAATCATGGATTCACAAGAAAGAAGATGAAAATCGTCCAAGTAGTAGAGATGAAATGCTTACGAGCTGTTAGAGCTTGTGCCAGAATAAAACATGAACAAGTAAGAGAGGAATTGGGTATTTATGCAATAAATGATCAAATTATACACTATAGAGAAAATTGGAGAGAACATGGTAAGGAATGGAAGAAACTCGTATCCCGAAAATAGCCTTGAAATATTGACCCTCAGAGAGAAGGAGCGTAAAACGACCCAGAAGGAATGCCAATGATACCGTTAACAGGCTGGAGGATCTAATACAAGGAGGAAGAAGAAAGAGAGTGTAGTAGGATATTAAGTGCAAAAGTGGAGACGCATTCTGAGAGATCTTAACATAGTTACTCTTCCTGGATAGGTATGAGCTGTCCCGCATTTACAGCATATAGTGAGAGTGATTGGTTAAAATCCTAAGATTTGCATAATTTATTGTATTTATCATTGATGCACCACATACATAGAGGGTTAACGTAATTAGAGTTGCGTATGTTTACCGCCTAGATATGTTTCTGTAAACGTCATAGCACAGCAAATCTTACCTAATAAAAATATCCAGTTCCTTGTCACATTGCAGGGACAGTTCAGACAACTATTGTACGGTTTGTTGAAAGTTGTGTTTCCTAGCTAAAATTGCAGAAAATTCTTACGCACTGTTTTTTACAACCTATATGTTAAATGACGTGTACAAATAAAACTGTAATAGGTTATAGACTTCAGACCATTTCAAATTCCGATAAAACTTCACAATAATATGAGCATACAAAAAATCATGTCATGTTGGGTTTAACCACTGCGCAAACAAGATATTTGCAGCATAAGTTATCCTTCAGCGTACCAAACACAGTCTCTAAGCATTTGAAGCAACTCACAAAAACACTGGGATTCCAATGTATTTATATATCGAGTGTAAGAGGATTTATGTCATCTGTTTAACTCTAGGGGAAAGTGTGATTTACACAGAAAAGGCTGGAAATTGGCGAAACAAGGCGTTTGAGGAAGGAAGAGAAAATGAAATGCAGAGTGTGTATCTTTATTGGTGTCATATATTTGGGGGACGTGTTCCTGACATCAAAACAGTAAAAAAAGTTCATATGTATGTGGGTCTGAAAATCAACCGTTTCGTTGTTACAGGTCGAAGATGTATTCCATGAGTGAACAGACGTATATGCTCTACACGTATAGCCGTGCAGACGGCAATGCGGCACGAGCACTTGAACTTTATGCAGAAAGGTGTCCTGACAGGCGTTACCGTGTGCAAGAACATCGCACGAATTCACCAACGCTTGAAAGAGAATGGCGCATTTGAGAGGGGTACTAGGGATGTTGAGAGACCAAGACCGATACGAGGCATTGAGCTTAAAGAACGAGTTCTTCGTGCTGTGGATTGTAGCGGGGTTTGGAAAATAAAGGGAACGTTTTCAGGTTGGTAAGGTCTTGGTGCAGGGTTTCAGGTGATTGCCGGCTGCTCAGGTAGAGGATGAAGGGTTACGAGAATCTTACCTCAGGGATTGTGTGGATGGGAGGTGAATGATACAACTCCTCTCAATGGCCCATTTATTATGAAGATCCACACTGTTTTCGTACTGCAGGCCCTTCACACAAGTCGCGTTCCTATCAGTTTTCCCCCGTTACAGTCTCCGTGCTTTTACCCGTGAATTTATTCTATTTCTCATTTACTCATAATGTGACTTTTGTTATCCCTAGCTACCCTATCTCTTTTCCCGATACAGAATTCTAACATCCTCTTTCTATCTCCTCCCAACACAAACTATCACGTCTTCATCCCAGCTCTTCTCAACACAGAGTTTTTACGTCCTTCTCCTAGCGTTTCCCGACACAAAGTTTTACATCCTACTCATAGCTCTTCCCGACACGAAGTGTTCCATCTTTCGCGTGTCTAAAACGCGCTCCTGCTCCTAGACCAAAATCTATTTCACGCCTCTTTTCTAGTTTTGTTCCCTGGTTTTACTATTCACGTGACATTTAATCTTCCTTATTGGTTATCTGGCTCCTCTGCGTTTTCTCTCCCATTGGTTCAATTTCAATACCCTTAGGCTCGGCTAGCGTTTCTACTGTTTCTCGTTATTCACGGCTGATTTAATTTTCTGTTCGCATGAGTGACTAGCACATCCGTTTCTTTGTTTCGTACGCCGGTGAGCTCTCGGCGATTTCAATAGAACCTAACTGTTCCTCCAGCTAGCCTTTCCTGTATTTATTAAGGGTTTTGCCCTCTGGCATATTTTCTTGTGTCTGTTTCCTTTCACGTTCTTTTACTTTCTGATCTATTTATACGTGTCTCTATTTTATTTTATTTCATCCGTAATAATATTTTATTTCATCTCTACTTTATTTTATTTCATCCATAATAATGTTTATTCCCCCCTTTACTTAATCTTTAATATTCTCTTTTATCTCCTTCTTATTTTGTTTGATTCGCGCATTAATCTTAATTTTTCTTCTGGCTATGGTTATTATTGTACTCGCGGAGTACTCGCGGATCTTATCACTTCAAAATGCAGACCCATCACAAAGCACAATGCGTATGGCTGTAAGGGAAAAGGATAGTCATATGACTATCTGGAGAATTCTACATGAAAATCTTCTGTACCCTTATCACCTTCAACGTGTGCAAGGATCAAATAAGGTGGACTGTGAGCCAAGAAGAGGTTTCTGTCAACGCATGTTACAGCAGTACGCTGCGTTTATTAATTTCCTAGCCTGTTTCTTATTCATGGATGAGGCTAGTTTTACTCGCGACGACATCTTCAATTGTCATAACACTCATAACTGGGCATTTGAAAATCCTAATGAACTACGACAGGACAACTATCAACAGAGGTTCTCTCTCAACGTTAGGGGTGGAATCATTCATAATCACCTTATTGGTCCCTACTTCTTCCCTCTGAATGGACAAACCTATCTCGAATTTCTCAGAAATGAGTTACATCATTTAACTGATAATATGCCTCTGGACATCATCCAACGAATGTGGTTTTTACACGATGGTGCTCCAGATCATTTTAGTATGATAATTCGTAAGTTCTTGAACGATCGATTTCCGCAAAGATGGATTGGTCGAGGGGGACCCATTCCATCGCCTGCTCCATCGCCTGATTTTTTTACCAATAGATTTCTTCGTCTGGGGACATTTGAAGTCCTTGGTTTATGCAACTCCTGTACCTGATGTTGACATTTTGAGAGGACGTATCGAAACTGGATTTGACCAAATGCGAAACACGCCAGGAATTTTCAACAGAGTACGCCAGAGCATGGAACACAGGCTTATACCATGCATCAAAGCAAGAGGAAGCCACTTCGAGCAATTTTTGTAGCTTTCGATTTTGTGTTGTAACTCTGAAATAAATGATTTTCAGACCCGTGTTCATATTTGCTTATTTTACTGTTTTGATGTCAGGAACACTTCCCCCAAATATATGACACCAGTAAAGATACAGTCTGTATATAGTTCAAATACTGTCCTGACATATACGTAGTCACTCCATATTTGTATTAGGTTGCAACGAAAAATAGGCACTTTTTCTGCTATAAATCAATGCACCTTTGAAAAACCTAAAAATCCACAATTATCAGTACGATTTTATTTGCTGAAAATTACAAATTAATCGGTCAAAATTTTGACACGTGGAGCACTTTCAGTAATGAAAAATTCTGATAAAAAAAGTTGGGAAAAACCACATTGGAATGTGCATTATACTGGGTAATTAGCATAGAGCAGAGCAGGTTTCGCGGCTTTTACCGGCCAGCGGTGCTGCTACTTGCTATGCGCGCTGAGCGGGTGATAAGTCCGCAGTAAATATATTAAGGTTTGTCCCGTAAGTTATTTATAACTCGATATATTAGGCCAGGAGATGTTGGAAGTACCTCCCTTCGTTGTTCAAGCATACCTGGAAAATGGCATTGCACGCATTCCTTAGGAAAATGGCATTGCACGCTGTAGTTTCCTCTGTGAAATGGCAGCAATTTCTTGAGGATGCTATTTTAAGTTCCTCTAAAGTGTGTGTGTTTGTTTTGTAAACCTTATCCTTTAATCCCCAGAGATAAAAAAATGGCAGGGGGTTAAATCGGGGGAACATGGTGGTCACATGTAGTTAGTGATAACTCTATCTTCAAACACTTCATGAATTTCCTGTAAGGAGAAGTTGGCTCTATGTGCCGTCGCAGAGTTACTGTAAAGTCACGTAACTTATTCTCCTCTCAGTGTTAATTCCCAAAAATATCCACAAAATGTTTTGCACATACCTCTCACCGTTGTTTCCGATAATATGTCTATTATTCTCTCGCCTGTATAGAACAACACACTCCTGTTCTTGATCATGCAGGGGTTCCTGGTGAAGGTAGTTAGGGTTTTCAATACTCCAATAACGATTGTTTTGTGTATTAATACACCCACTTAGGTGAAACCATTATACGTTCGAAAAGAAAATTAGATTTGGGTGCATTTGACCGTCATGAACCTGATTCAAAACCCATTCACAAAATCGCATCCTTGTGCAGGGACACCCAGTTTAAGTTCTTGCACTACAGTAATTTTATAGGGCTTTAATTTGGGTAACTTTGTAGCCGTTTGAATAAAGGAAATTTGTATTTGCTGGGAAAGACGTTCGAAATGATTTTTTAGGAGATCTTTCCAGAGCGTGTCCAATGTTATCTAGAGTTTCTTCTGTGAGTACTGTACGTAATTCCTTATGCATCTTATCAAGAAGACTTCCCGTGTCACGTAATTTATTTACTAATGTATGAATCGTATTTCGACATGGAACTTGAATGTTAGGAAATCTCTCTTGAAATAATCTCCTTACGGCTGTCATTGATTCTGTACGAACTAATGAATCATAAATGAATACCTTTTGGGGAACAGAATACCGGGACCCGAATAGAGCCAGTTCACTTAATACGCACTGTATTGCGTTCAAACAATATACATGTACCCCTTTGCAAAAGCTCAACTCACACCGAAGCCTCGGGCTTCACCGCCGGTCGGCTAAGAGCCATGAAACCTGTTCTGCTCTATGCTGATCACAGTAATACAATGTTCAATATTTAAGGCCACGCAGAGCGTTAACTGTTGCCGATATTAGTAACTCAAAGGGGCGCCAAATAAAAGTATACAGTGTAAACATAATAAAAAGCATTGCATTCTTTACAGATTTTCGCCAAAGTTTACAGGAACATTACCTTAAAGGTTGAAATCAGGGATTAAAGACTTGGTTGAAATGACATTGCACACTATTCAGCGTCTCTTAATATCACTCTCTCGCGTTGGGAGATTGTTTCTAACACTATAAGGGAGGATTGAGGAGTCAGTTACTTTTTAAAGAGAATAACATTGTTTTCCAAAAAATCAATTTTATTTATCATCATTGTCTCCTTGAAATTGAATACATGCTGTTCAATTTTTCTCCATTTTTTTTCAACCCTTCCAAAAATATGATTTTTCGAAATCTGCAAAGTATGAGGTTGTTTCTGCCATGATGTGTTCACTGGACGTGAATTTCTTCCCAGCGAGCCAATTTTTCACGTTTGCAAATAAGGAGGAAGAAGTCGCTCGGAGCCAAATCTGAGGAATATGGTGGGTGAGGTAGCAGTTTGTAGCCCTATTCCACAAATGTTGCGATGCTAATGGCTGACTTGGGTGCAGGTGCATTATCCTTTTTCTACACCAAATGGAGTAATTTCTTTAACAATTCCTTGTGAAATGATCCAGCATTGTAGCATAGTATGAACCTGTGATGTGATCTTTTTACCCTTTTCCAGGTTGTGGATGTTTATCACTCCTTTGTGAATCCCAAACGACAGCTGGTATGATTTTTCCTGCCGACGGAATGGTTTTCGCTTTCTTTGGAGAAGGTTCGCCGAAGGAAATTCACTGCTTTGATTGTTGTTTGGTTTCTGGTTGATAGTAATGGATCCAAGTTCCATCAACCGTGATATAACCCACAAAAACTCATTTGGATTGCGCTGAGACATGTTGAAACATCCGTGTGAAATGGTCACAGCATTCCGCTTGTTTCTCAACTGAGGGCAATCGCGGCACCCATATTGCTGACAGCTTTCTCTTACCCAAAAATTCGTGTTATACACCTGCTCACTCGAGATATTTACGGTCTTGGTTATGTCAAGGATTTTCACTCAGCGGTCTTCCAACACAATATCGTGAACTTTGTTCACCACTTCTTCTGTTGTTACCTCAACCGGCCGTCCTGTGCGCACGCTATTCTTGTGCTCGAACGGCCACATCGAAATTCTGCGAACCACTCGTGAACCATGCCATCTGATCGAGCGGAGTCCCCATAATACTTGTTCAGCTTTTCTTCCGTTTCCTTCACCGTCTTACCACGCAAAAAGTAGTGCTTTATCAGAACACAAAGTTTGCTTTTCTCCATTTTCTACAAAGCAACACACATCTGCTTATTTTAGACGCTCTGAACAATCTTCTAAGAAACAAATGACGAATTTCTGCGATGATACCCAGAATATATGCTAGACTTAGATGCAAACAAGGAACCTGTCAAAGTCGTGTACTTATCAATCCGCCCTGGTACAATGCTACCTTTTTATGTTAAAACAATGTAATGTCAATCAAATAAAGTAATAAGCTTTTATTTAATCTTGTTTACAAACCGCATAACAAAACCAGTCGTTTTAATATTTTTTTCATCGAATAGCTTATGTTAGCATACGAACTAAATGGTTTTATAAACTTTTGATCTCACAGTAAAAGGTACTGTGGTTGGATGTTACTTAGAGCGCGTGTAAATAAGCGTTTTAGTTAATGTATTTATTTGCTTTCGTTCTTTTTCTTCAAACTTAAAATAATATTTAACTTCCCTTGCTTTCATTAAAATTCAAATATGTTGATGCTCATTTAGAAAAAAAAAAATAATTTGAATACCATCAGCAATAATTTTCATTCTCACAATACAGTCACATAATATCATTGTACTGTTCAGCGACGTTTTAGCTAGTGGGTGGGGGCGCCCTTCCGAGCAGGTAAGTGTTTAACTAGTAGAAGGAGGTAGTGTTTACTTGGTCTGAGGCAAGTGAGGGGCAAAGACGCGCGATAGAATGAAATACTGTTGACTGTTTTCTATTGTGCACTCTTCGCGTGGCACGAGTTCAGCATAGTGTGTACCCCTTCCATCAGCTACAGCTTTACTTGAGAGAAAAACCACTCCACTCCTCTAGCTAAATCGTCGCTGAACAGACAGTGTTTTCTACTGTGCGGCAGGTATGGCCTACCCCTCAAAGGCGATTTCTTTCACTCACGTGTATGGTAGCGCGTGCTGTTGCCAAACGTCTCCTCTTTTAAAAGAAATTCTACAAATCCATGAAAGAGAGGAGAAAAGTTCTTATAAACATTTTTAATGTTCTCATCAACACCTCAAATCTAATTTAAATGATGACACCCATACCCCTTTCACATAGTATAATTCTCTTGCGTATGTTTCGAGTAAGTAGTTTATATTAGCAGAACAAAATCACGATAATATCAAATAGTGAAAACGGCAGCCTTATGTTTCTTCTTTGGATTATTATAATACAACATATATATTGTTATTATATAATCTTTACACTGAATCTTTCTGTGTTTCCCCCGATGATCTACTCCCCTTCAGATCCACTGTCTCGTTAGTCTTGTTACCTCTTGCTTGTTTTAACAGTCCTGTATAATCCATTCTAACTATATGATTGTTCCACAATCCTCTTCTTTTCAAAATCCAGGAACTGATATATGTTACGTGATCTGTTTCTGTTCCATTTGTTTGGGACATTGTCAAATCTTGTCTTTCTTAGTATTCCGTGCAAGATGCGTTCTGTTGTCTTTTCTGTATGGAACGTACAGCCAACATGCAATTATTATTTTTACTTCAAAACAGCAATAAATGCACATTTAATTTTTTTATATTTATGAGTACGGGCGGCGCCGTGGCCGAGCGGTTAGACCGCTCGCCTCCCATCTAGGCGGCCCGGGTTCAATCCCAGGGACCTGCATGTGGGATTTGTGGTGGACGAAGCGGCGTCTGGGCGGGTTTTCTCCGGGTTCTCCGGTTTCCCCCGCCATTCATTCCACCAACTGCTCCATCAGCACCTTTCCTTTCATCCATTTCACCAACATTTCGTTTCATCTACTTCCTTCATCCCATACCAGGCATCGGGCTGATCACCCATCCTGGATGCTCTGTCTGATCCATGAGTGTCTGCTCCTCGACGGGCCTCTGACCCCAGGCACCCGCTTGTAAGTCCTGGGGGGTGTAAGTCCTACATAAGAGGAGGGTAAACAGATAATGAATGAATGAATATTTATGAGTACCAAAAGCCCAAAGGAATAGTGTGAAAGTTGCATTAAGTTTACTGAATAAAGGTTGCTTATATTGATGAACGAGGAATATACGAGCATTTGAATGGGGTGGAAAGGTTCACATTAGCAAATGCAGATTTCAAACCAATGCGATG
This sequence comes from Deroplatys truncata, assembly GCA_030765065.1. Taxonomy (NCBI): domain Eukaryota; kingdom Metazoa; phylum Arthropoda; class Insecta; order Mantodea; family Mantidae; genus Deroplatys; species Deroplatys truncata. The sequence continues at coordinate 74,334,707 of CM060976.1, read as the reverse complement.
AGCATCACAGCCAAAAGACAATCGAAAACGCATAGGTGTATCTAAACCAGCAATTACTATGGAGTAGGGGTTCGAATCAAGTTTTAATTGCCACAGATCTTCGATTTTCTCTAGTGACAATTACATTTACCTAACAAGGTGACAAGTATGCATCAAAATTTTCTCATTTGATTCCTACATCACAGTAAACTTGCAAGGTGATCTCAAATTCTGAGAGATATAGTACATCGACTTGTAATGCTGCAGTTTTTGATTCTTACCTTCTAGTTAATCGTATTCTAGGGTTTTATTTATATCTGCTGTAGTCGGCAGCTCAGTCGAAGGCGGATGGGAGAAGCCACTGGTGCATGGAGGGAGAGAAAGACAGAGATAGTACACTGTCTCTTGTCTGTAGCCCGCATTCGGAAGCTCCTGCGATAGATCCCCGGCGACCGCCCACTCTAGTGCATGGGTTTTTCGAGGTTTCTCCGGTGGTCGTCAGGCGAATGCTGGGGTGGTTCATCATTTACCACGATTCTGTTTCCTCTAATTTCCTGTACCCACCATCCTCCTTGTCATCTCTTTTAGGGCTGTAGGACGGTGTTCGGCGGGTTGCGGCTGGGCGCTGGCCTGCCCTCTGTAACGGTTTCTTCCCTGGTGTTGCTGCGGTACCGTTGAGTTAGGTCTCTCATCGTAGGGTTCCGCCCCAGGAGACCCTGGCGATTGGTAGCTTGTAGGTAGGGACCTTGCGGAGTCGAATACGTTCTATCTGGAAACATTAGGGACTACGTCCATGCTTGCACCCCTCTGCATCCAGATCTGGTCGCCCTTCGGGTCTCTCCCCTCATCCGTCCCTCCAAGGAGTCACGTTGGAAGCACAATGGGACGACTGGCCTGCGTGCAGTGTTCTGCCCCGATTCCGGGCCCCCTCCGTGATAGTACCTTTACCTTCACACTGTCTCTTATTGTCATTTTTGCTCTTTATGCACTGGCAGGTCACGTGACTCAGGCTAATGCTACTGCGCAACATGCACTCATCCGTCTTTGTGTGTTCTCCGAGCTCTAGTAGCTCTTTCACACTCGTTGTGTGTACTTTCTCCCACCCATTGTCACCTTGTGACTGGGCAGGCGCACGTGCGCACACGTATGCTTATAAAATGATGATAATTCAGGCTACAAAGCAATAATTCAGTAGAAAAAGCGAGACAACTTGTTTGCTCCAATTTGTTATTTGTAATGGTTTATTTTTGTTATCAGTGTAACAATAATTGCAACACATTACTAACAGGATCCAAAATGTAGACCTAGCGTTGCATTCAAATGGTTGTTCCGCAACATTTTGTATCTCGTTTTCAGGTGTTTATTGTTTACTTTAAGAAGCAATCCCAAAAGTCCTACAATATTACACCATACCACATACCTCTCTTAATCTTGTATCGATTTCATACAAATTACATCCATGAATATTCGCTCAATATTTATCTTCTTGTTCTTTATCTGTTTACCTCCTCTTATGTAGAACTTACACCCCCAGGACTTACAGGCGGATGCCTGGGGTCAGAGGCCCGTCGAGGAGCGGACACTCATGGATCCGACAGAATATCCAGGATGGGTGTTCAGCCCGATGCCTGGTATGGGAGGAAGGAAGTAGATGAAACGAAATGATGGTGAAATGGATGAAAGGAAAGGTGATGATGGAGCAGTTGGTGGAATGTATGGCGGGGGAAACCGGAGAACCCGGAGAAAACCCGCCCAGACGCCGCTTTGTCCAACACAAATCCCACATGCGGGTCCCTGGGATTGAACCCGGGCCGCCTCGGTCTAACCACTCGGCCACGGCGCCGCCTCAATATTTATGAATATTTATTTAAAACCTCACTATTTTGCCTGTATGTTTAAAACTGACATACAGTGTCACTTACTACACGTTTCATTGGATTGATTGTAAATCTGTGAAGCTTCGCAGGTATTTATTCAGTATGGTAACTTTACTACTGATTTAATTTGTGAAATGTCTTAAGGGGGTGCCTGGAATCTGAAATGAATCTAAGTTGTCCTTAAAAGTTCTCAATTCATGAGAATAAATTTATACAACATAATTATTTACTTATAATAATCCAAGAAAAGCAAAGGACTTCAGAAATTGTTTTTAACTATGAGATGTGTTAGAAATATATAGGCTCTAGATATAGATTAATGAAACAAAAGTAATGATCTTCCAAGGAAGATACCCTCTAAGATCCAAAATAGTAATAAAGATCAAGTTACTAAAACAATAAAAATGTTTCAATTATTTAGGATGTAAGATAGTGTATCCCGACAATCAAGATATATGTAATAGATTAAGTAAATTCCGAATTAACTGGGGATATTAGTAATAACACTAAAAAGAAGGTCGAGGAAAGAAACTAGCTTAGCGTTTTATAAGACAGTGGTGATTCTAACCCTAATGTATGGATTATAAAGAATAAATAATTTGATAAAATAAATGCGGCAGAAATGAAATACTTCAGAGCTATTAAAGGGTGTAAAATAAAAATAAAATAAGAAAACAAAGAAATCGGGCAGGAATTAGGTAATGGTCCTATAAATAAAAAATAAATCAATATAGAGAAACGTGGAGAAAACATTTGTAGAAGAGGGACAAAACCCGATATGCCAAAATTACGTATAAGTACCAACCATATGGGAAAAGAGATATCAGGAGACGAGAAGGTGGAAAGAGTCATGAGGTCGGAACAGGAAACACCTAATTCAAAGAGAGTTGACGATGATGATGATGATGATAATTACTTCCATGAACCATGTTGCAGAGAATTACAAATCCTTTAAACTCATTTAAGGCTAAATAGGTAACAATAATATGAAGAATCGAGAGCCGGTCTTCCGTATGGAACGCGCACGCCAAACCAGGAACATGGTGATTGAGAATGAGTCTATAAATACTTTTTAGCCCCGGATCCGCTGCTGTAATGGAATGCATCATGGTCGTATTCCGCTTCTAATGACAATAAAATTAGATTGAAAATGTAGGTATTTATTTCCTCCCGAAGTTTCACTCTGTTACATAATTTTGTATATTTGATTTCATAATTAGTTTAGCTAATAAAGTTAGTCGTTAGCTTCGATTGATAAAACTCCGGTCGCAGCCTCAGTTGGAACCTTTTGATACGTAACACTTATTACGGATCTTTTGGAGGTTCTTCATCTAAGCTACCCTTAATTTTGCTCCAATTTTAACCACTCCGAAATGTTTGGACATATGAGTGCTATCTCAGAAGTACCAGACCTAACAAAGAAAACACAAAAATTTTGGGAAAAGACATCTTTATTTCTCTACATAGTCTCCTTTCAGCTCGATACACTTTTCCCAGCGATGTTCAATAGCTTCGATATCCTGTTTATAGTGAGATGTCGAGTTCTGCAAAATAGCCATCAACTGCAAACTCCACCTCCTTGGCAAATCTTTTACCACCAAGCCATTTCTTCAACTTTGGAAACAGAAAATAATCAGATGGGGTTAAGTCTGGCGAATAGGGGCATGAGGAAGTAATTCGAACTTTAACTCACTGATTTTACCAATGGGGATAATGGATGTGTGAACTGGTGCATTGTCTTCATGAAACAGAAGTTTCTTTTTCGCTAAATGCGGCCGTATTTGCTTGATTTCACCATTCAAATGCTGCAATAAGTTTGCATAATACTCATCATTGATTGCTTTTCCTTTATGAAGATAATCGATGAAAATTATCTCACGTGCATTCCAAAAAACTGCCTGCAGATGGAACTGTCTTCGCCTTCTTTTGAGCCGATTTCCTCGTTTCAATCCACTGTTTTGACTGTTCCTTCGTCTCAGGCCTGAAGTGATAGACGGGCCATTTTCATCCATGATTATGAATCTACGCAAAATCTCGGCTTTATTGCAGCGAAACATCGCCAAACACTCGACTGAAACACGATCCTCACGATGCTGCTTTTGTTCCATTTTGAGTAAACGCGGTACCCATCTTGTGCACAGCATTCTCATTTGTAAATTTTCAGTTAGTGTGCAATATAAAGCACTTTTTGAAATGCCTATGATGCCTGCTAGCACGCGCACTTTCAGTCGACGGCCATCCAATATATGGTCACCTCATTTGGTCGACCACTGCGATGTTCGTCTTGGCAGCTCGTACGGCCTCGCTTAAACTCTGCCATCCAATATTTTACGTTTTAAACGAAGGAGAAAATAATTATAACCAAGCTATTCAAGGATTAACATTTACCATTCCCCCAGAGTAGAACCTGGCTCAACTTTAATATTAGATGGACTAAGACCTTTCAAATAAAATAATTGTATCACATAACGATGGGCAGTTTTATCCATGTTTACAAATTCGCTGAGAGAGTTCAGTATTAATGGCTACAAACAATTACTAAACAACTTAGCATTATCAAACTTCAAACTTAAGCTTTATAAGGGTGGTACTTTTTACCATAGTTATTTTTTAAACAACTAACGCTATATATACGTCAGGTCAGGTACTTATGGGACTGCCCTAGTGTTTTGTTCAAATTCCTTTACGTAAAATCTCAGAGAATTTGGCGAGATGTTTCATGCATACGGGCGGAAGGACAGACGAACTAAAGGATGGTAATAACACAGCCTTCGTGCTGTTTTGAAACCTTTTGATTAACTTTTAAACTTGGATTGGCCCATATACACCTTTGAGTTGGTTCAGACATTCAGCAAGTTGTTTTGTCCTCATTTCGAATACGCTGTAACACACTGTTATGTTGTTTGTATATTTTCGTAATTTTGGCACTATTACGACAGGAAACATCTGTTTAAGCTTTGTCAGACTTCACAAATACCATTTCCCTTGCGTTGTATACGCGCAATATCTATCACATTTGTTTCCATACAGTTTGAGACTACAGTTTTCATTCCAATTTTGGAAGTTTTCTGCTTTGCATATGTGATGGAGGAAGCCACCCGTGTAATCATTTGTTGAACCTCATCCGGCTTGCACTCGTTCTTTATTCATCACTGAATCATTAATGTATAATTCCGGCCAGATTTCTCACATTTCCTGTAATAGGCTCGAGCCCCAATAGAGTGCGGTAGTAGGCATTGTTGCAAAACTTTTTTATGGATAACGCTCTTTAGTTGATATAATCAATAGTTTTAAAATATTTGTAAATGAAAAGAAGTAAAAGATTCCAATAAAAATAAAATGTATTTATAAATAATCTTTTCAACATATGGTACAGCGTCGGCTATTTAGAGTTTAGCACCGACCAATAGAAGAGATTTTATGAAAACAATTTTGCTACTGAAGCCTTCCAAAACATCAGCAAACTTAATATAACTTTCTGACTGATATTAAACTAAAGGCTTAAACGATTAGCCAAGTGTAGATATTTAATGAAAAGTGTACCCTATTGGCGATACGTTTAAGGTACGTAAATCCTAATTTTCACTAGGTTTACGGGAGGTCTAGGGTTAACAAAAGGTTAACCAGTACAATTATAAACCATTGTTGTTGAATATCTTGTATACTGACCTGCATAAAATGTGGTCCATAATGGAACAAATCTGTTTATGTTGGTACTTACAAAATCTAACCCTGCCCCCTGCCAGTTGAACCACGTCTGTTTTTCGAGCATAATTCTAGCCATCGGATCGGCAGGGTACTTTACCTCCCCCAAAAGTATGGCCGAAGGGTAACATTACAACTTAAACCTTATATTTTCACGCCACACAACCATTCTGTTAATGTGGGTTTTCTTACTGCCATTTAGTAGTGACAACTTAATCTTTGTCTCCATGACGCTGATAAAATCTTTCATATCGTAGCCGTCATTCAATTTAACTATACGAGCAAATGATTCTTCACCCCTTCGTTTAGAAAGCCGGAATATATTGTAACTGGTGTAATCTTTCCTTGTGTGCCAACTGTAGCGAAATTCTTTCACAGAGGCGGTATCCAAACCACCCCTTTATTCCACACACGTTATAAATATCGTTCATTGGTTAGCTTTTATGTATCTGAACTATTTCTGAGATCAGTCACATGGAGAACTGATGTTGGTTGAGTGGAGACAAAGGTTGGTTACCTGAAGGTGGAAAACCTTTCGGAAGGAAAAATACCATGTTGATCTAGAAGAATGGGTCATATTTTATTCATGGCAGTGTACATGTTTATTTAAATCACCGAATTATAATTGATTACGTGCTCTTTTCTGTGATCCCCCTGGAAGGAAACTAAAAATCAACGAGCTTATCGCATGCGGTACTGCTACGTCGCACTCCTCAGCTCAACTGTCAATCGTAACCGTTGAAGTGTCTATCCCATGCAAGAACAGTGTGCTGTCCAGTGTTTCCAACTCTAGCTGGTGAAAACTGTTAAAAGTGACTGTCAAAAAGGCCAGGAATATTTAAGGTGGTGCGGCTTATAATCAGTAGCCGTTACTTGTGTGTCAAAAAAGTTTCACATTAATGAGTGCCGGCCCTCATTGCCGTGGTCACTGGAGTGTGTAGCTTCGGTGCTCCGTCAAGCTGAGGGTCGCGGGTTCGAATCCTGCCATGGACATGGGTGTTTGTGTGTGTGTGTGTGTAATTGCGATAATAAACGGTAACGAAAAACGGTAAAAACCTGTCATAATAAACCTGGGTAAACAAGGGAACATAAAGAGAGAGAGAGATGACAGGGATTTCCTAAACTTCTAAAATGATTTTTCTGACTTGACAGAGGAATTTCATTCATTTATGAATAGTTTCTACCATTTCATCATAAAATGATCATGGAATAGTATGGTTATGCTAGAAAAAGGTTATAGAGTAAAGAAACCTGGGGAGTTATAAAAATTCATCCTCACAGATTTAAACTTTCACTTGAAAATGTCCGGTAGCCTGCAACTGAATAGAAATTATTTATTCTCACTCTTCTACGCAGATACCAAAGTGTGGAAATTTATAAGGGAAAATTGTGTTTCGCACCTCTTAGCTTTTCAGTGAATTTTTCATTAAAGTGTATGTTATCTAATTTAAAAATTAGGCAATGGAAACTGCTAATACGTAGAAATAGCTTAATATTCTTTAAAATGGCTAAAATAGTCTCAATCATAATGTTAAATAGTTGCAAATGACTTTAGTGACTTTTTGCGCCAATTAATGCCTGAAAGTCTCTTAAAAAAGACTAGGTTTCGTCATAAAGGGGCTCATTTGACTTCACTGGTGCTACAGTGCATAAGAAGGATTATTTGAAAAGCTTCCTAGGTATTTTCAATGTAGCCGCTTTCAACGGACATTCCAATGCTAATCAATAATAATAACAATAAGAAGAAGAATAGCTAATAATAATAATGATAATTCATATCACCCTTAAGTAATAATATAAGATTAAAACATAAGTTCTTTTATTTGTATTTTATATGCTATTTGTGTTTTATGTTAACACAAATATTAGTGGTATACTAACAGCTAGCAAACCGACACACCCTACAATAATGAAATCGTATAGATTAGAAAAAACTGCTATTTTCGTTGCAACTCAGTTTATTATGCAAGCAGTTTCTTTACTGTCTTATTAAAGACGTGCTTTTTTTTTTTAAGAAAGTTGCTAATAATTATTCTGTGTAATATTCTTAGATGTTAAGAAAAATTAGAACGTGGTCCAATTTAAACCTAGATATCGTAAAAATACACGATTCAGTTTTGAAATGTATAACAAATACAAAAAAGTCCTATGTGCTAGCAACCCACGAATTACACTGGTGAGTGTCATATTTTCTTGATACAAAAGTAAACTTGTGTCTGCCTTTGTACTACACACTCTTTGCGTGAACTCAACAGAATTAAAAGAACCACACTTAAAAGTATGCATATTGCTTAAAATAGTGGACAGTTCAAACGAACAAAATCAAATATCTAAGAAAAAGCTAATGCTATGAAAATACATGTTAAATACAAATTGCGTATTTCAAGGAGATGGAAATTTATCTGAGATAAGCTCTTGTCTATTGTTTATGGTTCCCCATTTATACAAAATTTTATATAACATTTCAAAAGAATAAAGAGGACTTTGCTCTATTAACGAAAATTCAATTTTTGTTCGGGTGACCTCAGCAGTTGTGCGCCCTAAATCCTCACTACTATTACTAGTACTGCTACTTCTAATACTACTGCTGCAGCTACCGTTGTAAGATAACATTATAATAATATACATCTTAAACATAAAGTACTTTGATCAAAATTCTTAGATAAGCATTCGTTAAAATAAGAAATAACTAAAAGTAACGAAAAATTTCAATGTAAACTAATCTGAGGTGGGGACATATTCTTAAAAATCGCGCTTGCCATCATCCTTCAAGGGTGCTAGCCGTGTGACGTTTGATATACGACTTTCCTATTTCCGTCTTTCATGGACAGATACGAGTACCTTTTATTTATTCTATTTATTTAGTTTAACGAATACCTTTTATTTATTCAGGTACCCCAAAACGTGCAATTGTAATACAATTTCAGTATCGCATTTTTGGGAGGAATAACAAATTCCTCAAACAACCGATAGGAAAAATCTAATCCATAGTCCCCAGAGGACTTTCTCCCCAAATAGCAACTCAAAATTATCTCCTGCATATTATACTATTCATATAGAAACTTTTATTCATCAAACATATCATGTAGATGACACAGCAAAGTAAACTTCAGTCCGGGAAGACTTAAACGCACAATATTTCGTAAATTTTCCTAATGCTGGGAAAATCCTTGTCTCACATTAATACTACTTTCAACATTCATTCATTCATTCATTATCTGTTTACCCTCCTCGTATGTAGGATGTACACCCCAGAACTACAATCGGGTGCCTGGGGTCAGAGGCCCGTCGAGGAGCAGACACTCATGGATCAGACAGAACAGCCAGGATGGGTGATCAGCCCGATGCCTGGTATGGGATGAAGGAAGTAGATGAAACGAAATTTTGGTGAAATGGATGAAAGGAAAGGTGATGATGGAGCAGTTGGTGGAATGAATGGCGGGGGAAACCGGAGAACCCGGCGAAAATCCGCCCAGACGCCCCTTCGTCCACCACAAATAACACATGCAGGTCCACTACTTTCAACAAGCTCTAGAAATTCCCGCAGTAAAGTTTAACTTCTTATAGTATAGTTGTATTATATCTAGTAAGAGCAAGAGGACTTCAGAGATGATTTTCAGAAATTCAGCATATACCTTTTATTTGCATATCGATAGACAGGTAGGTAAGTAGGGGGTGGGTGGGTGGGTAGGGAGATGATAGTTATTGATTTCCAAATATTAAAGTTATTACAAAAATACTTAGTGCATGGATCATTGACTGTATATGCATGTTTGAGATACAAATTAAATTAACGGTAACAGAAAGACACAAACGAAAAACAAAACTGAAACAAAAAACAAGAAAAAATAGAGACATGTTGCCTCCGACTATCTGAAGAAACTTGACCTGATTTCGCGTACTTTAGCCAGGAAATTGCCTATGTGTTGCCATTTCCTCTGGTCAGCCAGTAGATCCCAACATGCCAATATTCTTCTAGCAGAACTTAAGAAATTTTCTTTGAGTTTATTGTTCGCTGGTTCTCCCACTGTGTACATTCCGTTAAAATATGTACACAGTCTTCATCCAACCACAGAACGCGCAGATTCTCCTGCCAGAATTATCAGTCATTTTTGTGCCTCTCAGTCTACAACATGCCATTCCTGATCTTTCCTTTCTTACTCAGTTAAGTATACGTACTTCTTTACCACCATTCAATTTTACTTCGTTTCAAGACTTAGAGGTTTAATTTTATAATCCCATTAAAGCGGATATTCGAAACATGTGGTGTTTCAGACAAAAATTGTTAAACCGTTTGAGAAAAACCTAATTGTTTTTAGAAATTTCCACATTGCAAGTTAAACCTTTGCTTTACTTTCAGTTTTCAATATTTGGAATTTATCCAACTTCTTTCTCTAACATGCGTACAATACGTTTGTGAAAGTGCAACTTTCATTTAGAGGATCTCAAGACATGAATTTATTGTGAAACGTTGGTATAGAATTGTGTGGAATGCTATATTTCCTATACATGTATGATCTCTTGCCAAACGATCCCTATATGCACTCCCAACCTACACACAATAAATAATGTTACAAAGTTAAATCAGACCTGAATACGCATATGCATTGTAAATGCTTTATATAATATTATTATTGCCAAAGCAATCAAAATATTACAAGTATATCTTAAAACCAAAACTCTAAACTGCTAAAATTTTGTTTCCACTTAACACTGTTCTTGGTTATTTTAACTGTTATATACAGAAAATACTGCCACTGATACCAATACAACGATTGATCTCTCCGTACTATCTTGACTGGACTAAGAAGGCTAAAGTGGGAAACGAAAATCTCATTAGGGACATTCGTGTGAGTAATGATGTATCTTTATTTTCACCTCCAGTGATGAAGCTATTGCGTAAGCCACCAAAGGTTACTTTGTGAACGCTTATTTCATATGCTTCAAACTCATATATGCATATATGAATCTTAACACTACGTTACGGTCTCACGGATTTAAGGAATTGATGTATGATTGTTAAACCTTTCACAGGACGGTCTTAAGTAGGCACAAGTATACATAAGGCTGGGTGTGTAAGATGCATTACAAGCAATAGAATATGACGTTAAGAAATACCAAGAATATTGCGTTAAGAAGCAACCCTTGAAAGTCATAATCGCAAATGATAAAGTCATCTAGTTGTCTTGAAGATGAGCTATAAATGTTACATAGTTCACAAATTAAATGAGGTTCTAAAAACTTATCTGCGGTAGAGAGAGTCATATGAGATTGAAACATTGGATTTTCTTTCCCCAGTATGCTGTTATATGCAGTATATTTTTCTCCTAATCTATCCATATTGTCAATATTTTTCTCCATATTTAATATTCAACAAGAGCATTTAGTAATGCCTTGATTATTAGCCAATCACGGTCGTTTATCTTGTAATATGCTGGAGGATAAAATTCTATGGAATAAAACGTCGCCTCGTTACTGAACCGTAATAGTATCAGCATACATTGATTAATCCTGCAGCCTCAACATGCACTTCAGTTTTAATTACAGAAAACCAGCAGATTCCTTCAACTTTGTGGCGGTATACATTCCTCGCTACTTGGTTTGGAACTTGGGTTGTCGACACCAAGCCTAGCTTAGGTTGACTACGCCACGTCATTCCAAAGTGGAAGTATATGGGAGTAAGTGAAGATGTAATGTGTATAACATTCATAATTCGTTATTATTTACTTTTCCTAAAAGCGAATACGCTTATTTTACATTTCATGCTATATTACATCAAATATTCAATTTTACCTACTTATACTTTATAAAATAATCATTTTGAGTGCAGTTACATTTAAGACATTTGATGTATAATAATCACATATTTTTCTCTACCTATAATCATTTATTTTCATAGCTATTCTAATACTTGTTTTTATTAATTAAGCTTTCTTTATTCTGTTCCCTATTAATAGTGTCAAATATTCGTCATAAATGGCTACAATGCACATTTTAGGTCCATAAAAGCGCATAGAAGCCTGATTCATACAAGAATAAACTGTTTAAGAGAAAATCACTATTATGTTGGTCTGGATATAACCTGCTCTTTCCATGAACTTTGAGAAAAGCAATGACCACTTCCATGCTTAAAAATACTGAAAAATATAAAGTAATAAAGTCGAATACTTTAGAAATTATTAATGTCGGAGAAATGTTGACATCAGCTCTATAATCCATATCGAGATTTTATCAAAATTACTCTTTTTCACTTCCACTGCAACCAATGAAGGATATTTTTAGAAAATGTCCGTGTGTGATTGCTTGTCTATCTTGTCTTTCTACGGACAACTTAAAAGCAAAAAGTCGAATACATTATAGGCAGAGATTTTCAAAAAAAAATTGCACTCCAAAACTACCCTTCATATGCAAAAGGTTCATTATTTCATTATATGTCTTGACGTTTCTATGGAAGACCTGTATGTAAACTTCATATAGTTAAGCATATCTGATAAATCATAGGAGATAGACTAAACTTACTACACTAAAAACGTTGAGCTTTTAAGAATAAGTATACAACTTGTGACAGATTTGCTTGTAGCGATAACTTTTTTTTTTCAAAACACACCCTCTTGGATGTTTACACTTTTCCAAGTATTTCATCTGATGGATATGTTTGAAGGTTTGCGATTTTTTTTCCATCACAAGAGCTCACTACCATGGCTAAACATTTGAATGGTGTTTCTGAATATTATATTATGTAAATAAGGACATATTACTTAATTTGAAATACATAATGTGAGTAACGTAACGTGCATAGAGGAATCACATTCTATAAATACTGTAATACATAACGGATAAACCAGGTGACCCAAATAAGCCATTTTTTGAAGTTTTATGTTTCCTGCATACACAGCTGCAAAAGAAGTTGCTGCATCACTGCTGTTCAAAGTGGCACTACAGGTGCGAAGCGAAAGAACACTGAGGTGGTGCTGCTGTCTGCAGGTGTTTACTTGGTAGTTTAGTACTGATAAGCGTCTCGCAGTCCGAGCCAGGTCATTCGGATAAAGAGGTAACGTTCACCAATAACGAACACACAGATATGGTTACGATCTGTGTGGAGACGCACCAAAATGCAGCTGAGACTCCAAGGCTGTGTTCTGAACATTTTCAGGCAGGACATCTGACTTCTGTGAACGTTTATTTTTTATTCTTTTTATTTAGTTTTATGTACAGAAATAATATTAAGAAATGATAGGTCATGACAGGTAGAACGTGGGCCTGAGAGGCTCTTACATTAACTTCTTCACCAAGGCACATGCTTGTGAATAATGCACAAATAGAAATAATTTAATTCTAACGCACCTTTAACGGTACGTAAATATCACAAACAACATTTTGTTTAATCTTGTTAACATTACGGCACCAATGGTGCCATATAGTTGTACTGATTGTGGATTAACTGTCATGAACTAAATGAATTAAGATGTGTGTTCAGGTTTTTGTCAAGCAGCAATCCTGTATTCTGGTTAATGGGCGAATTGGTTATTAAATAAGCAATAACACCCTCCCCTAAACACACATAGGTAGTCTCATATTCAAACACCAGATTCTGGGCATACTGTGAAAGTTTTTGTTTACATTTTTTTCTGGAGTTCATCCGGAAATAAAACCCGCAACACTTTATATAACACGCAGTTTTTCTACCGAATGAGCTCTGGTACCAGTAATAGCAGTTAAAGTGTTCGTTGTCAAGCACTGGTATTTCATTTAGCTGTCTCCTCTCTGTCGGTATGGAATCCCCTTTGCATTTCTGCTTAGGCAAACCTTTTGGCATACGCGCTATCCGGTATAAACTAACTTCAACTAAGGACGGTTTTTTGGGCCACCTAGTATGTGAATTTTTCATGGGTAGAAAAAGTCTGTATTGAGTGTCTGTGTGTGTGTTCATATTAAACTTTTTTAATATATTTTATTGTTTCACACTCAGACGAAAATCTATGAGAATGAGGAGTGCTGTATGGATATTTATATAAAACTCAAGATATGTATTTTGTTTTCCATGCCAGTATGTTATACATATTATGTTTCAGCAAAGGAATGCGTGCAGCTATTTCTGATAAAATAAACATTTGGGACGACATTTGCAAGTAAATCGCTTTCTCATACAGTGAGAATTGTTTGACAATTTTCTTCTAGCATCCTTTAAAGGTATTTAAAAGAAGCATGACGCTATGCATTTTTACGACTCTTCTTTTTTTAATTATGCTTTTCACACTGGTGTGCGTATATCCTATCGTAAAACATTATTCTTACTTTCTCTTTCTCGTACTTACCTATAGTACGCAGAGGCAGTATTGCATTCCTCCCAAAAATTCGATACCGAGATTACAATGGTTGTGGTGTTTTCAGACACTCTGAATAAAAAAAATACATTTTTAGAAAAATGTCCGTGTATATGTGTGTGTCTGCCACTGAACAGTATAATTCAAAAACGAAAAGTGGTTAAGCACCAAACTTGGTGTTTAAGTTTAGCGTCTTTCAAGGATGCGCCATGAAGTTTTTCAAGAAAGTACACCCAATATAAACTGGCCTTTACATGGAAAGAGTTTCGTTGTTTTTTATTTCCTCAAAGATTACGTCTATCGAGTTTTATTAAGGTCGTATGTGTTAGATATTTCTATGACAAATAAAACGTTTGTCTTGAATTCTCTGGGAATAGTTTGTGAAGGTCTCTTCATAATGAATGTCTTGTATAAATGGTAAACGTAAGATATAGATAAAATCTTAGTGCAAACAAATGTAATTCACGTTAAAGGATACAATTTATGTCCAATAAATTTTTTGCGTTAAAATTCAGCGAGATATTCATATTGCTTTCAGTTTTCAAAAACGTACCTCAACTGCAAATCTCCATTCGATTTTTATCGTTTCCAACTATTCTTTCTTTTTTCATGGTCATGCAAAGAGAACGGAATTTCAAAGGCATCACACAGGACGTTTAAAATATTTGACTATAGCTTTCGTTTAGTGTATTATTATTCTTTATATCTAATGAAATGTGTACATGTATAATGAAGATTTAACACTATTAACATGAAGTAGCTGGCAGAATACGTAAGATATGAATAGTTGGTGTAACAGTGAGAAGAGAGAGTCATGAGAATGTAACGTATAGTAAGAAGGGGAAGTATTGCATTCCGCCCAACAATTCTAAGTCGAGTTTTCACCGGAAATGCATGTTTTGAGGCGCCCTGAATCCAAATAAACCATTTTTGGAAACATGTCCGTGTGTGTCCGTGTGTCTGTGAACAGCATATCTCAAAAACGAAAAGTCGGATAAATACCAAACTTGGTATTTGAGTTTAATACCTTCTAAGGATGGATACGAAGATTTTCAAGAAAATCCTCCACCCTCAACTACCCTTTAGGAACATTTTTCGAAAATTTTGATTTTCTAAAAATTGCTCAAAGGACTTTATTAAAGTACAATATATGAAGGATGCTTACATGATACATAAAATGTATATCTTGAATTTTCTGGGAATAGCCTAGGAAGTCTTCTTCATTCCGAAGGAATTTTGTATAATCTTGTACAGCTTGTAAACGCTCAGCAATAAACGAAAATGTACTACACAAAAAATGTAGATTTCTTTAAAACAAGCAATTTATTTAAAATAAGTTTTTTGTGGCATAAGCCTTTTCTGAGATATCCGTAATTAAAAGTCCGAATTGTTCAATACTTTTCATTCTTCTGAACTCCCATCGATGATTCTCGCGATTTCGTGGAAACAGTATGGGCGTTTAAGGCCAGCACATAGTGTCCATTTCCCAATTATTTGACTATCACTGTTCTCTTGGTATTTATAATGAAATGTGCAATGTAGCCAACTAGCTAATTTTGCAAAGGTTTATTTGGATTAAATATAGTTGATAGAAAAATAAACTTTAGTAAGAATAGTTTGTATATCCACTAATAAAGATAAAGATAGAGAAAGTCTGTGAATGTATCACATCAGATTTTTTAACTATACTTCTTATAAGCTTGTGCACATATCCTTTTGTAGAATAACTTTCTATTATGGGAACAAAACCGTCATTTCTTTTGTTTTAGGTAACTAAGCAGCTGAGATGTGTTTCGCTATGAAATTCTACGTGTGTGTATCCTAGCAAGTCTAACTAGACCAGAGGTGTCAGTCGCATCTAGCAGTATCAGACCACATACAATTACACACTCATGTGTCCATTAAACTGTTGTTTGTAGATGCAAACCCTTAGGTAGCAGCTGTCCTTGCACAAGCATCAGTTGAAATAGCAACCATAAACTGCCTCCTCCCTTCCTATGTCATTCGAAGCCACATTTACTCTGTCTAGAGAAGCATGTCATCCTGTGTTACTTGTCCTATATATCATAAAGCTGGTGACCAGATGTGTCCAGCAAAACTTTATAGTGCTTCAAACACAGAATTACGTGCACTTCAGGCAGAGGCACCCAAACTCATCTATTCTTTTTATTTCTAATTATGGTACCGACGATTTCCCTTACGGGTGTAAAAACCCGTGTTGGAATGAAGTAGTGGTTTAATAGCAAGGATAATAAAAATGATTGCATATATCCATTATAAAGTTACAACCTTCAGTTACTGGTGCAGACGACTGCTAGTACAAAGAGCGTCAAATAAAATCTCACTACACCTCGCGTCTATGCCACATTATTTATCGCTGTACGTGGCCTTGCGAAGCCATAGTCATTTCATTGGTTGCTTTAGGCCACGGTGCAAGATTGCGCTACTCCTTCTGCTAAACAGTTGCACCAATAACCAAAACAAAGGTTACAGAATGGCGTAGAAACGAAATATATTTTTAGGCTCTCGATAGTATTGGCTAAAAGAGAATGAGGTAGAATGAGTGCCTTCAGTTTGTCATACGGACCTCTTATAGTGATTGGTAGCCCACATCTTAAGGGCAAAACTTGATGAGCGCCCAGGTTAGCGAAATGTAGAATGTGTAGTGTGAGAAGATTTTCAAGGGGTGCAAATTAAAGCTTGAATGGTATTCATTAAACACAGAGTAATGCAGCAACTTATAATAAAAAATAAACTGAATTGTATTCTCATTCTGATATCAATGCTTGTTGCTGCATAGAACCAAACATAACTAAATAATAAATAAATGAATAAAGCAGCATACTTTCCTTCTAAGTCAAACTATAATTGGTTAATATATATTTCTAACATATTGCTGATCATAGGAATACAACAGGATTATAAACAAAATATAACCCAATTTTATTGCCATAATATGTATGTCATATTCGGTAAACCATATTTATATAGTTTTTACTCATGATCAGTCAATTATAACCAAAGAATAATTTGTATTTGTAAACGAATGTCATCATCTGCGGATGTTTTACGGGAAGTGCCCACTTTTTGACGAGTATGTAGACCGTCTTCCCCACTTTCCTGGAATGTTTTTATAACCAGTAATTTACTGTAAAAGCACTTTTATGCACCGCTGTTACAATACCACCAGCCTCCCTCATACCCACGAATCGTCCACGAGTAATTTCGCTAGTATACGGAATGACTGTTTCTGAGACAATAAACATGTTTTGGTTTCAATAACAACAGGAAAAGCAAAGGCATCAACTTCCCCTCTTTTCTCCCTTATTGCTGTGTTATCAAGCCACCACGCTCTGCGATAGGTAACGTGAAAGACACGTCTCAAAACACCCCAGAAAACGATACAAAATCGGGCGAAGATATTCTTTGGCGCTCTGTGTGCGTGCATCACTTTTTCGAGTCTCGTTCATCGGACATTCGCTAATATCCGAGGACGTCCAACCGCAAAAAATAACGTATTAATTGCCAAATCATGGAAGAAGCTGCTAAGCGATAATGAAAACAGAACGTACAGATGAGCCCGAAGAAAACATTCATTCTATTTTTAGTGCAACGTATCCCTGGGCGTAAGGATGCACCTTTGCAAGAAATCGAAAGTTGGATGAAGGATGATCAGTATGAAATAATTGATAGAAAAATTGTAGCTCTTGTCAGTTGCGACGACAACGAAATTGAAGATCAAGATTAAGCTTAACTGTTGAGTCCCGCAGAATTTCACACAACGGCGGAGTTAAAGCTCTAGAAACTGCAATTAAATACAATGTAGGAAAAAAAGAAGTTACAGGAATTGACATAATGATGCTGCAAAGATGGTGAGGCTTGGCAGGGAAGAAGCGGCACTCGTTAAGAAAGCAGAACTGTAATCAAAATATTCCCTAATCCTTACAGGACTGAACTTGTAGGTTTTTCATCTTTAGACAATCCTGTTAATGAAAGTTCTTTTTTTCTGTTGTTTTGTTGTTTGTTATTAGATTTGCTATGTGAAAAGCAATAACATTACTTTGAAATGATTACATAGTTTCACGTTTAATAAGCCTTTTTGAACACTTCCCTATATCTCACATTTGTGCTTATCCAACGTTCTGCCGACACGTTTGTATCGGATAAGCAAGACTGCTGTAATTCCATATGAGAAATGCTAACAAGATATAACACACTAGGCTGGCCCCGTAGCTCAGTTGGTAGAGCAACTGCCGATAAGACCAATGTATTTAAAGGTGGGGTAGTATAAAGGGAACTAAAAAAAAGATATAACAAACATGTAAGGCAACTATGGGACAGGGAATCACCCAGATAGCTTGGCTGTAAAATAATTTCCAATTTTGATTGAGGAAGTAAACCTTAGTTCTTACTGAAAGCAACGCAGGCTGAAGGTTGAGCAAGTTAAGAGTTTGAATGAGGGAAAGAAGGCATTTCTTTGTTTATGTAACACGCATGATGCCTTGAGAATCTTATAGAAAAAGTGAGAAGTAAAAGAAAAAATCTGGTGTTAAATTTACATGACTTTGTTTACTCACTCTTCTACAAACTATTCTTAAAAAGCTCATTATTCTAGATAATTCTTGCCAAACAAAATAAAGTTTCAATTCACATTTACACATTTTGCTGTATAATACAATTGATAAAGAAAATGTCAGATTTTTAAACCGCGTTTTGCTATGTGATGGCTCTGAAATTCCATGCCTTTGCATGACCGCGAAAAAAACAATAAATACCCATTTCCCATTTGCGAAAAGTTTTTGAAAATTGAAACCCATAACAAGGAATATCTCGGAAATGGTTAACTCTGTAAAGAGATTTATTTCACATAAATTGTGTATTTTAACGCAATCTACATTTTTTGTTTAGTAAGATTTTGTCTATCTCCTACGTCTACCAATTGTGTAAAAGTCATTCAGAATCAAAAGGTCCTCAATTTCGTTTCCCTTGAAAATGTCTTATATACGTATGGTGTGTACATATGTGGTATTGTACATATCAATATTGTTAAAGCTACTTTTGAGAAGATCAAAATTTTCGAAAATATTTCCATGTAAAGGGGAGTTTGGGTGAGACATTTTATTGTAAATCTTCGTGTCGCATTCTTGAAAAATGCTGAACTTAAATGTCAGTTGGGCATTTAGCCGAGTTTTTGTTTCTGAGTTATGCTGTTCAGACACACACGCTCACAAACCTGTTTCTAAAAATGCTTTTTTTAGTACTTAAATTGTTTTACTGCTTTAATTTCCCTTGTGGTAGAATATTATCTCGGCCTTCACCACCCACTACTAAATATTTTGTTTTTTCCATGTTTACCTTTAGTCCCCCTGCATCGAATGCCTTCAATAGCTTCTTCATCACATATTTAACATCGTATCGACATTGAGCCATTAATACTTCCATCCCCAAACAACAAGGAATGTATAGTTTCCTGTTTAACTAGCACTCCCATACCCTTACATATTGTTTCCATTTTTCCAATATTTGCTGTATGTAGATGTCAAACAGGGTAGGGGACATACCACAACCCTGTCTGAGGCCTTTAGTCGTTCGAAAAGGGGTAGTTATTTTTCCCTATTTTCACTACAGCCTGGCACTCTTTATATAATCTCCTAATAACTGATATTAATGAAAACTCAACTTATATTCCTTCCACGGCAGTCCATGGTCGGTTAATAGGCACTGCATCATATGCCTTTTCCAAATCCACAAATATTAGATTCCCTGACATTATGTATACAATTTCTCACTTAGCTGCCAAGGCTAAAAATATGATTCATACATGATTTTTCCTACGTAATAAAACCAACTCGATCCTGAGATATATTTTCTATAATTGCTTGTTCCAATCTATGTTTAAGAATACTGTTACGTGTTCTATTAACAGAGGTCATAACACTAATTCCTCTATAGTTCTTCGGATCCTTACGACTTTTCCTCTTGAACATAGCTGTTATATATAACGGACGCCATTTCTTAGGAATTTCATCACCTTCCAAAATTCGATTAAATATTTTACACATCTCCAGGTCCACTAGCCTTACCATTTTTTTGTCTTCTCCAATACCTGCTTTACCTCATCCTCCAAAACAGAGTCTAAATAGAATGCCGCGGGTTATTATAATTTTTACTTTGTCTACTACGTATAGATACCAGATTTCACCGGAAATAAATGTTTTTAGGCGTCCTGAATCCGAATAAAGCAATTTTGGAAACATGTAAGTGTGTGTTTATCTGTGAACGGCATAACTTAAAAACGAAAAGTCGGATAAATATCAAGCTTAGTACTTGAGTTTAGTATCTTCCAAGGTTGCAACATGAAGATTTTCTAAAAAACTCTCCCCACCCCAACTACGCTTTACATGAAATATTTTTCTAAAATTTTGATTTTTTCAAAAATGGCTCCAACGATTTTGATAAAACTACCATATTTTTAAGATATGAAATGTCTATCCTGAATTTTCCGGGAATGTCCCCAAAAGACTTCCTCATTCTGAATGACTTTTACATAACTGGTAAGTCATAAGGGAAAGACAAAATTGTACGACACAAAGAATGTTTATCTCCTTAAAACACACAATTTATGTCATATACCTCTTTTTATTATCGAGTGAACCATTTCCAGATATTCCTTGTTATTTGTTTGGATTTTCCAATCCTTACACTTTTTCTCAAATGGGAATTCGTTATTAGTTTTTTTATGTCCTGGACATTAAAGGAAATGGAATGCTCTACATGGCGACCAGCTCTTAAAAGATTTGGATATCGCTTAAAGCCTACCATATTCCCCTTGAACGTACAAGAAAATTAGCAATAAGGTAATTTCTGCAAACGTTCATCTCGATTAACATGAAGTAGATGGAGGATAAGCATTTGTAAAAATAGTTTATACAAGGGTAGAAAATGTCATGTGAGTGCAACCTATCAGATTTTTTAAATTATCATTACCTCTTCTTCTCTCCATCAACAGATCTTGAAAATGAAGCTTCCATTGCTCCACACCAATAGGCTGCAATTCTGATGAAGGATTGTTCACCCTCCTTATTTTTCGTATAGACCTCCGGGCTTCAGTAGATCTCCTATATCCCAATGTGTGATTTCCACAAGCCTTATCACATGATTCTTCTTTACTCTTCTTAACTAATTGTTTAACTTTTATTATTTATGCTATATATTTTTAAATCCTCCATATTCTTTGAATTTAGCAGTTATAATAAGTCTACTTTTTATCTTCATTTGTTTAGTCACCCATTCCGTTCTTCCTTTATTTTCTGTCTCTTACTGTCAGCTCCTTCCGCTGCTTGGGTATAGATTGTTTTAAAATCAAATGTATAGGTCCTCACCATTCCAATCTTCATTTACCACTTCCAATTTCTGATTCAACCTTTTTATTCACAATTTTCACACTTCCTTCCTGTAACAAATGCACCATATATGCAGGATAATATTTATGGTGGTATTTTGATTGTGTTTATTCTCACTTTGTTTAAATTTTGCCTTCATTGGGAAAGCAACTTTTGAGACAACAATGTAATGGTCTGATCCACATTCAATTCCCCTCTTAACTTTCACATCCTG
Source organism: Deroplatys truncata (assembly GCA_030765065.1). Classification (NCBI taxonomy): domain Eukaryota; kingdom Metazoa; phylum Arthropoda; class Insecta; order Mantodea; family Mantidae; genus Deroplatys; species Deroplatys truncata. The sequence goes on along the minus strand of CM060976.1, from coordinate 74,313,205 downwards.
TACTTTAATCAGCCTCTTCTTCAATAATTGATTTCAATTCTTGTAGAGATTCACCCAAGTATATTTACCTGCACCTTTATGCTTAAATTTAGAGCTCAGAATAACACATTCTTGTTCGGTGCAAAAATCAGTTAATCTTCTTTCATTGTCATTTTTAACCTCTTCTCCCCAAAGGCCAACCACATCATTTTGCTTCCTTGCAATACGTAAATTAAAATGTCCCATAATTAACAATTCATTTGAAGCAGGACATTCTTCTACAACAGTCTTCTAAGGACGTCATACAAATAATTTTTTTCATTAATTGGGGCATCATTATTATGAGCATAGATACTAATTATACCTAAAACATTTTATCCAAATTTTTACCGTAAGCTTTAAAATGCTACCACTTACTTCTTTCCCATCAAGTATTCCTTGTTTCCATTTCTGAACTGCTACCCCTGATTTCTCTCTTTCAGCCTTGTCTACTCCACTTAAAAAGATTTATATAGTCTCCAATCACTTCTTGCCTCAACCCTTCTTTTTTTGTTTCTGTTAATACCAATACAGCCATTTTCAATTTTGTTATCTCCTTTATTATCTCCAAAAGCTTTCCATTTTGCCCTTCCACATTTCACGTACCACACATTAAAGCCGTTGATTTAGCTAGAGTCTCTGTCGATTAATCCACCCGGTTCTTTTTTCATTGGGAAACGTAGCCCTTACTTTCTTCTTGGAGTGGGGAGCTAGCCCACTGCCAAACCCCTACCAGGAAGACCGGACCGTTGCCTCTTCTGCCGATTTCCAGGGTTCCTGTTTGACTTTCACGGCTACCGTAGCGGCCTCTGGGCACACGAAGTCCCCACAAAACTTCACTCAAACAGGCATTCTCCTTCTTCCCGTTGCCCACCCCTCGGGACGTGGACCACAGAGGTCTCTATTGTTTATTCATATTCGTTTATTGTTAAAGAGGTTTTGTTGCTCAGCAGTATTTTCAAAGATCCATGAAATTCCCCAATGTTTTAGCCACTTTTAATGTTTACTTTGTTTTAACCTGAGAAAGTTGAACATAATGGCGAAAAATCCTTAGCATCTCAGGGCGTACCCTCCGATGTGTAAACAAAAATGTATTCTTCCTTGTACTGAAGACCACAATCTCAAATGTTCCACTAGTATTCCATAAACGAGTTACAGTCCAGTGCAGTAGTCCAAACTTTGTATCTTGTTTGCTTCGATAATGGAAAAGAAAATATTTACTAGTCGGCCAAGATATGAGTGCGCTTGGAGGAGGGCGTCATTGTTTTGTTGACATGCCTAACGTCATCAAAGTCTAGGGAGAAGAGGGGAGGGAGGGAACAAGGCGATACGGTAATGTACAGTTGCGCAATGAAAGTAGTACTACATTTGCAGGCCTCAGCATCGCCAGCAAATGCAACTCAAAACTGCGGGTGTTTTCTGTACTTGACTGTCCTTCCGATGCCCCGCTCACTTGTTCCATAACTGCTTAGTTCCTCTTTACAACTAACCCACTCATATCGTGGCCGGCTAGTACTTCTTCTGCCCAGGTACAGTCTTCCTTTAGACCACTTACAACAGCACTCATAGGAATATTTCGATAAAGAAGTCAGCGAAATCATCCTTCAACATCTGCGCATGAGCAGTATTCTGCAAGGAGAATTTGTAATATCTAGTGGTCCATTACTTTCTTCTTAAACTGCATATGGCATTTGTGCGTATAGAAAATACATTTGACAAAATAGATTGAAAGAAAATTTGTCTGGACTGGAAAGAGATAATGCTTCTAAATAATCTGTATTTAAAGTAACTATCAGTCAATAAATGAGATGATAGACTAAGAAAAGCAGAATATGGAGAGGTGTAAGACAGGGATGTTCTTTATCAGCCTTACTGTAGAACGTTCATTTGGAGACTTCATTCAATTGGCGGTAGAAATAATAATAATAATAATAATAATAATAATAATAATAATAATAATAATAATAATAATAATAATAATAACAACAACAAAATTCCTAAGATCCGCTAATGGTATAACTTTGCTACCAAATGAAAAAGTATACTAAGGAGAATACTTAATGTGTACTTTTGTATAGTGTGACTTTGTACATTGCGGAAACTTGGATGTTGCAATGATACAAGGGAAAATTGAGGGAAGCATTTGGAATGTGACTGTGGGGGCGAAAATGGAGCATGTAAAATGTACTAAGAAAATACCTAATGAGGCTTTTTAAAAAGGGTACACGAAGGAAAAACAATATAAAACTGATCAAAAAGGGGAAACAAAACTGCCTGGAGAATTGAATGAAATGAAACCGCTTGCCATCAACTGTCTGCTAGTAAAGGAAGCTGAATGGCATAAAACTTGGTAGAAATAAGATTCAATATCGCAAGCAATAGAAACTTTTAAGTGTCATATACAGTCAAATAAGACATCTCCTCCAATCACACCCCATCATCAGGAAAAAATATTTCACAACACTTTGTAGTGTGAAGGAGACGGAGGAAAGAAGTGGATATACGAGTATTCCAGCCATAGCAAAAAATAAATAATGAAAGAACGGATAAATATTTAAAAATATACACACTTAAAATATGGGAAAATTTAAAATATATAGGGGAATATTTTGAAATACCTAATGGTTTGAAAGGCTTATTTAGCCAAAATTGTAGTTCTGAAAGCACTGTGCATTTTCTGTCCAGTAGTTTCCCAATCTTTTATGGTATCCCAGAATTATAAAATCAATGAGAATGAAGAGGCGTAAACTAAACATATTTTCAAGTTTAAGATGTTCAGTTTGTTTATCGAACAGGGCCCTGCTTGTGGTATTTTAACAAGCGTTTATTATAACACGAAGTGTAAAAGTTTTGAATATATGTACGAGTAAACTCTTGTTTGGGCTGGGAGAAATTTATTCAAATCTTCGTCTTGCGTCCTTAAAGGACACACACCCACGCACTCAATCATAGAGTCACTCCTTAGCCTTCCTGAGCCACCCACCCAGACTTATCTACCTATCTACTGCTCTGCTCTGGTTTGGTGTGGTTTGGTTTGGTTTGGTTTGCTTTACTTGCAAGGTCCGGGAATTGGGGACCTGTAGAGTTGCATTTCAGCAAAATCGTTTTCTTGTTTAATAATTTTTGACACACTATTACTGCATACGGCACCACATGCGGTGGACACTGATGATATGTATATGAAATGAACTCATAACTGGGGAAGGATTTTGGGGAAGGAAGCGTTCTAGGCCTAAGTTTAGGGTATCTCCCAGGCATTTGCTAGTTTTGAGGACTTAGGGAAACCTGGAAAAAACCTCAGTCAGTAAAGATCGTCCTTCGAATTTGAACCGCAAACCTCCGTTTACGTGTTCTGCCTTAAGAACTCGACTACCGGTGTCACTGTAAAATCGGTGGTATGAAATTTGAAGAATTGGTCTATCTCAAGCTACCGGCTTTTTCTGAATGTGTCATTTAAACACGATGGACGTCCCCCCCTCCCAGTGTGGTGGTAAATCATTGTGTTACAGCAGGATATCCGTGTTATATTCCTGTTGCACATTAAGTATGAAAATTTAGCATATTACTATACACATTTGGTTCGTGGCTGAGCTGTAAACGATATATTACTTATCGTTTCTTTTTGCTAAGCAATTTCTTCTATGTAGTATCAATGGTCATACAGAATTTTCTTCTAGAATGCATTCATAAGTTACAAAAAATGAATAGCAGTAACTTTTATGCCTTCTCAAGTGGATGTTGTATGTCTAGCTTGAAAATTACTTCTGTGACATAAAGGTTTGAGGAGAAACTAGATATCATAAGTGAAATTAAAAATATTATTAGTGGCTATTACAATGTTCTATTCATCACTATCAATTCTACAAATTATCAGTGAATGTTAATTACTACAAATTTACTCATCTAAAATACGTATTGTATGAATGTATTAGTTTTAATGAAAAACTTCGAATATTTTGCAAAATAAAGTTTAGAGTAAAGTATAGTATATTAAAAATAGGAAAAATGAATTATTTTCGTCATCGGATCAGTTTTTCCTTAATTACTTTTCCTTTTTATGAATCACAATTTAATATTAGCATAGCGTACTTATAACTTGTCAAAGAGGTAATTTTTACCATCAGTTCTGTTGTTTATGTCACTGCAAATGAAATGCTTCAAATAGCCTTTCTATGCAAGGTATGATACAAGTTTCAAGATAAATATACTTGTGAGCAATCATGCTTACACAGAAGAGAAGATGGAGTAATACAAATCGTGTATATACTCTGCATTTTTCTATGCTTTTAGATTTGAAAATTTCCTGATACTGGTAATTAAGTTCTTTCGCACAGGTTGTGTGAACCTTCACACAAGGTTGGAAAGGTAGAATCAGACTGAAAAATTCATTACCATAGCCGGGGATTTGAACCATGGATCTTCCGGTTTCCATCCAGTTGCTCTATATCAGTGGTGGCGAAAACGAGACTCGCGAGGCAGTGTGACTCGCAGGCGCCACTCCTTTTCTAGCTGCCTATACATTTATTTTACATATGCTGCTGAGTGGTGTAATGAGTGTTGCATATTTGATGACTCGAGGGAGAAAGGCATTTTCGGCACCCTTGTTCTATATCAACTAAGCTACCATGGCATCATGCCGGCACGAAGCTAAATCTCCATTGGATTTTTCAGTCTGATTCTACCTTCCCAACCTTGCCTGACACTGACACTGCCACTGCCACTTACCTGTAGACTCACTAACATCATTAGTAAGGTGTTGACTTTATGCAATAGAAACTAGTAGAATACGTTATAAATTGTAGTTTTCTAATAACTTTAGTAAAATTATATAACAAGCGTCTGGAGCAACTTACGACCCTAACTTTGGAGTGAAAGATTTCAAGCTTATTAAATTATATAACTGGATACTGAACATAATAGATAGAATTTACACAAACCATCAGGCTGAAAACGGAAGGAGATTTCCAAACCTCTCCTCTCCAAAATGTTTCTTTTATACTCTACCTTTAAGTTTCTCCTGGTATTCCTTCTATTTCCCTGACCCCTTGTCCAAACGTATCCCATTTATGTCATCTCCAAGATTTCTATAAATCTAATGTCATCGTATGACCCATTTCCATTTTTGACTATTCGCTGTAACAGAAAGGGTTCTGCAGTTAATCCAGAAACTCGAATTTCATTAATATTCTAGGTTTTTACGTTTAGAGAAATACGAATAAAGAAAGCAGGAAAGCAGGCATGTTATGACGAGAATTTGAGTTGCTGCTTATTCCAAAGGGAGAAGCAAACCCTCTTCTTAGGAAACGGGAAGAAGATGAGAATTCCCTCGGGCTGTCTGCCAAGCAAAACTCTAGAGATGATGAAGGGCGGGAGACTTTGTAGAATGGCTGGTGGATGGATTTTGTTTATTATGTCTCTTCGTGTTTTCAGTGTTGTACAAGCAGTGGTAAACATTTTGTAATATAAGTTGACACTGACTTTTTAATAAGCTTTTATGTAGCAGCATAGTATCAGAAAAGGTTTATAGCAAGGCCATATTTAGCTCTTATAATTTATTTCCACGAAGTACGATTTTTTAATATTCCGTATACTAATGATTGACCAGTTCAAAATACTTCCCATTTTAACCCCCGTCATTCGTTTAGTAGAACTCGTAGTAGAACACTATATTATATCGGATTATTCAGAATTTTTATTGCGCTGTTCTCAGTAAACTTCCTTCAATTATCAGTGTGTCAGGTGAATCGGTGTTGTATTTAAGTCACTTAACTTTTGGAGCCTCCATACTTGAGATCACCCATGGGATTGTGTACATAAAGATTATTTATCTTGTTGCAGTTGCACATGAGCAAAGATGAGGAGGTACAGCTGTTTTATTCATTTAACATTATTACTTCTTTTAGACATCAAGTTCGACTCGAATGCAAGTACTCTCAGTGGCACAAAGAAGGACTAATCAATGGATTGGTCCCTCTTTGGGCTGTAGAGTTTTCATTAGCCAATACCAGCTAACTCCATCATTAGCGGGGAAGTGAATACGCCACCTAGGCCAACACAGAAGAATTTGCCTAGGAGCACCGAAGAATTTGGCTGACCACGATGGGGTTGAAGGAACCTAGCTAGGTGCCGCAGTGACGGGCCTGTTGACCGTTGAGTCCAATATGTATAATCCGACAACTCCCACCGGAAAATAGTCTTATGTTCAACTGGTGTACTTTCTAGTATCGTCTGTAGTACCATGAGTGTTAGGAATCCGGTGATATCGTACCATACCACGCAGCTAAATTCCCCACCTCAAACTGCAATTTATAGCAAAAATATGTTATTTTTCATTATTTCAAAAAGTATAATGTTAACGATTTTGATTAAATATTATTATTTTAAGACATAAATACGAAAATTTATATCTTCAACTTTCTGCGAATAGTATGTCAAGCTCTCTTCATATTGATTGAGCATTGTATAATTTTGCATAACTGGGAAATAAGAGATAGACGAAAATTTAAAAACCATTTTTAAATTACACAGTTTATGTAAAGTAAGTTTTTCTTTTTTTCGTGGCGTAACGTTTTTGCAATATTCGGTGTTACACGTCTACCTACATTTTCCCTAAGTGCTTAATCTGAAGGACACGGTCTTGAAGGTTTGCTATTATTCTTTTCTTTTCCATCGCAACAACTGCTTACCACTAATAAACATATAAATACTGTTTCCGTAAGTTAATTAAACTAAACATGTACTGCTTAATTTAAAATTATTTATCTGTAAAAATGTATCATGAGCGACTAATGTGGACAGAACAAGCGTTCCTGTATGACTACTAATATATACTGGTTTTCATTTTATTTTGGTCCGTTGTGGACAAGATGTGTTTTCGGCGTTAACTGACGATCTTTAGTCTTCAAATGTTAATGAATTCGTACGCCAAATGGCAGCAAATGCTACATAAATAGGTTTAAGGGTGGAAGGAAAAGTGAAGAGTTCAAAATTTAGGATTCATTGCATAATATTTTCGGTTTTCTGAATCACTGATTGCATTTAATTGCAGAGCGACAGGCCGAGAAGATAATATATCACTTTACATGTTCTGAATAGCAAATTGACTTGATCGTAAGGAACATAAAAATACCCTCAAATTCTGAAAAATTTTCCAAGCAATAACACAACAAAACTTTCAAAAAATGTTTCAGCGTAACCACCATTTTGTTGTAAGCATGTCCTCACTCTTTTGAGCAAACTATGGAAAAGAGCCTGAAGCATTGTGAGCGAGAGAGTCGTCGTCTCCTGGAGAATGAAGTTCTACAGCTGGGCATCTAGCAAAAACTCGGTTCTTCAGATTTCGCTAGATAAAAAAAAATCGGGTGGTGCCAAATCTGGGGAACTCGTAGGCATTGGGTGTTGCTGATAATTCTTTCGATTATATTATGCTAAGATTAATGTTTACATACATAATAGTCCGCATCTGATAGTATCCCTTGTCGTCTCCCTCACTTTTTCCACCACACGGATCCTGTTTGCCGCAAAAAAACAATGCACCTATCAAAACAGTGAAAATACAATAGGTAGAAAATCTGATGTGTTACACTCACATGACTTTCTCTACTCTTGTACAAACTATTTTTACAAACGCTTATTCTCCATCTACTTCATCTTAATCGAGATAAACATTTGCAGAGTCTATCTTATGGCTAAGTTTCTTATAGATGTAAGGGGAATATATTTACAAGGGCAATATAGAAATAAAGTAGCCTTTAAGCACATACATACCTCTTAATAGCTGGTTGCTAGGTGGAGCACCATTCTCTTTGCCACAGATTAATACTCTTTGCATATCCAAGACAAAAAAAATCTATAACGAATTCCCATTTGAGAAAAAGTATATTGGAAAATTTAAGGGAATAACAAGCAATATCTCAAAAATGGTTCACTCAGCGAAAAAAATGTATACGGCATAAATTGTGTATTTTATCGCGATCTACATTTTTTGTGTAGTAAACTTTTGTCTATCTCTTATGTTTTACCAGTTATGCAAAAGTCGTTCACAATGAAGAATACTTTTGGAGATATTCCCAGAAAATTCAAGATATACATTTTATTTGTCATGAAAGTATCTTAAATATATGATATTTTAATCAAAATCGTTAGATCCATTTTTGAGAAAATTCAAATTTTCCAAAAATGTTCCATGTAAAGGGTAATCTGGGATGGGGGGATTTTCTTGAAAACCTTCGCGTCGCATCTCTGGAAGATACTGAACCTAAATACCAAGTTTGGTGTTTATCCGACTGTTCGTTGCTGAGTTATGCTGTTCACAGATACACACACACACGGACATGTTACCAAGAATGCTTTTTTGGATTCAGGGGGTCTCAAAACATGTATTTCAGATGAAATCTCGGTATCGAATTTTTGGGTGGAATGCAACACTTCCCCTACTTGCTATACGTAGTAGAGAAAGTAAAAATAAACTAACTCGCCTCCTAACTGTCCTTTTCAGTTTCTTTCGCGACATCCATTGGAACTCTACAATATCAATTACATATAGTTGATATCATATTGATATTCCCCTTCAATGAGAACTCCTATTCTGAAGTAGGATTCAGTAATGAAGACTGACTGACTTCTTACGTTAAAGGCATTCTATTCAGATACTGATAAACAGGCAAACTGTCTGCTACGATACGGGATTCGCAATTAACAGTTTAAATGTAAACAGTACCCCAACCCCTCGTTAGTATCGGTTACTCTCCATAGGGGTTGAACTCACTTTGATCGACAGAGAGCGCCATAGGTATGAGTGCCCTATAGGACTTGTTTCGCTGTGGGATCTAGGCAATTCTTCGAAGCAAACCTCCGTTTTGCGACGTTTGAGAAGATAAAGGTCGCATCAAAACAGTGACGTAATTTAGATCAAGAGAGAACTACAGCAGGACAAATTTAAAATGAACACGCTGTAGTAGATGTATAAGAATTGATCATGGATAGAAAAAATCATGTGAGTGTTCACATCCGTTTTTATAAATGTGTACAGCCTCAATGACCACAAAATTCTATGTTACTGTATATAGTGATGTGCACAATATGTTTCTGGCTTCGTTTTGAAATCTGCTCCTTTTTAAATAAGTAGAAAGCAGCATCCATTATCTAATAGTCGTGAGTTTTTAATATATTAACAGAAAATGTCATACATTTGATGTATGTGTGATTAAAATATATTTTATGACCATATTGATTTTCATAGTGAAAAGCCTGAAGTTTTTCATTCACGTAACTTTCACTACACTTTTTCTACAAACATAGGCTTATTACTCTATCTACTTCTTGTTAATTGAGATAAACGTTACATCTACACATATGTTCGTTATAGGTATAATAAGCATAAGGCAGCTTAAGTGATAGTACATTTTTGAAAAGTGGACCGCTATGTGATGACAAAACTGCATTGTCTTTGCACGACCACAAAAAAACAAAACAAATAGCGACCTGCAACTTAAAAAGGTATTAGGTGTTTGAAAGTTCAAACCAATAACAAAAAATACACTGGTGTGCAAAACCTAAGGACTAGATGGGTAGAGAAACATAACAAATGAACTACTTCGTGCAATTCGATGAAGGTGCGGGAGCATGTTGCCAGAGCTACACAGAAAACTGGACATCACATGGCGTGAGTGTAGCGAGCCTATAGTGCCAATTGGGCCTGGTCCTGCAACACGGGGCAGTTGACGAAACACGACAAGATGGTGTGTGACAATTATCGAGTTCTTACGGTGCAATGTACTGTTGTTCTTCATTGCAACATGGCCCATAGACACTATTTGGATGACTTCACACGGGGAATAATTATCGGGAAACTGGAAGAAGAGTGAAGTGTGACGAATGTTGTTCAGGAGTTTGGAATTGTTCACAACATTGTTTCACGTGCTGGGGGAACCTTCCAAACCACGGTCAACTACAGCAGCAGATGACCGCTACATTGTGCAACAGGCAAGAAGAGATCCACGCCAAACAGCGGTGCAATTGCAACCACATTTAACAGGACAGCTAGCCACGCAATCTCACGATACACAGTGGCACGGCGACTACCCAGAGGTGGTCTCTTTGTCCGATGAACAATATGTTGTGTTGCATTGACATCCGCACATCGGCGGCACCGTTTGTGATGGTCCCAAGAGTATCAAGAGGAATGGGACGCGTGCTCTTCTCGGATGAGAGCAGATTCAGCCTAAGTAGTGATTCTCTTCTGGCGAGAGGCGGGAACACGTAATGAATCCAGGAACATACATGAACATGATCGTTTTGGTGGTCCGAGTGTTATGGTTTGGGGAGGCATTATGTTGCATGGGCGCACCGATCTCAAAATCTTTGAACACGGTACGCTCACTCGTCAATGCTATTGTTATACTGTACTCATTCCCCATGTGCGTCTTTTCAGGGTGCAGTCGGCCCTGACTTCATTATTAAGGATGACAATTGAAGCAGTATGTTTTGAGTAGCCAAATAAAATTATAATCATAGGGAAAATAAATATTAATAACAGTAGGAATAGTATTGAAAAAAACTGGGAAGCGAATGTTACTGTAAATATGTACAAGGGTTGAATAGACAGGCCATCAGCGGCCGGAAACGAGTGGTTTTTCCCTCTATGTTAAGTGTCCCGTTAGGTTGCACAGAGAAGAAATACTGCCGCACAATGCGCGACCGCATCGGACATCGCAGGTGAAGGATCTCTTGGAACGAGAGGATATTCGGCGAATGGACAGGCCTGTCAGTTCCCCCGATTTAAATTCCATCGAACACTTGTAGGATGCTTAGGGGAGACGCATTGCAGCACATCCATATGCACCAACGACCATCCAACAGTTGTCAACAGCACAACTTTCTGCCAGCATGAGAGCACGATGCAGAGCATTCATTGCTGTCCGCGGTGATCATACACCCTTTAAAGCACCAGGTATCTGTTTCTGTAAATCTAGAGAGCCATCATACGTCGTATTGACTTTAGTGTAGCTTATGAATAAAAGCTATGTCTATGAATAAAAGTGGCATTTCTGTTCGTCTCTTTGCATGTTTCGTTTAGTTGCCTACTGCAGCATACCGTAGCAGTTCCCTCTATGTATGATTGAGCTATGTTACTTGGCAGTGTCACAGCATGTGAAGATCACTTTCGTCCTTAGATTTTGCACACCAGTGTGTATCGGAAATTGTTAAAGTCAACATTTTTTTAAATTGTGTACATGTACATTTTTATGTACTAATATTTTGTCTATCTCTTACGGTTTACCAGTTTGTCATGAAAATATCTTAATCAAAACCGTTAGAACCTTTTTGAGAACATAAAAAATAACGAAAAATTATTCATGTAAAGGGTAGTTTGGGATGAAGGTATTTTCTTGCAAATATTCTGCTCGAATTTGTAAAATGTCATTAAAATATTATACTTATTTCTGAAAATAAGAGAAATCACGTTTAGAACGAGATCAATTCGTGCGAGATACTTGAAACAAGAGAAATGACGTTAAACACATCAACTCTCGTTAAGTGCAATTGTTTTCAACATGCTTTGTCTTACACAAGGGAATGGACGATTAACTGCTATATCATATTGTTTTCTAAATTTTTTGGGTAAGTAGTTCTAGTGTTATTTTTTCTGCTTCTTTTGTCTTTCATTTCAGTTTCTTCTGAATTCATAATTTCCGCCATTTAATCTTTAGGTAGATTATACTGGATAAAAGAATAACGTTTAGATCAAAGAGAGCACAACACTGCCAATATAAGGTATAGGTTAACTCCACAACCAGTTGCGACAAATTCAAGTAAGACGATTTGTATTATGAACAGATAATACGACGCCATGAGAAACTAATAATGTAAAAGGACACAATGAAAAGTAAAACCTAATCAAACCAAGTCGAATTATTAAAGGGTAATTTCATTGTAATTGGACTTGAAACCAGTTAGTTGCAATATATGGTATAAATATTTTATTGCACTAGTGCACTAATGTAAGGCTTTTAGCTAGTGTGCACGGTTAAAAGTTCACTTTTAGGCCACGTTGTCTAAAAAAATTTCTATTTACATGTCTGATCTTTAGGATCTCTATTTTTGCTATAACCTTTTTCAAACATCAGATTCCGCTTACACGTTTGTTCAGCACGTAGTGTGAGATCTGGTTGCTGTCTAAAAAAATCTGATGTGCTGCACTCATATGACTTCCTCTACTCTTGTACGATCTATTTTTATAAACGCTTATTCTCCATCTACTTCATGTTAATCGAGATATCGAGATGTTAATCTTATTTCTAATTTTCTTGTAGTTGCAAGGGGAGTATGGTAGCATTAGTCAAATCTTTTAAGAGCTGGTTGCTATGTGGAATATTCCATTATCTTTGCATATCCAGGACATAAAAAAGCGAATAACGAATTCCTATTTGAGAAAAAGTTTAAAAATATTGCACAAAAATAACAAATAACAAAGAATATCTCAGAAATGGTTCACTCCACAAAAAAGTGCATATGACATAAATTGTGTTTCAACAAGATCTGCATATTTTTGTGTAGAAAAATTTTGTCTAACTCTTACGGTTTATCAGTTATGCAAACGTCATTCACAATGAAAAGTACTTTTGGGAAAGTTCTCAGAAAATTAAAGATTTACATTTCATTTGTCATGAAAATATCTTAAACATATGATATTTTAATCAAAATCGTTAGAGCAATTTTTGAGAAAATCAAATTTTTCGAAAAATGTTCCACGTAAAGGTGGTATGGTGTGGGAGGATTTTCTTGAAAATCTTCATGTACATCTTTTAAAGATGCTGAACCCAAATATCAAGTTTTGTATATATCCGTCTTTTCATTTTTGAGTTTTGCTGTTCACGGATATACACGTGGATTTTTTTTTATAAAAATGCTTTCTTTGGATTCAGGGGGTTTCAAAACATGTATTTCTGGTAAAATCTCGGTATTGAATTTTTGGATGGAATGCAATACTTCTCCTGTTTACTATACCTAATAGAGAAAGTAAAGATATGTATTTACGTGTCTGATCTTTAAGAGGTATGATTTTCCTGTAACCTTTTTCAAACATCAGATTCCGCTTGCATGTTTGAGCATGCCAAATAGCATTTGTGCACCACGTAGTGTGAGATCTGATTTCAAATGACGCGTTAGCTTTGTAAATTAACTGGTATGCATATGCTGAACACCAAGCAGGCATTGATTTAGGATATGCGTGTACCCCAACCAACCGCTTAGCAGAGGCTCATAATTAACAGGGTAATTAGTGAAATTAAGCGCGTCATTTTGCCGCTCTCTAGCTTCGGGCAAACGTGACGTTGCTGACAAACTTTCCTCTCCTCCAGTGAACAGGAGTTTCAACAGGCGTCTCATGGCACGTGTTCAGCTTCCGAATATCAGCAGATTCACCGTAAACAGATTATTTCCTGTTCCCTTTCCGCACTCGTTGAAAAAGCATACCTCATTATTTTTGCTGTGCTAAAGAGGAGAGGTGTAGCGAATGAAATTTCAATTTTCTATGTTTACTAACTACGGCCTTAAATTTTCGTACAAATATTTAGTGTGTTATAAGCAGTAGCTTGGCATAGTTAAATTTGCTCTAGTGTATAAATTTATTTGTTATTTAAATTAATTTGTGGAAAAAAGTTTTATAAAATAAAAACTTATTTTACATGTTTAAAAGAATCTTTACGTATTGTACATGCAATATCTTGACTACAAATGAAGAAAAACAATTTTAAATAAAATGCATAACCAAAATCTAATAAATTTAATTGTCCCCTCGTAGCTTTGTGCTTTTTATTTAAAATACACGCATATTTAATTACAAATTCCATAGCTTACACAAGTTCTAGTTAAACTTTCAGCCTTATGGTATTTATTTGGTTGATCACATTGAGTTCTAAATATGTATAAATGTAATAAAAATTAATGTGGATGGAAATATAAATTTTCTGAGGTAACGTAGCGTTTTGAAACTTTGTGTATATAATGAGGTTCCTAGTATGACTTAAGGGAGTCGTCAAGTCAAAAATTAAGAAAGAAATTACATTTTTTATTTATTTTTTTAATTTTACGAAAATATGGTTAATTCTTCTTAATTTGGTGATTGGTTCATTAAAATACTAAAATATTTACTATTATCAATTTAGTTCTAAAACTATTAATGTATTTAGGTTTTAGAGGAATAATTTCGCAACATTTCACAAAAAATTATCATTTTAAATACGGAGATTGCAGTGACAAACACCACAAAATAGGCAAGATTCAAGAGAAGGAGAGTAGCACAAGCAGGGTAAAATGGAGAAGATGACTAAAATCCAGGAAGATTTTAGAGATTTTTTTCTATGATTGAGTTTTATAGACATTTTTGCTTTAAGTATGAACTACACAAAATAACGTTTTTCAACATAAATGACCCGTTTTCTCTGAAACTAGAAGGTGTATCTACATAAAAATTTTATCACATAGTACAAACAATCCTATGAACATGTGAATTGCTTTAGTTAAGTTGCTTAAATAGTTTAATTTTTAAAGAAATAAAATATCACAAACTTTATTGAACATTTTAGAGGTTTCATAAAATGTTTATTTTTCAAATCGGCATTTTACATAAAACGAATCAGTGTACTCGGAAGTACTGAATAAATACTTCTATGTCTGGTGAGTTCTGAGAAAACGGGTCATTAACATAGCTAATTTAACATTAATGAGATAGGGCTTTACAACTCCGCTTAAAGCCAAAAGTGTAACATTTAGGCCAGCTTCATCCATCAGTCTCCTTAAGTTGTTGCTTTCACTACCGCTTAGTGTGTAATTTAACCCAAACTTTTCTATCAAAATTTTTAGATATCCTTAAAATATGCTTACTTTCTCTATTACATGCTTGTAATAAGTAGAGGAAGTATTGTACCGTATCAAAAGTTTCCATATCAAGATTTTAACGGAAAAACATGTTTTGAGGCCCTCTGAATCAAAACGAAATCTTTTTATAAAAAGGTCTGTGTGTGTGGAGTGCCTTTGAACAGTGTGACTCAAAAACGAAAAGTAGGATAAATGCCAAACTTAGCATTTAAGTTCAGTATCGTTTTCACAGATGCGACACAAATATTTTTAAAAAAAATCTGACTACCCCAAACTACTCTCTCTAAGAAAAGAAATTCAATATTTTTTTCATTTTCTCAAAAAATGGCTCTAACTATTTAGATTAAAATGACATATTTAAGATACTTACATGACAAATAAAATGTATGTATTGAATGTTTTGGGAATAGCCGATCAAGACCTCTTCACCCGGGAGGACTTTTTTTATAATTCTTATAACGGGCAAAGTATAAGAAATATTGGTTTAAGTTGTTCAATAGTGTATATTTTTCATAAAGTGCTGTCGGTATTCAATTGTTCATCGCAATGTCATGGAAAGAGAGTGGAATTTCAAAGCCAGCATATATAGGCTAGCTTTCAAACACCTGACTATCAATTGGGATTCCCCTATTCCCCTTGTATGTAAGTAAAACGAAACGTGAAAGAGAGAGATGGAGAGAAAGAGAGAGAGAGAGAGAGAGAAGCATTACTCTGGCGAGAATACTAATGCTTGCCATATTTCGCTCTTAAGCAGAAAGGGGAAGAGTTTCTGAAAATTCTTCTACTCCAAACCTTTATAAATCTTATAGATCCTTTTAAAAATGTTAGTTATTACTTTATCTAACACATACCTAGGTGGAGAAATTATTGTACCCTACCCAAAAATTGTATGTCGCTATTTCACCACAAACACATGCTTTGAGGCCCCTTTATTTAAACAAATGCAGTTTTACTTTCTGTACTACTTATACTAAGTAGAGGAAATATTACATTTCACCCAAAAATTATATAGCTAAATTTCACCAGAAATATGCGTTTTGAAACATTCTGAATTCAAAAAAGAATATTTTACAAAATGATGTGTGTGTGTGCGTATGTGTGTGGGGGAGGGAGAGAGAGAGAGAGAGAGAGAGAGAGAGAGAGAGAGAACTGCATAACCTCAAAAACGAAAAGTTTGTTAAAAACCAAACCTTGGTATTTCAGTTCAGCGTCTTCCAAGGAAGCAACGCAAAGATTTTCAAGAAACTCCCTCTACCCCAAACTGCCCTTTCGAATGCAACATTTACATTATCTTTTAATTTCTCAAAAATTCCTCTAACGATGTTAAATAAAATACCCTACAGAATTTGCATTCCAAATATATTCCATAGCTTTAATTTTCTGTGAATATCATGTATAGACACATTCGTTCTGAATTAATTTCGTGTAACTGTTAAACCGACCGTGGGGATGGTTCACGTGGTTACGTCTGTGGTCCCATTCGGGAATTTCCGGGATAAACAAACTAACCGAAGGTCTTTTCACGATTTTCCTCGATCGTTAGGTGAATGGCTGGATTGGATAATTTGATCCGCAGATTTTCCTATCATCCCTTTCATCACTACATTTCATTTTCTTCTTCTTCACCGCCATACCAGGTATTGGGCTGATCACCCATTCTAGATATGCTATGATCTAGAGTTTGCTTACCCTCGACAGGCTATTGACGTAAGTCCTATAACGAGGAGAGTAATCCGTTGAAGAATAAGTATTAAACCGTAAGAGATAGAAAAAATCTAGGTCATAAATCTAGGTCATTTATCAAATCATAAAAAATGTAGGTTTCGTTTATATCAAATTATTTTTTGTAAGTTAACCATTTCCAATATATATAGTTATTTGTTTGGCTTTTCAAATACTTAATACTTTTTACTTTCTCTACTACGTATAGTAAGTAGGGGAAGTATTGTATTCCACCCAAAATTTCGATACCGAGATTTCACCGGAAATACATGTTTTGAGACCCCCTGAATCCAAAAAAAGCATTTTTGGAAACATGTCCGTGTGTGTGTCTGTGTGTCTGTGTGTCTGTGTGTGTGTCTGTGAACAGCATAACTCAGAAACGAACAGTCGGATAAACACCAAACTTGGTATTTGGGTTCAGTATCTTCCAAGGATGCAACACGAAGGTTTTCAAGAAAATCCCCCCACCCCAGAGTACCCTTTACATGGAACATTTTTCGAAAATTTTAATTTTCTCAAAAATGGCTCTAACGATTTTGATTAAAATATCATATGTTTAAGATATTTTTATGACAAATAAAATGTATATCTTGAATTTTCTGGGAATGTCTCCAAAAGTATTCTTTATTGTGAACGACTTTTGCATAACTGGTAAACCATAAGAGATAGACAAACGTTTACTACACAAAAAATGTAGATCGGGTTAAAATACACAATTTATGTCATATACACTTTTTTTGTTGAGTGAACCATTTTCGAGATATTGCTTGTTATTCCCTTAAATTTTTCAATACTTATTTTCTCAAATGGGAATTCGTTATTCATTTTTTTTTGTCTTGGATATGCAAAGAGTTATAATCTGTGGCTGCACCTAGCAACCAGCTATTAAGAGATATGTATGTGCTTAAAGGCTACTGTTTTTCTATATTGCCCTTGTAAATATATTTTCCCCTACATCTACAAGAAAATTAGCAATAAGATAGAGTTTGCAAATGTTTATCTCGATTAACATGAACTAGATGGAGAATAAGCGTTTGTAAAAATAGTTTGTACAAGAGTAGAGAAAGTCATGTGAGTGTAACACATCAGATTTTTTCAAGTAGCAATTTGCTATTTGTGCTTACTTTCCTGCCATCTACTAAAAAGTAGAGTCGTTTTACAGTATACCAGGTGAGTCAGCTGCGCCTATTTATTTTTTTTTATTTATGCAACGTGCTAAGCGATTTATGTGACTTACGCCTTCCTTGAATGCCTTCTAATGGCTGATTTGCATAACAATTTATAGAGGAGGGATGCATAACTCAGTGTATAATTGTTTTACGGGACAGAATGCAATCTCTAGGTATGTCGATGCAAAAAACATCCCACCCGACACTGAGAGCTACAGTAGCAATTTTAGTCAATTTTACAAACTTTTATTCTTTAGCATACATTTATGCACCCCTTTGAAAACGCCCCTGAAGGAACAACCTACCACATGCATCGGTTGATAAAACCATTTGAAAACAAAGTGGCAGATCTACGCAGTGCGACCAATTGGATTTAAGCCGTTAGTCAATGTGCAGCCTTGTCAATAAATGCTAAATATTAGGTAGATAATTTCTCTTATTTCACAATCTATGGCGTATTTCAGATCATAGAGTAATTTTAAAGACTGATGCAGTTTATTTGTTTAAATTAAAACTACCAAACCAAGCTCAAAACTGGATGACGCTGCAAAAAGCGTGTAAAGATTCGAGGTGGAGGTCTAGTTATGCGACTACAAATTCGTATACGAACCTCAGATCGCAAGGTAGCATTGGCCAAAAGGTATTATCATGGTTGCTTTAACACTGTGCCACTTTAATTCGGGTTAAAATACTTCGGGTGAATTTCAAACCTTTTATTACCTTTTGTTTTATCTCTTTGGGCCTATAATTTGATATTATGATATAAATAACATTTTTGATAACATTATAAGTGTGTACACAATAGAATAATCGTCATGTTTTCCACCGCAAAGAAGAAAAACCGATAAGCCCAAAACATATACGGGCACACCAATACGTGAAGAATGCAGGCAGATTACACCGCGCATGTTACAGCATGCAAGAAGGTCTCTCCGGCAACGTACACAAATGTGCATTGATGAAGGGGTCGTGAACATTTACTTCCTTGATGAAATCCACGCTCTTTAACAATTTATTATTCTGTTTACCCGTGAACTTAACACATTTACAACTCCTTTGTCAATAGAAGAAGTGAAACATAAGGTTTTAACATGAAACAAAAATCGTCGATATGCGCCCAAGAGAATGAAAGCTAACTACGTAACACGGTTTACAACACAAGATACGGTACAGATAATTAAGGTAAACATGATACACAATTATCTGATTGTAATTCTTATGTCTTTGGCTCACAGTGTCAGTGACAAAAATAAATAAATAAATAAATTAGTACACTAAACTACAGAAAATAAACACAAGGAGAGACAGGAAAAAAGAACTAAAACAATTTTATGTTTGTATCAGATTCGAACCTCCGAAGCTAACCTTTGCTTCACCATATTCCGGCAGCTAAACCACTCGGCCAGAACCCACGTAGCTCATCCCACTCTTCGGGAAAACATTCCTCTATATCCTTTCAAGCATTATATCCATAAAACGCAGTCATTTTTAAGGCTTTCGCAGCTCTTTGGTTCTCAATCAGGCCTTTAATCATTAATGGGGATTACGTATAGAAGGGGTGAGCTACAATAACAGTTTGTTTGCTAAAAGGGTTAATGTTTTCACATTAGACTATACATTGCGGGTTGCATAGATACGAATACCTAGGGGCAGGTGGCTCACCTGGTATATGCAGTAACCTATTTCGAAGTTTTAGCCATTTACAAAATATTGGTGATGTATGTTATATTTCTTCTGAGTGTTGATGAGTATCAGCTAATGAAATATGTTTGAGAATTTGCTAATCATATATATATATATATGTAATATTTTTTCAATCGTGCAAGAAAATCAGTCCCTAATTTTAAACCATTTATAGTCAAACATTTATCGTGATTACGTGTGAATTAAATCGAATCAGGTATAACGTGATATATTAATAATGCTTACGAATTTCAGGTGTCGGAGAATATTTCACGCCCCATTATTTTTGTTTTGAAACAAGTTCTATAAAATAAAATTCAAATTAGTGATCGTAATTACAAGCGTGCGTAATTCTACATCGTATAACGAATTTATTCGAGGTACTAGTATGTGAGGTACTATTAAAGCATTTCAAATAACACATAACTTATGGGCAGACTCGTGTGCACTAAAAGTAACAAGTATTGAATTTTTATTAAGATGAAACACTTGTATGAACAGCCTAGAGAATCGTTATGAGGTTGTATCAAATTTCATTCTTTTAAGGATTCAAGGGAAAGATTTTCGGAAAGTTTACTCCTCCCTACACAGCCTTTAATACAACATTTTATACTATACAGCATTTTGATTAAAATATCCTATTTGCACGATACATAACACACATATTTTGCAAAAAGTTGGAAAGGTCTTATTTATTCTTAATTAATTTTAGAAAATGGTAAACCTAAAATGTAGATAAAATGTTTCTAAAGGAAAATACAGAGCTAATTAAAACAAACACTTTAAATAAATTTTTCGTAGTATTAATTATTTCCGAAATATTCGTGCTACGTGTTCTCGTTTTGCTAGGGCGAAGTTTTACTGCTGTGTGTCATTTATGAAGTTTATTTCACATGCTCATAAATCAGCATTTTAACTTGAACTACCTGTTTATTACTAATACAAATTGACTGAGAGTTTTCTCCACATCTTGCATCTAATGAAGTGCATATTTTGTCCAGCTTCAAAATATTTCTAGGCAAGATATTTATCACAGTTCATACAAAGTGAATAGGAGAATGCGGCCTATGTAGGAATAATATTCATATAATGGACCTGTGAAGTGTTACGACTGGAGAGAGTCATGCGAATGTTGCGTTTTAAGTTTTTATTTTATACACTGCCTTCGTTTGGACGTGTGACAGTGTTATGGGGAATTGCTTGCCCCGCACTGCGTTGTTTCTAACCGGTTGTTTCCCCTTTACTTTCTCCTTTCTGCGTGTGCTGGATAATCAGGAGAAGCGAATTGTGTGCTGTACAGAGGTTGACATCTTACGAGGTCACGTGTTTCCGTCTTATGGTCTATTGCTGTTATAATGCCAAACAGTCCGTATAGTTTAGCACACAAATCTTCATGTATGATTCCCATACAACAAGAAACTCTTGTAGAGAAGTGAGACAGCGATATATAGACAGTTTCCTTGCTGTTCTTGTGCTTCACATAGAAACGGTTCGTAATCTTTTGAATAGCTTTAGGAAAACGGAATCTATTCATGATAAGAAACCGAAAGTAAATCGCTGTGTTCTTATAAAGCAAAAGCTCGATGACATCTAGAAAGTTAGAACGAAGTACAAAGAAATGGCTTGGAATGCTGCTATACTTTTAAAATTAAAATCCTTTAAGATAATTATATTTCAGGGATTGCAACCACACGATAATCTGAGTAGAGTCAATTTCTACAACTGGGTGTTGGATACTGTTCATGGCCGCTCTAATGGCCCGCGTTTTTACGGACGAAGAATAGTTTTATTTACATGACCATGAAATTAATGAATGTTAATGAAAATTTTCTTAAACGGTGTGAGAAATGTGTGGTGATAAAAGGACATCATTTCCAATATATTCTATATGGTTGTTGTAGTTATGAGAGGAATCTATGCGGTAGAATTTAAGGGGATGTGAATATCCATCCTACTCTGAAAAACAACATGATTATCGGTGTAAAGAAAAGTTAATACTGCCACGCGTTCAAACAAAGGCTCTGTATTTTAATGGAACCAATAATCCCAACCTGGTATTATTGGAATTATCTTCTAGAGTTTTAAAATACTTTTTGTTTATACTAGCGTTAAACAAATGAACGTAGTATATTAGAGTAGTCTGCCCTTGTTTTACCAACAGAAAGAAGTCTTTTCTCGTGTCGAAAGCCATGTTTTAAGTTTAACTCTTTGTAAAGTGGTTTCCCTGGAGAGTCAGTGATATTTAAAATTCTTT
Source organism: Deroplatys truncata (assembly GCA_030765065.1). Lineage (NCBI taxonomy): Eukaryota > Metazoa > Arthropoda > Insecta > Mantodea > Mantidae > Deroplatys > Deroplatys truncata. Next base: position 74,291,479 of record CM060976.1, on the reverse strand, counting down.
TGTTATCTTTAGGAAAACAAAGCCGGTTCCAAGAATTTATATTCCACAGCTTCTAAAGAAAATGAAATATAGAACGTCCTTTTTTAGAGGACTCTAATTGTACTTTTAATCATCTGAATGCGTTTTTAGACTATGTTCCACTAGAGCCTGAAAACTAAATACTGCACTCACGATATAAAAGATGCTTTCATAAATTATCTCTAGAGAGAGCATTTGGGTAACTAAAGACTGAAATTAACCACATTTATCTGCAGATGGTAACGGTTGGTAAAGTATTTTAACCATATAGCTGCCCCGAACAATTATTTTGAATCAATTGTTCCGTAGTTCAGTTTTGAATTTGAGTCACTTTATAACTTCTAGAGGTGATGCTCATAGAATTTTTTTTCTTATGTGGTAGTTATGTTGGATAACAATTTTCCGTTCCATTTATTAACTTCAGACTGCAGATTGGCAGCCTATTACTATCCAGAGCTAGTAGACTGCTCTGGTTAAAAACTGTGCATCCAACATAGGGAATGTCAATAACCAGAAGTGCACTGGTTTGGTTAAAAATTGTGCATCCAATATAGGGGATGTCAATAAAATTGCGCATCCAACATACTGAATATCAGAATGAAGATACTGGCATATTTTTGTAACTTATACTTTTTACATAATCCAGGCGGGTGCATTTATTAGTTTTATACAATCCTATTTATTTTTCATTCACTTCTTGCATTTTAATGGCACATTTTCTTTTTGGGAGAGCCTCGGAAATTCCATTTATTTTTGGATAAACTTCAGAATACTTGCATTACATTTACTGTTGTGAATATATCGGAGTATCTGCAGTAGAACAATGCCTTGAAATGACGTGGAATGATTCACATACATTATTAGTGTGCGATAATGAAGATAATTGTTCGGCCTTTGTATTTCGTATTTTCTGAAATATAAGTATCTACTAAACATCACAGAACACGTCGCCTTGACTATCCGTAGGCTTATCCTCACTCGTGTCGATTGCAAACACTCCCTTACTTCATGTCGATTATGAAAGTCTTAATAAATATCGAAGCCACTTACCATCTGGAAAGTTTCGGTTTTTGTACACAGATGCCAATCCTAGACTTTATAGCTTACGCCAGCAAGCTTGTCCTAGATGGAATCGACAACCTAAAAGAACTACAGCTTCACACCACACTGATTTGATAGCTTCATGAACAGAAATTTCGTAGTCTGCAATCACTTTTGCAGGCTTGAATGTAAAACTAAGTTCTGTGCACTTACATATCAGGGAATGAAAAGTTATATGTATGTCTCTTTCCTTTTGTTTGGCAGTAGACAGAACACAAGTGGAGTACAATGTTCGTTGATTATAAAATGAAAAATAAAGAGCTATGTGAAGAATTTCGTACTAAAATTATAAGTACCATCAACATAGCATCAGCTTACCATCGCATATGAATTTAAAATTACTTTCACAACCGAACACTATGATACTGCTTTCTGAAGCATTGCTTAATACAAATAGTTTATGGTGATCAGAAACTGGCTTTCGTGAAATTCAATTTCATACGTTGATAACTCTGGGATAAATTTGCGTCGCTCTTTATACATATCCTCACGAAATGACTTCAAGTCGGTAAAATGTAGAGAGGATATTGACTGAGGTGCGTTCTCCTGTAGAGACTTTGCTATTATTTTACTTGGACGTTCTGCAGCGTCCTCGTCTGTTTCTCTTTTACAAGATGAGCGAACCGTTTGTTTTATAATTTCCTGCTCACTGACATTGTGGTTATTGTCACTCGCGCATTTTGTTATTTCATTATTTCACTTAACATTGTTTTTGCTGGACACCTTCCATTTGTACACCGCCATCTGACACTCCCATTCGAGTACGTATACACTATCTTGAACTTTTCACCATCTCTAATCAGTAAGCCTTTTCCACGATTCCTGCCTTGTTTAAGGAGACTAATGATTATACTAACCTTGACGCAATACTTCGGGTGTAAATAAAACATACAGAGGGTGCACCGATGAAGACACTAACAAGGTAACCAAATAAAATGCAAAAATAAGTGGTTCTGAATTCAAGCACAAGTGCTCAACACCAATCTCATAATTTGTCATTTTCAGTTACCTGATCTAAAATACCCAAAACTGTCGCTCAAATCCATTGCGCTCTTAGACGCAAGCAGCACGTGCTCTACTGAACCGGTTTTTGAACAGGCGAAGAGAGCCGGCATTCGTAGCCGTGGTTGCTGGAGTGTATAGCTCCGGCGCTCCGCCAGCTTTGGGTTGCGGGTTCGAGTCCCGCCATGGGCATGAATGTGTGTGTCTATGTGTTGAGTAAATGCGGTAATAAGCGGTAACAAGGGAACTTTAAAAAAAAGACAAATCAAAGGTAGGCGTCGTAGCGGTATTTACTCGCAATCCCTCAAACATACCCCTCTGCTGTTTCTTCTTAGTTATATCAATCGTGTTATACTCTTATATTCCAACCTGGCTAGTCCACGATATATAATGCTGTAGAAAATATTATACCGAAATGTGCTTTCTATAAAAATGTTATTCACCCTGTGCACTAAAATATTTTATTCATCTGCGACAAGTTCTTGTCGACCTGGTTGAAGATATGAATACAATCCTTCCATTATTTCCCAGATGTTGATTAGGTTTATAAACCGAACGAGTTGTCTCCGCATCAAGATGAGAGGCTCGCTCTCAGAGGGTCCCGGGTTTGATTCCCGTCAATCGCCCACTGTGACTGGGGTTTTTCATGTTTTTTCCTGGTAGTTAGGTGAATGCTGGGGTGGATTCCCATTTACCGCAAATACCTTTCTACCATTTCCATTTCATTTCGTTCTCATGTTTCACATGTGCTTCTAGGTTTCGTAGCATGGGCTGGTACCGGACAGATGACGCAGATGCTGCTCAAAGGAAAGAGTACTCCTCGGGAACACTAGAGAGCTGCTTGGTCGACGAGTCGTTCCTCCCCCTTTCTAGGCAGCTCCAGCAGTGGGACGGGCCTTCGAGCATGGACTTCGGCGCGTCTCTGTGGCCTCCCTGCCTGTGACCTATAACCTTCTGTGGTTCTTTCACTTCGTCCCTTCCTCCTGAGGAGTGGTAGCATACTGAACGTAGGTTACAGTTACCTGAATTGCTGTTGACACAACAAAATGTGAAATGAAATTATTTCTGCAAACTTTTATCTAGGTTAACATGAATAGGCATAAATATAAGAGTTTTAAGAATAATACATTTAACAGCCATAAAAATGCAATAGTGGGTAGAGAGAGTTATAGTACAGTGACATATAAGATACTTTATTTTGGTTCCAAATAACCAGGCATGTTTTCCCATATCATTCAAAATATTCATTTGATTTGTATAAAAAATTATTGTGATATTTTTGCAGCATCATCTCCAATTATATAACTGTAGAATATATTTAAAATTGATTTAATTCCCCAAAAAGAGATGCAAGGATTGGATAAACACTGTGATCAAATGTCACGCTTTTCTGCAGCAACCGGGATTTAAAATGGAAAACATAAAAACAAAAGTACACCGCGATATTGACCAACGAGTAGATGGCAAAAGCGAAGAAAATAATAAAAACGGTGATATTTCAAACTCTGATTAAATTGCACGATTCCACAAACTATTTATATATTTGCTTACACTTAATTTGCAGATACAGGCAACGAATCTTTAGCTGGAAGTGTGTAAACAAGATTTTAATTAAAAACTAAATTGGGACGTGAAGCTAGTATTAGAATAATTATAGGATAGCAGTGCGTACTCTGTGAACAGTGTTTATCAAATGAACTGCAGAATCGAATCTAATTTTCTTGACAAGGTCTGTTTTCTACAGCACGCTAGCAATGAATCAGCTAAACTTATCATTTCCTTCTTCGAATAGATGGTCATGTATCCCAATTAGAAGCGACGCGAACACAGATTTTGCACCAACAAGGACAGAGAAAGAGGAATGGGAAGAGAGGAAGACAGAAAAGCGTAATTTCCCCCGCCAGCCTCTACTCTGTGATTCCGCATTTCAACCTATCTGTTCGTCCAACGAGTATTTATGCTTGAGTAAAATAGAGTCAAAGAGAAAGCATATTAGATGCTAACTTCAAGGAAGAATAATACAGTGGTGCATTGCTTAACATTTCCAAATAGGTATTTATGGTAGCTTCCAGTTCAATAGGCATGTTAGTCTTGATCAGCTAAGTCTGAAGTTGGAAGGTAATCTTCCGATTTCTAAACTAGTCGTTATTCTCCTAATTTGCTTCTTATTTACTCCTTTCTGAAAGCGAAGGAAGTACTGCATCAGATCTAAAAATTTTATATGAGGATTTCACTGGAAATAATTTCAGACCCCCTCATTAAAGAAGGTCGTGTGTGTCGAGTCACTTTCTTTCAAGAATAAAGCAGATTTTCAAATTTTTCCCCGCTAGGCAAATCCTACTATTTACTTGGACATGACAAAATGTATATAGCGTGGAAGGAGTGTAAATTCCATCTTATTAGGAAGGTGATAGCTGATGCATGTACATAGACAAATGAAAAGGTTATTGTGACCGTGCGGGCGAAGCTACCCGCGGGCGGCCAGTAAGCGCATCATCCCGGTCCGGCATGTGGGTGGGGCCCTCGACCGACCTTCAGAGCAATAGGCGTGCAACGAATTCATTATGTGCTGCTTCTCCGCAGTTTTTTTGTACCAACAGATTGCTTTCGGCCGTTTCAAGCTCTTCTAGAACATTCCGCTTTGTATGCGGGGCCTATATAAGGGGGCTGCTCTTACCCGGGAGTTAGTTACGAAATAAAGTACCGTCAAGAAATCGAAGAGTTTGGACAGTTCCGAGTGCAATTTAGTTGTGAGCTGTGATTCTTCAGTTCAGTTGCTAGTTGTGGCTCAGCAGTTCAGTTGTGATGCAATTAGATGGATCAGTTGTGTTCTGTTTAAGTATGTGTCCCAAGTGTTTAAAGCGTAAAGTTTGTGCTACGCTGAGCACCTGAGTAACAAAGTGTTTTAGCACATCTGGTGTTTTCATTTGTTACAATACTATTTTACTCTGCAAAAGCTTATTTTAGCAGAAGAAATGCGGTTTCCGCACTTTTCTTCGCATTATAATTCACATTACCTTTAAAAAGTGTATCATGACTAATAACAAAGACCATAAAACTAAAGCAGAGCAAACAGAAGCAAGAATCTCCCAGCAAACTAAGTCTGCAAACGATATAACTGTAAATGGGCTACGAGATGCCAGTAATTTCACTGTTTTAATTCCTATGCTTTGTTCCTTGCGTGACATGGTTTGGTTATGACCTTTATTTTCAAAACTGAACATTGCCGAGAGGTGGCGTTTTACTGAAACCACAGAACTTACGCAGTCTCATGGTAGCAGTCACGTCAGCTGTCTGAGGAGTACCGTTGAGCTGTACTGCGGTCAGAACGAAACCTTACAGCAACGGTCATGCATTTCATGTATGATAAGGCTAATGCAATGCACAGAAGGCTGCACGCTTGTACCAAGAAGCACATCCTGATCAAAGACATATGTAAGTCGCAAATTTACAGGAGTCTATCAGCGCCTCAGAGAATATGGGAGATTTGCACATGGTAGTGAGGCAGTAAGCCTGCACGCATTACGCCTGAAGTTAAAGATATGGTGTTGGAAGCAGTACAACTCTCTCCAGGAACTTCGACAAGGAGAATTGCAACACAAGTGTCTGTACTAAACCACAATCACGTATCGAGAACTTTACATCCCAATTCACTGTGCCCTTACCACCTCCAACGCGTTCAATATTTCAGTTGCAGCAGATTTAAACAGATTGATTGGAAGTAATTTATAAACTTGCTAAGCAATGGCAAAACTGAAGTTCAATGGAGTGGATAAGAAAAATGTATGAATATATTTATGTATGCAGTGTGAAACAGTGAATCATAATTGCTAATCATTATTACTTTAAAATGCCATTTATGTCATATAATTTGCATGAAGTATTTGCATGTTTTAAATAATTAATTAAAATTGTATTTATAGTTAATAAGAAAGAAGCAGAAAGGTTGAATAACTTTAAAAAAATACGTTAAAGAAAATGGACAAAAGGGATTGAAGTCGCAATGAAATAAAGATTATGAAAAATAAAATATGTAATAAAAGAGAAAATTCAAGCTGAAATATATTTTATATGAATTGTGATTGTAAATATGCTATTTTATTAATGTTACGTATTTAAGAGAAGAATTGTTACATTAAATGTATTTTTTCTACCATGCTGCAAACAAGCAAAACGAGTGAACAACTTTCAAATTTTTAAACTGTTATAAACATTTTCACTCGTGAAGGAGACTCTTAACAGAAAAACATAGGGATTATATCAATTCGCCACGCGAATTTCAGTATATAATAATAATAATAATAATAATAATAATAATAATAATAATAATAATAATAATAAGTGGAAAAGAATTAATTATTGGCAACTAAGAAGCCAAAAGTATTTGTTTTAAATATGTATATAAAATATTTGATTAAAATAAATATAGAGTGGACCATTTAAATTGTGACTGCACAATGTCTCCAAAACTAAAGTTGTAGAAAGAAATGTCTTTAATAAATTTTGCTTGTTGTTATGGGGAAAAGTAAATGCCGAAAGTCGTGTTTTGTTTGGAGGACGTTATGGCAGTTGTTTCGCCACCATCTACCATTATTTGTTTTATACGATGTGGTTATGAGATCGCAACAAAGCCTAAAAGACAGAAAACACACATGTTTCATACAGCTATGGTATATCTTGCTCACACTCACGGGTTCATATATTCAGTATTAAGATCGTTACCAACTTTACAAGTCGTTTTGTTTCATTTTGTTGAATATGTATACAAAATATGTTTTAATTGTTAGTGCCGTTTATTATATTTTTAAATAGAATTATTTCACTCCTGTTAACTAAACATACCAGTTTTTCTTTAAGTTTTTCAATGAATATTTCGATGAACATCTGAGAGGTTTAGTGTGTTGTACTTATTTGGTTTCACATACGTGCGTAATAAGCAAATGTTTTATTTGAATAATTCATTTTCTTTGAGTGTTTCAGTGTTTGCTACTACTATTATTATTATTGTTCTTGCTACTACTACTACTACTACTACTACTACTACTACTACTACTACTACTACTACTACTACTACTACTACTTATACTTCTACTACTACTACTACTACTACTTATACTTCTACTACTACTACTACTACTTCTACTACTACTACTACTTCTACTACTACTACTACTACTACTAATACTACTACAACTACTCCGTTGCTGCTTCCGCCGAAGCTGCTATGGCACCACACACCATTTTCTTTCAGTTTTGCAGCCTTCATAAAAGATTAGATGTTTCGGTAATTAAACAACACTAGCAAAGTTAATGTCATTCCCATAATGCTGGAACCAGTTCGTAGCGTTATCGAGATATGGAGCGAATTCTTCTCTGCAGCGGACTTGAACTTACCCGTCAAGTGTGATTTTTCCACTCATCTGCAAGGGAAATTCCCAAATATATCTTCCTTTTCACAGAATTCTTCTATAAATATTTGATTGATACGTTTGATCAAAAAATGTGTTCATAATTTCTTTCAAAATACTCGTTGAAATCTATATTGGATTTAAAACATAACATCTGTACTCTTTCCATCTTTACTTCAATAATAAAAGTAGTTCGAAGGTTAAATCAAAGTTGAGAAATTCAGCTTTCCAATCTAATGTTTGATAACAAATTTCAGTGTTTGCAAGAAATTTCACATGTAAATAGTCAGTAATGTATACTAATGCATTGGTACAAAACAAATGTTTTATTTGAACACAGACATGCCAATAGGACTACAAGTTGTTTGTGCTTAGACTTTCCTAGAGTCTGGATGAAAATATCAGCTAACACCTCTGATGTTTTTACATATTGCAGCTGATTGTTATTCCTTTCTGCACAGTAGTGAAAGTAAACAAAGTGTGCCTTTTCGCTCATGATACTCAAGAAGATATAGTGCTAAAAGCATTGTGATTGTAAACATTCAGCTTCATAATATACGTACCAATCAGCTCATGCATTAAGCGTCTTATATAACTACTTCTGTACATGCCTCAAAATTTATATTAACTCTGCTTCTGTAGAATAAGTAGCTATTATTGATTGCTTTCTGCTCATTCATGAGAAAACACGATTAGCTAAATGTAATTTATGGATGGATCTTCTATTGAAATATAATTTGCAAAGTCTGCGTCAGAGAAGCCTTCTGTATATTTTCCAATTTTGCAATGCACTAGACACAAACCTTTGGTTTCTTTTAAATACCTCAAGACTCCGATGAAATACTGACAATGTTCCTGGCCTGCACATGTATTAAATTTCCTCGTGTAACTACAGCTAAATAGAACATTAAGCCTTGCATTGAACAGCTAAGTACATGAGACTAGGATCTGATAAACATTCTTGCATGAATTCTGATCATTCTTAAGTAATTGCAAACGCTCCTCCATAGGTGTACTTATACCTTTTGGTCGAAATGACTCACAGTGTAAATAATGCAGGCGGTCTGATCCAAGTAAATTTTATCCTTGGATCTTCTAATCCTCATACCTAATCCTTTTTCTCTTCACCCAAATATTTAATTTTAAACTCGGGTTGTAACTCTCCCTGAGCAAGATTTTCCTCATAAACTGAACCGGTAAACATAAGAAAATCATCAACATACACAGCTCTATAAGTTACAGATTGGTCATTTTTCTTTGAGAATATATAGGGGTCATCCGTACACTGCACAAACCAAGTGATTTACATGTTTAGTCACTTTAATATTTCAAAGCCTAGAGGTTTATTTAAGACCAAAAATGGCCTTCTTGAGGCGTAACACAGTTCCCTTAACTCTGTTTTCGAGGTGAAGACCTTCAGTGGGAGTTCTATACACTCTTCAAGTTCACCATTTAGAAAAGCTGTACAAACATCCAGATGATAGATTTTCATATTTGATTCAGCAGCCAAAACAAACAGCAGTCTTAAGACTGGCCCTTCTAATTACACAAGAATACGCCTCGTAGTAATCAATCCCAGGAGTTTGACTGAAATCCCTTGCAACGAATCTAGTTTTAAATTACACTTTTCCATCTGCACTGACTTTGCGTCTAATTATCCCTTTACATAAAATGGGATTTTTCCCTTCTGGAGGACTACCTCCCAAGTTTCATTTTTATAAGGAATTCTATCTCAGTATTTATAACTTTTTCCAACAACATTGCCCGAGCTTGCCATAGCCTTCTCAAAACTAATTGGATAAAGTTGACATTTATCATCGATATTTAGCGTAGACATATTACCGCCACCACGACCAGATAATTTAATGTATAATCTGCTAGATATCTGGAGGTTTTTTAACCCTTTGAAGGCGACCATTTGCCGGACTTTCTCTGAAACTGAAACGTCATTAAAACTGAGTATATTTTCAACATTAGCAAAATGTTTTCCTCAGAAACATCACATCAGGAATATCACTAATATTCTGAGGAAATGTTTCAGTCACTATACACGGTGGCTAATACAGGAATAATATTACCACGAGTAAGGGTTCAGTTATTGGTTCTGGTAGAAGTTACATTCTGCTTAGAATTCCTGACATTCTCAGAAAATACATCTCGGCACTTACCAGTTTTTCCTGGACTTGCAGGATCAGCTATTCTGTACCCCTTTGTACCTTCACAATATCCGAACATTATTTTTGATTTGGACTTTAAATTAACTTAGTTCTTAAGCTCTTGCGTACATGTGCATAGGCTACATACCCAAACATTCTCAGATGACTTAACTCCACCTTTTCTCCACTCCACGACTCGTCTGGTATTCCATTACTCAAAGTTGCAGTTGGACTGCCGTTCTTAAGATATTGCAGTATTTAGTGCTTCTGTCCAATATGTTATATTTAAGCCAGAATTGGCTAGTAAATATCTAGCCTTCTTAACTTTCGCACACTTGGGTCGTACGTGATACTCTTTGCCACATTCAGGGCAGATATCGTTGGTCTTGAAAACCATCCCTTTAGACTTCCTGTTGTCTTTAGATTTCCTGCCATGAGTAATTAAGTACACCATCGCTTGCCCTCGAGTCATCTTATCCCAGAGCCTATGTGGATTCCATGTCCAGCTGTAGCAAGATAATCTCCTGCTTCTTAGTTTCTTTGTTCACAGCACAAAAACCATTTATCACATACTCCATTGAGTCTGGTAGCTCACACAGTAAGAGTGAACCAATTTCGTCATCAAGAATACTTTGTTACAACTCACTCAGAGCTTGGACAACCGCATCTCAAAGTTTACTCGTTCATTCTACAGACGTTCTCCTGATGCAGTCTAGAAGGGCGTTTTTGAGCCTCATCAGTCATGTCAACCCGGTGCTTTTGAACGCAGATTTAAGATTTTCCAACAAACCTTGGGATCCTCCAACTCCTTGATGTAGACACAACACCGCGGCTCCACACTAATGCTGATTTTTTTCCAAAACACGAGGTATATGCTCAGGGTTCTTGTCGGCCTCTTTGATACGGTTCCATAACCCATTAGAGTCATTTTAAAATTTAAAACTCAATTTTCAAGCTGCCGACCCCTTTACCTTTTCTATGCCAGGCACACCAGTAGGAACAATGCAGATGTGTGTTGAGGAGCACTGCCCTGTCCCTGCTTATTTTGAACATAGAGTTTTCACAGTTACAAAGAAAAAAGAAAACTTCCTAAGAAACGAAAAAAACTAATCAGCTTAACAATTTGAATAAAAGGTAACGTATCTGCTCATACTCATAAGGCCAAACAATCATTAGTAAGCAATACTACTATTTTCACCTGAAAACTGATCCAATAATACTTGCACAGTTTCAAGGATTGTACCTGGGTCCATAATCTGTTAGATCTCCTGCTAGTTCAATAAGAGATCGAATAAAATCAGCAGAATAACCTTTTTATAAGATGTGTTTTATATCTTTACACTTAGGGAGAAATAAAGAAGACCGTTGTTATTGTTTTAACAGCAGATTGCTAAACACAAAAACAAAAAGGGTAGTGGTATAACACATACCATATAATGAAAGGTGTGCACACATTGTGTATAAATATATTAGTATCCTGATATTGCAACATGATGACTAATTTCAGTTATTTAATATGTATACTAGATAAACGGCAAATGTAATTTACGTGGAAGAGAATATGTTCCTATGATACTTCATCAATAAACAATGACAGAAGCAATTCAGTGGGCAACATTTTTAATGTGGAAATTCTTACTTGTGCTGCTATCTATCATTGTGAGCCACCCTAGTTCGATCTATCAGAGTAGCAATTACTTCCTTGTAACAGGATATAGTAGAAGTTAGAGCCACGGATAGCAGCTGTGCCGTTTTCCCCTCCCCTTTGGTCATGGCTTATGCAACCAGCATAAAGTACTTCACAATGCTTCAGAAATGATGACGTCGTTAATCGACAGAGACGGTTAACCTCTGAAGCTTCGAAGAACATATCGTCATGCATGACATAATCCATTACTCGACATCGTAAAGCGTCATATACAGTTATCATTGGCTGGTTTGCTACACGCCACTGACACCAGCGCCATCATGCTCGTGGACGACTCCAGCAACTCCTGGGCAGGCACCAGCAGTACTCTTCGGCCAGGGACCGAGCCGTTAACAACTAAACACGGTGGCAGCGAGATTTTTGGCGTAAATCACCAAGAGTGATTCTTTCGGCCTTTTCCAAATTATTTTCGAACCTTTTTGGTAAACTTTGAAATTCAACCTTTTAACTCTTGATGTTTTCTAAATTCTTTTGCAGGAGAAGCATTTACAATTTCATACTTCATGTAACTTTGCATTGTGTTCGTTGGTTTTTCATAAAAATTCTAAATTGATATGGTATCTTTAAATTTAGAAAGGTGAAAGACTACATTGTATTGTATCTGAGCATATTATTTTGTACAATGTTAAAGCAAGCTGATCAAAGAATTGTTAACAAATACAACAGATTAAAATAAATTGTTAACATATATGCTGGTGAGTGCAATTTCCTAGCTCCTACGCAATAGTTCCTTTTCACGGTAATTAATATCTCTGGGTATGAAAAAACCCAGTGGTGCACAGCTTATAACAAACTATAGTGTAGCAGTATTGTTTAACAGAATGGTAGACTTACCCAAACAGACGCAAACTCAGTAGTCAGATATGTGATAAACATGGCAGCATTGTCACATTTCTGATCCTGTCTTCTAACTTATGAAATTCATTAAATGATAAAATCATATTTTTGTGCTTATTCATTCTTTCTTCTATTTTTTATTTTGGCAAATAACCGGATTCTAAAGGAAGATAGAGACAGGGATAAGCGAGATGGGAGAGACATGCATGTGTTAGAGGGACACATATGTTGAACTCATAAATGTCGGTGTAGAAGTATGAATTATGTGAGGAGAAACAAATGGATGTTTTCGTTGTTTGGTGGTGTAGAACGAAGCAAATATTTGGAGAGACAGTATTTAAGATAAAAAATTGGATAAAATGGAAAACAATATTTTATCATAAGATGTTAACAATAAGATTGTGGGGAATATATAGGCATTTATGGATAGATATTCAGCAAGAGTAACAGAGAAATGGATAAGGAAAGTGAAAAGAGAAGGATAGAATCAGAAAATAGGGCTCTAATTTCATACTGGGCCCATGAGGGAGGCGAAATGTACCAATATCAATTGTAATACATAAATATAACTACACATACTTTCTGTAGTAAAAGAAAGAATTATTCGTTTTATTGTAAATACATATATATATAATGTATTGTATTACCAATGTAGATAGTAATTATTTGTTAAAAGCAAGTCGATTATCTGGATCAATAACACATGGTTATTGTTATAAAAGAGGAGGAGAGTTTTGGTACTTAAGCGTACATGAATACCTATTGTGCTTCTGGAAACCTCCGGGAGGGATGAAGCGAAAGACATAGAGGGTGACCGGCTCGGGTCACATATACTACATCCTAATGCCGGCGGAATCTCGCACAGGCTTAACTCTTGCCATAGAGAGGTCTTTCTGGGGTCCTCGCACACAGATGTCAGGGCACACAGTTTCTCAAAGTAAACTCTACGTTACACGCTTCGCCTGCCGTCCATTAGCATGCTTCTTCGACCTAGGAACATAAGGAAATGAAATGACAGGGAAATTCGCGGCATTATATAAATTACCCTAACATTCGTTTACTAAGCAGTAAAAAACCTAAGGTCAGAAGCCGGTCCAACGGACCTCCCGAATGGGAGCCTCATATGTTACCGCGGAGCCATCTTACTCGGTATATAAAACACGTATTCGAATCTGACAGGTTATTGTAATCGCTGTAGATTTTACATTTTACATTGTAAGGTAATACATGGCTTGAGGCCTCCTGATTAAAAAAATTGAATTTTTAGGAAAAGTTCCGTGTGCGTATCTTTCTCTCCCTGTCTGTAAAAAGTATAACTCAAAAGTGAAATTCTGGATGAATGCCAAACTTATAGCATTGAAATTTTGCATCTTCCAAAAATGTTACACGAAAAATCTTTAAAAATCCCGCACTGTGTCCTTACATGAATATTTTGTATTTTTGATTTTCACAAAACAATAACTATAACCTTCATAAAATAGTTATAGTTTTCACAGTTCTTAAAGTGCTAACGCATGATTCTTTTGTTTCTCGGGATGTCGTGCAAGGAGAATTGAATTAAGCCTGTATATAACGATCCGCTTTTTCAAAATTTAACTCTGGCTTTAGCCTCGTATATCCCACTTGTAACTACAGTGTGATGCATAATAAAACCATTTCTACAAAGCTTATCTCAATTAACACGAAGTAGATATAAAAACATACTTTTGTTAGAACAAGACACGAAAATAGAAAAACAACTTTTCGTAAGAATATTTTGTAAAAGAGGTATAAAAATTAACGATAGTTGGTACAGAAAACCATCAGATTGATTTGTACAAAACTATATTTCGCGCCTGAGAAGCCATTTAGTTTCCAAAAATCCCACCAGAGGACGTAAGGTAAAGCTAAAATGATTGTCTTATCAACAAAGTAAGTGGGGAATATTTCTTACGCATTCAAAGGTAAAATACAGTTTGAAACTTGAACACCTTCAACTCTGCTTTTAGGTTGAATCTGGCTGTTTCATAAACTTGCATTGGTTGGGATGTAGGATGTGCTTATCGGAGGACACTCGCCACACGACCAGCTTGGTCTATTGTGGTTACACCCCCAGGAGGAAGGGATGAGGTGAAGAAGCCATAGGAGGACGGAGGTCTACAGGCAAACAGGCCCACAGAGACGCGCAGAAGTCCCTAATATTTCCAGTTTGGACACCCGCGCAACAATAGAGGCGAAGAATCCCGAGAGATGGCTATGAAGCGCCCCTGAAGGGGGACAACGCACCCTAGCGTTCACGAGGAGAAATGTTTCAATGCGCAAGCAACTACGCCATCTGTCCGACAACGCAATCACCGCAAGACTGAAGGCACACCTGAAACGTGAAAGGGAAATAGGCGGCCAGGGGAAAGCCACGAAAAAGCCATGGTCAAGAGTGGGTGGTCACCGGGAATCGAACTCGGGACCGCCCGAATGCCCGACACAGACGTCGTCTGGACCATCCCGCTCAGTCTGCATTGATTAACTAGCATTTTCGTTATGGGCTGTTCCAATTTATTTTTTGCATTTTTCTCAACATGGACACATTAACTCAGTATACGTTTTCATAGCTGCAGGCTATAAAAATGGGAGAAACAAAGGGAGTAAAACACTTAAAGATGTACCCTGATGTACTACGACCATGTATTTCTCTAGATATGAAATGCATTGCTGGAGAATTAACTTTCGGAACTTTCTCAAAATGCATTGCAGTTAACCTTCGAAATTAGTTCCGCATCTAGCTCCGTTATTGGACTGAAAGTTCAGAAGTCGCTAATGAGTTGGTAGATGCGCTTCGTTCTCCTGGTGATAGCTAAACTGGATTTATGGCAGAGACATTCTATATCATGTAATATGAGTAATTATTTAATTTAATGCAAGAGAGGAACATAGAAAATCAACTGAGCATTAGCTGCTACAGTGATATATATATATATATATATATATATATATATATATATATATATATATTGTGTGTGTGTATGTGTGACAGAAACGCTGGGATTAGCTCCAGAAGCAACTTGTTAACCAAACCAACAAAAATCGTCAAACATTACGTCTTTCTCTGATATGTACTTACAGTAAGTATTGCATTCCATCCAAAAATTCGATATCAAGATTTCACTGAAAAGACAAGTTTTCAGGCCCGCCGTATCCCGTCTGTGTCTATGTATTGTGATATGCATTTCTGAACAGCATAACTCATAAACGAAAAGTCGGTTAAATACCAAGCTCGGTATCTTATGCTCAGAGAATTCCCTCAAACTGTCCTTTACATGTTTCCAAAAGCTTTATTTTCTCAAAAATGACCAAAGATTTTGATTAAAACCTATATTAAGCATATTTACATGACAAAGTATTAAATAATATAAAACGGGGTGCACACCAACACAAAGTGGGATGTGTAGTAGACGAGATAACACGTTAGAGAAAACTGCCAATTGTGCTGCCCGCACAGAATAAGATAAATGTTCCATATCTATTGTAAAGAGAACAATGAAGAAAAAGATCGTAGCTGCCAGGAACAAAGGATGGACAGAAGGCTATAAAACCTCATACAATGGACAGCCGTTTTCCTCAGATATACAATCAAGATTACAAAGCCTATGGGGGTAAATCTGTCAAATGGCAACACGCCTGAATAGTGTCTGATTCAAATAACAGAAATTCAACGTTGAATTAGCTATTTAGAAAAAAGAATGACAAAAGCATATCAATGTGTTCCTAGTGGTTGACTGCGATGTATGCCTTAAACATCAAACTTCAATGATTGTCAGATTGTTAGGATAAAATTATTGATTGTCAGTTGATGTCGGAGAAATTACTAGAAGATTAAAATTCTCAAGGCATTGTATCCATGAAATTTGGTAAAACGTGGACACATTTTGGATTGATAGTTTTTTTGCATATTTAGTATAATTTCATGCTACAAAATTGGGTATCTAATATCAACAACTTAAAGCTACAAATGGCTATTCAATTGGTCCTGTGCCGTTTAGGTAAAGCGCCGTGTAGAACGTTAAATTCCAGTTTTATCAATTACTTTTTTCATTATTTAAAATGCTCCTTGGACCACAGATTATAACGTACATAGACCATACCCTCCTCTTATGTAGGACTTACATCCCCTAGGACTTGCAACCGCATGAGAAGCCTGTCGAGGAGCAAACGAACATTGAATCAGAGAATGAAAAACAACGGGGATCGCCTGTAGCCAGGTATGAGAGCGAGGAAGATGATATGAAATGAAGGCAAAATGGATGAAATAAAATGTTATGATGGACTGAAAGGAGGGAAAAACCAGAGGATCCGGAGAAAACTCGCCCAGATGCCACATAATGCATAGTAACATGAAGTAAATTACACCTTATGTAGAACTTCTACCAGGAACTGTCGACATTGTCGAATTTAAGGAAATAATGTGCTAATTCTCATTCAGAATAGTCAAATGGCTTCAACTGAAGTTAACAACGGCAGTCTAAAACACACAATGAAGTCCGTTATAGTTTTACCACCTTCGCCAGATAGGTAGTAGGAACGGAAAGGCAGGTTATTGTAACGAATTACTTAAGCAACTTTAAAGTACTTGAAGCTAAATATAACAACTTTTTAACCATATCAGGATTATTCTTACTCCTAGCAACTCTAAGTATACAATGAGAGGGGAGAATGCTGCTTTAAGATGCCCAGGTCCAAACGCAATCCACGAATTGTCCCAAACGCTATTAGTTTCGGTTGCTCGACCCAAATATGGTAACGTGTGTGCTTAATGTAGCTGTTGCGTGGCTTCACTATCTATCGGTGTACTAAAATAGTTCTTATTCCAATGTTTAGTCACTTAACGGGTTTCCGATTCGTACATAGAATTTAAATGTGTTTTTGTACTCCAGATGATCAACAGCAGTAATTGTTATATTAATCTTGAGCAATGAAGTGGTACCTATGTTGTAGGTTTCTATAAATTTTGGATTGAATAAAAGTAAAATATACTGGAACAACCTATACACCATGGTCACTGAAATAAATCCAGTATTTATGGGAGGCGATAGATTAAATATCAGTTTACTATAGTTTTAAACCTTAATTGTTTAATCTATACTTAAAATATAACAAGATACTTTTTTATTTCTATGAAATTGTAGTTTGCGAGCTATTAAAATGTGGCTTTTGAAACATTTCCCTACTTTAAAATGAGACTGCAACTGTTTTGAAAGACCAGAGACATATTAAAAAAACACCAAGTTTTAAATAAGTGACATCTCGACTACAAATGTACCACCTACTGCAGAAAGGCAACATGTCCGCATTTCCTAATTTAACAGTAGAGACAAAGAACCGAATGAAATCTTCACTATCTGCAGTAAACAAAACACTGAAGGGATTTCCAGGCCTATGCTATCGTGCAGAAAAGTTTCATTTCAGTGGTAAACGATCCATTGAGCAACCACAAAAAACCACAATCCTCAAAGAAAGGAAATGTGTAAATGCTGAACTAGTTTCTTTTCTACATTAAGCAGTTCAAATAGAGAAAAACCTTTTGAAATAAATTACATGTCCTATTTTAATTATTTCTGCACACACTGTTTACTGCAGGAGATACAAATTTAATTATGAATTCCATATTTAATTTTTCTTACCTGCTATATAAAATACACAGGAGAAATATTCAGCTTTGTAAGTTAAAGTTGTAGACTCTATTTTGAATGTATACAATTGAAACTCAATTAAAGCAGCGCGAAATAAGTCTTAAATCTTAGTATGCTCCTCAGTAATAATGTGAAGTTTAAATATGTCAGAATATGGGCAATTTGTAGATGGTGTAACACTTTAAACGTCGTATATATGCACATTGAAACAGTTAGTATTTTTAATACAAAACACTAAAGTGCTCATTTTGAACGAAGAGCCCACCGTTTTACCCACCATCTCCCTTAAGCACATGTGAAGCAGCTTTGTAGTATTTTTATCAAATAACCAAAATTGTATCATGCAATTCAAGTTTAATTTTCATGCAAGCTAGTTCTTCTTTGACTAAGCAAGGCAGTGCTTGAATTATGCATCCTTTAAACAAATGTAAGCAAACGCTTTGAGAGTGCCTAAACGAAAACAAAATTAGTTTTGCACTCCTAAGTAAGATTATTTCTGTGTCGTGCACAGAGTCGAAAATGTACGAGACGTATAAGGTATTCGCAAAAGAAAGGACGCGGAAGGAAAAGTTGTTCTCCTCGGGTAATACTTTCTGGTAACAGAATTAGTTTTGCATTTGAAACTTCAATGGCTACAAAACACGCTATTTTCCTTACTGTCGTTATCGAGAGGAACAGTTTCCGAATAAGTCCGGAAGGTAAATCGGTTTTTACACGTGAAAGGATTTAAAATTTCACGAAGGAGCGGCATGCATTTACTTTCTCTTTCATTTCCCTTTTACCCCATTTAAGAAAACAGGAATTGAAACTCTCCAGAATTACTTCTTTTTTATACTGCGAAAATTCTATTATTGCCTAAGGTGCCTTATTCTATGCAAATAAGGCAACATATAGTAACTTACTAAAGAATTATTCCCTATCCACCTCAGAGTGTGGAAGTGTGGATGAGAGTGTGAATGTGCGGGTTATCTAGTGTATAAAACCCCAAGAAAAACCGGAAATCCAATGACAACTGTATACAAGTTACTACCTGTCTGAGCAATAAGTGTAGACGGGAGGCAAAGGAAGCTGCGGGGAAACATAAGACAGGCCTCGCTTCCATTTATGCCGTCCCGCAACATCGGGCGGCATTCTACTGCACTTCACAAGTGGAGTATGCTACATATAGCAAGGAAGAGGTGTGTGTATCTATTTACCTTTTCGCGCATGCAGTGGCGTTCTGTTTTACGCATACAGTTTATATAACTTTGAGCAATAGATTTACTCATCATAACTTATAATAACCATGTTTAAATATATACTAAATAAAACCCGTTTTGCACAGTATCTAGATAAAATATTTTTAATGGCAACATAATATAAAACTGAAATACATTATACTTTTTACTCTCAAAGAGTAGACATTTACCACACATTAATCCGTCAATGCGACTGCTGCAGGGGATTGCCTTAGCAATGTCTTCAAATAGCAAATTGGCTTCCCACATACCCGCAATTCTTCCCTGAAGCACCTCCCAAATATTTGCATACACGCGTGAGCTGCAGTTAACACACACCACTGCTTGGTCGAACAACAAAGGCAGAACGCTCCAGACATATTCCTCTCGGTTATGTACGCGCCCGCTGAGAAAGTTGGTAAAATGCCTCCCGAAGCTGTGGTGACAGCGTAAATGAAAGTGAGCGTACAGGTCTGCAGTAAGGAAATGCAGCAATCGAATCTGTTAGTCACAGAGCACGGTTTCATAAACAAGCCAAAATGCGAACACCGCCACGTGAAGTCCTGCGCTCTCAAAGTAAAAAAACAATATTCAGTGCTTTACAGTTTTGTAAAGAAGAGAAACGTAACGGTCTAACAATTCCGTTACGTTCCCCGTAAGCGGGGGGGGGGGTCCGATCCCTTCACTGCCGTGGTGCGGACGCTGCAGGCCCTGAGCACTCGTGGTACTTCTGACGTTACTAGAAGTACGCTGGGCCAAACGTCGTAGGGCTGTCGTTTGAATTGGGTTGGACTCGGCATGATAGTGGTTTGCTTTACCTATGGGAGATTGGGGACGTCTCGGCAGTTTTCCGTCCAGCGGGGTTTGTGAGACGCCTCAAGGTCCTCCGGTATCGCCCTGGATAGCCGGCAAACATTGCTGGGTTGCTGTTGGCCCTACCGAGGTTCTTCGGTAGTCTTCCCCTTTTGGGGGGTTACGCGCGTAAGTAGCCTATCCACTGCCGCTCTGTAATGGGGGGGGGGGTCACAGGAAGCGCTCTAGGGATGGGAGTGTCACTGGGCTGACGCTCTCCTTTCCAGGTCACGCGAAGGCAAAACCCCGCTGGTATTCTATTCCGTTACGCACGTTGTGTTGATGACCAGACTGTACTGTATTGTACTCTCGTTCGGGCACTATCTCTCCTATCTAAACCTATCCATGACACCCTAGCGACCTCGCCTGAAAACTGCACTCGTCAGAGAGGTAGTAACACCATTGCCGATAGGGAATATGTTCCAAAGTTTCAAATTCCTGTGATATGACCAATGCAGTTAAAGATGGTGCATAAATGCAACAAAAAATCTTTCTTTTTCTTTGAAACAAATGCTCCCACAGTAATATTATCTGTCTTAGGATGCATTTGTGGGATACACGATAATGTTCAAAATGGCTTGAATGATCCTCTCAATACAATAAATTAATAGTTCAATCCCCTTAACTCCTTTTAATAGAGGAGTATAGTTATGAGGGAAGCGTGATGCTACTGCCAATAAGAAAGCAGCAGCTTTGCTTGTGATATCCTGCGATTTGCTAAGGTCTTTCACTTTATATTTTTATTTTCTGCCTTTGCCGTTTTGCTTCGTGTTGCTTAAAATCGCGTTACTAAAATCAATAATATTGTTCTTTCTAGAAAAGTAAGCATTAAAATACTGCAATACATTAAACAAGTACTTTAATACTATTTTAAGTTAGGAACAAAAATATTATTATGAAGTAAAGAAAAATGCATTAGTGAGCAAAATACAATAATAATGTTTTTCTAATTTAAACCACTGCGTTTTATTCAGCACAAACTTGTGTCTATTCCTTTTTCTTTTTTTATCCTTACTTTTCTCTTTTTATTATCTAACTCCCTTTAATTAAATGGCTCATGGTTCATAGATGGAGTTATGAAATCAATTCACAAAATTAATTCATTTTCCAAATTACTAAGCTACTTAAAATTACTTTAAAAGCGTTAAGAGAGAGGCACACACTAAAACCTTAGGCAGCAGTTTGACACAACCAGGATTGGAATCAGAGGTCGCAGCGTGCTACGTATACATAATTACACTCTCACATATGTAACCGAAAAACACATACGAGGAGCATCATTTCAAACCCCATTATGTCCAAAAAGCAAAATTTTACAGGCAATCCAAAAAACGTAATACCCCTAAACTATAAATCCTACTGAAATTTTGAAAAAAGCGATAAATATTACTAAACTTTTTATTTATAAGGTGTAAATGCATTTCAAATGCATTTCATGAAAATGGGGAGGGGTTGTGGACATAACATGGTTTGAAACAATCATATGGAAAATTTAACGTTGTATAATGGTAAATTATTTATTTTTGTATATTCTTGACATAAATACACTGAGAAAATCTTGATACAATATGACATGCATTTAAACAAAGAAAGTACCTCATAGGATTATGAGAATTTGGAAATTCCATATGCTGTGAATTAAACATAGAAAAACTCAATGAGAGAATAAACATTCTGAAATTAATTGAAAGCAACACTTATTCAATTATCGATTTTAGAAACTCATATAATACATTCGAACATTTTTTACCATCTATGCATTCCACATTCTTCTATGCATTCCACTATTCTGGTCAGTGACATCTTCTGCAGGGATGGATGTAGAATTCAAGATGTTTTCGAACTTCAAAACTTTGTCATTTCCAAATCTCTTCATTAGTAAGTTTTCTACATAATTTTTCTTTGGTTAAGTGATCCTGCATCTGGTGGTAGGTACAGTAGGTTCTACAATAGTCTGTGTCACCTTGCCTCGTTTCAACACTGGAGAAAACTGTTTGGAAGGGTCATCAATACGATAGGATAGTTCCATCTTATATAAGCAATAAGCAAGCATCTGTTGCGGGAGTACCGAAACCTAGATTGAATTTCGTGCTAAAAATTTTCTTGAAAAACCATTTTTTCACTTCAAGTTTTTGTGGCACATTATACAATTTAAACAAATTATTGATACTGAGTTCTGAGAAAAGATAAAGCCGTTGGCTCTTTCTTATATTATAATAGCTTTCATTGGCTTTTAGGTTGGAAATGAAACTGATGACCTTCTCTCTTCTGCTCTGTATTGGTCGTTTTTACGGTCGCCGCCTCTACACTCTTTGCATCCTTCTCCTGATTTAATTGATTTAGCAATTGTATTTAATCGGTATAGTCCACATCCGAAAAGTCTTCCAAAGAACTTGGAACATACTGGTTCTCTTCTACCATTTACTGGAATATGCAATAATAATACATTCATTATGAAATTACAGTTTTCAAGAGGGCTTTATACTACTCTATGAATAGAGCGGCTTATATGCTTTCAAAACCATTCTAAAGTTTACATTTATTAGTATTACATTACACTAATCTGATACTTTACAGCCATAGAAGTTGCTGCTCTTTTTTCTTCCCTCCTTGGCCTGTGCCTTTTTGCTGACGACACCTGAATCATTAAAGAAAGGCGAATTTGTTTTTGAAAGCGAATACTTTATCTTTGGCCTTGGAAAGAAAATGAGCGGGTATACTGCAACAATGGGATCTGGCTTCCATACTCTCTCAGGTCTGGATCTTTATCGCGATTTCTAGTGAAAAAAAGAAGAAAAATAAATTATGTTAACATAAACTGGGGAAGATATAAGCCTATAAGTATGTTTTCAATCTTTCAATATAAGTGCGCCTTGGCAAACATAATGCTATTATAACATACTTCAGGATATTATGTAGCTTTATTAGAATAATATATAATTACAGAACTTACCTTCCCTCAGATCGAAGCTGTCGCCTTTTATCCTTTGCTTCCTTCTCCTTCGACTACCCTTTGAATTACCTCCAACCAAAACACCTACATCCATTTTTAAGCAGAACAATACTATTATTCACTGACAATACGCCACACTGATAGCCCAGCAATAACTATGTAACAGTATAACCAACACAAAACAATTAAATCCCCAGGGCATGCAAACGTTGATAAAGGAGGACAAAACTGGGTTTGCACCGGCCAGTAATGGGGACATAATGGGATATGAAACGACCACCATATTTCAAGGTTAATTTACACAGGGACAAAACAAGATTTGGACCGATTTAGGTTTATAGATCGAAAGATCACTTAAGAAACAATGCGAAATGATGTCAAACTCAGTTTTGTCCAGGGATGGACATAATGGGGTTTGAAACGACGCTCTTCATACATATCATAAAATGGCTGAATACTCGAGCATAACGATGTAAGGATTATTAAGTTTTAAATCATAATTCATTTTGGGAAGAAACCATACTGTAAGTAAATACGGCAAATTTCGTTCGTTTCGTCTGTGACACTTCCCATCACAGTTTCACACCATGAAATTTTTATTTCCTTCTGATAGCGGTCAATTACTTTAAAAATATATCCTTCCTTCCTTCTCTTCCTTGCTGGCATTCGCAACTGGCTCGATAAGCCTGAAGCAGTATAGATTTAGGTTACACAACGGGGGGGGGTGATACCTCGCACACTGCAACTTACATAGATATGTTCTGGCTACCAACCCCTAGGAAGAAGGGATGAAATGAAGGAACCATACGAGAATACAGGTCGCAAGCAGCCAGGGTACAGAGACAATTCCAGACTCGAAGATCCTGCTGGAGCTACGAGAGGGCGATGAACGACCCGTCGACCAAGCAGCCCTTTAGTGTCCACGGGGAGTGCTCTTTCCTTTGAGCAAGCATTCCGCACCGTCTGTCCAGCATTGCCATACGCCACGAAACCTAGAAGCATACCTAAAAGATGAGAAGGAAACAATGAAAGAGAAATTATGGAAGGTATAAAACATACCAGCATTCGCCTACTGACCAGGGAAAAAATGAAAAAGTCCAAGGCCAGAGTGGATAGTCGACGGGAATCGAACCCGAAACCTCCCGAATACGAGCTCCATACGTTACCACGGAGCCATCTCTCTCGCTCAACCTGCGGCCGTATAAGGGCTATCACCTATCTTGCCTAAACTCAACTGGCTAGCTTCGGTCCCTACGCTGAGACTGTTATCCGCCAGGCCCAGATTTTCTCTATAACCTTCTCTCATGAATAATTTGAAAATAAACTGTAGCGGCGGATAACAAAGATCTTCGAGAAAATTCGTCGTGATATATCTCGATTGTTGTAGGAATTTTTTATGACAGGTTTCTGCGCTCAAAGCAGAAACAGTCGTTTCTAGTCCAGTTCTCTAGTCCATTAATTTGCATAATTCATTCATGTTTCAATATAAATTTCATGAAGAAGGGCCTTTCAAACAGTTATTTCTTAGACCTTACGATGGTTGTGACCGTGATATCTCCAGAGCATAATATAGTTTACTAATATGTTTCCTCTAATTTAATTTAAGGGGACTGAAGCAGCTGTATCTAGATGTCAATTTAGCAATATTCGTAGTTATTTTCTCTCAAACCACTAGGCTTAGATTAGTTTCTTTTTAGCATATATTTAGATTGTAGTGAGCCTTAAAAATATAAAATGTATATATTTTATTATAGTCCAGATCAGTGAAAGGCTAAATTTTGGAGGAAGATATGACAGTGTCTTAATGTTGAGGCTGAAATATTTATATAATTTTCAGAAGCCTGGATGTTATTTTTTCCAACAGAAACCCTGATATATTTTAAACATGTGGGTTTTCAGAAACAAAATGCTTAGTAGGCGTTTAACTTAACTTTGCCTTTATAAAACACCTTGAACATGCGT
The DNA here is from genome assembly GCA_030765065.1 of Deroplatys truncata. NCBI lineage: Eukaryota > Metazoa > Arthropoda > Insecta > Mantodea > Mantidae > Deroplatys > Deroplatys truncata. The sequence continues at coordinate 74,266,602 of CM060976.1, read as the reverse complement.
GAATATAATCTCATGCAACATAAAGTCTATAGAATTCGTTGGGGATAGCTAGAGGCCACAGAATTTTAAATGGTCATTCCAAAATGATTTTCTCTAGAAGCATGGTATAAGAGTACAATTTTCTAAATTCTAATAAAAATTTAAAAATTCAAATGAATACTTATAACTTTACTAAAGGGATATATTATTTGCCATTTTAATCATAAAAAGGCAAGTGATTTCAGGAATACATATCACAAAATTCCTCTAATGTTGTACTTAACCCGAAATATATTAAAAGAACAATAAATTAGAAATTGTATTTCTATACTTTATTTTCATTTGATTCCCAGATCTAATAGTTTTAATTACTGCCTCCAATATCCAGATTTTAGATTGATAGAAATAAAGTAGAAAGGGAGTTTATTTGAGGGAAAGGCTGATATACAATACCATGTCTTTACAAAACTATAAGAAACCATTGCTGGAGACTACAGCACTAAAATACAAACATGCGTATAAGCTAATACTCTAAAGAGAGAAAAACTGTGTGTATGTAATGTGTATGTTGAAGCACAGAGTAATCTGGGAAACCAATCTATTTTGATAATTCTTTCACCACCACAGTGTTTTTCCCGACGGACTGAGCTATAAACACATTCCATTTTCAATTCCTAAATGACTAAAAGATCAAGAAGAATTTATACAACCTTTAGATATACTAGAATACGAACATGTCATTAAAGTTAACGAAGGCGGCTATTAAATTAAATTGAGTTTTATTTATGGACGCTCTTTAACTGCTGTGGTCCTTAGCGTCCTCTTCTATACTGGGCATGAAATACCGGACATTTTGCTCAGAGGTTCTTTGTAGGCTTGAGGTTCTTTTACGTGCCGTAAATTTATAACTTGGGACCACGGGGGAAGGCTTTACTTCCCTTCCGAAGGAAGCTATGCTAAGGATTTTAACGCCCAAAATAATCCATCGCCCTCCGCCGGGTTTGACCCCGCGACCTCGGAAACTAGGGGCTAGCATGGTAACCACTACACCACGGAGGACGACAAGGTGGCTAGGAATTGTCTCGAGAATGTCGTGGAGTAAAAATATTCATTGTTATTACCTCTAGAAAATGTTTAAAAAGCTAAGACAAAAGTCCAAACAATGTTGAAGCAGTATCATGGTATTAATAGACCATAATTAATCAGCTATTATAAAGAGATAAAAAAGAATAATAATGAAACTTCATGGAAATATACAAGTAAATCATGTATTCAGTTTTATTGTACAGATGTATTTATTTGTTGTATGTTAGTTTTAATATGCATTATTGGAGATGTAGGTAAAGCTGAAACTGTTTTCCGCAAAGGGAAAACTTTTGCTAAGGACAGTTAACAGCACAGAAAAGGGGGATAGAAGATGGCATAATTGTAGAACCTTGAGCTAAAAGGAAACGCTTGTGGTGACCTCTGAGATTTTAGAAAGTAGAAAGTTGCTGACGTGGGTTCTGAACCCAAGAAAGATGTATATGTAGTGATTGCAGATTGGAAAAGGACGCTACGTTTCGCGTCTACGTTTAGTTAATCAAAATCTTGCTGTAATGCTTAGGCAACTCCAGGCAGAAGTGTATATACTCTTGGAGCTTACAAAGTGGCTCACAGTACATCAGCTTACTACATTGTTCATCACAAGTTGCAGATTACTCCAAGGTGCTAGTAATTCGCCTAAGATGTAAAGCCGCGAGTAAATTCAGATATGCAAACAGTTTCAGCGAGGCAATGTTGAAAAGTTAAACATATTATATATCTATGTGTTGGCGATTAAGTTGATATAAATAATAAATTCTCAAACCCAATTTTATAAGTGACATTCTTTTCCAATACACTCCCTGTTAGGAGATACCTGCTCCACCAAGTCACATTAGCTAGCCGAAGCATTATTAAATTAAAATAATAAAAGAGTTAAAAGAAACTGCAATAAAAGATAACACGAACAGTAGCCAGTAACCGCGTCAATATGCATAGATGGTCACCTTGTAGCAACTAAAAAACAGAACCACAGAATAATACAAGACAGTCAGATTCTACTTATAAACTATATTAATAATATACAGAGAGAAAGTGTGTTGCATGTAAGAAAACCTCAAGAACTACGCAACTAATTTTGTAAATTTTCTTTCACAATTGTAAATCCCCAGTCTTTCTGACGGAAGCGGGGCTATAAACAGCAGTTAATTTCATTTCAAAAATTACTAAAACATTAAAAAGGATTTAGAAAGCCATTATACTTAAATATGAACACATTGGAGTTATAAAGGAACTTGCTTGCAAAGAAGGCTTAGACCTTTAGTTGATAATGCCATGGAGCAGAAAATAATTGTTGTTACACCACATAACATGCATGCAAAATAAGACAAATGCCAACACGGCAACACAAAAAGAGAATCGAATCTGTTTATAATGCAATACCAACGTCACATATTTTAATAACCCTCATGCAAGAAAGTTTTGCTTTATTTCCTTTTTACTTATGGTGCAATCAACTTCGTTAGCAGGGCATGCTAAATAATTGTATAAAGAGAGAAAATTGCTTACATTAGAATTAAGTGAATCATATTTTTAATTAACAACTGATATGATTTTTTTCCCGACGGCCACAAGCTATACGTCTTTTCCAAAGAGATTAACTTTGTGACCTGGGAGTGCGGAATCTACATATTCACCAGCTTCACCTCTATTTGTTGTATATGTTAAGGATTTCTGTATTATGTGAGAAATGTGTATTTTTTATCCTAGATAACTATGAGACCAAAGAGAGGGTACAACGCTTTAAACTTTATTCTACAGTTTTTATATAAAAGTAATGATAATTCTTTCATAGCTAAGAGAAACTACTCACTGGCTATACATTTTGTAAGACTGTTTGTGAAGGAGGTTAAGGAAATCTGAAATACAGGATCTGCTGATATGTTTTCGTACTCATACCGTGAATATTGGAGGATTTTTATTTTATTATTAGAAATATCACAAGCATTTCCAAAAATTACAGTTCTAAATTAAGACTTTTAGGCTATTGTACGATAACTTGATAAAGAATCGGGGGACGTAAATGAAATTAATTAAATAATCACACGTTGTTTGCAAATTAATGCAACACTGGATAATACACATGATATAAAGTAAACTTCTATTTTAGAGCAAGGGATTACCTTGCCTAATAGCTGCTGTTTATGTACTTCAAAAACAGAGCTTTCTATTGCAGCGGTTGCCATTAGAAATACAGTAATCTACAGATGTGGTTCCCTCATAATGGAAGTCTGCACTTCCAAATATTAAGGAACCTCTTCGATTAAGCCCCCGACACTTTCCTAACTTAATCTTCCAGAGTGGTAGAGCATTCTGAGGTAATTATAACTGAGCTTCTAAACGAGTTTCTGCTAGCAATATCTCTGTTCCACAGACAACCACCATCCTGTTTCTTCATAGTGGTTGAGAGTCTTTCAGCGTGGTGAAAGAGTATAGAACAAGAAGCTTGAGGATAAGAATTCTGTTATAATGTAGTTTTAACCAAAAAAGACAAGATGGAAACAATATATTATTATACGATGTTGGAAATATCCAAAGCATTGAGATAGTACACCCCAAAAGCGTTTTAAAAAATCTATATATCACTCACAAGACTTTCTCATGCTCCTATTGCTTATTTTTATACAACTTGTACAAATTATTATTATTATTATTATTATTATTATGAAAGTTTATTTTTCTGTGCCCGTGTTAATCGAGATAAACTTTAGGGATTAGTCTTATTTCACATTTCAGTGCAGGTACAAGGGGAACAGAGGTAAGCGAATCGATAGTTAGGTGTTTAAATTCCTCAGATAGCTTGAAATTGCTTACCCTTTCCATGACACCGTGAGAAACAAGTGAATAGCAACAGCATCTAGGAAAAGTCAAATTATAGGAAAATTCGAACCATTTGTAACAGATATCTCAGAAATGGCTGATACCAAAAGAATGGAACTTATATTCACTGCCTAAATCATATATTTAATTAGTAACTGTTGACGTTTGTGAAGGTACAGTATCTGCGGCACATTTCTTTGACTTATGACCAGGGCCCAGATTCTGATGTCATATTTTAATGATATAGACAATCATTGCCAATCATAGGCATTGCTAACGTGTACATATATCCTCATTATCGGTCCCAGAACATGAAAATGTATATTTATTGGGTCATTTTTGGTCACTTTATGCCAATTTATACTTAGAGTTTTACCTGATTATTTTGTCATTTTCTTGCCATTTGAATCTTTATTTAGTAGTTTAATGACTTCTTCTAGTTAATCACAGCTTTCATCTTTATACCTACTAAACCACCAGCCCGATGTTGCATTTACGTCACAGGTATGCACAATTCCTAGGTCTGGATAAGTTTCGATAACATTTTTAATTTTGTCTAAAAGAAAGATCAATGGGAAGGCTGAATTTCAAGTAGTGATTAGACACAATAAATTTACCATTTTTATAAGTAATTTCTAAGCAGTTAGGTATTCTGTCACTAAACTGCGTAATTAACACTTGTAGATTTGGTTTTAAAATTATAAATCCAACTATGGGATTTTCACTCGTACTAATCGGTCTTGCTTTAGATGGTGCGTACGTCATTTTACCAGTTATCGAATAAGGTTCCTGAATTCATTATATATCCAAATTCAATTCTTCTGAAAATTTCTACCAAAAATATTTCTTTTGTTATAATTTTTGAATTTTTTTAGTATTGGGCTTCCGTATAGCTTGTTTATACCTAAATGGAGTTTTAGTATAATTTATGGGTTAAATAATTGGTGTTTTAGCTATTGCTACTTTAGAATAATTTGCTCCAAAATGTAGAGTTTCTACAAAACAGAGAGGCAAACTTTATTTAGCGTCAAAAAACAATTTTACCATAGCATATGTCGAATTGTTTATACACCTTGTTTATATCCAATTTATCGTTACATATCTGAAATACTAGTACTAATAAGCAGTAAATCCTTTGGCTCTGTAGTTATATTCATTCATCCATTCACTGTTTAAGCTCATCTTATGTAGGACTTACACCCCCAGGACTTACAGGCGGGTGCCTGGGGTCAGAGGCCCGTTGAGGAGCAGATACTCTCATGGAGGAGACAGAATGTCCAGGATGGGTGATCAGCCGATGCCTGGTATGGGATGAAGGAAGTAGATGAAACGAAATGACGGCGAAATGGATGAAAGGAAAGGTGATGATGGAGCAGTTGGTGGAATGAATGGCAGGGGAAACCGGAGAACCCGGAGAAAACCCGCCCAGACGCCGCTTCATCCACCACAAATCCCACATGGGGGTCCCTCGGATTGAACCCGGGCCGCCTCGGTGAGAGGCGAGCGGTCTAACCACTGATTTTAATTCAATTCTATCGATAGCATCCGTTACTGGAAAATAATTGTTTCCCCATTTATGCGAAGCTTACGAATTACATATCTCAAGGCTGTAACCAAAGTTCGCTGATTTTCCAATCTGTTGAGTTACAGATTAACGTCGAAATTGTCATATGTCATCTTGATATTGGGCAAGGCCATCATCTCGTGTTCTGCAGTTGTCCCGGAATTCATAACCGAAGATCCGCGGTTTAGATTCCGGCTATGGCATTGAATTTTTCAGTCTGATTCTACATTTCTGTCCCAAAAGTAATTCGTGATTTCCTTAAAAATGAGGATTATGGTACAGGAAATGCCTATGTTATACAGGCTAATATTGAGCATCTGATTATATGGGAAATTCACTTCCACGTTTCAACATTTGTTGTCAGAATGTAAGAAGTTTGTTGCTAAGCTGTGTTGGCATTAATATAAGTATTCCACGAGAGCGACGACTTCCACAACACCCATACAAATATGTTGTAACAGAATTACCCCGTAAGCAAGAAGATATGTCTGTTTAGGATGACTTAAGACATATTTATATTCCAGTACTTGTGGGGGAATTTCGGGAGTGAGAAGACTTACTATAAATAATTCCGTCCTCAGTGAAATTAGCGCTTTACACCCAGAAACAATATCCTTCTTAGAGTGTGATGTTCTAAAATCATTTACCGAAGTTTATCACTGTGATGTTGTCAGCCTTCAAGTGGAACTGGAACTTCTTTCTAAGATAATACGACTCTATGAATCAAAAAGTGAGCGTGTGATAAAAAGAACGGCATTTGTGTAATTATCTAAAGAATTTCAATCACATTTTCACGAAACATACAAAGTATTTGTTATTGCGTTAGTAATTCCGTCTTCTAGTGCTTCATGTGAATGTTCGTTTTTAAGTATGCTCAGAATAATCCGTTTTTTCTCAATCGAATGGCAAACGAGCATTTATGCAGTCTGGCAACGTTTTTCATTGAGAGGGAATTAATCAAGAACCTCAACATGGACACTTTCATGGAAAAATCTGATGATCTCACAACAATAGGCGTGTCAGTCTACAGTAGCATTCCTACCTAGGTAAACAACATAATATAATATAACATAATCTTTCATACATGATATTTTAATCGAAATTGTTGAAGCAATTTTTTATAAAATCAAAATTTTCGAAAAATATTCCTGCTAAAGGGTAGTTGGGAGTTTTCTGAAAACCTTCGTATCCCATCCATGTTTGGTATTATGCAGATTTTCGTTTTTGGTTTATGCTGCTGTTCACAGACACACACATGAACCTTTTTCTAAAAATGCTTTTTTTTTATTCAGGAGACCTCAAAACACGTATTTCCGGTGAAATCTTGGTATGGAATTTTTGGGTGGAATGCAATACCTTCTCTAACTACTATGTACGTGGTAAGAAAGTAAAAATATGATAAAGTATACATTAATACTAGGGCTGGGACGTCGATACCGTCGATACTCGATGGTATCGAAGTATGTCTGATACTTTGGATAAACCTTGGACACTTTAAATTTTTAAGTTTTGCATTACTGAAAGTTGTTGCGTTCAACGTTATGCTAGGTAAGGAATGAAAAGTATCGAGACTCCATGTTATTGCCTGGCACGTGTCCCCAAGGATTTTCCGGACCAGAGTTCTTGATAGACCTTGTCTGCGTTTCCTGTGTGTGAATGAGTGCAACATTCCATAGAATCTTATGTCTAAAATAAAAACATTAAAATCAATGGGGTAAGGAGTAGAGGTACTCTTGTAACATGCAGCGTTAACTCAATTGTTAATGTAGCTGACTTAGCTGACGCAATAAATCACGTTTCTGCAATAGCCTGGCTTGGTGACTAGTCTCCCCCATTACGTTTATCTACTCTGGTGACCAAAATCTGTGAATCCAACAGAAATAAATCAGAACTTAAGACGTGAGATAATATGTACAGCGTATGGAAATATTTGTGCTTTCAAGAGTGCTCATGTTCTTAAAGAAAAATCTTTGTTTCACTTATATCTCTGCATTACATATATCTTTTTTATTTTTTACTCAAAAATTGAAGTGTGATAACATGCCTGTGTATTAAATATGTATATACTGATGTATGTGGGTGAGTTGTACAGAGGTTTAATCCACAAACTTAGTATATTTACGATTGTTATATGGCTAATTACTTATTACCGGATGAAAAAAATACATATGTTATGTGGTAGTTGTGAGTAGTGGTAGCAGGGTATAACACGCACATTATTTTTGGTTAGTTGAGTTTCATGTAAAATACGTATTAGTTTATATTTTCAGGATTGTATAATAAATAAGAATTGTTATTATTTATTTCTCTATGGTTGGGAAACTCCTTTAAAAGAAAGTTTTTATCACAAAATATAGTTACATTAAAAAGGAAGCATAATAATTATAATAATAGTTATTACTATAATTTTTATTAGTTTTGACTGACAACAGGGGATATATAATCTGTGGCATTATCAAGTTAAAATAGTATTGCCATTTGGAGAATGTCAAACAGATAGAATCTCGGGATTAGCGTAAATACAAAATTACTTACATGCGTCTATATGCAGAATATTACTAATAAGAGCGTAATTCATTGAACAAGCTATCGCCTTTACACTTTTTATAAAGTGAGTATCGCGTATCCAGTATATGTGCTCAAAAATCAGTATCGGTATCGAGAAGTAGTGGTGTCGTCCCATCACTATTAAATAGTGTACGCACAGACATTCTCCAAAAGAAAACAGGTGCTTTAATTGAACATCGTATCACTAGGAAATTTTAGCGTAGCCTACCAAGATTACTTCTTGCTCTACTTCTGCCCTCCCCCAGATGAAAGATCCTTGCGTCGTTGCTGATAGTAATGTCTATTGCACATCTTTTGAAGAAATTAAAGGTTTAGTTATCAAATTCGTTTAAGCTAATTGTGACAATTGGTTAGACGTATGAAAATTAAGGGAAAATTTACGAGAATATGAGATTGAAAATGGTGTAATCTCCGAAGAAATGGTAAAGGAGTGGTATTAAATGAAGAAGTTACTCTGGCAAATAGATGAATACAAATCCTAAAGGTTTAACATTTTCTGATGTATCGCATAACAACTCTGGAGACGTTGCTTCTCCTCTAATCTCCTGTTCCTGCCTCTAGGACGAGGCTCTCCTCAACATACTCTAACACACATTTGTTCTATGTAATACAATCTGCAGTGTGAGCTCGCTCATGACTTCACTGGAAGAGAGTAGTCTAGCAGCTGAGACTGACAGCACTTGACCCCACCACTTTTTCTTCGACAAAAAGAAGACGAACAAGATATTCCTGTAGTCTCGTCATTCTAATTCACTACTATAATCCGTACGAAACGAGAAGGAAACTGAAGTAAATTAATGGAGCGCCAGCAGGAGCACTGTGTTGGCAGATGGTTTGTGAGTGTGACAGAGAGGGAGAGAGTCGAGACGAGACACACAGCGTGAAGCAAGATATGGCCAATGTAGCATATACATTCACTCCGTTCACTTAGCGCGGAGTCCAGCGGGCATGCTTTTATCATTGTTAAACACTTAGTTAAACCCACTACACTTATAACACTAACTTTGAAACTTTAAACTTATATAAAGAATACTTTCGCGTGTAAATACACTGTCTAAAAGGTAAACGACATGCAATAAATTATCAACTGAGGTTGGCACGTCTTCACTTCGCTAATCTCACAACTCAATTACTCTAACTCTTGCAAACAGACCGAAAGTGAACGCAACACTGATGGTGGTGGCGTACAATGGTCAAGGTCTTTCAGCAACCCTCAAAGTATTGTTTTGACATATAACTAAAGAACCAAACATCGTAGAGACACGGTTTTTGCACAGTCTGATTCAAAATATTTAGCCCTACACAGCTATAGTACTATAAACGATGAGTACCTAACAACTTTTAACAGCGCAATTGAAAAGTAGAAACCGTAGCCTACAGAGAGACCGTGCGGCACTTGAACTACTGTGAGTGACTCACGAGATTGGCTTTGTCCTTGAACGGCAAGCGTGCAGTGGACTAGGTAGCTTCTTGACTGCGATGCAAATAGCTTAACACCAGCAGTTCAAAACGATTGTCAACAGGTGCAGTCGAAATAATTTTTCACATGTGTATGGTCATAAATATAGTGGTTTACATGTATGCGAGTTTTACAGGTTTACTTATTGAAAGTATGATCATAATTCTATTCTTTGATGCAGTAATATAATGTACTACTGATGCTACTTCGCGTAATATTTATTGTTCCGGGAAAGAAAGGATATAAGTACCTTTGGAACAGGGTGTAAACAATAGAGCGAGAGGGAAGAACAATACAGCGCTGGGTCAGGTTCGCTTACGTCAATCACAAGGACAGAGCTAAACTCCTGAGTCGCTGACAGTAGGTAACCTCGTTCTAGCGCTATTGGCTGAGTGACTTTCACCAGCATTATCTAGCTCCGCTCAGATTCCTTCTCGTTTTGTACAGATAAAATCAAGAGCCAACCTCCACATTGGACTAGTCATTTAAGAAGAGTAGCTGCGCAAAATGCTTATTTTCTTACTTCCACTCTACACGTTACATGAATATGGTTCAGCATAGGCATTAAAGTAGGTGGGGATTCATCGTGAATCAAGAAGTAAAGGGTCCGGCCAGCCAGGGAAGTGTTTGTTATATTCGTACAACAGCTATAAAATTCAAATCGGCTTACATTTTAAACCTCACAATTTTATTAGGTTTGAAATGCATACATAGCAGTCGCAAGAGATGGATAAAGAAAAATAAAACTTACTCGTATACGAGCCGATAATCCATGCATTAAGGAGATACACCATCCCTCTTAGATGGAGGTCATGAATTGCTGTGTGAGCACGGGATACCATTACTTCCCTTCTTGCAAACACATGCAAAAGATTCGAGCTTAAAATTCAGTTTACGAGTACTTATAAAGTAGTTGTTTCTGTCCTCAAGGATTCCCTTTGTACCTTGTGGATAAAAAATATGCCTAAAATATTATCGATGCTTTTATAATTATATTGAACATCTCACTTTATTGAACATCATAAATCTGTACACACAAAACTTTTTATGCTCAGCTTTGTCGTACTTGGCAAATTTTCATTCCATTTCACTACATTCCGGTTATATAGGTTTGGAATATGCTGCACATATGGGTATAATTAAGGAATATTAGGATGCATGCTGACAGTTTTGTAATCTATAAAGGGACTGGCGCATGGAGTGTAAATAAAAAGCAGAATGCAGATGTCCACCAGTTGCCGCACAACACGACATACAGTTCCATATCGTCCCTCCTAAAAATAGTCACCGTCGGGCAATATGCATCCCTGCCAACGGTGATATAGCTGCTGCTGGAAACAATGCTCCAAGATATTGGGAAGAAAATCCCGTGTGGCTTTTCTTATGGCACTCTTCATGTCCTCGACCGAATGAAATCTACGCCCACATAGATTTTCTTTGAAGCAGACAAAGAAGAAATCGCCTGGTGCGAGATCAGTTGAATACCAAGGGTGTGGCAGAACGGTGACCCGTTACCTACAAGTTCCTCTTAGATAAGCACAGAGCGATGTTACTCGCAAATGATCAACAATCGTCGCGTTGCTCTTGCGTCAGGATGAACAGCACATTACTGTGTTGGGTAAAAGACATGTTCAGGTCATCAGAATTTTGTGGCACGTAACATGGCTGATATCTGCAGCTGCGAGATCGTCTTAACGATTTGGAGCACTTGGCACGCACTAATTTACCAATTTGTTCCATCTTGCATTCAGATCTTTTGTGGCCCACCAATACGATTATCGTCCTCCAAACTGTCTTTCCCCTGAGAAACAAAAAACTGTGCCCCTTCAACACAATACTGCGGCTAGGTGTCGTCGCCGTAATTTTGCTTCATTATCTCAAAATTTCGCTAGCGGATTTGCTAAATTTTAGGAAGAACTTGATGTTTGATCATTGATCAAACTGCAATATTTCCGTGTTCCGATGTGCGCAATCAAGTCACCTTTGCGACAGAGACCATAGTTCTGCTTAGGTAGACAGAAGACTGTCACTTGCTGAGACGGGAAAATAATTGACACGGCACTACACCGCGGCACTATCTATTTGCTTTAGTGCACCATAGCCACATTAAGCCTCTAGTCCACGAACTTAGTTACCTACTTGGTGGTATTAGATTACCTAAGACGTGGTTTTTTTCCCATTTTAGTAGAACGTAGTTCTAAAAACCAGTGTTTTACTGAACGATCGCCCTAATAATTTCAGGACTTAATCAAGGACAATTATAAAAATTATTCATAGTCCCGTTTCGAACATTCTAAGGGGCCTTATTTTTAGTGAAACTCTTGGCATCCAGAACAGCACTTAAAATGATTTTATATGTGTCAGTTATTCTAACAGAAACATAGTGTTTCTTTTCATCAATATATTGCTAATTACGTTGTCGCTTTACTCATTAAATCGTCCGGTTTAAAAATTTAGTCATTGATCCAATGACTTCTCGCAATTTTACTGCTCTACACATCTCAAAGTTTTAGATAAAAATACAATTTTTCATATAAACTCCGAATAAATAAATCCTCATAGTGGTTGCCAAACGAAAACATAGCCATTCTAAATTGTTAGCTACTTATCATATTTCAAAGAGAACAGCCAATTTAAGATCGTAATTACCCGATGTACTTGCAGTTTATTGTGGAAAAACATACTGCATCCAACGTGCTCCTTTATAAATGAGAATAATAATCTAAAATACAACAAGAAAATCATAAATTATTCTAGAATAAAGTACTGGAGGTAACCAGAAAAGGAAAATAAGTGGGATTATAAACGGCTAGAAAAAGAACAAATATACTAGAGAAGAACGATAAAGCTCCAAAGAAGTTAAAATGCACTAGGGAGATACCGCAATGTTATTAAGGTAATCTAATAACTTAAACACAAAGCGGGGTTGGGGAGAAGAGGACGGGAAGGTACGAGAAACGTACTAATTAGTAATAGTTACACAGAATATATACTAAACATGCTATACTTGAACTAAAGCCAGTTGACTGTGTACCTGAATTTACAATGAAATTACACCTAAAAGCAACGCTTAAACATGTGTTTAATATTAAACCTGGGAAGCTACACAAGTTTTTATTTTCATTGTGACATTTAAACCGTAGCTTAAACGTCATTAAACTTTGTAGCCATATACTCTAATGGCCCCATTCGTAATGCACCATATAAACGTAAAATAACCATTCAATTAAACCTAAGCGTAAAAGATTGCTAGACCCAACCTTTATGTTACGTCAAACATAAACCCACAGGATGTTGATGTTATACAAAATTCAGCAAGAGTAAACAGAACTTCGAGAATATTCACAGATATCTGAAGACATATATTTTATTTTTAATGACAACATCAAAACATATTATGTTTAAAATAAATCACACAGAACTGTTGAGAACATGAAGTGCATTTTCCATGTAAAGAATTGTTTCTGGTGGAGAGAACTGCTTGAAGGTGCTCGTCTCGAGCATGATATTTAGTATTTATCTGGCCGTCTTTGAGATATACGGTTTACTCATTCAGTCACTCAGTTTAAAATTGATTTTTCTTTTTCTCTGATACGTATCTATAATAGGTAGATTAAATAATACATTATACTAAATCCAGAAAGCACTTGCAGAAAAGATGTGTAGGTGTGTGTGTGTGTGTGTGTGTGCGCGCGTGTACGTGTGGGAGAGACAGAGGGAGAGGTAGAGGAAGTTGGATAAATATGAATTTCATATTTAGATCGGGCAATATTTAACATTTTTCAAGAAAAGCCTCCTCACAAGGTAACGCTTATTTAAAAAGTGGCTATAACAGCTTTATTGAAATACCATATGTTTAGGATACTTGCATGATTGATAAAATGTATTGGAATATTCTCTGAATAGCCTTTTAAGTGTACTTTTCTGGAAGAATTTTGTATAATTTTGTATAGCCGGTAAACTATAGAGATAGATAAAGCTTACAACACAAAAAGGTTGAGCTCACTGTTATACGTAATTTCTGTGAAATAACTTCTTCTGCGTGCGAGGGGTCCCGGGTTTGATTCCCGGCTGAGGATGGGAAATTTTTTCTAGCCAAGATGATACCCTATCGTACGAGTATGGAAGAAAGAATGAGAGTCGTTTGTGTGTGTGTGTGTATGTATGTTTGTGTGTATGTATGTGTATGTGCGTTTGTGTGGTGTTTGTTCTAATGTATAAAACCCAAAGAAAAGCCAGAAATCCAAATACGGTACACAGTTGACACCACTGTCATTAAGTAATAATATGCTCCAAAGTTAAAGGGCTAATATGACCATTGCAGTTAAAGGGGTATAAATGCAACAATAAAAATCTGATGTGTTATACTCACATGACTTTCTCTACTCTTGTACAAACTATTTTTATAAACGCTTATTCTCCATATGTTTCATGTTAATCGAGATATCGAGATGTTAATCTTATTGGTAATTTCCTTTTAGATGCAAGGGGAATTTATAGGCTTTAAACGATAGTCAAATATATTAAGAGCTGATTGTTATGTGGAGTATTCCATTCTCTTTGCATTACCAGGACAAAAAATGAATAACGAATTCTCATTTGAGAAAAAGTATAAGTATTGGAAAATTTAAGGGAATAACAAGCAATATCTCGAAAATGGTTCACCCAACAAAAAAAAATGTATATGACACAAATTGTGTATTTTGAGAGAAGATATTGTCTTTACGTTAGAGTTGTTTATTTGTTACGTATTTTATTAGCCTCATGCTTGGGAAGCCAATTTGAAGAAGATGGATTGTTGTTATTTGTTTTTGCACCACGTATGGACGTCAGTTTGAAGTAGAATGTTTGTTACGTAATATGCTACTAGGTATGTAAAGCCTATTTGAGAGACATATTTCTCTTAATCAGGGTGTGGTGTGATCAAGAATGTAGGCTTACACAGATTTTAAGTTTTAAATCACTTCTTTTTATTAATCCTTGACACAAATTAAATAGCACTACACTGATATTAAGAGCTGTGAGATTCTTTTATTTAATAATTGCACTTTGTTAACGCGTATACATAATTTTCGTTTCACACGAATACGTAATATTTCTTTAGAGAACACATCTTCCATCCGACCACTACCAAGGTGTGCAGGCAACTAAACATATTTCAACCGTCCAAACCCGTAAACTTCTGTATTTCAAGTCTCTGATTGGCTAATCCTAGTCCAATAGAATACCTGCATTTTGTTAGAGCTTTATCTGGCTGTTGATTGGATATTTTTAAACTGTCACAAGATTTACATTATTGCTGCCCTAATCATGACTAGTAACATTCAAACTCTCAAACTCATTATTGCCTCAAGGTTACCTCATTGTTAGCAACGTTAAACTTATTATGCTTACACTTCTTATATTATTAAATTACGTAATGCATTCACATAACATTATTGAACATGTTTACAATAATATAAGCATTTGCAATGACTGTTACATACATTTTTATAAATTATTACATACATATTGCTTCAAGACGGGCTGTTATTGAATTTACATATTATATAATTTAACTGAAATTATTCAAGTGTTAAAAATACTGCCTCAATTTTAACGCGATCTATACATTTGTGTAGTAAAATTTTGTCTATCTCTTATGGTTTACCAGTTATGCAAAAGTCGTTCACAATGAAAAATACTTTTGGAGATATTACCAGGAAATTCAAGATATACATTGTATTTGCCGTAAAAATGTCTTAAACATATGATACTTTAATAAAAATCGTTAGCTATTTTTGAGAAAATTAAAATTTTCGAAATATGTTCCATGTAAAGGGTAATCTGGGTTGGAGAGATTTTCTTGGAAAACCTTTGTGTCGCATCTCTGGAAGCTACTGAACCTAAATGTCAAGTTTGGTTCGACTGTTGGTTTCTGAGTTATGCTGTTCAGAGACAGACAGACACTCACACGGACATGCTTCCAAAAGTGCTTTTTTGGATTCAGGGGACCTCAAAACATATATTTCCGGTGAAATCTCGGTATCGAATTTTTGGGTGGAATACAATACTTCCCCTACTTATTATACGTAGTAGAGAAACTAAAAAAGTGCTGGCAGTTACTGAAATATTCGTTGTTCTATATTTACGTACTCCTGGGTTTAAACTGTCCTGCGGCACCTGTAAACTATTTTACACCATTCTTATATTCTCGCACAGGTCCATTATTAACAGAAACAAACTTTGTGTTAAATCCACATGACTTTCTCTGCCCATTATTCATTTTTGCATAGCTTCCACAAGCTATCCTTACGAAGCTTATTTGTCTCGTATTTCAAGATAACGCAGACAGACCTCTGCATAAACAATTCCAGTATACATTTCGTTGTAGGTACAAGGGGTTAGAGGAAACCGAGTGGATAGTCAGATGTTTAGATGGGCTTAGAATTCCATACTCCTTCGATGACATCCCGAGAAACAAATGAAAAGCGACAGCACTTTATAGAAATTTACAAAGTATTGGATAATACAAACCAATATTAACGGATATCTCGGAAATGGCTAATGCCTAATGAAGAAGACCTCACAGGCTATTCCGAAAAAATTCAAGATATGCATAATATTTTTCATGGAATGTCTTAAAAATATGGCAATTTATGCGATTCCATCTGCGCGAAGACATTCCAGGCATCTTCGGATGAAATTTCTATTCACATGCATAAGCTCTTCTTCCATAATATTCGTAATATCTGTTTTTATATTGTCCTAGAGCTAATCTATGGTGTGGTGATTGTACCTATGAACAACTTTATACACAAGTAGACGTTTCAATCTCGTCAATGTTTTCTTCGTTAGAACATCTCGTTTACGTTTCTTTGGTTTAGCGTTTAGCGATCCCGTTATCCTAAATTCATGAAACTAACCGTTTTCCTTCCTGGAATCGAACACCAAGAAATTTCTCCTGAAATTGTCTACACGCCTGTCTACGTGATTCGATTTTTATATACAATATAGAAGTAGGATGTGTTAATCGGAGGGGGACACCTTGCGCACTGCGGCCATCTTGGTCTATTGTGCTTAACCACCCGGGAGGCACGGATGAGTTGAAGCTCCGCAAGCAGACAGAGACGCGCAGAAGTCCCCAACATTTCCAATTTGAACCCCGCGCACCTATGACAAGGAATCTCAAGAAGGCGACGCTGAGACCCTAACAGGTGGGACAGCTCACTCTGGCGTTCACGGGGAGAAATATTTCCATCGCGTATGCATCCACGCCATCTGTCCAACACCGCCAGCACACCACAAGACCTGAACGTGAAATAGAGATGAAATTAAATGAAATGGGAGAAAAGGGTAAATCGTGGTAGAATACACCACTCCGTTATTCGCTTTGGCGGCCAGGGGAAAACCACGAAAACCACATGGTCAAAGTGAGCGGTCACCGGAAATCGAACCCGGGACCTCCCGAGTGTGAGTCACGCTCGGTCGGTTTATACGTATGTTTCGTACATAAAAATTCGTTGTTCAAGCACGAATTTATCGGCAGGCAGTGCAGTGAACTAATAACAAGACATAACATCTTAAGCAAAACAAAGCGAAACAAATTAGGTTTAGCGTTTAGAGATCCCATTGCCCTAAACTTATTAACCAGATATTCAGCTCTTTTGTCTATCTGGAACTGGAATACTAGGAGATTTCTTTTGAAATTGTCTATACTTCTGTCTACAAGATACGGGCTTATACCTATGTTTCGTACATAAAAATTCGATGTTCAAGCGCGAATTTGTCGGCAGGCATTGCAGTGAAATCATAACAAAACATTAGCACGCTTAAGCAAATCACTCACAACACAGATGTCTTGAATAAACTTTCAGCTTTGAGGTGCTCAACACACTATACAGCCCAAACACAACGCAGCAACTGAAGTATGGCTGATAAAGGTAATCTAGAACCCGTCATGTGCCGCTAGCAGTGCATCGAAAAGTACCGATGTCAGTGCAGTACAGATGCTTCCCATATAGCCGACCTGGGCCCTACCTTAAAACTACCGCACTTTAGTAAGTAGGGGGCGGTATTAATAGTCGATTTTGGTCCAGACCAACTTGCTACTTCCGGTGGATTTACAGCGGACCACCGATTTTCTTATTCATAGACCAGGACTTGCGTTGGTCCGGGAATCAAACGCCTTGGTCGGGACCAAATGTTGGTTTACGCAAAGGGGTAGATTAAAGGCAGACCATCTTTACAAAATGGATGACTTTGGAGTGATGGGCGTAGCTGCTCGCGCAGAATTCACGAAATGAGACGGTAGTAGAAACAAAAAGCCGGTTCTGGCACAAAGGAAGATGCCGACAATCGATAAGGTTCTTTGTTCTACGCCGACAAGGCCGCCCCTCCCTTTGAGGGCTTACATGCCGCCAGGTCTCGTGTCGTTAGGCCCCGCCCCCTCTCGCTTTGTGTGCTTACCTAATGCCGACAGTGTCTGTGCTAACAGGTCCTACCCCCTCCCCCATGCGTTCTACTGTGGCGTCCTGACTTGAGGGAATTGTTTTCTCGAGGCCTGCCTCCCCTCGGCAAATTAATTAGGTAATGTTCGTCAATCATTTTTATGACTACTAAGGTCTGCACATTGCATCCTCGAGCAATTAAGTTTTTTGAATAATGAATTGTTGACTCGAGCGTGAGTATAAGTAGTCTGCTCACGGGAACAGTCTGTAATGTAATGAAAACACTGGAGTCTTCTTCTATCTGGGGAAAGCGCTTGTCCATTAGCTGACAATGTTAGACGCTTTCACCACATTAATAGACTTTTAAGTTTGCATTCCGGATCTGTTTACATACATTAGCGAACAACCTACTTCTGCCTAGTGGTAACGGTGACCTACATTAGCTGACCACGTTACACGCTTTCACCACATTAGCGAACAATGTCAGTAATTGTTTTCCTAAGTGCTCTGCATAACTCTCACCACTTCAGCTTTAGCGGGGGAAATGATATAAAAAGCAGCAGCTTCTCCAATGAGTTCCAAGTTGACCGGGATGGCCGGGGTCGAATCCTAGGAATGATTACAAATTCAGCTTCTAATAACTCAGAGACTAATTACGATAAAGATGTCAAATAAAGTTTATTACATTAATGTCATTAGGTAGTTTCTTGTGAATGTATATTTGGGTACATGGTGTCCAGGGTTCGAATACCGATAAAATGTAATTTAATTATAAATTTAATAACTCCTAAACTAATTAAGATAAAGACGCCAAATAAACTTTATTGCGTTTATGTTATTAGATAGTATCTTGTGGATGTGTAATTAGATACCTGACGTTCTGGGTTCAATCATTAATTTTTTAAATCGTCATTATCTCAAAAACTAAGAGAGATAGAGGAGTGGACCAAAGCATGATTGATAGCTCCTATGATGGGTAATTAATACTGTATATAATTTTCAATCAGTTGTCCTTAATTCAAATCCCGATCTTTCAATCACTTACTTATTTTTTCTCTATACTCTAGAATATATCACTTAGGTCGATGCTGTAACTGTATACAGCACCTTTAAACATATCAAACTAATATTGTAAACAATTTTGTTTCTGGTGTCCAGGGTTCGAATACCGATAAAATGTAATTTAATTATAAATTTAATAACTCCTAAACTAATTAAGATAAAGACGCCAAATAAACTTTATTGCGTTTATGTTATTAGGTAGTATCTCGTGGATGTATATTTGGGTACCTGGTGTTCTGGGTTCGATCCTAATTTTTAAATCGTCATTATCTCTGAAACTAAGAGAGGTAGAGGAGTGTACTAAAGCATGATTGATAGCTCCTGTAATGTAAATTAACACTGTATATAATTTTTAATCAGTAGTCCTTATTTCGAATCCCGATCTTTCAATCACTTACGTATTTTATTCTCTATACTCTAGAATATATCACTTAGATTGATGCTGTAACTGCATACAGCACCTTTAAACATATCAAACTAATATTGTAAATAATTTTGTTTCTGGTGTCCAGGGTTCGAATACGATAAAATGTAATTTAATTATAAATTTAATAACTCCTAAACTACTGAAGATAAAGACGCCAAATAAACTTTATTGCGTTTATGTTATTAGGTAGTATCTCGTGGATGTATATTTGGGTACCTGGTGTTCTGGGTTCGATCCTAATTTTTAAATCGTCATTATCTCAGAAACTAAGAGAGGTAGAGGAGTGTACTAAAGCATGATTGATAGCTCCTGTAATGGGTAATTAATACTATATATAACTTTCAATCAGTTGTCCTTATTTCGAATCCCGATCTTTCAATCACTTACTTATTTTATTCTTTATATTCTAGAATATATCACTTAGATTGACGCTGTAACTGTATACAGCACCCTTAAACATATCAAACTAATATTGTAAATAATTTTGTTTCTGGTGTCCAGGGTTCGAATACCGATAAAATGTAATTTAATTATAAATTTAATAACTCCTAAACTAATTAAGATAAAGTCGCCAAATAAACTTTACTGCGTTTATGTTATTAGGTAGTATCTTGTGGATGTGTAATTAGATACCTGACGTTCTGGGTTCAATCCTTAATTCTTTTAAATCGTCATTATCTCAGAAACTAAGAGAGGTAGAGGAGTGGACCAAAGCATGATTGATAGCTCCTATGATGGGTAATTAATACTGTATATAATTTTCAAACAGTTGTTCTTGTTTCGAATCCCGATCTTTCAATCACTTACTTATTTTTCTCTACACTCTAGAATATATCACTTAGATTGATGCTGTAACTGCATACAGCCCCTTTAAACATATCAAACTAATATTGTAAATATTTTTGTTTCTGGTGTCCAGGGTTCGAATACCGATAAAATGTAATTTAATAACTCCTAAACTAATTAAGATAAAGACGCCAAATAAACTTTTATAGGGGGAAAGGATGCTCTCCTGAAACATTAGGCCTCTAGACAGAAGCATTTATAGGGGAGAGATAGGGAATACCAGGGCTGATGCTAGGCTAGTCAGATGCTAAAGGAGGGAGGGATATGCTTTATACGAGAGAGATAGGGAATACAAGGAAAGATGCTATGCTAAACAGGACTTGAAGGGTAGAATATGAGCGATATAGCGAACCGAGGAGAGGTATTAGGATAGGAGTTTTGAATGATGGAGTAGGCGTTTATATGCGAGAGATAGGGAATACGAGGGTCGATGCTAGGCTAGACGGTGTTGAATGAGTAAATGCATCTTATATGAGAGAGGTAGGGGAATATGAGAAGTGCTAGGCTAGTCGGGAAGGTCTGAATGAGAGAGTATACGTCTATATGGGAAAAGATAGGGAAAACGAAGGTAGGTGCTAGGTTGAGAGAGTCTTCAAGGAGGAAAATGCATTTATGAGAGCGGTAGGGCATACAAGGAGAGGTGCTAGTCTAGACATGGTTTGAGGATTAGAGTATACGTTTATATGGGAGAAATATGGAAAACGGGAGAGATACAAGGATAGACAGAGATTGAAGGAGGAGGAATATAGGTTTATACTGTAATATAGAGAGTAATTCGATTATAAAACTTTTCTCATCCAGCGTTACAACACTTTTATATACTTATTTTCTAAACCTTACAAACTTTATATTTGTTAAACAGTAGTGCGCGAGACGGAGAGGGACAAACAGTATATCGGTTTACAGTGAAGTATACGTCCTAAACTATTCCCACCTTGTTTGTTCTGGATCTTCTCATTGTCTATCATCATCTAACGTAACACGTAACAAGACGTAACACAGGAAATAATACATATGACACATTAATAAAAAAAATAAATAAATAAAGGTATATATAATGAAACATAAACAAGTAGACAGAGGGTCATCGATACATAGAAAACCAGGAGTAGTATGTACTGAGACCATAGATTAGTATAGGCAAACAACAAAGAAGTGAATTTATAGTGTAAATAGCCTAATATTTTCAAATATTATTATAGTCTAAAAGTATATAACTTAATTATGTATCGAGTATTGAGAAATAAACGTTATTCATTATTCACTAATCTCAGATCACTGCAAATGTATTGAATCAATTCACAATTGCTAATGCCATTCAACTTTCATTTGTCTCTGATACATAAACAAATTGCAAAAATGGAGAAGGACGAAAGTAATAAAAAGACTCAGGCAGCAAATTTTAAGAAACAAGAGAAGGATATATGACCGACATTGTTTTGGAACACAAATTAGTGTTGAAAATAAAATGACTGATAGCTCTGCTAAGCGTAAGGAAGAGACATGGAAATAAATTGCAAATGAGTACAATTCTAGGAAGATCATCCAGTGTGAATGAAAATCCCTGAAATGATATTATGAGAACATAAAGAAAAGAAAGAAGCAAGCAAATGCCATTGACAATGTACGATTGTTTAAAAAACTGGAGGTGTATGTATGTACCGCCTTTCTTAGACAATAGTAGCCAAATAACAATTGTTGCTCTTCTATTCAATCGCCAATGAGTTTGATGATGAAGTTGGATTCCATTCAGAAGTAATCACCACAGTGAAGGACATTGAAATAGTAAATCCAGATCCAACATGTCCTTCAGCAATTTTAATAACAGGTAAGGAATTTGAAAAAGAGAAAGTGTAAAGGTGGCGTCTGCAGTTCCCATACAGAACTTTCATCTCCATTGCCTGAAAAGAACAAAGTTGGCATAAGAGAGGGTTTTTATGAGAGGAGGCTTGAGTGTTTGGAAGAAGAGTACACAGTGAAAATGAAGATCTTGAAATTGGAACTAGAAATGAAAGAATCTCAGAAAAATTAAGCGTTGTTAATAACTTATACAACCATAAATATATTACAAAAAAGTAATGAAACAGCCAAGGAATAATATGGATAAAGAAACTGTTAAGCAGATCTACTACGGTACATTTTAATTTGCAAACAACGATTACATTTCAAAATGTTGGTATTCGGACGATCCAGTGTTAATTATGATAGGCACAGAAGTGTTTCTCAAAATCTAAAAACGCCTAGCAATTTAAGATATCTATGTATTAATCTTTAGAGAAAAACTGTACTTTTACTCAAAGTGTTTAATAACTTTTAAAGCTACAGAATGTCATTTAAGGTTTCCACCTCCCAAAAAATTCTGATTTCTCAGAATTGCGCAACTTTCATTACACGCTGTTGTTTATTTTCGTAACTATTCAAAAAATTGCACACGTGAGCTTTTTTCCCTTAATTGCATTCAGTTAATCATACCTTCCATAATCCTTATACATTGCCTACACGAGCTCAGGAGAAACATGGCAAGGCTACTTAATACTCCAAAAGTATCCCTTAAATTACTAGGGAATTCCTGCGAACAGGAGTATTTCGGAAATGGTTAATGTCACAAAAATATTTATTTAGAATAAGTTGTATTTATCTAAAAGATATTCATTTCTTCAGCAGCAAGTTATACAGATTCCCTGGAAATAAAGAAAACTTTATAGAACTTTTGATACGCATTTTATTTTTCAGAAAATCAAATATAAGGAATCGCAGTCACTGGCATCTTTAAAGAGCGTCCAACTCCAGAATGAAATTTAGCATTTTCTGGCTTTTCTTATGATGTTACGCTGTTCACAGAGATTTACGAGTTGAAAGACTAAAAACACGTAAACATGTATATGCACAAGCGCGCGCGCACACGCACACACATATGTACGAAGTTCTTTGCTTTCGTTTACAGGACCTCAGAACATGTATTACGCTGCGTGTCCCTAGCGTTTCCAGCTCCACAGTAGAACTCATGGGGGAGGGGGTAGGACCTGTTAGCACAGACACTGTCGGCATTAGGTAAGCACACAAAGCGAGAGGGGGCGGGGCCTAACGACACGAGACCTGGCGGCATGTAAGCCCTCAAGGGGAGGGGCGGCCTTGTCGGCGTAGAACAAAGAACCTTATCGATTGTCGGCATCTTCCTTTGTGCCAGAACCGGCTTTTTGTTCCTACTGACGGTGGAGTAAAACTATCTATTAAAATTAGACATAATTGGAAAGTATGGCGACCTAAACTTCAAAACAAATATAGGTTTAGTAAAGCAAAGGTTAGAGGGCTGATAAAACGGATTCATCCTAACCTATATGACAGAGACGATAACCGAGGCTTGAGTATCTCAATTGATACGATGTTAATAGCACTTCTATATTATGCAATAGAAGGGTACAAAAAGCACTACTGACCTTAGTAAGGCATCAGTAAACCGCATTATAACTAATGTCTCATATGCCATTGCTAGATTTACTTTCGTTAAACCAGGATTGCGATGCACTTGACGTAACATGGCGGGATGTAACACGAAGTTAAGAAATTCTGCTAAAGTAAAGGTCTAATTAGGTTGCACTCAACGTAACGGGAATGAATCTTGATTGATTGTTCTTTTATTACTTCATGCTACTGTTTCACGCCGATTGGTTCTAATTACCATGCCGAATTAACCTTGACATAACGGGAAGGAGAAGCTTGGCACTCCCAAAATTTTAATTTACGTCGCTAAAGTAGGCCATGTTAAGACAATCCTAAATAGCTCCATTTAATACAATGTATAAACAAGTCCTTCACGTTATGTTGCATTGAGTTAAGTCACTTGGGTTAAGTTCAAAGTAATTCAGGCTTTGCTTACGTTTTCCAGGCGAGGAGAGCAGGATTACAACTCCCGGAAGGTTTATATCAGAATTTCCTCAAGTAATTATTTCTGTATAATTACTATCACACAATAATTATTTGGCTAAGATCCAGAGTGATATTTTAATAACAGCAAATGTTCCTATTTTAATACGATTTCATTCTGTAGTTTTAAGATTAAGAGTTAATATTCCAGCAAGTTAAATACTTATTGAAATGATTAACAATGCCATGAAACTGTGTATCTGTGGATAGGAACGTTTCCAAAAAGGGAGGGATGGCAATAGGTTAGAACCATGCACAAATCTGTATATATGTGTATTATCTCCCTCCATACCTCCTTTTTTTGGCGTTTATATTTATCGAAACCGATCTTTTTTAATAATATTCATCATTTTTTGTATTAAGGAAAACAAGCATTTCTCTCCGATCACTGAACCGATGAAAAAAACAGCTGTGAAATGACCATAGAAGGTTAAAATTAGGGAGCAACAGCGGTTAGTTTACTACTCTATGGAAGTTGCAAATGCGCAGAACTACTTTTCTTCGTCGTGTAACATTTTCTCCTTGCTGATCCACGGCCTTTCTTGGTCCGAGACTTTTTATCATCTATGAATATCAAAAACTTGATCGGCTTTTGGTCCGGACCAAATGAGTCTGGAGATAATCCAGAACAATGTGAAATCTATGAATACGGCCCTAGCATTCCAGCCAAAAATTCCATACCGGGATTTCACCAGAAATACATGTTTTGAGGCCTCCTGAATCCAAAAAATATATTTTTGGAAACATATCCGTGTGTGTGTGTGTGTGTGTCTGTGAACAGCATAACTCAGAAACGAACAGTCGGATAAACACCAAACTTGGTATTTAGGTTCAGTATCTTCCAGGGATGTGACACGAAGGTTTTCAAGAAAATCCCCCCACCCCAGATTAACCTTTACATGGAACATTTTTCGAAAATTTTAATTTTCTCAAAAATGGCTCTAACAGTTTTGATTAAAATATCATATATCTAAGATACTTTAATGACAAATCAAATGTATATCTCGAATTTTCTGGGAATGTCCCCAAAATAATTCTTCATTGTGAACGACTTTTACATAACTGGTAAACGATAAGAGATGGACAATATTTTACTACACAAAAATGTAGATCGCGTTAAAATACACCATTTATGTCATATACATTTTTTGTTGTTGAGTGAACCATTTTCGATATATTGCTTGTTATTCCCTTATACTTTTTCTCAAATGGGAATTCGTTATACATTTCTTTGTCCTGGTAATGCAAAGAGAATGGAATACTACACATAGTAACCAGCTCTTAAAATATTTGACTATAACTTAAAGCCTACCAATTCCCCTTGCATCTACAAGAAAATTAGCAATAAGATTAACATCTCGATATCTCGATTAACATGAAGCATATGGATATTAAGCGTTTGTAAAAATAGTTTGTACAAGAGTAGAGAAAGTGATGTGAGTGTAACACATCAGATGTTTTCTCAAAATACTGTATTTTTTCGGTGGGTCTCATAATATGCGATTTCGCTGATTTTTTTAGTCAAATACAACACCTTCTCTATCTACTAGGTACCTGGTAGAGAAATTAAAAATTTAAAAGTGCAAACGACATCACTAAATGCTCAGAATGAGCTTTATAGAACATGAAAAGACAGATGATAGGCAAAAGAACCTTAAAACCAACAATAATTGGCCAGTTATTCCACAGATCAAGCTAAACCTAGAGAGTCGCTGTACAACGCGAAAAGGATACAACTTTATGGTAGCAGAATTACGTTGTTCTGTAGCTTGCCACTTACAATGGATGGGAAAATGTTGAGAGCGTTTAACGCACTTTAATTTAAGGCACTGGAGCTTGTCAATAATGTTTGTTCTTCGTTTTTGCTTCAGCCAGTGGCAAGTACAAGTAACCCAAGTTAGAGTAGCTTCGTAACCTGCGGAACATAATTGAATTGTGTTCAAGTGCGCAAGTAATGCACTTGTAAGGAAAGCACGAAGCAAACTTCTCCCATTTTGCCTTTCACGACCTCTTAACTCTCAACTGCCAATTAGAGCAGAATCGGGAGAAAAATTAACTGCAGTCCAATGCTTGTTAACTACAGATACTTGATCTACATTCTGGGTGTAAACAAGTAGCTGAATAATAATTTCCAACGGCTAATGAGATTAGCTAACGTTCTTCTTGAGTTTAACTGATCACGAGGCGCAAAAATGCATTAAAAATCAAAAGTATAGGATGTTTCTGCCGCTCTCTAAGCATTTCAGGTAAGCTACCACTCGTGCGCGTCACTGGAAGTTGCGGCAGTAGGGGGACAACACTAACGCTGCACTAGAATTAAAAAATTTCACTGTATACAGCTTCTACTCGCAGTATGCAAATTCAATAGCTTTTGTTCAGAATGCAGAAAACGTCACATGCGCATACAGAAGTTACTTTTCTCTCCCAGCACCGCCAGGTGCCGTAACTTCGCATTGTGCAACCATTTAAATAAAATAAAGCATTGTGTCGCAATCATGATAACGAGAAAAAATTATTAGCGACTAATCACTTGAAAAATATATTAGTATTCAAAAATTCCAACCAAAACAAAGAATATCTCGAAAATACTTAACGCCACAAAAAAAACTTTACTTAACAGAAATTGTGCATGCTTTAACGAGATCTACATTTTTTGTGCACATGCACATTTTCTTTCAAATAAGTTTTGTTTGTGGTATCAGCCATTTCTGTAATAGCCGTTAGTATTGGTTTCAATTCAATACTTCGTAATTCTTTTAGTCCTGTAATTATTCACTTGTCTCTCGCGATGTCATAAAAAGAGTATGGGATATTAAATCCAGAGCGCTCGGCCTTTACATATTACTATCGATTCGGCTTTCTTTATTCCCCTTGTACCTACAACGATCTGTCAACATGAAGTAGACGGAAAATTAAGAATAGTTTGTAGAAGCTATTTCAAAATAAATGACAGTGGGTAGAAAAAGTTTGTGAATGTAGGAAATAATGTAGCACATCACATTTATATCTTTTGTTTTCTACTTTTTTCTGGATGATGTAGTCTAGCAATCTTACCTTCATTTATACGAACATTCATACCGGGGGCGACCCCCCTGCCTCAAAAAAGCACCCTTCTGGAGCGTAACCACCAGGAGAGGAATATGTATTGCTGGTTATCGTTAATAATTACCAGTAAGTTTGGTAGCACCACGCTTAGGTGCGAGTCTTATTAACTTTCTGTGAAAGCAGAGCTAGACAAATAAGTATGACGTATGGCCAGGAGCAGAAGGGATCTTAGCACATAAACCTAAGGAGATATTTTGTTCCAAGGCCCCTGTGAAGGGTGAGAGGGGTGAGGTGAGAACAGACAGAGGATGGCCGGATCAGGAGGCATGGCAGAGCAGAGAGCAGTGTCACTACATTTTCTAGGTTGAATCTTTCCGGTGGCAGCTGCTACAACCTGCCCCCTCGCCCCTGCAGCTTGCACATCCCATTGGGGGGAGGGCCCGGGACAGCGAGACCGCTCCCATTTCGGGGAACAAAGTTTTATAGAGAGCACCCTTTTCCCCTGCCATGCAAGGCCGAGTCTCCGCCGACACTTGCAACCCTGAAACAACCAAACCGATGAAAGGTGAAGTTAAATGAGAAAGGAGGTGAAATGGAGGAACTGGAAATTCTGGGTATGTAATTAACGTTCCCAGCATTCGTCTAGCGACCCGGGAAAACCTCGAAAAAAACATGGGTCAGAAACATCGGCCGCGGGAAACAACGTCACGAACTGCCGAATGCCAGTCACACGCGCTACCGCCTGCGCCACCTTGGTAGATGGACAAATAAGGCATATGAGGAAAAGCCACCACTGCTAATGTTACTTACAGAAAAAATAAATAGAATTTATGATTTATCCTTGTCTATCACGTTTTGACAAAGTACTGACAAGGTACTGACAAGGACAAGCTTCGAACCGGTTTCTTGTTTGTATTTGTGTTGACCTTTATGGATCTTCTTTCCTAAATTAATTTGAAGAGAGAACTAATTGGGAAACAGGATGTCGTATAATTAAGCCTATCCCCCTACTTCCGTGGCTGAACATCACCAATGTTACCACCTGCAAGAAGTGTTGCTGTTCATAATTATCTCAATGGATTATTTTGTACATCAAAGAGATTTCCTCATTTCGTACCCTTAGAATAACATCACCACCCCAGATTCTGAGCTGGGAAAAATAGAGTGCCTTTTATCTTCTTACCAGAGATATTAAAATGTTGAGCTAATTTAAGACTTTCTACATTATACACCGTTAAAATATAGAATATACTGGGTGGAATCCTCTTAGGGGGTGATTTTACGTAGTAAAACACTGTTTAGCCAATTACATCAGAAAACTAAAGTTATGCACCTTTGTCACTTTATAATCCACATATGGAACGATTAAGACAAATCTTACTGAATGAAGCATACGAGAGAGTAGTAACTAGTTTTATATACAGAGTGAACCAGATTTCCACCGACAAGCTTTCAGAGGTTATTCAGGGTTACCTTCTGAGTATTTTGGTATAATGGACCCACGGTCTCCAGCGGCTCGTTGCAAAGGAATTGCATTTCGTTTGGTTTCCTGCCCCAATTAAATTTCTATCTGCATTGCACTAAAAATACTGCACAACAGTGCAAACGTCGACGGCATGTGCTGCTGCTAAAGTTTGCATTTGGCACTGCTCGGTTCTGTCTAGGATTTTATGTTTAAGGCAGCGCTAGTTGTACATTAACAGTGACACACATCAGTATGGATAGGTTTACTGATGAAGAGTTGGCCGATATGTAGCTCATGAGTGGGTTCGCTGAATCCAATGGTAGAGCGTCACAACGACCTGTGTTGAACTGTTCCCGCACCGATGACTACCACATCGCAATACATTTTCATCTGCACAGCTCTACGAGAAACTGGATCCTTCCATGATGGAATGGATGTTAGGAACTACATAGATGTATAGTACGTTTTCCCTCCTGGCTCTATTCAGCTGAATGCGCAGTGACTGGACGAGACCATTATCTCCCGGAAGGGTTTTTGGGTTAGTGGTAGGAGAACAAATCATACGTTCCCTAATCCCGTTGCACCGCGCTACGGGAATACTGCCGGTCTTTTCTCCACTCCCCTCTCCAACCTTCTCCTCTTTTGCGTTTCTGCAGGGTCACGTCGAAAACATAAACAGTTTGGACGACAATGGATTGGTTGCAGTGGTCCTGCTCCATGGCCAGCTCGGTCACAGACATGACACCAATGGACTACTACTTCTGGGGGCATGTGAAGAGCCTAGTTTATGATAGTTGCATGGATCTGGTTGCTAGGATTATCTCAGCCGCAGAAGTAGTACGCCACAATTACTGGAATGCTTGAGCGTGTAAGACAGTCGCTAGTGCGACGCTGTTCACTCTGCCGTGTTCATGGTAGTCGACATTTTGAACAATATCTGTAATGGAACAGCTCTGAATTTGTTACGTACCGTACTGTACACTGATAGATCAAATTGAACACACTGTGATAAAAGTGTACATGTTTGTCTGCGGGATGTTGCATTACTCTGTGTTGTGTGTTTTGGTTATTGCATATTATACAGGTTTCTTCACTGTTATGAAGGTATTTTCACAGAAATATTGCGGAAACAAACCGAATAAATTATAATTACATTATTACTCTCTGAAGAGCCGGCGGCGATCATGGGTCTTTATACCAAAATACTCTGAAAGTTTGTGGGTGTATTGGGTTTACTCTGTATTTTGGTGTCCAAGTTTTTTATTCCAAAGTTAATTTTGATAATGAACGGAGTTAAAGTTTTAATGTTCGCATTAAACTTAAGAGACCAGTCATATTTGATTGTATTAATACACAGCTTTAAAAGTGACACATACACTCACAAATAAACCATAAACACTCAGAAGAAAGATAGCATTATGACATTGATCAATATAAACATGCCATTCTCACAAAAAAATTGTCGATTATAGAATGTCTACCCTGTTCAGTCAAATATTAGCACCAAACATGAGGAGTCGGGTAAGCAGAGTATGGGTATCTGCATTCTGAGCACTGCTGGAAGTAGATGCATAGCAAGAAGCGCTAGAAGCCGCCTGCGGAAGTATTGTGGAGGTAGTAGTTCAAAAAATGTTATTTTGCCTTGTAGCATAAGCAGAATAGGCACACAAGAGAATCTAGCCGAATCGGACAGCTTTTTGCAACAGAGCAAAGTATTTTTGGAATATAATAATTATACATAATTCATGTATGTAAATAAAAGGCACTAATTATATTTAAATGTGACGGAAGTCTAAAAACCACAATCAGTTTAAACAACGTGTCTACCAGTCTCCCTGACGGTACAATAGAATAACGGGTCCTTCGCATCTGTTAGGCTTAGACTTTGGAGAAGTAATAGATTCCGCTCCTATTAAATCTATGATAATTCTAATAGTGAGTGATGTTGGATGTCCAGGAGCAAGGACTTACGCTAAATCGTGCCTGAGAACACAGGTTTTAAGCATCTCCTACAAGAGAAGTTAGTTTCTGAAAACAAACTCTAAAATGATTGGCGTTGAAGGAATATCTAACCATTAAAATACCATGTAAGCTGTGAGATTCAGTCGCGTTACTAACGGAAGACTACTTTTCTCTGTAATTATAATTTATTTTCAGCCTTATTACTAGAAAAAGTAATGCATTTTATATTTTGAACCTATAATTGTATTTTACAAACCCCTGAAACCTTTTTTGTGTTGCCCAAAGTCCTGAAAGACGAGAGAGCATCGATTAGAAAAAAAAATAGAAAAGGGGACTCTGCGCAGGGAGCCCAGTCATTAACAACTTGCTGAATCTGATGATCAGCCAAGTAAACAGGGGAAAATAAAAGTTGTATTCGTCACTGATCCTAATAGTGACGAATGGTAGCGTAAGAGCCTTTAGGGTTTTCATTCCAATTCATCAATATTCATCATATTTAATAAAATACTTAGAATAATTGGAATAGAAAAAACAAATATAGTAAATAAATAAATAAAAAATGAAACACAGCTTTGTTTGCTTTTGTAGAGGACAACCATTGTGAGTGGATAGCTGGATTTAGAAACGCAAAGCATTTGGAAAGCACTGATTGGAGTGCTCAGTGTAATTTGATTTTTGACGTAAATGAGGCTTTTAGCTGAAAGCAGATACGTACGTAACGTTTTTGCAGCCTATGCTACCCTTGGCTATTGTACAACTGTACACTCAATTGCTCTTCAGCAAGGCTGGACAACATCGCCTTTGAAACTTCGACTGCCGTCATCATATGGATTTCATATGGAAATTGACGGACTATCTCTGATTAATTCAACTTCACGTACAGGTCAATATAGCAGACACTGTGCAGAAAAACGGCTTCAGTTCAATAAAATTTTGCTTTCTCTGCCACCTTGCGTAGTAAGTAAGAGAAGGTATTCTATTCCACCCAAAATTCTGATGTCGACATTTCACTGGAAATACATACATATTTTGAATCCACCTGAGTCAAAAAAAAGATCCGCTTGCGTGGCTGTGCCTGTGAACAGCATAACTCTAAAACAAAATGTTCGAAATACACAATCTGATATTTAAGTTCAGTATCTTATCTTACAAAGATGCGACATGAAGGTTTTTAAGAAAATCCCTCCATTCAAGCTAATCTTTGCATGGAAGAATGTTCAATATTTGTTATTATTTTTCAAAAGTTGCTGTACGATATTGATTAAATTACCATAGGTATAATTTATTTATATGACAAGCAAAATGTATTTCTTGCATTTTCAAGAATATTCTGTGGAGTCATCTTCATTTAGACTGTAGTTTTTATAATTTTTATAACGAATGAACCATAAGAGACAGACAATATCATATACATAAAAATACACTTTTTTGAAAATATACAATTTATTTCAAATAACTTTTTTGTGAAATCCGATTTCCGATATATCCATTTATACTGATTTGAACTGTTCAATACCTTTGTCATGTGTTTAAAGTCCTGTCGCACTTCAGTTGTTTCTCGCGATGTTATGGAAAGACATTTTATGGCCAGCATAGAGCGTTCCGCTTTTAAACATCTGACTCTGGGCTCGGTTAGCTACCTATATTAGTAT
This sequence comes from Deroplatys truncata, assembly GCA_030765065.1. Taxonomy (NCBI): domain Eukaryota; kingdom Metazoa; phylum Arthropoda; class Insecta; order Mantodea; family Mantidae; genus Deroplatys; species Deroplatys truncata. The sequence goes on along the minus strand of CM060976.1, from coordinate 74,234,317 downwards.
GAAACTGGTTCTGAAAAAGTATATCTCGATTAGCATAGAGTAGATAGAATTATAAACTTTCGTAAGAATAGTTTGTAGAAGCTGCCTATATAAAAATAAACGATGTTGGACGTTTCGTTTTTGAGTTATGCTATTCACAGATGTAGACACACATACCACACGCGAGAGCATGTGTGAGTGTGCGTGTGTGACTTTGTGCATTTTAAACTGTCGCTTCTCTCAGTTCTCACTATCACTGTTTTAATCTAGTTCAGCTTTAACTGAGACTTTAGTTCGTTCACACCGTCACTTTACCGTACTAGTTCAATTTCCCCGTCACTTCACTTTCTTTGTGACGTAGCCTCTTCTTCCTGACTATTCACTCACTGGGGAGTCGAATAAAAGTCGTCTACAATCTCTCGCTCCGCAGTAGCACTCGCTACACGTCACAGCAGTCGTCACTAACTCGCTCGGAGAACAACACTTTTCGTCGTACCAGAAATGCACTTGCTGTCTTGCTCATTCACGGACTAACTCAACTGAATTGTTCTTGCAAAAACACTCTCTTATTATTCAATGGAATCTTCCACGGAATATTCTATAACTATCTGGGCATACGTTCTGGAGGTAAAGAAACTTCCAGAAGGTTTGGGTCATTTAGCTATATGGTTTTTAAGCCGGATGAGACCACGACTTATCTTTGGTTATCTCTGACGGCCTGGCGCCGATCTCCCGATAACCTTGAGCTATAGTCGCTGCGTCACAATACACACACACAACACACCTTTTTTCTAAAACTACTTTATTTTTGGATTCAGGAGACCATAAAAGATGTATTTCCAATGAAATCTCTATATGGCATATTTGGGTAGGATACAATTTCTTCCTACTAGATACATGATAGACAAAGTAAAAGATTTAACCGATTGATAAATATAACAATAATAATGTAAATTACCGTTATCGTAGCAATATAGCGTTCGTTGATTTCCTCATACGGAAAGTTAGTACTGGATGCACCAAACCTCATGAAATATCTTTGGAGCAGCTGAGAAGCTGATGACAGAAGAAGCGGCCCCGGGCTAGCAAATCGCATCTAAGTGGCCGCGACGACTTAGTCTGTTGACCGCATGCCACCTTCAAAACTGTGGCAAAGATTGTAGTATATGTGTATTGGGTGTTGCTCCAAGGAATTTAGATTTTAATAAAGATGTAATATATACTGGTGTGCCAAACCTAAAGACGAGATGGGTAAAGTAGCATAACAAATGAAATACTTGGTGAAAGTAGATGAAGGTGCGGGAGCATGTTGCCAGAGGTCCCTCACACGTACACAGAAAGCTGGACGTCACATGGCGTGGGTGTGGGGAGCCTATAGTGCCAAATGGGTCTGGTCCCGAAAACACGGGGCAGTTGACGAAACAGAACACGGTGTGTGGCAATTAGTGAGCTATTACGGTGCACTGTAGTGGTGTTCTTCATTGCAACATGGCTCGTAGACACCATAAGAATGACTTCATATGGGGAAGAATCATCGGGAAACTGGAAGAAGGGCGAAGTGTGACGAGTGTTGCTGAGGAGTTTGGAATTGCTCACAGGATTGTTTCACGTGCATGGGGAACCTTCCAAACCACAGGCACTGCTGTCCTAAGGAGAGGTGGTGGTCGACCACGCTCAACTACAGCAGCAGATGACCGCTACATTATGCAACAGGCAAGAAGGGATCCATGCCAAACAACGGGTGCAATTGCAACCACATTTAGCAGGACAGCTGGGCACACATTCTCGCGATACACAGTTGCACGGCGACTACATTGAGGTGGTCTCTTTGCCCGACGGCCAGGAACATCCTTGAACATGATCGCTTTGATGGTCCGGGTGTTATGGTTTGGGGAGGCATAATGCTGCATGGGCGCACCGACCTCCAAATCTTTGAACACGGAACGCTCACTGTTCAACGTTATTGTGATACTGTACTCCTTCCCCATGTGGGTCTTTTCAGGAGTGCAGTCAACCCTGACTTTCCTACGTGTGCCTCTGTTATTTTGTTACTAGGTAGGTACCTTCCCTAATTCTGAGAATTTCATACACCTTTCTCTTTTGCAGAATTTGCCACGTAACTGTTTACACACGTCTTGAATTACAACTTAACTGTTTTCCAGGAATTTTTAACGCTAATAATTTCTGTATTCGGCTGTCGATAATGACTTTCGTTAACATGACTTCCTAATTACCTTCTTCCTTCCGGGAAAATCTTTCAACTCAAGCTTACTACATTAATCATTGATTTAATATACGGAAATTATATATTGCACTTGTTTCTCCATCTTACTGTTATTTCTTTATTTAATTATTTATGTATTCCCGTCGATAATTACGATATCAACACAAGTAAATATATAGTTCTGCAAGACCATCTACATAAGCAAACACTAATACTCAATGCAAAGCTAAATAAATCTCTGATATTTCTCCGCACTAGAACACAGGAAAACAATTTACCGAACGAGCAGAAAAGCCGGCAATATGCATAAGAAGGATGTACTACCTGGTCTTAAACTCTGGAGAAGTTTTCTGTAAGCGGCTTAGCTTTGTTCCTGGCAGGAAACTACCGAAGCCCTTTACAGATTCCTGCTCTATTTTGTCTTTTACTGTTCCAAATGTATTTCATCCCCAAAGGCTAAGGTGGTTCAAACGGTGGACTTTTTAAGGTCGTGTATTAAAGACGAGAAAGCTTTTAGATATTGCTTAAAAAAATAAATGGAGCTTGTTTGGCTTCTAAAAATACCAGTAAGTACGAAATGCTTAGATTCCCCTTAAACGTAATCCCAGATCACATACTATCTTCGACTTATTTTCTTTAGCTGTATGCAGGTTAATATTGCTAAGCAACAGTCAAGGTTATCCTTTGCGGTGACTGTAACCCACATTTCCTTTTAAACTCTATCTGCAAAGACACAAGACACTAGTTTAAATGCATTGCATTAATGTTGCTTTATTTATTACGCTTATTACTTTCGCAGATGTATTTCCTCTCGTTTATACTTGAGTGTCGCCGTCAGAGATAAAGACGTGTACTTAAAATCGCCACCCCAGAGCCGGGAATTAAACCCCGGACCCTAAGTACGAGACCCGGAAAAGAAACTACCACGGAAGCAAGTCCCCATAGTACTGATAATAAGTTTCTATCTTGCGTGAATGTGGTTTTCTCAACTTTGACGCGAATTTGGATTACTAATAACTTCACATTAGAATATCATAGCTTTTTAGATCACTTTAACCAATTGACCAACCTTATTGACTTTCAGCCATTGCTCCGGCGCCCTAATTATTAAATATTCTCTGCACAAAATTAGTCTTTTGTAATTCAAATGAACCAACTACTAACTTGTTATTGTTACAATAAGTGCTAAGCCTTTTATTGTTCTTAATTTTTATTATTTTATAGCAATGTGTACTCTATATTTCAGCTTATTTCTGATATATGAGATTTTTTCACTTAGTGGTTGTGCTAGAAATTAAATGCTGTTGTCTGTCTCTTATAGGCTACTCATTTTCTACAATAAATCTAATGCTTAACTTTTAGACAGTAATAAGATGCCTTTTTTACTTCATTAGGATATTATTTGGGAGTAGCGTTTTTTATAAAAGGAGTTTAAGGTGAGTTCTGCGTACTTACGAGAAAGATGTATACAGAAGCTCTTAACATACCTCTGAGTATTAAGTATGCAATTAATAATAAATAATTTTCACCACCATAAAAAATCTTGAACTTTTTCCGTTTTATTTTAATCAACTTCCACATGAATCGCGTTTCGAAGTTAATTTTGTTTTAATAACAGACGTACCGTACAACACATGGAACATTTTAACTCGAGGAGTGTCCGCGATTGTTAAGAATTAATAATTATATTGTATATTCCTCATTACACCTATATTATCACTTAAGTCATTTCAAACAAGTATTGGATTTTGAACTGCATAGTTAGTTACCCTTTAAGTTAGTGATAATCACATTTGTTCAAAAATCAAAGTTAAAGTGTTATATTAAAAATATCAAATTAGAGTGTTATATTATACAATTAAATATTAAAGTGCAACTCTTCTAGCTTGAGTATCCTCTGTCGGAAGATTCTGTCTTTACTATCAGCTGACTAAAAATGAAATTGTGTTCCAAACGCGGTACTTCTCGTGTTATAGGTACAGTAAGTTTATCAACAAGAAGGCGAGAATCCAGTCGCTGTCTACTACGACCCTTACCGAGCTGGAAGGTTCAGGCGGTTGCGTCTGTGGCCCGCATTCGGGAGATCCCGGGATCATTCCTGCGACAGCCCACTCTGGTCCATGGATTTTTCGAGATTTCCCCGGGTCGCAAGGCGAATGCTGAGTGGTTCATCTTCTACAAAGACTCGCATCTCTCTCATTTCCTGTACTCATCATCTTTCTTGAGATCTGTTTCAAGGTTGTAGGACCAGACGACGGTGTTCGGCGGGTTGCGCCTGGGCGGTGGCTTGCTCTCTGTAAAAAGTTTCTTCCCTGGCATTGCTATGGTACTGCTCAGTTGGGTCTCGCCTCAGCGTGGAGCTCCGCTCCCGGGGCCCTAGAGGTTGGTGGCTTGAGGGCAGGGCCCGTGCGGCGTAGGAAGCATTATATCTGGAAACGTTAGGGACTCCATCCTAACTTTCGCCCATCGACATCGGTTCTGGTCAACTTTTGGGTCTCTCCCCTCACCCTTACCTCCCAGAGGTGACCTTATTTGAAGCAATAAGAGCCAACTGGTCTACTTGCGGCGCTCTGCCCCGGTTTCGGGGGCCCCTACGTGATACGTACCTTTACATTTACTACGACCCTTTTTAAGCAGCAGTTCTTGGTATACATTCACTGTCAGATCTGATGAAGGTCAAGTTATCTTAGCCGTGCACGACACCACAGGTTCTGCTTTCACATCTGGGTACGTCTAAACCTAATGACACCAGCACCACCACTTGTTGCAGATAATGATGATGGATGATAATAATAATAATAATAATAATAATAATAATAATAATAATAATAATAATAATAATAATAATAATAATAATAATAATAATAATAAAAGATTTGGGAGAATTACACACAAGTTCTTTAGGAAAACGTATTTTCACTTTCATTATATTGAAAGACATTATTTCTCACCTGAGATTCTTATTCGCATACTAATAAGTATCATACATGTTTATGTCCTCCTAAGGGAAATAGCTGACTTCAGCGGCAATTAACCTTCCTTTCTCTGGATTAATTTCATTGCACATGGAAAGGATGCAGGAGTATTGCAGTGCCATGGGATGCATAAGTTAGATGATAGTCTCACTGTTTGTCAAATACATATGTTATTATTTGTTTCGTACTATGAAAGCTTCTACAGGTCATTTATGCCTTTAAACTTCACACCCCTGGTTTATGATTTTACAAATGAAAAGTTGTGCTAAATGTACTTCCATGTATTTAAGTTGTTTCTCAACTCCAGACACAATCACCTGAGATGTCCGTGACCCACCATCTCAATTTTTCTCTGAATAAGAGCTTCAACAGTTTTCATTAAAATATAGTGTATTTTAAAAATAGAGAGCATAACTTCAGGAATGTCTTTCCCATATGTAGACAATAGGAAAACGTCCGTTTCAACATCGAAATTCTTGGTTTCTGAATTATGGCCTTCAAAACAGTGATATTCACCGGAACGTTTTTCATCCAGCAGGTAGTTGTGCAGAAGATAAGAACACTCTGACAGTTCATTCCGAGGCGAAGGGTACATTGAGTGTTGTGTTTGGCGTTCGACTGTGCGACATGTACTCAAATCAGGAGCTGACAGAAATGCACTTCATGTACGCTAAGGCGGACGAAAACGCTGCGCTGGCTCGTCGTTTGTACCAAGAGAGGTACCCACAGCGAAGGTGTCCAGATGGGAAAACGTTTGAACATGTCCATCGCCGTGTGTGCGCTCATGGGAAGTTTAGGGGAGGGGACGACTAAGATCTACAACTGCAGATGTAGAGGAGGAGATTCTGGATTCTGTGCACACGACTCCTATCAGTACACGAAGGTTAGTGTTGCTAGTGAATGTTCCTCATATGACTGTTGCGAGAGTAACAGTTGTATCCTTATCATTTGCATCGTATACAGGCACTGTCCCTAGCAGATTACGCTGCTGGATTGATGCTCTGCCAGTGGTTCGTGCAGCAGTGTGCTACAAATCCGAACTTTCCTGCCTTAGTATTATTTACAGATGAAGCACAGTTCGCAAGAAATGGCATTACAAATTTTCGCGATCAGCTTGTATGGGCGTATAAAAAGCCACATTCATTTGTTCCATCTCATCACCAAGTTGGGTCACTTTCAACATGTGGGCCGGTATCATTGGTGATCGGTTAGTTGGACCCCATGTACCTACTTGTAAACAAACTTAAACGACACAAACTTCCTGAAAAACACTATACCTCATATGTATAAAGACACTCCACTGAGCACGCATAAGCAAGCTCACTTCTTGCATGATGGCACTCCTGCACACTTCAGTCATACAGCTCGCCGGTACTTCGATCAAAGGTTTCCTGATCGATGGATAGGCAGATGTGGCCCACTTGCTTCGCTACCACGTTCACGTGATTGAACCCTGTCAATTTCTACTTGTGGTGTATTTTAAAAGCGACGTATTTGTCTCCGGTGCCTGACTTGGAATTCCTTCAGAGTCGAATTGTAGTTATTGTGGGGAAATGTGCAATACTCCTGGAATTTGGGATCGCGTTCGCACGGCCATGAGACGTCGATGTGAGACCTGTATTCGAGCAGGAGGTGGATACTTTGAACGTCTGTAAAGAAAACTAACTGCGGTAAGGAATATGCCCCGGTGAATATCACTGTTTTGAAGGCCATAACTTAGAAATCAAACATTTCCGTACATACGTTGTAATGGACTTTTTATTGTCTACATATGGGGAGCGCATACCTGAAATTATGCCCTGTATTTTTAAAACATCCTTATAATGAGTTTCAGATACTCACACAACAAATAGGATGTTTTAAATTTTCTGTAAAATACCTACTCCTGTTCATCCTTATGGAATTTAATCTACCTGAAAATATTTGAAGATAGATTAAACTTTGTACAGAAAAAGTCTTCGATTTCATTAAAATATTAGTTTATGTCAAACAAGTTTTTCTGTCAATAACCATTTTCATCATTTTCCTAAACTGAAGCAGTGGGTTTGGAATATAAATGCGTATTTTTAAGTTAGCATATACTTAATGTATATCTATACAACAGTTTCATAAAAACAAATAAACAAAAGCTGCCTGTAGCTCCGCTCTCACTCTTTCTCCCCCTGTATTTTTGTTATATATACAATAATATAGTATATGAACAATAGAGTTCATATATTTATTACCCAATGGTTTCTACGAAATTAAAACTTCAGATTCATAATTGCTATACACACACAGCGAGGGAGAGAAATGTTAACGCAGTTTTTATATGTATAAAGCGATTACAAAGGATGGGAAACTATAGTTTCCATACAACAGACTATTTCTTTACAAATAATATGTATGAGGATTGATGTAAAGCAGATATAAATAATAAGCGTTTACTTGAATAGCCTATAGAATCCCAATGTTAGAGGTGGGAGAGCTACTCCAGGAGAGTGAAGAGAACTGACTTCCCCTCCTCTCCTTGACTTTCTTGTCTGTAGTCTAGCGGCACAGATTGTCTGGTATGTACACTTTTTAAGGCCGCATAACCTAAGGAAATATTAATACACAGAGAAATTCATATAACATTATATACTATTGTTTAAAAGCTTAGATATTTAATCTGTAATCTATTTTTATGATTATTGGTACTACTGTTATTTAGGAAGCAAAGTTATGCCAAAATGTATGGCGTCCCATTATAGCGGAATTTGGTGGACTTTTATCATTTCTACAATAACAGAACGAAAATAAAATAAAGCAATTAATAAATCTCTTCAGAAATTCATAGCATATATTTTAAGATGCGCATGAAATTATGAGTAAGTGACGCCAAACAAATCATTCTATCAATCAAGATATGGACGCTGGAAAAGAAGATTCTATGCATGCCTTTGGAGTTAATTAAATTTTAATCCGCGAAGAATGCCGTTTGTCCTAAATATGCACACATGCACCATGAAGAATCGCCATTTGTAAGTAAATATTTAAAATGTTTCATTTTAGGAGCTTATCGATAAAAAATTATGAAACCCTACCACCTGTTTACGGAACTATATATAATATAGCACTAAACTGGAACAGCTAATATAAAATATTTTGTGCAACATTCATATTACTTTCTCTGCCCACCATTTCTAATTTTTAAATAGCTACTCAAGTAATAACTGAAATCTCGAAAATGTATGATGCCACAGAAAAAGTCATTTGAAATAAATTGTGTTCTAAGCAAATATACACTTTTTGTGTAGCAGTAAATGTTTGTCTAAATTTTATTATATATGCGTTATACGGATTATTAATAGACAATTATGTAAAATTTCTTCCGAATGAAGAGGATTTCAGAGGCTATTCGCAGAAAATACAGGATATACATTTTATTTTTATTAAATACCAAGTTTATCCGATATTTGGTTTTTTTAGTTATGCTGTTCACAGACAGACGTATACACAAAAGAACCTTTTTTCTATTTCCTTTATTATTATTCAGAGTATACGTATTTCCGGTAAAATCTCGACATTGAATATTTGGGTGGAGTACAATAGGTAGGTGCAGGGAAAGTAAGTTGTTCCAAAACCCTTCATTATATTAAACTTAATTCTTTCTAATACCTACCTAAGCAGATATTGGCAATGAGAATTCTTGTTGAACAAGCCACATGATGTGCTAATGAAGACCTTTTCTGAAACAGTGGCATTAACAATTTATAAGGAAGATCAGCTACCCCTGGCGACTTCATGAGCTAGTTCTTGCTCCGAAACCTCAACAGATGTATGCTACAATTTATCTCCCAGCCATGACAATGTCATCTCACAATCCCACCTCTCTCCCTCAGGACATCTGTTAGCTCGAATCTGACCTCTGGATTCATGCAGGTTAATGATGAGCTGCATGGAACTGCTGTCATGTCATTTCTCCCGAGGGATTCGCCTTTGGAAACGCGTATCTTCCATTGTTTCCTGCCCACGGACCATCAATCATTTAGGAATGTGTGTGAATGTGACATTTACAAGGTCTTATCTCAAATAATTATACCATTAGGTTTCTTTGTTCCAAAAGAGCTCCTACATTTTAATGTTGTTTTAAGTTCTCAATTTATCATGCATTAATGTTTGATGAACTAAAGCGTTATTTAGTCGTAGATCGCTACACAAAGCTTTAAACGCTAATCAGTTTGTTTGGCAGTGATTTTGTGAACTACTCTGTTTGAACAAGCTCTCCTCTGATATTCTGCATATACTGTACGAAACTGGTGATAAATAAACTTGGTTATGTCTAATACGATACTTAGAATCACTAAGGACATAAATATTATGAGAATAAACAACAATAAATGATTTCCAACTTTTTTAAATTCATCTGCAGTTAAAAACGAATACCTGCACGCTCACACTGGTGACAAACATAAGTTTACTTGGAATGAGCAATAAATAAAACAAATTCTGATGTGTTACATCACATAACTTTCTCTATCCAGTATCACTTCTTTTTATATAGCTTCTACAATCTTGCCTTACATAAAATTGGTTTTCTATCTGCTTCATTCTTAATCGAGATACACCTTTGCAGAAATAGCTTCATTACTCATCTTAATACATAAAAGTCAGTTTATGAGCGCAGTCTGGCCCTAAGTTCTGTTACAAACGTTTGCTAGATACTGTACTAGGTGTTGGGGCTATCTGACAGCGCGCCTGTTGTTAAACTCTACCTTATACTTTATTGACTTCAACTGCAGCTAAGTAAACACGCCAGTTGAAGGTTTCTGTCAAGGATTGCGGAGATTACGAATATCGTAATGCAGTGACAGCCCTCCATAAGGTCGGGAAATCGCTACATGGGATTTTTCAGACATTTAAGAATATTTATGTATCGCACCACTGGTTCATTAATAAAACTGGTACAATTGCTGACCGATCAAGATCGGGACATCCACACTCTTTGAGGACCAGATTGCTGGTAAAAGCAGCGGCGTCTCGTATTAGGAGAAAGCCAGTGCGGAAGCAAAAACTGATGGCTTGTGAGATGAACATCTCTAGAAGATCAATGCAGACAAGGTCTTGGGCTGAAGGCTTATCGCCGTGGTAGTGCACATTTCTTAACTTCGAAACTTGAGCAGCAGAGAGAGTCGAAATGCAAACGCCTACTTGGAGTGTTACACTAACGACAGGCACATTCAAATCCTTTTTATGGATGAAAAATGTTTCATTATTGAACAGAGCTACAATTGCCAGAGTGATCGATGTATGCCGTGACTTCTGAAGAAGCTCGAGTGCGGGTCCCAAAGATCTAGAAGGCCCACCATCCCACCTTAGTGATGAAATGGTGGGGAGTAAGCTATGATGGGGTCACAAAGGTGCATTTCTGCCAAAGGGATTAAAGGTAACGGGCTGAGTATATGAAACAACCCTCCTTATGGTTGTGGTAGAAGACTTTAACACCACTTTGTTCAAGAATGGGCACAGTAAGATTCTGCACCAATCCATAAGGCAAGATCCGCTCAATCTTGACTTGAAGAAAATGTTCCAGATTTTATTTCTACCCAAGACTGGCCCTCTAGCAGTCCTGACCTCAACCCCTTGGATTACAGGCCGTGGTAAGTGCTTGAGGTTATTGCTTGTAAAAAAGGCACTCCAATATTGAGTCTCTAAACTTCACTGTTGCACCGATTTCGACCAAACTTAACACAGATTACCTTTAACACAAGGAAACATTTTCTGTCTAGCTTACAATTGGACATTTCGCCCCATTTCACACCACTAATTTTTCATGTGATGCCTACAGAAGTGCGTAAGACTATCTACATATTTCTCAGCAACAATCCTAATAGATCGAGTATTGCCAACATAAGAATAATTACTTATGTTTGCCCACCTCACAAAACAACAAAGGAAATACATGTTCACATATTATTTGATCTCCCCTCTGACATTGATCATACAGTATTTATTCGGAAAGAAAACTCAGCTTTCCCAAAAATAGGAACTGCCATACATATAAGGCTTTGTATTTTGCAAATGATTATATAGAACAAGAATATCATGAGAAGACAAAACGTAGTTACTATTGAAATGAAATCTAATCTTGAGTAAAAAAATACGGTAAAATACTATTTTAGGGAAAAAATTAAATGTATAGTTCTTCTTTTAAAATAGGTTAAAATTGAAATACATTTAAGTATTCATAAAATAAATAATTTTCAAATCATAAAAATAAATAATTACGCAGTTTTAAAAATTAATATTTATTAAAATATTAATAATCTTTAATAATTTACGTGTAGTAATAGTACACAGCTTAGGATTAGGTTTCAACGCGGAGGGAGACTTAGCACGTCGAGCTACATAGATCTTTTGTCACTATGCTCCGGACGGGGCGCCCCGGGAGAGAGGGATGAGGTGGGTGGAGACAAGGGGCGGCCGGATCAGCGGACACGACAGGCAGAGGGCAGGATCCCTACCATTTACGGATTTAAACTTCCCGGATGGGCAATGGTGCAACCAGCTCCCCTCTCCCACTGTGGATTTACACATCCCTGGGGTGCTCTGAAATCGGAGTGCGCCTCCGTTTTGGCGGACGAAGGTTTCCACGAAGGATTCTTCTCCCCTGTCAAGCACACCTCGAGATCTCCAGCGACACGTACATCCCTGAAAGAGACCAAGCGGATGAACAGTGAAATGAGAATGGAGGTGAAATGGAGGGAGGGAAAACTCGGAGGACTAATTATCCTTCCCAGCATTCGCATAGCGACCCGGGGAAACCTGCTAAGAGACCCATGGGTCAGGAAGTTCGGCCACAAGAATCGAACCCACAACCTCCCAAATGCGGGCCCCAGAGATTACCGTTTGAGCCGTTCAGCTCGGTAATACACAACTTTAATAATGTTCAGTACTTAAAATTACACAGTGAAGTAAATAATTACAACAGCTATGCCACCTGTGACCATGCTTGCCGAAATGTAAAGGCTCTACAATCGCTTAGTTGAGAAGTTAAAAAATATTTCCAAGTGTTTAAGCTGTGATAACAGCAAAAGCATGAAACAAGACTGCTTCTTCTTATTATATATCTTCATATGATTATTTATTGCGTATTGATATAAAATAAATCAAAAGGATTCCGTATAATCACATCGACTACAGAAGTTGCTGTACTCTCAAACATTGCTAACATAAGAGTAATAAATAAATCGAAGTTAATGTTCATACATTCTGCGACCATATGTTCGGATGTTCACTTATTATAATTTGTAGTTTCTCATTTTTCTTCCTCTTCTTCTCCTTGAATGTTTATTCGGTTTTATTTTGTTTTGTCTTTCTTGTGTTTTGTTAGTAGTTTTATGTATGTTGGTTACTGAAAATAAACAAGTTATATTGATGTTACTTAAACTGCTATTATTTCTTCCCAAGAGAGATTTTCCCAATAAATACGCAACCCGAATATGACAACGTGAAAGTTACTTAGCTGCATTCACGAGAAATCATCATCATCATCAAACTTTGTGATTTCGTGTACCTGTGATTATTCAACACTGCTTTTGCATAGTGTTTACTCAGTATTTTATTATTTTCTTTATAGTGTCCTGAGAGCTTTAATTAACTCCTTGTTTAAGTGTTTTGTAGGTTCATAAAGAATGCGGGAGGTAAATTAAATTAACTTATTCGAGTTTGAAAAGCTACCCGTCCAACGTCGGATAAACCAGATAGTTTAGTTATAAGTACAAGACAAGTAGAGCAAGCCAAATCCATAGTCAGGCGTTTAAAGGCGGAGCGCTGTATATTGGTCTTCCATGTTTCATGACATCGTGAGAAAAGTGAAGGTGAGACCACTTTAAAAAACATGACAAAGAATTGCAAATTTCAAACTAAATAATTACGAATATCTGGAAAATGGTTGAAGTCAGAAAAAGGTTATTGGAATTTAGTGTTTTAAATATATCTATGTTTTGTGTAGTAACTTTTTGTGTATATCTTATGATTTACCCGTCATACTGCATTATATACAACACCCACCTAATTAAGAGGATTTCGAAGCGTATTCGTAGAAAATTTAAGCTATGCATTCCGTTTTTCATTTAAATATCTTAAGTATGTGGCATTTTAATTAAAATGGTTAGAGCTATTTATGAGAAAATAAAAAATTTAGACGAAGTTTCTATTTATAGGGAGTTTTTTAAATATATAAAAAATTTAATTGTCCCTAAAATGACCATCATAATATCCAGCAAACAAGACACGACTAATGGCATTTACTTTCCCTCATAATATCAAGAAACGTTTATTAAAGGTATTTCTTTCTACAGCACTTTTTGGGGATGTTGTACTTAAAGTTCCACTCTGTATAGGCTGATCATAATATGTTCTTTTCTCTCTTCGCTTTTTTATTTATTACTGCTACAAGTAAAGCTGCAGCTCCTTCTGGTCCAAGCTCACAACGCTATAACAAAGTAATAATATTGTGATTGTTTCGAGTATGATGTTACAACACTCCTGAGATCAAGTGGCTAGGCATAGCAACTAGTGTGAGCTGGCGCATGAAAACCACATCAAAATCAACCCAGTTCCGTGCGTGGGACGACTCCCGAGAGCAAGTATGGAAGCAGCCTTAGGTGTTACCTTTGCTGCGTACCGGGCACATTTCAGTTTTGTATTCTCTTGACTTAACAAATAAATCAACTTCTACGATCCATGGATTAGATTGACAGACTGTGCCGTTATCTTCCTAGGGCGTCCAATGTTTCTCTTTCCTCTAGGTATGTAATTATGAATGAGCCATGGTATTCTCTGGTTGTGCATTCTGCTGAGATGTTCTTTCCAAATTTCTTTATCTGTATTATCACTTTCTCTACTACGTATAGTAAGCAGGGGAAGTATTGCATTCCACCCAAAAATTTGATACTGAGATTTCACCGGAAATTCATTTTTCAGGCCCCCCGAATCAAATAAACCATTTTTTTTTAAAATGTGAATGTGGCGTGTGTGTCTGTGAGCAGCATAATTCAAAAACGAAAAGTCGAATAATTGCTGAACTTGGTATTATGTTCAATATCTTCCAAAGATGCGACACGAAGATTTTCAAAAACATCTATCCACCACAAACTACCCTTTACATGGAACATTTTTCTAAATTTTTTATTTTCTAAAATATGACTGTAATTATTTTGTTTAAAATACCATATATGAAACATATTTACACGAAAAATAAATGTATATCTTGAAACTTCGGGGAATAGCCTATGAAGTCCTCTTCATTCCGAAGGAGTTTTGCATAATCTTGTGTAACTAGTAAACGATAAGCGATAGACGAAAACGTACTACACAAAAATGTAGATCTCTTTAAACACACAATTTATTTAAAATGAGCTTTTTGTGGCATAAGCCGTTACTGAGAGATATGTTGTTAAAGTTTCGTATTGTTTATTTCTTGGTCATTCTCTAAGTCCTATCAACATTCAATTGTTTCTCGCGATTGCATGGAAACTATGGAATTTTAAGGCCAGCGTATAGCGCCCAGTTCTTCGCTGTTCGCTCTATATCTATAATGAAATGTGTAAATTAAATTAAATTAAATTTTGTTTATGGACGCTTTTTAACTGCTATGGTCCTTAGCGTCCCATTTTATATGGGGCGTGAAAGACTTTAAATTTTGCTCAGAGGTCTCTTTATCATGCTTGAGGTTCTTTTACGTGCAGTAATTCCAGGACACGGGACCACCGTATTTACTTCCCTTCCGAAGGAAGCCATGCTAAGAATTTTTACGCCCGAAAAAAATCCATCGTCCTCCGCCGGGTTTGAACCAGCGACCTCGGGAACTAGAGGCTAACATGGATCGAAATGTGTAATGTAGCTATTTCTGAAAATATTTATTTGTATTAAAATGTAGCGCATAGAAAAATAAGTTTGAGTAAGCATAATTTGTATATCCCTAATAAACTATAGGGGGTGGAGAAAGGCATGTGAATGCATCACATTGGATTTATTTTCATTCAGTTCAAATATATTTAAATCGTCCCATATAGTTTAAGTTAAGACTTGTGTGGAAGAATTACATTAATTGACCTAACAGTGGTCAAAACTATTAGCCCGGGACTTAAAGTACTTACAGCATTGTAAGTCGCCATTTCGGTATGCCATCTCAATATAATCCGAGATTTCCTTGTGGTTTACTGGGAAAAATGCGAATCAATTGTGGAATTTAATGTTATACAGGCATGTTTCCATAATAGCTCAGTGGTTAGAGCCACCGGACGGAAACCGGGAGATCCGTGATTCAAATCCCGTCGATTGCATAGAATTTGTTACTCTTTTAATTCTACCTTTCCAACCTATCATAAATTTATAATAATATTTAATTTTATTATTGTCATTAGCAGTAGTTGATTCCGAGACACTTTACCGAAATTTCTAGCAATTAACCTTTTTACAGATAACGAGGAACTGTCCCGTTAATCCAACCCCTCTCAGACTTGAGAGAGCAGATTTTCTGTAAGGATTTTCTCTCCTAGCCTTTGTAGTACAACTACTGACTAAAAGGCAGCAGTGCTGGTTTTTGTCCGCGCTGGGTATTTTATTTCCCTAGTACCCGCCATGTCTGGTAAGATTTCCTCTATCTGCCACCTCGGGAGGCGCCCTATGGGAGACCAGCAACTCACAGAGAAGGAAAAGAGGAAGACCTTCAACGCATTGGAGGGAAGGCAATTAGAGCGGCTGTGCTAATGGGGCTCAGGGAGGAGATGGAGTGATAAGACATAGTCGATTTTGGTCCAGACCAACTTGCTACTTCCAGTGGATTTACAGCGGACCACCGATTTTCTTATTCATAGACCGGGACTTGCGTTAGTGCGGGGATCAAACGCCTTAGTCATGACCAAAGTTTGGTCTGCCTCAGAGGGGTAGATTAAAGGAAGACAAAATGGATGACTTTGAAGTGATGGGCTGCTTGCATAGAATTCGCGAAATGAGACGGTGGACTAAAACTATCTACCGCAATTAGACATAATTGGAAAGTATGGCGACCTAAACTTCAAAACGAATATAGGTTTAGTAAAGCAAAGGTTAGAAGGCTGATAAAACAGATTCATCCTAACCTATATGACAGAGACGATAACCGAGGCTTGAGTATCTCAATTGATACGATGCTAATAGCATTTCCATATTATGTAAGAGAAGGGTATCAAGAAAACACTACTGACCTTAGTAAGCCGTCAGTAAGCCGCATTATAACTAATGTCTCATGTGGCATTGTTAGATTTACTTTGTTAAACCAGGATTACGATGCACTTTACGTAACATGACTAGATGTAACACGAAGTTAAGAAATTCTGCTAAAGTAAAGGTCTAATTAGGTTGCACTTAACGTAACGGGAATGAATCTTGATTGATTGTTCTTTTATTACTTTATGCTACTGTTTCACGCCGATTGGTTCTAATTACCATGCCGAATTAAACTTGACATAACGGGAAGGAGAAGCTTGGCACTCCCAAAATTTTAATTTACGTCGCTAAAGTAAGCCATGTTAAGACAACCCTAAATAGCTCCATTTAATACAATGTGTAAATAAGTCCTTCACGTTATGTTGCATTGAGTTAAGTCACTTGGGTTAAGTTCAAAGTAATTCAGGCTTTGCTTACGTTTTCCAGGCGAGGAGAGGAGGATTACAACTCCCGGAAGGTTTATAATATATCAGAATTTCCTCAGATATTTATTTTTGTATAATTACTATCGCACAATATTTAATTATTTGGTTAAGTTCCAGGGTGAGATTTTAATAACTTCAAATGTTGCTTCCTATTTAAATATAATTTTCATTCTGTAATTTTAAGTTTAAAAGTTAATATTCCAGCAAATTAAACTCTTATTGAAATGATTAACAACGCCATGAAACTGTGTACCTATGGATAAGAACGTTTCCAAAAAGGGAGGGGTGGCAGTAGGTTAAAATCATGCACAAAACTGCATATATACTATCTACCTACATGCCTTCTCTTTTTTTTTTCATTTGTCAAAACCGGTTTGTTTTCAATAATAACCATCATTTTTACTTTCTCTACTACGTATAGTAAGTAGGGAAAGTATTGTATTCCACCCAAAAATTGGATACCCAGATTTCACCGGAAATACATGTTTTCAGGCCCTGAATCCAAAAAAAGCATTTTTAGAAACATTTCCGTGTGTGTGTCTATGAACAGCATAACTCGGATAAACAGTCGGATAAACACCAAACTCGGTATTTAGGTTCAGTATCTTCCAGAGATGCGACACGAAGGTTTTCAAGAAAATCCCCCCACCCAGATTACCCGTTACATGGAATATTTTTCGAAAATTTTAATTTTCTCAAAAATGGCTATAACGATTTTGATTAAAATATCATATGTTTAAGATATTTTCATGACAAATGAAATATTATATCTCGAATTTTCTGGGAATGTCTCCAAAAGTATTCTTCATTGTGAACGACTTTTGCATAACTGGTAAACCATAAGAGATAGACAAAATTTACTACACAAAAATTTAGATCGCGTTAAAATTCACAATTTATGTCATATATATTTTTTTAGTTGAGTGAACCATTTTCGAGATATTGCTTGTTATTCCCTTAAATTTTCCAATAGTTATACTTTTTCTCAAATTCGTTATTCAATATTTTGTCCTGGTAATGCAAAGAGAATGGAATACTCCACATAGCAACCACCTCTTAAAATATTTGACTATCGCTTAAAGCTTAGCAATCCCCTTGCATCTACAATTAGCAATAAGATTAACATCTCGATATCTCGATTAACATGAAGCATATGGAGAATAAGCTTTTGTAAAAATAGTTTGAACAAGAGTAGAGAAAGTCATGTGAGTGTAACACATCAGATTTTTTATATTAAAGAAAACAGGCATATTCCCCCTCCGACCGTTTTAATGCACGCTTCTTGGTTATCTCCATTTTTACTGAAGGTGGGGAGTGAGCACTGCACCGATGAAAAAACAGCTGTGTAACGACCATAGAAGGTTAAAAACTAGGAAGTAACAGTGGTTAGTTTACTACTCTATGGAAGTTACGCATGCGCAGAACTTCCTTTCTTCGTCGTGTAACATTTTCTCCTTGCTGATCCACGGCCTTTCTTGGTCCGAGACTTTTTATCATCTATGAATACCAACAACTTGGTTGGCCTTTGGTCCGAACCAAATGAGTCTGGAGATAGTCTAGACCTTTGTGAAATCTATGGATACGGCCCATTGAGATGAAATGCAGGATGCGGCAGAGACTGTAGGACCCTCGGAATAAAAATTATTATTATTATTATTATTATTATTATTATTATTAGTATTATTATTATTAGTATTATTATTATTATTATTAAAGAGTTTACACCAATATTCGCTGAGCGCTACAGAATATGCACTATTTCCGTACTCCTATCAAGCAAGAGAGAAGGATCATCGAACAGTCATGGTTCATAAGACTTGGTCTGGAGAGTAGTCTCTAATTATTATTAACGTGCTGCAGGGAAGGATAGACGTTACTGTGAATAAACTTCACCGAGTGCTGGCCTTAGCGATAGAACCTTATTACGCTTAAAGCGGATACCTGAGCAGTCGGCTAATTCAACATAAAGGGGACCATATCTTGGTTAATGGTGTGCAAACTCCACTAAGCACGAGCTATTACAGGTTCAGATGTCGATGGGTTTCTGCTGCGGAAACAGGAGTACAAAGGCGTTAGAAGTACACCAGAAGAAAGCAATTACGAACAGCAATATGTAAACATTGCAACGGAAATTAGAAGGATTATGTAATTATCTGAGCTTTGGTGAAACTTGTTTAAGCCAAAACAGTATAACTAGAATTAAAACATGAGCTACTAAATGAATAACCCACCAGTCACCACAAGCCCCATTGGAAATGCTGGTTTGATATTTGAATTATTTACACATTTTTGGAGATAAGCCTTAAACTATACGGGGTGGACCATTTAAGTTGAGGCTGTACAATACTTCCAAGACTGAGTTGTAAAAATAAATGTCTTGAATAGAGGTTTCTTGATATTATGGGGAACGTAAATGTCATTAGTCGTGTTTTATTTGGAGGACGTTGTGATGGTCATTTTAGGGACAATCTAGTTGTTTTTAAATGGAAACCTACATTTTTATGTTGTTTTCTCACTCCTCATAAAACTATACAACATTTGTATAGAGCACTTCGCAATTGTTCTTACACCAACGTAAATAACAAGGAAAATTCTGAACGGCTGTGTACGAAGAGGGCAATGAATGGTTGGACCATTAATGGATAGTCATTGAGGGTTAAATTACGTTTCATAATTGGGAACCAACATTTTTTATTTTGCTTCCTTACTCCTCATCACAAAATAAACAGCTTTTTTAAAACCATTTTCTAATGAAAAAATAACACACAAAATGTAGGTCCCCATTTAAATTGATTTAAATCTGATGTGATAAATTCACATGACCTTCTCTGTGCTCTGTCATTTACTAGTGGGTATACAAATTGTTCTTTCAGGGTTTATTTTCCTATTTACTCCATTTTAATCGAGATAAACCTTTCCGGAAATGCCTGCATTAGACATTTTGTTATAAATACAAGGGTACAGCGATAGTAAAATATTTAAGAATTGAACGCCATTTACTGGCCTTAAACTTATATACTGTTTCCATGCAATCGCGAGAAGCAACTTTAAAATGATTTAAGTATTGAACAATTCGCACCATTAATAACGATATCTCGGAAATGGCTAATGCTACAAAAAACGTTATTCGAAACAAATTGTGTGTTTTAAAGAGACCTACATTTCTTGTGTGGTGCGTTTTCGTCTATCGCTTAACGTTTACCACTTATGCAAGATTATACAATTTCCTTCCAAATGAAGAGTACTTCAAAGGCTATTCCTAGAAAACTGAAGATACACATTTTGTTTGTGATGTAAATACCTTTAATGTATGGTATTTTAATCAAACTCGTTAAGAGCTATATTTTACAGAACCAAAATTTTCGAAAAATGTTCCATGTATAGGGTAGATTTGGGTCGGGGATTTTCTTAAAAATCTTCGTGTCGTATCTTTGGAAAGTGCTGAACGTAAATATAAAGTTTGGTGCTTACCTGACTTTCCGTTTTTGACTTATGCTGTTCACAGACACACATACGGACGTTTTCTAAAAATGTTTTTTTAATGTATTTAGGGGCCTCAAAATATGTATTTAAGGTGAAATATCGGTATCAAATTTTTGGGTGGAATACAATACCTTCTCTACCTACTATGTACGTGATAGAGAAAGTAAAACCGAATAGCGCCTTACCACTTGAAAATGTGTACGTATTCGAAAATTCAACCCTAAAAAAGAATATTTAGGAAATGTCAAAGCAACAAATGTTTTTATTTGAACGTAAATTGTCTGCTTTAACAAGATCTACATGCTTTGCTTAATAATACTTTATCTATCCCTTATGGTTTACAGTTGTATACAAGCCATTCAGAATGAAGAGTACTTCACACACTATTCCAAGAAAATCCAAGATATACGTCTTCATTTGTCATGCAAATATCTTAAACACATAGTATTTTAATCAAAATGATTAAGATCCATTTTTGAGAAAACCGAGTATAACGAAAATGTTTCCTTGTGAAGGGTAACTTGAGATGGGGAATTTTCTTCAAATACTTCTTGTTTGACTCTGAGGACTTCTTAGAAGACCTGAATTTAATACTAAGTTTGATGATTAACGGACTTTTTGTTTTTGAGTTACGCAGTACATACACAAACACACAGAAACGTACACAAACGTTTTTTCTAAAAAACCTGTTTTACATTCAGGGAGTCTCAAAACGTGTATTTCGGTTGAAATCTCGGTGTCATAGATAAGTAGTAGAGAATGTAACAAGTAATAGAAGAATAAACTTTGCTAAAAATAACTAGTGGAAGAGTGGGATAGAAAAGACCATGTGAATGTAACAATGTTTAATTGCAGTTCAGAGTTATTATTAGTTGTTATTAGTATTTAGAACTGGCATCCAAGGCTTCATATATAAATTAGAAGCAACTGCAGCTCCGTGCGCAAAAGTGCATTGACTACGAAGGTAATTTATCTCCTCCCATTTGTTCATCTCTCTCTGTGCAACATATGTTTTCATGTTATGTTTTCAAGCGATTATAACCTGATTTTCTGGGGTTGTATTAGTTCAGGTTTTATATTACATAAGACTAATGGTTTGCTATGCGATCATAACTGAACCGTTTCCTACGGTAACTAGGAAACGACTGTAACAGATACAGAATTATAGTGGTCAAACCCAGGTTTATGCACGTTAATAGGAGAAATGAAAAATTGGCATAAACCCTTATATATTCATTCCATCGAAACCTATAAATTATACAACTTCTTAAAAAGAATGTACATACCATTTATTGCAGCTTTCACAAAAGCAAGAATGAAATATTTCCAATTGTTTTTGTAATTGTTGTCCCAATAATGTTTCCTTTAAGAGATAGTAATTGTGATATTTAAGATACGATATAGGTAGTGTACCATACATTAATACGTACATACATACCTACATTCATATATATATATATATATATCTAAAAATTTAAAAAATATAAATTACTTTTAGGATAGTTCATTATACATTATACTCTCAGGAGGAGCATCCTGCGTATACAAGCCATCGATGGGCCAAATTGTAAACCAACACACAGAAAGAGACACCGTGATAGTTGCATTTAAACACTTAATAGTCATTGGGATCTAGATAAGACCAACCACCGCAACTGAGTACGCCATAGATACCATCCTATATGCCCTGGAAAGAGTCGACTAAAATACAACAGTTATACTGGGAGGCGACCTCAAATGTCGCAGGGACAACACGGATAGAAAAGCTATAGTATACAAAGATACACGTATTGCAGTTGTATCGCAGTATACTATTATAACCAATTTCAGGGATTTTATTGTATGCATTATTAATTTTAGGACTCAAGTTTATTAGAATGTTCCTAGAGAAACTTCAACCCGAGATTTCTACCAATGATTTTGTCACATACTGTATATCGCGCTGCCAGTTTGGGCACCCAGCTGCATCCCAAAGGGATGCGGTTTTTTCATTTGAAAGAAACACATGAGCTCCATTGTTTCCATAGCAACGCGACATACATACAGGAAATTGGCGGTTTCTGCCTTATCGGCAGAGTTTGAGCTTTCTCTTTCTATTATTTATGGGCGCTCTATAACTACTGTGATTCATAGCGTTCCATTCTATATCGGGCGCGAAAGACCGGAATTTTTTTTTCAATGCCTCTTTATCAGACTTGAGATTCTTTTACGTGCCGTAAATCTACGGCACAGGACCACCGGCTTTACTTCCCTTCCGAAGGAAGCCATGTTAAGTATTTTTGCGCCCGAAAAAAACCCATCGCTACTCGCTGGGTTTGAACCCTCGACCTCGGAAATTCTAGCATGGTATCCCTAGACTACGGAGGACGACTATTGGCAGGGTAAGTTTGGCAAAATAATACGTTTTAAATAACTATAAAAACATTCTAAAGCATTCATATTACGATAAACACTAAAATTAAACTGCACAAAACGCAACGTAATGTGAAGTGTAATTTATTAAAGGTCCTGCTGAGAATATTTCTGAAAATATATTTTCTGGTGCGGCTGTACTATTCATATATCAGATAATTCCAATCTAAGAGTGGTCTCAGTTTCAAATAACAATGGCAATCCAATGATATAATTTTTCCAAAATAATGGCATGACATTTTAAAAATAAGCATTTTATGTATTTATTGCACTTGGCCTTCAAATTTTCGAAGCTAGTGAAGAAACTAAAACGAAATAAATGTCATTATCATATAGAAAATCAGTAGATGCGCAACTACATTAAAGCGAAAAATAATACAGGGTGAACTTTGATGTTTATGAAATCCTACTCACAAAACAGTGTGTAAATAGCCGTCGTAGTTTCATTTTTGGTAAGGTTGTATATGCTCGTGTACACAGCTAATTTAATCTTAACCTTTTTTGTCCAATACACGAGTTTCCGGGTATTCAACTAATGAGAATCGACTAACGCTGTTGAAAGGAGTAAGTTCTCAAATCCTAGTATGTGATATTTCCGGCTTCTAAATTTGCATAGTTCATTTCTGTTATAGCCAAAACCTGCTCTCAGGCTCCTGTAATGCGATGAAATAGAAATACCTACAATATCGCTCAAAAGTATTTTGTAGTTGAGGTTTTATGTTGTCAATACTGTTTGCATACAATCACAATAAAGCACACTCCATGAGTAGCTTCACGTTGCTGCGGTCCCATATCTAGTAAACAAGCAGGTTCATACAATAAGAATGTAAGTGTATATTCCTTTAGCTCAAAAGTGTTTTTAATGTGATTTGGTGGTATGGTATTCATTAAATGTTGTTACTTAGGCATACAGACGGTGTTTGTTTATTTGTAGAGGTAACTAGAAGCATGCCCAAAACAAAACGAATACTCAGTTGATATAAGACAAGCTGTTTTGAATGCTTTGGAGAAGGGAAAGTCGCAGTCTAGCCTTGCTAAAGACTTTGGCATATCACAAAACTAATAAATGTGTGGAGTGGAACGCAAAAATAGGAAAGAACATTAGCCAATAAGCCAAGCTCTGGTCCTCCTCGAAAAACAACGAGGGAGGACAGAACGATTTGTAAGCAATCGTTTGCTGATCCAAGAAAATCGGCTCGAAAATAAGGGATGATCCGTAGCAGTGATGTAGACTGAACCTAAATGTCTATACTGTAAAACGTCGTCTAGTAGTTGGTTATTTAAAAGGTAGACGACCATCACGTAAACCACTCATAAATTCAAAAAAATAGGAAGGCCAGATTGGAGTTTGCAAAGAAACATCAAACTTGGAATTCTACAGATTGGTCTAAGGTTTTATGGATTCATGAAGGTAAATTTAATTTATTTTCTTCTGATGGTGTGCAGTATATACGTCCACCATAAAATAAAGAGACAAAAAATGTACCAGCACTGTGACCATTAAGCACTGTGATGGCAGAGTCATGCTGTGGGGATGTTTTTCTAGAAGTGGGGTTGGTCCTCTAGTCCAAATAGAAGGCAATACGGATCGTTTCCTGTGTACTGACATTTTAAAAAACAAAATGGTTCCACATGGGAGAAAGAATATGCGACGTAATTGGATTTTTCAGCAGGTCAATGATCCAAAACACACCTCTGGCCATTTAAAAAAAATTATTTTCAAATACTAAAGTCAAACTTTTGGATGGCCAAGCCAGAGCCCAGATCTAAATCCAATAGAACACTTCTGGGATGAATTGGATCGACGTGTTCGTCTTAGAAGCTACTCAAACAAGGATCAATTAACTGCTGCCTTATTGGAAGAATGGTCAAAACTACCACCTTGACCGATTACAAAAGATTGTGGATTCAATGCCAAATAGATGTGCAGCTGTGACCATAGCTCATGGGTACGCAACGATATACTGATTTTTTTTCAGACTTCAAATTTTGTTTTATTATTATTATTATTATTATTATTATTATTATTATTATTATTATTACATACTTAAACGTACAAATTACTTTTGAGCTAGAAGAATGTTTATTTATTCATAAATTTGTTTAAACTAAACGTATTCTTGTACTAAATTGATTATAAATGCATACTTTTAAATTATCCACTGGCATTTTTCTATTAAATACCTGCCTTTATGTAATTGTAACTAATGCTTTCTACAAAATACTTTTGAGCGCTACTGTACATCTCACTTGCATAAGGTAACAGTGCCTATACGTTTAAAATTGTCATCATCGTCGCTGTTATATTCTTCAGCAATAGATATTAGCAGTTAATTTTTTAAAGTTACATATATAAACTTATATATATATATATAAGCTTATTGTTGCGATTACTACATTCCTTAAATTTCAAAAGAATAACAAATTTAAATTTTTCCAAATATCGGAAAAGGATTAATAAGTGAATGACCGAAACAACCAAACATTTCATAGAAATATTTTCCGTATATGCTTATCTTTGTATACAGTTTTAATATTTGGCAGAGGGTGAAAAACCTGTTATAGCTTATTGTGCGTTTTCAAAACATATTGTATAACAGGTTTGTGACTTACATTCCTTGTTTATTTATATAAACCTTTACTACGAAGTACAAACTATACACTGGCTGTATGTGCTATTTCATAAGCTATTCCTAAGGCTTTATCTGAGAGTTCATGTAGTGACAAGCGTGTATTTTGCACACCGTATGTAGCAAAGAAAATATTTTACTTCGTTTATAATTGTAGCAAACGGACCTTTCTTATTACCCTGTGTAATAGGTGCGTATTCGTATATTGATTTACACGTTTTCCCCAATTTGTTATATGATTTATAACCTATTAGAAAGGTCTATCGTCCCTTGTATGTCTGCACTTTCAATACACGTGTAGCTGCACCGTCAGACCACCTCGAACCAAGTTTTCAGAAAGTATATTAGCTAACGTTGTTAACCACCAGATTTTCACACTCGGCAAAAAGAGTCCTCACCAGTAATTCTTCAAACCTACGAAAAGGTTGTAATCAACTGAGGGTTCACGATGTTTGGTAGAACCTAAAAGCCTATCTCAACAATGCCACACCCACTCTTCTCCGGTAATTGATCTCCTCCTCTGTGATGTGCTGCTATCCCCTGCTTTACACTTAGTTTTGTTTTGTTTTCCGTGATGATTAATGCTGCTCATACAGAATCATCGATTACCTATGAACCTTTGCAATGTTCACACCTCTTTGCATAAAGATCCTACCATTGATGATTCTTTGTGGTGTCCACCAAAATGCTGACAGCGCCTGCAGGAATGCACTGTAGAATATTCCTTTTGCAAACATTTTTTCTTGTTCTTTTCACAGGAGCTGGCCATGCTACTAGTAACTAGCGACTCTTATTTGCAAGAATATTATAGATGGTGGGGAAAAAACTTAAAATAGTAATGAATATAGTACACCCTCGTAAAACAGACAAGCTGATCTGCAAAAGTCCCATAAAGTCACCATTTTGTTCATCTTTTGGTCATTTACTTGGAGCATTATGCGTCCAACTTTAGAAGGCTCTGTTTAGCGCTCATATTCCCATATTTATTCCAGAGTCAGCAGATACCTTCTCTTGCCCTGTAATGCCTCACGAGTTTTAAGCCGAGTGAATCTCGCTTGCTCTCAAATGCGTTAGCTATTTGTAGAATTCATTCAGCGTAACTTTACTTTGAGAAATTTAGAAGTTTGTCTCGTAGAGTTGTAACTGACTTTCTGCTCAAAGACAGCCTTCTGAATAGGAACTGCTTTATATGTGTAGTCGTGTTATGTTAAAACTAAGAGCGTAATTTCTGGGTAATATTTATAAGTTCAGGGGCACCAGTATGACTACTATTCTTTTAAATATTTTGTGGCTATAATGCCCCTAGTTTTCGTAACTACACAGATTTTAGTTTTAAGCGTAAACATCACCCTTTATACCAACAAGTACTTCTGCATCTATGATACCTGAAAGATGTAGCATTTTTCCGGTACGAGAATTAGAGAAGCTTTACACAAATAGAAAGAGATAGGAAGCTTAAAAGGCTTCAGGTTGGTTAGGTATCAAAGTAGAATATTAAACAAAGGTTCCATTCTGAGCAAACAGTCCATGTGTTCAGTGTATTAGTACTTGAAAACAAATGAGGTTGACAAGATGACCTCTGTTCAAACCTATTGCAATTGGAAGCTTTTATACTTATTCAGTTTTAATAGCTTATCGCTTTAGCCGAAGAGCTTACTGCATTTAGCAAATATCATCACGTGGTTGTTAACGTATGGAGTGTATGAGATACTGAAGAATCATTTTTCCAATCGGTAAAATAGGTCTTCAGACCTGTTCCATTTCCAGGCAAACAAAACGTCTCTCTCCAACTTTTCGTGTGCCTACCAAAATAAATTCTGTCAACTGGTTGATAGCATAATATCTGCACTGCAGTGGGACTTGTATCCATGCTGATATCACCTTTCTATAAGAGTCATTGATGTTCAATAGACTTTGTATTTTAACTCACCACGAAGTTCCCTATTTCTCCTATGCTCTTTCCACCAGTAACCAGAAAAGGATCTTATAAATTAATTAGAGCCAGTTTTATTCGTTTAGTTATTATTGTCCAATGTGTCGAATAGGAAAGAATTTAAAATTAAAAATTCTAGTGATTTTTGCTTACTTTTCATACAAAACTTTATTCAGGTATAATAAGCCAAACAAGCCGAAAGCAGTAAAAGGGGGAGGATAGTTAAACTGCAAGTTAGGATTAGAATCTACTAAGCACAGACAGTTTTAAATTATCAACTAGTTTTGTAGTAAACGAACGCGCTTATCATTTGGAAGTTTCTTTTATAATGTTATAAGTTTTAATCACGATTTTAACTTGCTTCAGAGACTTCAGCTATATTAGTGTATATTTAACGTTATGTATGCTATATTAAATGCACGTGCCGAAGTTCCTTCTAGAATTGTAGTTCTAATGTAACACATTTTCGTTTTAGCCTGTTATTTCTTTGATCATTCTCTTTAACTTATTTTAATATCAGATCCTTGTGGTACGTGTTTCGCTCCTTGGGGGTTTCCTTTAGAGTGTGGCGACTTATACTGTATGGTGAATTTAAAATCAGTTATAGAACCGGCGCAGTTACTCTAGAAGATACTAATTATGTTTTCGATGTGCACTTAAATCAAGTATCTGAGCAGATTAAATACTTTTTCATTGTCTATCTAAACATTTAAATTAGTGAGTGAGCAACAAAGACGGACGTCGGGCACATCTGTCATATAGTAACTTGCATAACATTAAAGCAAGATCTTCAAATGATGATTTTGTTCGTCTAGTACAAATTCATTCATTATCTGTTTACCCTCCTCTTATGTAGGACTTACACCCCCCAGGACTTACAAGCGGGTGCCTGGGGTCAGAGGCCCGTGGAGGAGCAGACACTCATGGATCAGACAGAGCATCCAGGATGGGTGATCAGCCCGATGCCTGGTATGGGATGAAGGAAGTAGATGAAACGAAATGTTGGTGAAATGTATGAAAGGAAAGGTGATGATGGAGCAGTTGGTGGAATGGCGGGGGAAACCGGAGAACCCGGAGAAAACCCGCCCAGACGCCGCTTCATCCACCACAAATCCCACATGCAGGTCCCTGGGATTGAACCCGGGCCGCCTCGGCCACGGCGCCGCCTCGTCTAGTACAAAGCTAGATGAAAATATAGAATTGTTTGAGCTTCATGGCTTCTAATCCTACCTTGTATATCAACTATCCTCTCCCTTTTCGCTTTCTGTACTGCGTATTAGGGGAAGTATTGTATTCCATCCAAAACTTCTATGCCGAAGTTTCACCGGAAATAAATGTTTTGGGGCTCCCTAAGCCCAAAAGCATTTTTAGTAAAAGATTCGGGTGAGAGATAGAGAGATAGCAGCAGAACTCTATAACCCCAATTGGTATTTAAGTTCAGTATCCTCCAGATGCGCCACGAAGATTTCCAAGAAATTCTCAAACCCAATCTATCCTCTACCAGAGAATTTTTCGAAGTTATCATTTTTCTTAAAAATGGCTCTGAAAATGTTGTTTAACGTTTACATTTTATTAGTCTTGTAAATATTTCGAATTTTCTGGGAATAGCCTTTGAAATCCTCTTTATTGGGAAGGAATTCTGTAAAGTGGTAAACCATAAGAGATGGAGAAAAAAATACTGAGGTGAAAATGTAGATCTATTTAAAACACACCCTTTATTTTCAATAATATTTTTTTATAGAATTCACCATTGCCGTGATATCCGTGACTATTGGTTGGATTTTTTTCAATAGTTAGTTATTGTTACATAAGCTCAAATACCTAAGGCAGCTTTACCAAACACTATTTTAAAATTTGCTTATGTTTTTAGATTTTAAAAAGATCACTACCAACCTCCTTTTTACTTTTTCTACTGCGTATTGTATGCCACCCAAAAATTCGATACTTAGATTTCACTGGAAATGCATCTTTGCGCCCCCTGAATCAAAAGAGTATGATGTGTTGCACTCAATTTCTTTCTCTACTCTTGTACAAACTATTTCTGCAAACACTTATCCTCCATCTACTTCATGTTAATCGATATAAACGTTTGCAGAAACTATCGTATTGCTAATTTTCCTGTAGGTGCAAGCGGAATATGGTGGGCTTTAAGCGGCAGTCAAACTTTTAAGAGTTGGTTGCTATGTGGAGCATTCTATTCTCCTTGCATGCCCAGAATTTTGCATCATAACTCGTCAACGTCACTGAGTCACTGGTTTTAAGTTCAGCATGCAGTAATTTAGCTTGCCTGTTACTTAAATTTTCAATAGCTTTCCTTTTAAGATTATTACTTCCTTTTGTCTGTTTACTAACACTTGGTCTACTTTATTGTAGTTATGTTCTTGATTGATTTAAACTATTTCATTTTTAACATTTAACTTTATGAAACACAAAATTTAATACACCACGCCCAAAGCGAAATACTGTTCTGCAGATCCTTGTGATGTCTAAATTTGTAACCATCGATCACAAATAAAGGCTTTCCCTTCTCACTTGCCATCGACTACATGGCCCGTGCACAACTGAGAATAATTATTACGCATGTCCAGTTTGACCTTTATACTGTATATGACGTAGCAGAAAGCGTTCTAAACAGAGTTTTGTTGTGTCTCGTCACATAACGCGTTCTGTATTGTTTGGCTGTGTCTTATCGAACAACCTAAAACTACCCAAGCTACCTAAGCAGGTAGCTATAGACGCAACTGACGTATATCTTTTAAAATCCCCAGACGCAATTGACGTACTGATTTTTCGTAAACATGTTTATGTGGACGCAACTGACATAGCCCCAACCAATCTATGCAAATTTCAGATACCAGAATGAAAAGTCCATTAGATTTAAACTCCGTAACCTACGGCCCAATATTAAAATCGCGTATGGTACGAGACGTTTTGAATACCTGTAGATCATTAAACCTTACGCTTTAATTTTTATAAATAACCCACACATAATTTTATTACGTTTTCAAAAAGCCTGCACACGAGAGAGAGAGAGAGAGAGACAAAGAGAAAGAAGAGAAAGTAAACTGGGAGGTAGTGAGACGGAAAAAGAAAGAACGGGGAGAATCAGTAAGAGGGAGCAGTGATAGAGAAAGCGAGAAGAGAATCTTTGAAGGTATTACCCAAGCACTATTCTCGACGACAGTTGGAGCCTAACGCGATGTCAAAAGCAGACCATAATAAATGTATCAGTTTTGTTTTTGACTTTGTATTCCTAGCTGAAATCAATATCAAAAGCACGTAGGAAAACATGGCAACATGCGTTTTCCAAGTTTTATCAAGAGTGCCGTTTATGAGTGAGATTTAGCGTCCTAATTATTCATTATGCAGAAAATATCCAAGAAGGGAGCGCTCCTATAAATTTAACCCCCCAGGGGCTTACTTCGGTAAATGCAGCACTGGCGCTCCCGCGGTCTCGAGCCATCATCCCTTCGGGGGTTGGGTTGGGGTCAACAGCCCTGCCGTAAAATTGAACAGTTCACAATCTTTTGAAGAAGAGTACAGTGACGTTCAGAGGAAGGTACTTGTCATACACATACATAAGTACGCACTTAAGTCATAACCAGGCAGAGGGGTTTTAGTAAGTAGACAGCAATCTTGTTGCCACTCGGAGTATAAGCGACGTGAGGTATTTTGACGGTCACTCTCCTCCACAAGCAACAACCTGTTTCGTTGCGACTGTTCCATTTATTCAATACGTATATAGGCCAGTGGAGAGGTGTGGAAATATGTATAAAGTAAAGAACAGTACATACAACTAAAGCACCATCATAATAAGCATCGTTTGTAGCGGAATTTGGCATGGAGCACTTAAGCAAAATGGCGAAACCATTAGATGTAACATTAGAGCCCAAAGAACATAGAAAACATCATGTTAAACAACCTGTAATTCAATGAAACACGAGAAATATGCAACATTATTAGAGGGGAACAACGAGAAAAGTGGACTTTCAACCTCCTCAGTTCCAAGCTATGCATCAATTTTTCGATAATATGTGCCATTCGCTAATAAGAGCGGATATTACCTTAAAAATTTACAGCTTTCGATGTAAAAGAAACAAAATGTGACTCAGATTTCCGTGCATTAATGTTCTAAGCAAAGCATGAGATAACTTTAAAGCACACTATCAATAGTTAAACTTACATTACTGTTTCACCATCTAATCTGCTTAACTCTGGTCTACCTGCTATCAAACTAGGGTTTAATGCCTTCAAAATATACATCATGTTTTGTTAACAGAAATCTCTGCGAGGTCACAAGCGCTTCTATCTTCTCTCGCCACCAACACTTAGTGCGTTCCTAACCTGATGGTTACTTACTAAAACCCCTTTCCTTGCCATAACACTAATGATATGGGGTTTGGAATTATCAACAGAAAGTGAAAGCTTAACACAAAGGAAGTTTTCCGTATAATATTGTCTTTTGAACTGTGCAGAGCTGTACTGTACGATCCTGTTTGCGCGGGGCTACTCTTGTGTACCTTAATCTTCGAGATTTATATTCCTTAATTTTTATACTTCTAGGTTTAATATTCCTGTTTTTGTAATTCCAGTGTCTCTTTCTGCGATTCCTTTGCATGTACGGTTGTATTAGAATGTAAATAAATACATAGCGCTGAAGACCCTAGCAGTTTTGCGCCACCCAAATGCTATTGAATGAATGAATAGCCGATTTGTCCCTGAAGGACTAAGGCCTCCTCTTGCGAAGGGTAGCTCCATATGACTCATGTAGGTACCTAGGCCGCGTAAGTCGTGGTTTTCGTTGCGTTCTTTCTTCCGCACTTCGCACTGTTGTTCACTCACTTCTTTGCGATCGGCACTGCATTATCTTGTTTGGGGTTCCTCACTTTACACACTTCTTCCCTTAATTCTGATCCGACACTCGGTGGTTGTGTTTATCACTCCCTACCTTCTTCGGATATTTCTCTATCTGCTGCGGACGTATGCAGTCCTGGTCCAGTGTGCTCCTAAAGCTTTCTTGAAGGCGTCCTCCCATCTTGTTCGGGTCTGCCTTATCTTGTCGATGTAGAGGCTCCATATTATATAAATGTATGTCCATCTTTTGTTCTGGAGCCTCCTCACGTGACCTCCCCATTTCCATTTCAGTTCAATCTTCCAGTTTTGTTATTTCCCTTATTTTGGTGTTAACATTCTGTCTTTGAGAATAGTCGTAACACTTTCCTCTCCATTTTTCTCTGGCAAACTTGAATACCTTTCTTTTGTTTCCGCCAAGTTCCAAGTTTGGCATCCGTATAGGATTGTTCGGAAGTTGCAAGAGTCTAGTATTTTGATTCTTATTTTCCGGTTGAGTTTCTTATCCAGTAGAATAAATTTTAGGGCCCAACATGATGTCCATGCTATTGCTATTCTGAGTTTTAGTTCTTCGTCCATGTTATTCTGCATTCCTATCAGTTTCCTAAGTATTCGTATTTTGGTACATACTGCAGTATAATAGTGTCAATTGCGAATGGTATGTATTGGCTATTTGTTATAACTTGTGTTTTGCTCATATTCAACAATAGGCCAGCTTGTTTGCAGTTTTTTAGCTTCTGGATCATATTGTGCAGATTTTTGCATTACTGACGAATATCACAACGTTATCAGCAAACCTTAAGTTTGTACCCATTTACGTGATAACATATTTCTTTCACCAGTTCGGCTCTCGGAATATCTCTTCCAGCTAGCTCGTGAATAACTTCGGGGAAATTGTGTCTCCCTGCCACACTCCCCTCCCTATTTTAAATTTGTGTCCCTCCCGTTCCGTGGCTACTTTGACTTCTGATTCCTGTAGAGTTTAGCTGGTATCCGAGTGTATTTTGGCTCGATTCCTTTCTTTTTTATTGACTGTATTCCACATCTGTATTCTACCGTGCAAAGCCTTAGTGTAATTTATGAATGCAAGGTAGAGGGGTAGGTTGAAATCCTTTGTTTTTTTAAGATTTGTTTGGTCGTCTGTAGATAGTCTACCGTGCTGTGGCCTGTGCGGAAGCCTGTTTGATCGGGCAGTTGACTCCCATCTAAAGTCCTTGATATTCTTCTTGTAATTATTTTTGGAAGAGTTTCTAAAGATTTGTCATTAGGCTGACGGATCCGTAGTTTTTTAGATCGTCCTTTGCGTCCTTTCGCTTATATTCCACTGTTCTGGCAATTCTCGGTTTGAAAGATGATGTTGAAGGTTTCAGTAAGTGGTTTCCATGGTTTTGTTACCCCACATCTTTAGATGTTCATTCCGTATGCGGTCTTCGCCTGAGTTTTGAAGTTCTCGAGTTCCTCAATGGCTGTTCTCACTTTACTTCGTATAATTGAAGGAACCTCCCTATCGATGTTCCTTGGATGGCTCTTAGTGATAAGCGTGTGCTTTAGATAGAGCTTGTGCATAGGGATTGGTAGAGGTTAGTTGCTGCTGTTATGATGCCTTCACTTGAAGTTTTGTTCTCTTCTGATTGTTCTTTTGCACTAGAATCCATTACCTTCCTCTTTCCAATGTGTACCTTCCCCGGAATGTTGTGCTGGTTGAATTGATTTGAATGAATGGATTCCACAAGTAAGTGATATAGGCTCTGAGAATCTGTCCCTGGAGTTTCTTACTTTTTAGGAGCTGTTTCTTTAGAGCTTTGGTGTATTTTATCTCATCCATTTCCTCCATGAGAGTCCTTAGAGAAGGTTTAAAGTTTCTTCCTTTCCGTTTTATATATACGGTGACTGTTACCAGCCTGTGATCTGTTGAGAACTTTAGGTTTTACGCTACTTGTATGTCCCTTATTCCCGCTAGACTGCCACTTAAGATATAGTCTAATTGCTTTTTTGTTGTGCCATCGAGGTGACACCAAGTCCATTGTGCACTCTTGTGTTTTCTAAAGAATGAGTTCACTATTACCATTCTTTGCTCCGTGACAAACTGTACTAGTCTCTCCCCTCTGGCATTTCTCTCTCCGTATTCATATAGTCTTCTTGACTATTACTTTGTTTCCTATTTTTTCTGTTGAAGTCTCCCATAATGAAGTTCCTTTGTGCTCTGTGGTTTTTTTATTTTGTTTTCTAGCAGGTCGTAGAAATTTTCGATTTCTCCTTCGCTGTATTCCACTGCCCGCGCGTATCTGTATGACTGCAGTAGCTAGTTTGTTGGATTATATTTTAAAGACCATTATTATTTCATTCAACTATTTATTTTATCATATATTATCTCCTTTTTTATTAGAAAGCCTACTCCTCTTTGTCGTTTAGTGTGGCCTTTATAGAAGAAATTATCACCACTGTCTTTTTCTATAATGGCTTCAAACTCTGTTTTATCTCGCCGAGACAAAGGATATCGCAAGGAAGGTTTTGTAGGTCTATTTATAGTCCTTCTCTTTCTTCTGATATGAGCTCAATTGATTATTGTTAGTTCTTGGTTTGTTGCTTGGTTTTGGGGCTGTGATGTGATGGTCTCCAGGGTTCTAGGTGTTCTGATATGATGTTGTTTATCATTGTTTTCTAGTAGTCTATTTTCACCTCGTTCCCCTTTTCTCTCTCTCTCTCTCTCTCTCTCTCTTCTCTTGTTCCTCTCCTTAGTTCTCATTGCACTTCTCTTTCTTATCTTGTCATATCGTCGTCGATAAAGTAGTCCAAGCCTCTACTAGTTGAAACCAAAGGCTACCACTTTCGTTTGAGAGAGAAGTGCTTAGTAATAATGCAATATAGTGAGAAGAGCTGCGGGTGCTGCAAGTAAAACGATAGCATGAGATTTTAAATAGCTCCATCTGCTCCTAGCTAAAACACCATTGTTTCCTATAGCGCAGCCATAGTTACTACTAGCTGGATTAAACAGTGGCGTAACTGCGAATGGCAGCATTAGTAGAAAAGGAAGACGCACTCCAATTACTCAATTCCTTGTGTGGGGCAAGAGTAATCTTTATAAGGCAAAGGGAATGAAACATTAGGACTAGTCTCTCTGAAATTCCATTAAATGGTGGAGGTTAAGTCAATATCTTTTGTACTGTACAGTTGCTCACTTGTGACAACTGTAACGGTAAAACACACAACCCCTTATGAGCAAACTCGGATAACAGCACAGCATTTTAATCCTACTGTCTGAATTTCGCTCACTCCTTGTAAGATGTTAGAGAAGTTTGTACCGAATATAAAGATATATCCAGTATGCAATACTGGCGGAAAGCTCACATTTGTACTTTGTGGTTGGTCGGCCTGATTTTCATTTCTACTTTACAGGTTGTAAGGTTGTCGGAAAAATTAAATTACATTGCATTTAAATCTGCATATCAAGTTCGTTAACAGTACAAAATAGGGCATTAGAACACCAGGGTGAATTGAACTTCGTGGCGGCAAAGCTCTACACATAAACACTTTGCTTAAAAAATATAATATACCTATGCATTTAAACAAAACTCAGAAGCACCACAACAAAGGTTGGAAAATAAACCAAGATTAAAGTTGGTAATAAACTTGTATAAAACAATGGCGTTCCCAACAGTTAGTTATAGAGAAAAACATTAACCATAAATAATATTTAAATAAAGAATACAAACAATGGAGATGATTTTTTTAGATGCATAGCAAAACGTAGAACTGACATACAAAATTCTACATTAGAGGAAACGCGTTAGGCATAAATATTCTTTGAATACAGTTAAGGGAATTCAGTAGTGTGCAGAGTTACGTAGTCCAGCAATTCTGTGAAAGAAGGTGAGATAAATTCTGAGAGTAGGGGAGGTACCATCTAAAACAGTGTCACATACGTGTATCTTAGAGTTTTGAAGTAGGAGCGCATATGATGGGATGTTGGTGGGGTAGTTCTAAAGTAGGAGGAGCTGGAGTTCATATAAGTGCACACAATCAAAATCAGAGACACTTTTCGTGCACACATTCGTGCACGCATTCATCACTCCGGATACTTTTGACTACTCTGTGTTATTTGGAGCGTCCAGTGACGCGTTTGTGTGAGTAAGATTTAGCGGCTACTGCGAAAGATTTTGCCGGTAAGCATTTTAGCAACTCAGGGCAAGTTACCCTTCTAGTTTCTTTATTGCAGAAACAGTTATTTCAAACTTTGAAATTGATACTGCAGAAGTTAGCAGATATAAAAATTCAATTGTTATCGTTTCGAATGCTACGATTCATAATCAGTTTTATTCTTTATCTTCAAAGGTAAGTAACTCGCTTCAACAGCTCAGTATTAGATCAGATTAAATTTCCCAGTAATTTAAACTGGTGCTATCCTTTCACACCCGCCCACACACTCCCTATGATAAAGATCTCATAGCAAACCACTCCAGCCGGCAGTAAAGTCAACACAAGATACTGAAGCAAAACTTGGCTCCTTCAACTGCAGAGCTGTGGAAAGAACACTTTTAAGTAAAAAAAAAATATTACAGCAAGGTAAATCAATTTGTACATTTTAACACTCTGAAAGCGTTAATTGAACCACATAGAGTTATACCAATATGTTTTAATGATGTTGTAAACGCATTTTGTGGATTTTTGCAATAGCATAATAGCAAAATTTGCCACTAGTAAAATGTTTTCCAAAAATATTTCCGCCCAAAAGAAAACGACCATTTATAATTCAAATGCGTGTTATACCAACATGGAGAGAATCGAAGATTTACCAAACCACACTCGTTTAAATTAAAATAATAACTAATGAACAAATTGCTTATCCTGCACAATAATACTTTAACAGTTTATCATTTTGATGGGTATATTCATCACAGTTGGATATCATGTACATGTAATACAGAGGATGTAATTTCGTGTGCTCTAGGATTGGTGTTGTAAACGCTGTGACACCACATTGGAAAATTTGATTTATTTCCATGGAAGTAACCTTAATTGAAGATAGCTTAATTAAAACAAATATATTCAAGCATTTTGCCCACACCCAAACAGTTATGCGTTTGTTTGATTAATTACCAATTCACTATTTAATCTCAGTGTTGGAAATTATATAATGACTAATTAGTATTTAATCTCATCAGAAATCACACATACATAACTGCTAAATGTTATACATTTATTGCTTGTATATCTCACACTTAGGTGTTATAAGTAATTAAATCTTTAAATTAATCTGCCTTATCTGAGTAGTTATTAATTTTATTTTACATCTGCCAATACAGGAAATGTCAAAGGCTGTGATACACAGACCCAGAGGTGTTTCAGTGGTCCGAAAGAATGGTAATTACTTTTATGTCGCACCAAGCTCTTATTGAATGTTTGTTGATCATATACGAGTTATTTAACAGAATTTTTAGTACCTTCTGGGCCTTTGCGAGATTTTACCCCGCGGCATTTACTATAGAAGTATGTAAAAGTTATTTTTAATGCATTCGACTTACGCAGTTTTAACGAATACTTTAGGTTAAAAATGCTAAATATTTAATTAAGTCTCGCACATTAATATAATTGCCCATTTTATTAAATCAGTGACACATAGATAACTTTAATTAATTAGAGCTAGTCATACTCCGATAATCAACGGCTTCCTGCTGATAATTAACCTAAGGCTTCCGGTCAGTGTTGCCAACACAAATTTAGTTGCCGGTTTCGATGTTAAAATTCGCAATGAAACATATCTCCGCACATATCTTCTTTGACTAAACTGCCGATGCAGTAGCAAATTAATGACAGCATTATTCACAATAATCAACAAATTGCGGAATCCAGAGCATACAAGGGAATGTACAACATCTTCCACTTCCACATCTGATAACAGTTTATCTGTTGTTTGCAGCAAGAAAGGAATTCCATCAACCTTTAATTTTAATAATTGTAGGTTTTAAATTTCCCCATTATATTTTGTCCAATGACACCATTATGCATATTTCTTGTTCGAAGCAGCATAAAAAACCTGACTTGCAGGCGTTAAATTTCAACAGTTCTCTATCTTTGTGATATATACTTCTTTAAATTTGATATCATGGCCTAAAATAAAAAATAAAAATAAAGACGTTCTTCTCTCTTTCATTGTGTTAATAAAATTTAAAAAAATATGTTCAGCTACAGCGCTCACAACGCTCACACATTTCAATCACCGTTAACTTTATGTGGGGCCACCCCATCCTTTACCACAGACACCGCAGCAAGGATTTGAATACATATAATACATATCCAAGGTGAAAGCAATCCTTAGGGCACAAGTATCCACCATATGTCATGAGGTTTCAAAACCCGTTTTCAACTTAAAATAAATTGGGCTGAAAAGGGTTAAAAATAGGATTTCATTTTGTATAGTCCCAAAGACATTAACAGTAGTAAACATATGCTATTTATAATTATCCGGTAAATTTTAGAGGGTCTTGCATAGCAAAAATACAAGTTAAGGTTCTTAATATATTCCCTTAGTAGTTAGCTTTTAGATCGATTTTTATCTTCTTCTCTTGTATTATTTGCCGAAGCAGATAAACCAAATCTAACGTGAGATTTTGTTATTCCTTAGACAAAATCACTGGTGACTTGCAGTCGGTCACAATTTTTTTTAATAACTAAACCTCTTATTATATAACTTACGAATAAACGAGTCCATGATGATGAAGTTTCCTGTATTAAATCCTTATTCGTGTTCTTTATTTATACAGACAGATAATCTGGTATATCATTAAAATTAATAGATGTAGGAGCAATCCCAGCCAACATCCTGGAAATGTCATTTTATATGCCATGCTGTCTTCTGAATATCCTATAACAGATGTACTCTCCCATTCTCCGTGACACTTTAAAACTGCCATACTTACTACTGCGTCTGCTAGAAGGGTTTCTGAAGTTCGTCGTAAGAGTAACCTATGTATTTGTTTGCAATAGTCAAACCCAGATACTATGCTATTGTACAGTGCGTCCGTTATATTGTCGGGCTGTGGATCGCGCGTATAAGTGCTCCCTGCACTTTCTATTACATTGTTTTTTTGTTTTTTTTTAAACTCCTGCGCTACTTACTTGTGAGAGATAGTAACATGCACTATAAGTACTAACCTTGTTAAAATGTGTAATGAAAGTGTTGTGCATCTGCACTAAGACATTGTCATTCCTCGTCGTCACGGTTGTAATTCGTGAACACAATAACTCTGTAGGGTTTCAATTTTAAAAGTTTAACAACTCTATAAATATAGGTTTCTATAACACCCACTTGCTCTGCAAAACGTCTTTCACACCCCTTTGGGAAGCATTAGAATGATGCACCAGTTACGTTAATTTTTTCCTCTGTTAGAACATTTCTTTTTTTTTCTTAGAGTTAGCGTTTAGCGATCTCGTTGTTTTAAATTTATTAACCGCATATCTAACAGTTTATATATCTGTAACTACAATACCAGGAAACTTCTCCTGAAATTTTCTACATACCTGTCTATTTGATTCGTTTCTTACATTCGTATCGTTCATAAAAATTCTTTTTTCAAGTGTTAATTTTTCGGTAGGCATTTCAATGGACTAGTAAGAATAAGCTGATATAATTCACACACAACACAGATGTCTTGAATAAACTTTCACTTTTGAGATATTAAATGAATAAACTCTAGTCTTTACAGCTCAAATGATGGCAGAAACTGACAGTATAACATAGTTAATGAACGCAGCCTTCAGCGGATTATTCACCGCTAGTGCACTAACGGAACGAAACTGAGGTCACTGCACTGAAAGCGAACTACACATATAAGAGATCTAAAACCCACTAATAAATGAAACACATAGTACTTGGAATATTCCTGAATGTATTGTTTTCAACAGCTTTTTTATAATTCACAAAGAAATTCTCCTCAGGACATCCCTGTAGCCACAACGAAACAAATCTAATCAACTGAGAGCTATTAATTTCTTTCTGTTCTATTACAGCAATTTCCGGTTCGCTTCATTGTCTATTTAATAAGCATAAAATTGATGTGTTAATGAAACCTGTAACTTGATGTCAATCGCAGTTATTTTGAATTTAAAATATTAAACTTTTTAAATTCATGAAAAAAAGAAAATAAGTTTTAATCTGTCGCAAGCAGCTGCACACATTGACATAGCACATATTTAAACACACTTTTATTGTGAAATTTTACACAACTGATACCTTTTTAGAAACCGGAAAACGTAAGACCATGTTATAAAAGGACTGAAAAAGAATTTACGGTATCTGAAAACATTCTTTGTTCATTCCATGACTTTCTTGACTCTATCGTTTATTAGTGGATATACACTGCTCTTACTAAAGCTTCTTTTTCTAGCTACTTCATTCTAATTCAGATACATTTTTGCAAAATAGTTATATACACATTTCTTTATAGATACAAAGGGAATAACGGTAGAAATGTATAAGTACTGGACGCTATATACTGGCCTAAAATTCCATAATCTTTCTATACAATCGCAAGAAACAACTGAAAATTGACAGAACTTGAAAAGACAAGTATTGAACAATACGAACCATTAATAACGGATATTTCAGAAATGGCTTATGCCACAAAAATGTTATTTAGAATAAATTGTGTGTTTTAAAGAGATCTACGTTTTCTGAGTAGTACATTTTAGTCTATCGCTTAACGTTTACCAGTTATTGCAAGATTATACAAAATTCCTTCCATATGAAAAGAACTTAACAGATAATTCAAGATATATACATTATTTTCCATTCAAATACCTTTAATATATGGTGTTTTAATAAAAATCGTTACAACCGTTTCTAGAGAATAAAAATTTTCGAAAAATGGTCCCTATATAGGATAGTTTGGGGTAGGGAATTTTCTTGAAAATCTTTGTATTGCATCTTTGGAAAATACTGAACTTAAATACCGAGTTTGGTACTTATCTGACTATTCATTTTTGAGTTTCACTGTTCATAGTTATACACACGGATCTTTTTTTAATTTGATTTTTGGGAGGATTCAGGGAGCCTCAAAACGTATATTTCAGGTGAAATCCCGACATCAAGTTTTTTGGGTGGAATACAATACTTCCCCTGCTTTATATACGTAGTAGAGAAAGTAAAACTGAGCATTTTCAACGTGAATGCATACCTTAACAAGTCATTTAACAATGGAGTAGATAAATTAATGTGATAATTGGATGCTTTTTCTGTTCACTGAAGCAATTCATGACTTGTTTCTTATAACTCCTCCTCCTTGCGTTAAAAGTTAATGAAATTTCTTGAAAACAAAACATTTTCTGCGAGAGGCGCTATTCTCTCTCAGAAAAGGGGGTGCTAAATTGCCTTTATTGTGCCAGGACAAATTATAAGTAACAAGGACTGCTGACGAAATGTCTCTATCTAATTGTCGCATCCATTCTATGGAGTTATAAAGTACGAGGGCGGATCAAAAAGTAACGCACAATAATTTTTTTTACATAATAGTTTTAACAGTTAAAACAACAACAAAAATCACAATTTGAACTTACACTTTTTACATACTTTTCACCGTTTCTCAACGCATTTCTCCCATCATGATACCAGTTTCAATATGCCCTGGTCGTAGAAGTCCGCTTCCTTGGAGTGTAGCCATCTGCGGACTGCTGATTTCACTTCCGCATCTGTCGCAAAGCGTTTCCCGACCAGGACTTTCTTCATGGGATCAAACAGATGAAAGTCCGATGGTGCAAGGTCCGGGCTGTATGGTGGATGCTGGAGCACCTCCCAACCAAATTTGGTGAATTTCTGACGAACAGCAGCAGCAACATGGGGGCGATCATTGTCATGAATTTTGACATCGTCAGCATTCATGTTGTGGCGTTTATCACGAAGGGCACGATGCAACTTTACCAAAGTTTTCATGTAGGCTGCAGCATTCACACTGGTCCCGTGTTCAGCAAAGTCCACCAATACAACACTATGCATATCCCAGAACACCGTCACAAGCACTTTCCTAGCATATTGAGTCACTTTGAATTTTTTCTTCACTGAGGAACCAGCATGTTTCCACTCCATACTTGCCTGCTTAGCTTCGGGCGTGTAGTGGTATACCCACGACTCATCACCAGTGACGATTCCTTTCAGAACGTCATGCCCTTCTGCGGTGTACCGCGTTAGGTGATCCAAGCTCGTCATCATTCGCTGGCCCTTGCGGTTGTCTGTCAGGTTCTTAGGCACCCAGCGAGTACTAACTTTACGAAATTTCAACGTGTCATGAACAATGTAATACACTACACCATAGGACATATTGAACCGTTGCGATAAGGTTCGTAGTTGCACACCCCGGTAGTTCAAAACTACCGCCTCAATGCCTCTGACATTCCGCGGGGTTGCAGCTGTTACCGGCCTCCCGGAGC
The DNA here is from genome assembly GCA_030765065.1 of Deroplatys truncata. Lineage (NCBI taxonomy): Eukaryota > Metazoa > Arthropoda > Insecta > Mantodea > Mantidae > Deroplatys > Deroplatys truncata. The sequence goes on along the minus strand of CM060976.1, from coordinate 74,191,751 downwards.
GTGGCGAATCAGTAAGGTTCACACGGCCCTCTAGGAAGAATGCACACCTCCTGGAGACAATGCTACGGACTATACAATCATCCCCTTACACGCCACGCAAGTTCCTGTGGATATCACTCGGTTTATGGCCTTTGGCCCACAAATGTCGAACCACACCTCTCTGCTCTTCACACGTGGACGACAGTAACATGCGCGCCATCTTTGTTGCTTAGTTGACTCTTCTCTCGCTAGAGCTGCACATGAAACAAAAAAACCCTCTGTAGTGAAAACTTCAAACTATATCTGTGTGAAATTGCAACATTCCAGCTGCAATAGCAAGGCAGAAAATATTTATTGTGCGTTACTTTTCGATCCGCCCTCGTATATACCGTAAAGTTGAAACAAAATTACATATCTATTAACTCTGATGTATAATTAGCTGTGCACAGCAACATTTGCAATTTATTCTCTAGGACGTGAAACCGAGTCGTAATTATTACTCTTGATCACACAGATAGCGATGTACATGACTGAAAACATTCACAATGCCTCTCAATTTGTGTGCGCTCTGAAAAAGACGAAGGAAGGTATTAAAATAAGAGACCCACGCATAATAGAGAGACGTCGGCTTTAACGAAGTTTAAAATAAAATTAAAGTGAATTTTAAGCCTTGGTTGTTTGCTTGCGTATAGAGCGTTTTAAAGTTGCACGAGTCTACAGTGCATTAAGGTCATTTATTTGAACATATGAGCCCATTAAAGTAAAAGAATTAACATTTTAAAACCCAAGAAAGCCATGGAAGCTGGAAGGTTTTATTACCTCAATAGTTCTCATTCCTGCCACGTAACGATATTGCCCCTTTAAAGCTCCTATGTCGAGGGGACAATCATTCCCGCTAGGTTTATTTGTAATTTGGGAGTTCGGAAGTTTATAGCTCTAATGCTGCCGCGTCCTACACAACAAAACCCTGCTCTCAGATGTGTCTTACCTGTATGGATTTTAGGTAATCAATTAAATTTGGTTAGCACCGAAAGATTATGCAACACTCTGTGAAATAATAAGCAAATGACTGCAAATTATTATTTTTTATTTTATTTTAAAACTTCCCGACAATCTGCTCTTAGTTCTCTTCCTTGGTGATGCACATGTGTTTTATGTCCAACAGATGAATATTTAATGCAGCCAAAGCCGGTAAGGTACTCAGCCTCAAGGCGTAGCCGAGAGATTGAGGGCCCTCAGCCTCAAAACGTAGCCGAGGGATGTTTTTAGAAGGAAAGGAGTGTAGCAGTTGCAATCATTTTCAACAAAGAGAACTAAGCTTCCTTTATTGAAACGCTGCCTCTTGGACAAAGCATAACAAATACAGAATTACCAATGTACACACATATAAACGCTGAATTGTGTAACTTTTAATATTAAAGAAAATGTTTACAAGGTGAGACTTTTTGCAACCTTAGTAAACAATTAGTAAACACTGAAAATTATATTTTATATAGCTTTCAATAAATTTGGCTGAAAATGACTAAATCTTTAATCTGACTTATGTATGCATTGAATAGTTTTAAAATGTCATTAGAATATAATACAGCTTTAATGCTTTTTAATTTCGAAATGAATGTTATATTCTTGGCCCAAATTCCAACCTGCTAGGATTTTAAAATAAAATATCTTAAATAATCCATTTATTTATGGTACTATAGCACACAAAGCTTTCATATACCTTTTAAACTATTTTTGGTCCAAAAAGAACAAGTATTAGAAAATTATATTCATTAATACCACAAATGCTGCCAGATTTTCGGTAGTTTAGTTGAGTTTAACGAAATCTTCTTATTATGATAATTATTTCGGTCTCGAAGTAATTATTTAATGACAACAAGCATGAGATTTAAAACTCAATTAAATTACCTTAGAAAATTATAATGAAGAGGGAATTCGGTAAGACAATTAAAATGCGAGCATTTTTACATTTTGTACCAACCACCAACAGTCAACAGCAAAATTCTGTTTCGTATTGGCGGTTGGTACAAATGAGAATAGGCTCCCTGGATCACTAGTTGAATCGAAACAGAGATTATAAGAAATTAATTTAGTAGAAAAATCTGATTTGTTACACTGACATGACTTTCTCTACTTTTGTACAAACGCTTATTCTCCATATGCTTCATGTTAATCGAGATATCGAGATGTCAATCTTATTGCTAATTTTCTTGTAGATGCAAGAGGAATATGGTTGGCTTTAAGCGATAGTCAAATCTTTTAAGCGCTGGTTCCATGTGGCGCAATCCATTCTCTTTGCATTTCCAGGACATAAAAAAAATCAATAAGGAATTTGAGAAAATGTATTGGAAAATTTAAGGGAATAACAAGCAATATCTCGAAAATGTTTCATTCAACAAAAGAAATGTATATGACATAAATTGTGTATTTTAACTCGATCTACATTTTTTGTGTTGTAAAATTTTGTCTATCTCTTATGGTTTACAAGTTATGCAAAAGTCGTTCACAATGAAGAATACTTTTGGAGACATTCCCAGAAAATTTGAGATATACATTTCATTTGTCATAAAAATATCTTAAACATAGGATATTTTAATCAAAATCGTTAGAGCCATTTTTGAGAAAATTAAAATTTTCGAAAAATGTTCCATGTAAAGGGTAATCTGGGGTGGAGGGATTTTCTTGAAAACCTTATGTCGTATCTCTGGAAGATACTGAACCTAAATACCAAGTTTGGTGTTTATCCGACTGTTCGTTTCTGAGTTATGCTGTTCGCAGACACACAGACACACGCACGGACATGTTTCTAAAAATGCTTTTTTTGGATTCAGGGGGTCTCAAAACATGTATTTCCGTTGAAATCTCGGTATCGAATTGTTGGGTGAAATGCAATACTTCCCCTACTTACTATACAAAGTAGAGGAAGTAAAAATAGTATCAGTTCTTTGTTTTGCAGCACCTGCTTTAAAAAAAATCTGATGTGTTACACTCACATGACTTTCTCTACTCTTGTACAAACTATTTTAACAAAAGCTTATTCTCCATCTACTTTATGTTAATCGAGATAAACATTTGCAGACACTATGTTATTGCTAAGTTTCTTGTAGATGTAAGGGGAATATATATTTACGAGAGCAATATAGAAATACAGTAGCCTTTAAGCATATACATATCTCTTAATAGCTGGTTGCTAGGTGCAGCACCATTCCCTTTGCCACAGATTAATACTCTTTGTATATCCAAGACAAAAAAATGAATAACGAATTCCCATTTGAGAAAATAAGAATTGAAAAATTTAGGGGAATAACAAGCAATATCTCGAAAATGGTGCACTCAACAAAAAAAATGTATATGACACAAATTGTGTATTTTAATGCGATCTACATTTTTTGTGTAGTAAAATTTTGTCTATCTCTTATGGTTTACCAGTTATGCAAAAGTCGTTCACAATGAAGAACGCTTTTGGAGACATTCCCAGAAAATTCAAGATATACATTTTATTTGCAATAAAAGTATCATAAACATACGATACTTTAATCAAAATCGTTAGAGCCGTTTTTGAGAAAATTAAAATTTTCGAAAAATCTTTCATGTAAAGGGTATCCTGGGATGGGGGATTTTCTTGAAAACCTTCGTGTCGCATCTCTGGAAGATACTGAACCTAAATACCAAGTTTGGTGTTTATCCGACTGTTCGTTTATGAGTTATGCTGTTCACAGTCAGACACACAGACAGACACACAGACACAGAGACACACACACGGACATGTTTCCAAAAATGCTTTTTTTGGATTCAGGGGATCTCAAAACATGTATTTCCGGTGAAATTTCGGTATCAAATTTTTTAGTGGAATACAATACTTCCCCTCCTTACTATACGTAGTAGAGAAAGTAATTTTGGATTAATTTCAGTTCTTATTGGTGCATAAGGCACACATGGACTCAAAGACGCTCGCGTGTAATTATCATTGTAAATTTCTATTTTTAACAGCTTGCTAAAGAACGAATAACTCAAAAGCCTTTCACAGCATAAAACATTTATTTGATAATATCAATAATTTGACTTTTGGAAATGTGCATGAAAATATTCAGAAGATTTTAATGAAAACTTCCTCATGTGGAACATTTTAAATGAGCAAACCAGCTGAAAAGAAGTATTTGTAAAAGCTGAAGTTTTAAAAATGAAAAGAATTTCAATTCTAAATTTCTATTTCGTTGTATATAAGTACTAGTGTAGTCCAGCTGGTTAGGCTGCACGAATTTTGAAATATAACTGAGTTATAAATACTACGACAAAATCTTAAACACTTCGTGCGAGTATTTAATTTTACTGGCGTAACAAGAATAAAAACGAATCATAAATGCTATTACTTACCTAATTATTGCTATATTGACAAACAGAATCGTCTCCCACAAATGTCTGTATTTGTGCTACGAGGATTTTGTGATACTAATTGCAACGAAGTAATGTTAAATAGGAAGAATATATCTAACATTTCTGTATAATATTTATTTAATAGTAAATTAAAACCAAAACTTTATTTTCATGATGGCTTCTCAGCTGCAAGGAGAGTACTCAAATAGGGTGGAAGGAGTATAGATGTTCATAGCTTAATTACTAATTCTACACAGCATATTGTAGGAAACATTGTGGTAACGTTTCTTCCTCATTAGACTCGCGGTAAACATTTCTTGGATTAAAACACTTAACACGTAATTATTCTGTTATATACTGTAATAATACCAAAGTATGCTTAACTCTACCCTTATGGTTTAAAAGAAACTAATTCGATTTTATTTTACAATGTTTAAGCGGAATTTGTTACTGGAGTTGCCACAGAGCCATAATTTCGTGGTGTGCTACAATTGACAACGCTCAAGTGTTACTCCTGCAATTTGCGAACAATACACGACTCGTATCCTGGCGGCTAAAGTGTTTGGCTTTGTGTGGAGGACCGCGGGTTCGAGTTCCACCTCGTGCATGGATGTTAGTCTTCACGTAAATATGTGTATGAGTGGGTCAAAAATATAAACTATAATCACAGGAAAACAAAATGGCCCAAAAAGAGCAAAGAAAACAAAATACCTCTCTGCTTAATAGTGAAGCAAGTTGGGCTTTCCGATAGGAACAGCAGTTTTACATTGTACTAGGCAAAACAGGTGAAACATGTACCAGAGCATAGCGTAAAAATATCAGCTATCATTTTGGTTCATAAAGTTGGGCGTAGCGCTAGAGAAGCAGCTATTATTTTGCTAGCGAAAGGTTTCCTGGTCGTCTAACCATTCCTTCGTAGGTTTAACGCAAACATTTTTACACCATGATAGATGACAGCGAAGGCAACCCAAACCTTTTAATACAGAAAAACGGATTCTGCAGCCTAAAAAAGAAAGAAAGAGGTATTCGAAATCGAAACTTACGGGGTACACATTTCTCATTAAGTTGTTTATGACATTAAGCAAATCATACATTTTATGCAAATAGTCTTAATGCAATGTGTGCAATATCACTTTAGTAGGTTTATTTAATGTTCAATTAGTGTGCACTAAACAAATACCTAGAATTTAGTTGTTAGATAACAATGATAGATAAGGAAATCGTAGAGTCTTCGGTTTTCACAACAATCCTGTTAGTGTTAGAATATGTATTCTTAAAGGTAAATTCATTTTAACGAAATATTTACTAAGAAAACGTCAATCGTTTATTTCATTATACGCGTAAATCACATTAAATTTTAATGTTTTTCTCATAGCACACGTTCTATAAAGATTTTTTTTTCATCTATTCGTGATTAAATTATCACAGGATAGATATAAAAACGCTGATAAATATTTATGGGGCATGGCTTCCCGTATATCATGTGACCTTTTAATAAATCGACCAAAGAGTAACTATTCTTTGCTTCAAGATTACTTTTGCCTGTGCTAGAGAAGACCGCAGGACACCCAAACAGTAGATCAATAAACTCAGAGTGGCTCGGATTTTCGGAACAAAGTTATCACCTACAACGAAAGTTAGTCTCAACATTACTAAAGTCCTGAGTGCACTTTGTCCTTTCCATGAAACAGATCACCTGATGGTCAGTTACTGATATCCAGGAGGTGTCTTCAATGCAAAGAAATAATGAAACTCATAATTTCGGTGATGTCCATAGCGGCTTATCCTTGTAAAAATGAACTTAGCTAGTAGAGAATTACGATTGTTTACGATTCAATACACCGTTATTTGCTTTTATAATTATTATCCGTGGACAGATTGTCATTTGCGACTGATGCTGGAAATGTGACAAAGTACATCAAAATCCATTCTGGCAACCTATATTATAAAACTGTTTTAGAATAAGGAATTCTTGGAAAAAATTATGAGAATCAAGTACAAAAACAGGCCAGAAAATAATTTAAAGGATTATTGACGGAGGTTTAATATATTTTATTGTTAATTATAGATCTTACTACGATTATCGGTGTGTTAAAATATGTCAGAATATAGTAAATTAACCTAAGTATCACGCATTCGTAAAATTTGGTAATTAAAGACAGTCTTTATTTCAATAGTCATCAATTTAATATACATATTCACGTTGCAGAAACAATTTTTCTGGCAGTTGATGTGTTAACTAAATGCTTTTGCATCATCCTTGGAAGCCATGAATATTTTTTAAAAAATACGACACTTCTTTAAAACGCTAGTTGGGATGGACTTTATCGTTGGGCGCCGTATTGAGTCGGCTTCTTTGGGTGTTGTCTTCGTTGGGCGCCTTAGTGGGATGGACTTTATTGTGTGTTTTCCTTTTATATACGGTATCAGTGTTTTTGTAGGGGGAAAAGGAAAGGTATCGGTCAGATGTCGGAAGAGCATGGATACAAGTAGGTTCTCTTGATCTCGGGTCGTGTTAACCGATGACATTTATATGATTTTATTACGTTTTATTCTGACCTCCTTAAAATCATTCCCATAACCGATCCGTTCACACAAATATGTTTAATGTCCGACCACACAACTATATCGAACTATGCCATCGCCAAATCAAACTATAGCCACATGATACCCTGTGGTGTTTCACACGTCTGCTCACATCGAATTCCAGAGTACAAGTGTCTGCATTTACCCTCGGTTCGCATTCCTGAAAGTTTCTTAACCCTAAATTCTGCCTGCCTTGTTCCCAACTCACACATGTGTCTTTACAATGGGCATGTTCAGCCCGCATTCCGATCCCCTAACGGTACGTTCATTTCCCGTCGTATACCTACTCTGTACAATCTTATAAAGACATGTTATATGTTTCCACACTTTTCTAGGTGGTTCACAAATAGACTATGTATAATCGATATTATGGCTTCAACGTATCGTTTCATAGTGATTTCCAAAATTCGTTCCGCTCTCCCAGGGCATAGATGTGGACATAAAATATTTTGGAATCTGATTTTAAAACATATTTTGTTTCGTGATTTTTAGCAATGAAATGTTGATAAATATGTGCATATTTTTGCAATATATTTTATATTATTTTTTTGATTTAAATTATTGCCTGATTAAGCTTTAAAAATATAATAACTAAGTTTCTAATTTAGTCTCAAACATAGTTACTTCGGATAGAAAATATGAAAATACTTGAATTTTTAAACGCATAAAAAGGCAAACGTTTTACTGTTGCAAACAGCCACATACTCTGTTATATAACACAGAACTAAACTCGTTTGTATTGTGAAAATTTATACACCTAAAACTGATTTAGAATCTAGAAAGCCTAGATAGTGGTTTTAATATCCTAGGTACCAAAGATTGCGATATATTTTGTACATTCTTAATCTTTCTGATAGTGCGGGCCGCATTTAAAGTTTTTAACGGAGTAGCAGTGTTCCTAAGCTACACAATAGAATTTATAACTGTTTTCACAGGTTGACAAGTAATGACGTGCGTTTGCTGCTTTATATACAATTTTGAAATAGAAATAACTGTTCAGCTATCTCTTAGTAACAATATGTACTAAGTATAAATAGCACTTCGTAAGGATGGTATATTTAAAAGGTCTCGTCTGTATAAGCCAAAAACTCTTAAAAAATATGTGACTCATTTTAAACTTCTCACAAAGCTGAAATGTTCATTTTTAACCGAATACGCTACAGAGTGAAAAATGTGGCTTCTGTGTTCGAGTGGTGAGCATCTGGCTTTTAATCACAGGGTCCCGTGTTCTATTCCCGTGTGGGGTGGGGTGGGGGAACTTTTCTTTGATTAGATTATTTTCTACCCTCCGCAGAGTCTGGAAATGTGGATGCGAGTGTGTATCATAATGAAAATAAATAAAAAGCATCAGTTCAAAAAACCAGTCAACGAGTTAGTTGCTTCTAAAGTCAAAGCATCCGATATCAGCACAGAAGTCGAAGGAGGTTATACAAATGAAACAGTTAGAAAACTAATAAAAATAGAAGAACTGCATTCTTTAGATTTATTAACACTACTGGTCAGTACAGATAGATCTGTTTACCCAAAAAGAACTCTTCTTGAGTGTCAGTATGCCTTGGCTTAAATTTTACAAACACTGCGATTTTCAAGGCATTTTCCTTTATCTTCGCCAGCATATTTTGAAGATGGTAATTTTGCTGGAACCAAATAGGTACTTAAGTGAACAATTCATCCCCAGAATAGAGCATGCTAAATTGAAGATCTTCAAAACGCTTCCACAAATTAATGCTAAATTCGACAACATGATCAAGACAAAGGGATACCAAATGAATTCTGCATTACATACTACTACTTCATAATGCACATAATGAAGGTGTGGATATACCTAAATCTGATGTAGGACTAGTATTTGTAACTAAAAAAATCTGATGTGTTACACCCACATGAATTTCTCTACTCTTGTACAAACTATTTTTACAAACTCTTATTCTCCATCTATTTCATATTAATCGAGATAAACGTTTGCAGAAACGATCTTTTGACATTAAAAGAGAATTAAATTTTGCACATAGCGACCAGCTCCAAAAATATTTCACTATCCCTTAAAGCGTACTATGTTTCCCTTGTTTTGTATTTACAAGGGCAATATAGAAATACACTAGCCTTTAAGCATAGACATATCTCTTAATAGCTGGTTGCTTTGTGCAGCACCATTCTCTTTGCCACAGTTTAATACTCTTTGATATCCAAGACAAAAAGTGAATAACGAATTCCCATTTGAGAAAATAAATATTGAAAATTTTAAGGGAATAACAAGCAATACCTCGAAAATGGTTCACTCAACAAAAACTTGTGTATGACATAAATTGTGTATTTTAACGCGATCTACATTTTTGTGTAGTAAAATGCTGTCTATCTCTTATTGTTTACCAGTTATGCGAAAGCATTCACAATGAAAAATACTTTTGGAGACATTCCCAGGAAATTCGAGATATACATTTCATTTGTCATTAAAATATCTTAACATATGATATTTTAATCAAAATCATTAGAGCCATTTTTGAGAAAATTAAAATTTTCGAAAAATGTTCCATGTAAAGGGTAAACTGGGGTGGGGGGATTTTCTTGAAAACCTTCGTGTCGCATCTCTAGAAGATGTTGAACATAAATATCGAGTTTGGTGTTTATCCGACTGTTCGTTTCTGAGTTATGCTGTTCACAGACACACACACGGACATGGATTCAGGGGGTCTCAAAACATATATTTCCGGTGAAATCTCGGTGTCGAATTTTTGGGTGGAATACAATACTTCCCCTACTTGCTATAAGTAGTAGAGAAAGTAAAAATTGGTTCGAAATTTGAATCAGATGGGAAAAATTCCAGTGTATGTATGGAATCCGAACCAGGGATTTTCGGCTTACTGCGCTGACACTTTATTGCTGAACCCGCGACCGATGCCTCCGAATGCTTCTGTAATCTACGAGATACCCTAATGTATTTTCGAGGCGATGTTTTTTTTTATTTCCATAAAGTGAGACTTACCCAACAGGAGGGTCCGAATTCGAATATCAACTGAGGGAGTTTCCTGGATAAGGGTTTATTTTTGGTATTCCCCTATCCGTACAAGGTAAATGTCCGCTAATTCTCACCTCAGTGGACCTCGGATTAAATTCAGAAACGCAAATATTTCAATTCCGAAACTAAAGTATTACATTAACTGAGCGGGATGGCTCAGGCGTTAATGTATGTATATGCCCGCATTTGGGATGTCCCGTGTTTAAACCCCGGTGCCGAGCAACATTACGGAAGGATTTTTCCCGGTTTTCCTTGGTCGCTAGACGGATGCTGGGTTGCATAATTTGAACTGCGGATTTTCCTATCATCCCTTTCATCGTTACATTTCATTTTCTTCTCCTTCACCGCCATGCCAGGCATTGGGTTGATTACCCATCCTGGATATGCTATATCTCGAGTTTGCTTCCTCTAGGACAGGCTACTGACCCAAGGATTGGCTTGCATGTTCTTAGGGATGTAAGTCCTGTAAAGAGGAGAGAATCCATTGAAGAAGAAGAAGAAGAAGAAGAAGAATAATTCGGATATTTCCGGCATGATACTAATATTTAAAGGACTCCACATAAGTAAGATTATACACCATCTCTTAATACCGAAAATTCTCCTTGCGGTATAATTTTTTCAGAATTCCTCTAAAAATTTCACCACTAGCATATCAGTGGAAAATTTAAAAACAATAACTGGAGCTTTCCTTATGTAGAGTTAAAAGTGGCCCAGCAATTACATATTTTCTATGACAATTGTATCACAGGCAATTAGGTTACAGTTCATAGAGTTCTGAAAATTAAATTTGAATCAGAAATGTTAAGTAGTTCACCTCAAGGAACATCATGGTAAAATTCTATATTTACACCTTAGCATTAATATACAAACAACGGTTCAGCGTAGAGTTACCAAATTTTTCATCTGTTGTATTGCTTTCTCACGGCGGGATAAAAGTTTACATTTGATAGGTTTAAGAACTGCACATATTAGGATTTTTAATTATGCCTTGAGAATTAATTCTTTCTCTTTAACTGTGAAATTAAATGAACAAGCGTCATTATATGCACTGGAAAATTATTTTTCAAGATTGATAGTGGTCTTGATTGTTTCTCCTTGGGACGTTCTATTCTCGGAAGGTTTCTATTAACAAGGAATATTGTTAATACCACTTTTTACTCATCCGCCATCTTGGGCTTGAAGTTCTGTAAATACGCTTTTCATTAATTCCGAGTATCGTTACTGTAATGCGTCAAATGTAAGCATTTCTGCGTAGTTTCTATTCTGGAGCAGAACCGTATCTTGTTTCTGCCTAGACGGAGAACCGTCGCATAAAGAGAAATTCCATTGTGCCCAAGTAAACAAAGGATTCAGGGGAGCGCCCTAAACTTAGAAGCAAATCTTGGCTTTGCGGCCCCCGGTCGGAAAGAGCTTGAATCAGAAAGAGGTAGTTTTATTGCGTTTGTGGAACGCCAGTGCAGTTCTTAAATTACGGGAGGCGCATTAGTTTGTACAGGAATTAACTTGTGAATTTGAGTAACAACATCCTACACTGCTTATTTAATTTTGATACTTTAGATAAAAATCTGATGTGTTGCATTCATATAACTTTCTTATTCATAACTTTCTATATTCACTCTTCCAGGGGTACCATCCCGACGAAAGGCGAATGGTGCATCCTCTCCAAAACACTCATCCTCCCCCCAATTTTTCTGAGAGTACAAATTCAACTATGTAGTTCTTTTTTCGCGCCGCTGGAAAGCTTCGCAAAGGAGCTATCTTATAGTTACTACAGCAACTATTGTGATACCGGTACAGAATAAAAACTTAAAAAAATAATTAGAAGGTTAAAATCATTAAAAAAATCGTAATATTTACAGCAAAAGTTATAAACAGAATATTTGGCAGGTGCTGTGTTTTGTTATTTGGTATTACAATCTATCGTATTGTATCTATCTAAATAGACAATATATAGTATGTGTAATAATACTATACGTTCTGAACATCTACATAATAAATCCTGTAGCACTACAGCTCACATAGGACCTGGGCCTGCCAAACCGACTGCCGGCCTCACGCCCATGTGTGCACAGCAGAGATAGGCGATCATTCAACCAATATGGGAAGGTAACGTGGGCAGCATTACGCTGGAAAGTTGCCTCACGAGGCCAGGAATGCTGCATATCGCAGCTCCTCACTTTCCTCGCGATGCTGAGTGGGCACCGGTCCTATACCCGGGACTTAAAATTCGCACCCTCATGGGCAGGATCTTGGGGGCATTCTATGGCCAGAAACCAGAATACCACGCTCCAGCCACGGCGCAGGTCGACATCTACCTACCTATAATGTTATAGTTGATTTTATACATTTCCAAAAATTAACAACTGCTATGCCACATTATACCTACAGTATGAACTGTACTTAACATTACTTTTTGGGGGATACAAACTGAGTTAACAATTGCAGTACTCACTTAAAAATTGTAATAAATGTGTTTATATCACCTGCATTAATTACTTCAATAGTTTTGTATTTCCCAAAATGTTGAATGTCCCCAAAATGTTCCTGATGGCGTCCCATGGGCGGCCCTGCACCCTTTCACAAAATATTCCCTCAAAAGCTTCTATCTCTTGTTATTCGAGATTAACTTTCATTACACATTTACACTAGAGGTCTGCAGGGGCCAAGCTTTTGGGCTTAATTTGAAAAATGCTTGTCTGGCTCGCGATTGAAAATAAAGACGAAATAAACATTATCAATTTGAATATAGGCATTTTGTCATGCAAATATATTTAAATGTATGGCATATATTAATAAAAATCATTAGTGCCATTTTTGAGAAAACAATAATACTGTTCCAATTAAAGGGAAAATAAAGACGAAAAAATAATTTATCACCTTCTTTTGTCCACGATGTTGAACTGCCTGGAATAGCACAATGAATGCTGCATGTACACATTCATGCACCATTAATACTAGAAATAATTAATGAATGCTCACTTCAGCGAATAACATTACAACTGCACGGTAGCTACAAACACCGCCTCTATCCGTTCATTCAACCCAGGACACCCTGGGCAGAGTGCAGTGATAGAACCGGCATGTGGTGAATAAGACAGTATGCTGTCAATGCGCTTACTACATACATGCGGATTCCAGGACCTCAGGCGCCAAAATTTCTGCAAAGTGACTTCTCAATAATTGGTCCCAACGATCTGAGTGCATCCCCTATCAGGCCCTCCAGCAGGGAAACAAATTCCCATAGTGGTACTGGAAATCGAATCCGAATCCCTTCACACCGCAGGCAGTAGCGCTTCGTGGACTAATAATAATAATAATAATAATAATAATAATAATAATAATAATAATTAATAATAGCAAAATAATTCTATTTAAAACAAAATTGGACAATGAGCCGGGTCGGATTTAAATTAAATTAATTTAAACCCGGCATGGCTCGATTGTGTTACAATAAACCCAGGGATCAGCATGTTTTTGACACGGGGAATCCCCAAACATGTATTTCCGCGCTGAAATCCCGGTATCGAATTTTTGGATAGAATACAATACTACTTCTTCTTACTATAGATGAGCTGTATAGAAAGTAAAAACTAGGGTTAATCCAACACCTAGCCCAAAGCTGATATTCAAATATGGATATATTATTGAGCAGAATGATTCGATAATATATTGATTCGAATGCATCGATTCCTAGAGTATTCAACTAATTTGGATGTCCCTTAAATCAGATTATTAGGATATGTGCGCATTAACTTTATTTCCGGCTATGAAAGTGCTGTTATCGGGTTTTCATTTATAATAATCGGACTTAGACTGATATTAATTTGGGTGCATACAATAGACATCAGGTTCAGAATTATTAACTTTGCACATTATAAATCATTCTACCGTACACCAAGTCATCTAAATTTACTTTAAGTGGGCACTGTTCAAAGCTCAGTCCTTTCTTTAATGATCCATTTCACTTCACTCGTTGCTTTAGAATTCCACACCTTGTACGTAAACTTCTTGAGTCAATTAGGCACAGGCCAAAAGATTATTTACTTCAAGTCTTCGCAGACTCTTAAGAAATTAAATACTCTGGATGTATAGTTCGCTTGTTTTTAAAAATATATAAAATGCTCTTAACCTTAATAAACGGTTATAAATGGCATATTGATAAGGATAAATTGGATGTGTTGCTTCATATTACTTTCTCTATTCACTCTCTACAAACTATTCTTACTACCGTTTTGATGAAAGAGTACGCAGTTTTCAGGCAAGATCGCCAGTGTGCCATGGCTAGGTTTAGACAAGAGAGAGAGAAGGCTAGAACGAGAGTACAGTATAGTCTGGCCATCAAAACATCATCACGTAACGGAATAGTTAGAAATTTACGTTTTTCTTCTTTACAAAACTCTTAACACATTGAATATTATTTTTCTACTTGTGAGCATATGACTTTGCGTGGCGGTGTTTGCATTTTAATTTGTTTACGAACGCGTCCACTGTGACTACAGTCACAGTCAACTGCTGCATTGTCTTACCATAGACCTCTACATGTTCGCACCGGGAATGGTGACGTAATACGGTCTGTCTCTTATCTTTCTGCGGAAGTTTCCTCTGCCTCCCGTCTGCACTTATTCTTTAGACAGGTAGTACAAAAGCTTATTCTTCTGTTACTTGCTAATCGACATAACCTTTTCATTACACATTTACACATTCCGTTGTAGGTATAAAAAGAATTCAGTAGTAAAGCGATAGTCAGGTTTGTAATAACCGGATCGCTTTGAAATCTCCGGCTTTAAAATCCAATGTTCTTTGCATAATCACAAGAAAATTCATGTGTTACATCCACATGACTTTTCTACCAGAATTGTTTATTTTTATATAGTTTATACAAACAATTCTACCTTTCCAACCTTGTCCTAGTGTGGCTTGTGTGGAAGAACAATTAATTCCATATTATTACGAAAGTTTATTGCTCTCTTATATTGTATTTTAATCAAAATTATTAGAGCCGCTTTTAAGAAAATCTAAAATTTAAAAAACTCTTGCATGTAAATGGTAGTTTGGGAGGGGGTTTTCTTGAAAATTTTCATGTCGCATGTTTGAAAGGTGCTGAATCTGAATACCAAGTTTGGATAATTATCGACATTTCGTTTTGGATCATACTTTCACAATCACATATACAGACACGGACCTTGTTCTAAAAATTGTTGTTTTTGTGTTCAGGGGACCTCAAAACTTTTATTTCCGTGAAATCTCGACTTCCAATTTTTGCATGGACTGTAGTGCTTCCTCTCTTACTATAATACGGAGTAGTAAAGGTAAAAGGTAATTGTTTATTTTACTGTAGAAATTATGTTTTATGTGAACAAAGGTCCTTAGTTGTAAAATGAGAGTAGTCTCTTTTATGGTCTTTGTAACTCAGTGCTCACTCTGCTGTCCCTCCCTTTCGTTTTAAGACAAGGACCAAAAGCCTTTGTGCTCTTAGAGCCAAGAGATGAAGAAAGTAAGAGTGAGCTATCTCTTTGTTTTGTGTAATATTGTCCCTTAAATAAATCCTTTAGTGAAGGGATGCAGATAACATGTTTGTTTTGTCCTGGTACACAGTGATTACGTACGAACTTAATGCCTTATCCCACTAACTCTGTTCCTCAGCCACAGGCTGCAAGTGAACGGCTTGAGAAGGTTCGCAACGCTGTAGTAAAGTTTACCAAGCATTTCCATAACACGAATGGAGTCGTTTACATCAAGAGATCTCTTGTTCTGTAGTCCAGTAGACAAACACGTTGTGCAGACTTTGGTGAAACAGTTTTCCGTAAAGCGGTACATTTAGATGCGGGTCGAGAAGCGAACAAATGACGAGCCTTTGTAGTTAGTGTGTGCGAACCTCCTGTACTAACAGAAGTGCGTTAGGATTTCCCAACTAGGAACCTCATAAGAGAGCATCAGGATAAACAAGCTGTAGCATCATGTCACGTATCACATTATTTGTGCAATCCTTCCATTATTAACAGGTTGTTAATGTATTCAATATAGAGCATAATTGGTTCATTATGACATGCGTGCCAATAACAGCAATTCCAATACAAGTTGCCGTGGCTTATAGAGAGATGTGCCCATTTTGTGATATTCTTTTCTCTGATTAATGAAGATGTAAAAGCCTCTGTATATAATATAGAGTAATTAAGATTTGAATTTATAATTACATACCATACCGTGCTGCTGATAATAGGCTACATCACAGTCCAGCTCACTTCTCTTCCAGGAAGGGAATATAATATGCAAGTGGCTGTCCTGTTTATCGGTCCAACATGCTAGTAATAAATGAAATGGAACGGACTTGGAAAGGACTTAAAACGGAAATGACTGGTAAAAATATTAAAATGTGGATTGCTATATGCTAGCTGTGAAAATCGCCTCTTTGTATGACATAACGAGGAAAACAGATGACAATTCAGCACTTAAAAAGCATAAAGTATTCGAAGATTCAAACCAATAGCAGCAATGTCTCGGAAATAGTTAATACCATAAAATTATATAAATTATATGCTTTAGTGATATTCTACATTGTTCGTACATTAAGCTTTTGTCCAACTTATAGCTTACCTGTTTTACAAAAGTATGCAAAATTCCTTCAAAATGAAGAAGTATTCAATTGCTGTTCACAGGAAATATAAAACATGCATTTCATCAGCCATGAAAATATCTTAAACATGTGGTATTTTAATCAAAACTGTCAGAGCTATTTTTAGTGAATTAAAAATAATGAAAAAATGTTTGCTTCTGAAGGTTAGTTTAGGAGAAGAATCTTTTAAAAACTCTTCGTGTCGAATCTTTGATAGTTGCTGGACTTACATAATAAGTTTTTTCGTTTTATCTCATACTTCGTTTTTGAATTAATATTGTTCAAAGATCCACGGAAATAGACAGATTGACACA
Organism: Deroplatys truncata; assembly: GCA_030765065.1. Lineage (NCBI taxonomy): Eukaryota > Metazoa > Arthropoda > Insecta > Mantodea > Mantidae > Deroplatys > Deroplatys truncata. The sequence continues at coordinate 74,174,869 of CM060976.1, read as the reverse complement.
CAGAAGGGCATTTTTCTAAAAATGCTTTCTTTGGGTTCAGGACCCTCAAACATGTGTTTCCGATGAAACACCGATAACGAATTTCTGAGAAGAATGCAATATCTGCAACGCCTATCTACTATAGGTATGTGGTAGAGATAGTAAGAAGTAGAGCTCTTTGCTTAGGTAGTTGAGAACAAAAGAACGAAGAAGCAGCATTTTAAAAGTGTCTTGCTTAAAATATTGGAAAATTGAAACGGAAACGGTAATTCCTCGTATCTCGGAAAGAATTGCAGCTACAAAATAAAACGTATCTCCAATGTGGTCGTGATTTCTAACGTACACCAATGGCCTATGATCTTCGGGGATAACTCATTTCACCAAGCGATAACTGGATCTATTCCGTTGCCTCCGACGATAGAGTGATGATGAGAATGGCGGTGGAATGATAGGACCTACAGTTTTTACCGTGGACTCTGAACCACATTGGGGTTTGGAGATATTTTACATTAGCAAGTCAGAGGTGAAGGCTTGGATAGGGACGCCAACTTAGAGCCTAGAATCGAACTCTGTACCCTAGTACAGAGCCGGAAACAAAACCACTGCGCTACCCCGGCGCCCGTATATCTCAAATGTCATGCGTCTTAATATAAATCATTTTAAGGAACGACTCCACTACATGTCTTTTCTTTGGTAAGTGTTTGTTTTGCGTCGGTATCCCTGCCTATTGTTTCGACGTGGCTTCGTCTTGTAGTCCTTCTCGCTGTTACCCTGGCTAGATGGATCTCAGCGGTGATGTTTGCATGGACTCTGCCTATCATGACATTTGATAAGCTCGTCGATCTCAGTTGTGGCAATGGGAGCTTATAGAGGAATTGATTACACACTGGAACGTTTGCTTTAGGACTATTTATTATTACTTCCTCACTTTAACACTACATACTGTTCCTGTTCACATATCACCACTGTCTTCCCCTGTGTACTGCCTTCTCAACTCAACTGTGAACTCAACTCAACTCAACTGTGTTGTGAACTCAACTGTCTTACACTGTGGACGGTCCTCTACTAAAAGTCAACGGTAAAACTGCCGTTACAATATTTGCCTCGCTCCATACATCCGGAGCGGAAACAAACAGAGTCATAAAACCTTTACCTTTATTTTCTTACACAAAAGATACCGTTTTAGCTGCACCTGGAAACAGCATGTTTCTATCCTAACTGCAGCTTTCAAGACATTCTAAACCTAGTGAAACAGGAACATTATGTACACGACAAATATTACATTATACAAAAATTACTATTTACATTGTTTTCACATTGTACACTTATATAATTTATAGATTAAATTGAACACTGAATAAATTAGTACATAATAAAATTAATTCCGGCACATTCTGTCTCAGTTTTGAATGTTTATATTTGGATTTTCATCATCTTCTCCGGAACACAGATTGATTGAAAAGCTGAAGAGCCCTTTCTGTGAAATTTTAAGCTGTAACTCTTATTAATTGCCCACTGAATAGTATTTATATCCAGTAAGTCATTTTCTCTAAAACTCTTAAAGGCAGTATTGTTTCCATAGAATTTTTAGAACAAGTTTTACATGACGACAGTGAATGTAGCTCTGATAATCTTTGTTTTTGACACCATGCTCAACACATTTCAGACCAAACCAGATGGTTCCGCGGTAACATGAAGCTGCCATTCGGGAGATCCCGGGTTCCATTCTCGTCGAGCCGACCACTCTGACTCTGGGTTTAACTCCGGGTGTCGGTAGGCGAATGCTGAGGTCGTTCCATTCTACCAGGAATTTCCTGTCCATCTTTCCCTATCTCCATCACTTCCTTTGATCTGTTTCAGGGCGGCAGGATCAGGCGATGGCGATTGGTGTGTTGCGCAGCATGGTAAAGTTGCGCTAAAGAAAGATTTCTCCTGGGCGCTTGGTGGGACTGCTGCAGCCCCCTTCCTTCTGGAAAGTGTTTCGTCTACACCCGTGATGCCCAGGTTGTGGTTGGCTAAGACAATGCTAGCCGGCGTCAGAATTGGTGCATGTTGGGATCGTTAGGGACCCCATTCTTGCTAGCGCACATCGCTGTCCGTATGTGGTCAACATTCGAGTCTCCCTTTCATCTCTTTCTCCCAGGGATCACGTTGGAAGCACAAAGGGTACACTGTGGCCTATGTGCGGCACTGTGTTCCAGTTACTGACTACTTAGGACCTACTGATTACTCCTAAATCCTAGCACGTATTTCAGAATTTTATGCCGCAGCAGTGAAATAGTGAACTTTCCAATTAATTTAGGTATACTCTTTGGGATTATGGTAAGGAGTAAATACTGAATACAGGAAATAACAATAATGTCTTAATCAAGAATACCCTCGGGATCAAATGCCGTCCAAAAATTAACTAGTGTTATAAACAGTTATAACACTAGTTATAAATACTTGTAAATGTGGAAATATTTAAGTAACTTTATAATATTTGAAGAAGAAGAAGAAGAAGAAGAAGAAGAAGAAGAAGAAAGTGAGGCAGCCGAGGATGACAAGGAACATCTACATGAATAATAGTTTAATTAATACTCATCCCTGTTAACACCATTCGGCTTTACTATTAATAATCTGCATCTGCTTTCTTTGTTTTCATTTTATAACTCGCAAGAATTCTCACAAATGAACACCTCACGACTACTTCGTTGTGATCCTTACAGTACATTAGAACCACGATGGCAAATGCAATAGTCAGTTACACAGGGGTAGGTAACTATGGAGAAACTGTACATCATGGAAGCGAAGATAATTACAATCATGGAAGATTGTTATAATAACTGTGTCAGAAAACTAATATTTTTAGTAGTAAAAGCCGTTATTATGCAATTAATAGCTACCATAAATAAGTTTCTCCAGAAATGCATAGTCTCTAATGTACATAACACATAAATCGAATTCAGTCATATTCCTGTCTTAGAATAGGGAATGGATACACAAAAAGCAAATCCCGTAAGACCTCTACTGTTTTCTTAAGCGCACATTCTCTATAATTCATGTTGTAAAGTTCCATTTTCAAAACCTAAGTTTTTTGTATGCAAGCACATGTTGCACTCTTATTATTTTATTTACAGGAAATTAATAAAAATCTATGCTATATAAATTATGCACTGTAGTCTTCTCAAAAGCTACATACATGGTTTGTTCTGGAATCCATCTGTCAATCACTGTCTACATAGTATTGAAAAAGTTATTGTCTTTACGTTATTTGTCCCACGCTTTGGGAGCGAATTTGAAGAAGGTTTGTTTGTTGCTTGATGCAGTAATTTGTATCACAAATTACTTAAATGTAAATAATGATTGTAATATGAATATGCATTTTTATGTGACATTGATTTGAGATGTTTGTTTATTGTAATTATTGTTGAGAAGTAAGTTTTTAATGCCTTACTGAAACTGTCAATAATAGCGTGCAATAATGCAAAGAGGGGGGTGAGCTGTTTATCATTATTGGAAACGAGGAAGTTACGTAATATTGGCGCGTTTTTTCCGTTGAGAACCTTCTGGAATATTTCCCTAGAGCATATGTATTCATAATTTTCATTGGATATTAAAATAGACGCTAATGTTGGCGCGTTTTATTAGCCAATTGCAGTTCAGTTATAATCTTTAGGCATATCGGGGAGTGGGTGTATAAAAAGCCAAGTCAGAGGTAGATCGCGGGCAGTTCATCAAAATTCTTAGTACATTACACGTCGCCTTCAGTCGGCCAGTTCATCAAAAATCTGTGTACACTACACGTCGTCTTCAGTCAGTCAATTCGTCGAAAGTATTGGTACGGCATACATCGGATATCGATTCACAAGTTACGCGCAGCAGAATTATGAATAATCTAAAGTGTTGTAAGGTTAATTATACAAAAGGTTGAAGTACGTGGATTAAGAGTGATCAGTAAGAATTTATTATAACAGTTTCAGTTTGGCGAGTGTTAAGATCAATGTATAAATGTGATAGTTAACGTGTTTGACAATAAATGTGTAAAACAAATTTCTTCATCAGTGTTATATTTGGATAAAAGATTCCTTTCCGTTTACACAACTCTGATCAAGAGACATGTTCGACTGAGAAATAATAGCTAGCCGGAGGACAGTAAACAAAACTTAAAATTCTTTCAAACAAACACTAATACTACCACAAATTATTAACACCAGATGGAGCTACAAACCGAACAAATGAATGACGTCACAAGATGGCTTCACATGAAGTAAACACACATACACAAACATTACAAGTAATAACATTATAAGTAATACCGTTACAAATTGGCTCCCATACGTGGGGCAGTTAAAATTATGTAACCAAACAAAACAAAAGCAGCACAACATAAGATCTTCAAGTTCTAATAATTTACGTAAAAACATATTACGTAAGCAATAATGTTACTTCAAATTGGCTACCACAACGTGGGGCTCAACAAATTATAAATAACATTAAAATACTATTACATGCTACGTATGGTAAAAAGGTTCCGGTAGCCTTCGCACCAAAAGTACTTTCCGGTGGCCTTTGCCCCAAGTTTAAAAAATATTAACTTTGTAATTTTTGACTATTTCTTTAAATATTATATATTTATGTTTGCCTCGGCTGCGTCAGTATTTATATTTTTTTAGAGACATGAATACCTTAGCAGGGAGTGGTGCGACTGAAGAATGTAGGCTTACACACATTATAATTTTACTCCATTTATTAATGCTTGACACGATTTAAATAACACTTCACTGATATAGAGAGAGCTGTGATATATTTTTATTAATTAATTGCACTTTTTCTATTAATTACTAGCACTTTTTAACACGTAAACTATTTTTGTCTCACACAAAATACGTATTAAATTTCTCGAGGACGCATCTCGCGTCCGGTTAGGAGCGCTGTCTACAAGCAACTGACTTCTGAATTTGTAAACTATGCTCCATTTTAGTTTCTGACTGGCTAATCCTAGTCCAATAGAATACCTTCATTTAGCTAAAGCTTTTTCTGGTTGTTGATTGGCTATTTTGTAAACGTCACAAAATTACATTATTGCTTCCAAGAATCACAAGTAGCATTAAACTTTCAAATTCATTATTGCCTCAAGGTTACCTCATTGTTAGCAATTTTAACCCATTATTCTCACAGCTCCTACATTATTAAATTACATAATACATTCACATAACATTATTACACATGTATACAATAATATAAACATTAATACAATGACTGTTACATACATTTTATATATGATATCATATATGTATTGCTTTAACGTGGACTGTTATTATATTTTATATATTATACAATTACACTGAAATCATTTAGATGTTAAAAATACTGCCTCAGTATTTCACAAACAAATAGGGAACTAACCATTCGTTACTGTACAAGAAACACTTTTCAACAACTTCTGTTTAACTTTTTTACTCAAGCGAAACTTGGTTTTCTTGCAGAACGCTCTTCTGCACACTAATTGATTACTTGCAATAACAGTGGCTGAGGGGAAAGAGACAAATGTGATGGTTACTGCAGCATCCTGCACGAATACAAAGTCTCAGTCGCCTGTTTTAAACCAGTAGTGAAAACAAATGATAGCCGCATGTTTCAAGCTGCGAACCTAATATTTCTCCAGGAAAAGGAAAAGAGCTTTGTAGAAGTAAACAGTAACTTTATTAAAACTCCTGTCATCAAGCAAAATTAAATTATTCTCTGGCGTCAAATGCATTTGCGAGCTTTGAGAGAGCAAAGTTGCCATTTGTTCTTTCGTAAAGGCTGCTACAGCCTTTTAATGACAAAGAAAGTAGATAAAATAGTTTGTGACAGAGGATACGTGGTTAGCAGAAGATGAACTTTGATTAAACAACAAAAGCTGCAGTCTTCAATTTATTGAAGAGAGTGTCATTAGATTCCAAAAGAGAGGAAATTCTGAACATATATTGAAAGGATGGGGAAAACTGTTTTCCTGAAAATTAATGTGCTGTGCATTTGCTGAGTTAATAATGAGTTTTAGTTGCTCTGCAGGTGAAACTTTGTTACATAGGACTTTTCTGAAAAGTTATGACTCTAGTAACGTCACAGTTTGCAACCCCAATATTGTAAGTACCTCAAAGCAGAGTATCGAAGTCCAAATGAGCCCATAAAAATTTAATCATGCCTTTTCATTTCTCTAATGTATCTCTAATTATGCTGCGTAAATACAATTTTTATAATTTACAAAAAAAATCATGTTGATTAAGTTGATGATGAAGTTACATTGTTGTATAATACTTAAATATAGTAGCAAATATCCACACAAGCTTAACTGCACTACAGACCTAAAACATTGGCCATTTACAAGAATTTGTACTAATTTTCTGACGCTTGTACTGTAGCTTAGGAGAATGTTTTAATCCAGGGATAAGGTAATGAAACACAGTTCTAGAGAGGTAGCTATGTGTTCTTATATCGCATTGCAACGCTGTCCAATTACATTTTCTTTAATAAAATGTTAGGATGCATGAAATAACAAGCCAGTTCAATGGATTCCATCATATAGGATTTCTTTGTTCAAAAGATTTCATCGTAAACTCACTAGTGTTAAGGTGTCTTGAGAATGACTTATGGTGAAGTTTTGGACAACCACATGTAAATACGAGAAGAATTGGAAGGCATCAATAGTCCATATGACAGAAAAACTGTTTGAGCGAAATTCAGCTCTCCTTCTGGTTTGGGAGATGGCCGTCAATCTGAATACAATCTGCAGTAAGTTGACAGGAAACTTCGTACAAACCGCAACCATTAATTTCAACAAAGTCATTAGGTTACAACGGTGTGAGGAATTGTGAAGAATTTCTAATAGTTCTGTTGATACATCAATTTAATTTGTTTTGTGTATGTTAATATAGGGTTACTGACGGATAAGGTGTCCTGCAGAAATCTTGGTTTGTAGCTGCTATAAGGTAGAAAGTTGATGTTGGTTAATTAGACAGGATTGCATCTGTTGATCCTCACGCCTGAAATAATAGAATGTACTATTTTATTCTGGAATTTTACTTCATGGAGTTACATGAAGGTATTAAAATTTTACATGTAATTTTCCAGTGATGTGCAGTTCTACAAATAGGTATTTTAACAAAAAGGCAGCCGCATTGTCGGGCACATTGTTGAAGTGGTCTGATATGGAAACATCTACTTCCAAAACTAAGAGAAACATTGACTAGAAACGTTCAAGATTAAATGTACACTCTGGAGAAAAAATAATGTAGAATTCAAGCATTCCTGTAAATAGATAAGGGATAGTTAGGCGTTTGCGCGAGTAGGCTCGTTCTCTAGGTTGCATTTCGGGTGTGCCAGACCATAATGTCTGAAAACTTCGCCCAGGTGCGTGCTATGTTGTTGTCCTGCTTCTGTAGTTACCACCTGAAAAATAATTTATTTTCATTTAATTGAGCGTTCTGCAGAAGAGTGAAAAAGCATCACACATAATAATAACACGTTACTTACAGCTGTATTGCATATTAAGCCTAAGCTTTTAATGTTTTATTATTATGCTAAACTCAAGTGTATCGCAAACAGAATGGTTGTAATATATCGCTAAACTTTTCGATAGATTTATTACTATACTTAGTGCATTAAAAGTTACCTATTCCCTTAGATCGCATTATTTTTCCTCTGTAAGGTTTCCACTTTCAGGTAACCAACCCTTGACTCCACCCAGCCAATACCAGATCTTTGTGAGACCAGTCTGAAAAGAATTCAGGGATACAAAATGAACGATGTTATAATCGGTGTAAAATGAAGTGGTGGTTGGGATACCGCCTCTATGAAATTGTTTCGCTATATTGATATACAAGGAAAATCTAAAGCAATACATCATAATGCGGCCTTCTAGAGCAAGGGGTGAAGAACTATTTGCTTATATCCTTAAACTGGGAGACAGCTACGATATTTATATGAGAGCTTTCATCAGCTACAGGAGACAAAGGTTAAAGTTATTGCCACCATTGAACGGCATTAAGAAAACGGTAATTTAGCATCAGTGTAAGAGATTTGCGTGTATTAAGAGAACAGATAAAAAATATCTTAATCTTCATCTTTATTTCATGTTTTTATTATACCTATTATATTATTTTTGCGCCAAAATTCAGCAAAGCATTGCCTTAGCGGTGAAGACATGGACAACTGCATGTAATGTTACCCTGCGGCATTCATCTATATTTTGGAGGAGATACAGTGCACTGCCAATCCAGTAGCTAGAATTATGCTCGAGGAGGTCACGCGTGGCTAGATTTGTGAGCACCAACATAACAGATGTGTTGCATTATGGGCCACTTTTAATGTAGGTCGGGTATACAACTTGCAGTTTTCATATGGTGGAAGGCAGTTTTTTTATATTTCTCTACACAGTGAACATTATAAGGTTTTAGTAAAGTATGTGAACAAAATGCGAGGGATTATTCCTAGTATGGAAGGTAATATAAGAAAACCATCCTATAAACATATACCCAAAATTTAAAGTAATAATACAAACATTAAGTACCACTTATATGCGTCTATGGAATTATTCCAGAGAATGCGCGCTTGACAAGCTTTGTTAGAGATACTCTATCAGAATAATTGAAGTTTCTCCAAAACCTTGACATTAGGGACCGGTTAAACATTCTTAATTTTTCAGTTTCTGGTATACAAAACAGCATGACGAAAGATAAGTAGCCATCTACCAATATAGGAGTCATTTTACTGCATATATTGGTAAATTCACGAATCTGTGTTTTTGGAGAAATTGACATTACGGGATTTCATCTATCACAGCTGGTTTCAACTGAATAAACACCCAGTAAACATAATGACATAGTTCTCACCCAAACTGAAAAGACGCATTTTTTCAACATTACAATTGGGTAGAGGACACTGTTTGTAATCCTGACAGTGGTCATCTCCCAATGACTTGTTCCATTAAGTTTTAACTCTACAGTATACATAGAGAATGACGATTTCTCATAACCAACACCGTGAACAATACTTCAATGTATTTTTAGCTGAATATATTCACTAAGATGATTTTAGAAAACAGTGTTTCCTGAACATCTGACTTCATTAGAAGTGAGTAGCAGGCTTTAAATTTTGTCGTTCACACAAATTTCCAGAATAGGGAGAATCGCTTATACAGGATTTATTTCAGTGTTCACTTTTTATATGCCTTGCTAGCATATTAATGTTTCACGTTTCACGTCTTTGACTATTTTCAGATGTTTTTTTCTTTTAGTGGGGTTCTCTTACTTTTTATTTCTTTTGAATTCCCATCTCAACCTCTCTGGTGTATGTTTGGGGCCACTCGTTAAAGAGGTAGGAAACTCCATCAAGAAAACAATCAGTAGTTAGAGCTCGTATTGATTGGTATTCTCTCTATGGCGCGTGATGGTGATGGTGGTAGTCGGTTCGGAAGGCGTAGGTATAAAGCTTATTGTGCAGTCAATTATCCTCATAATGCAGATTGAACTATCTGTATCATAATTGTGAGGATGGAAATATCTATGACTATGCAACTCAAAGGAATGTTCCATTATTTCGATTACTTTAAAATAGCTTCTATAACTTGTGATGTGTGTGTAGCAGGAATGAAGCTACTTCATAATGTTGTTAGACTAACCTGCTACTCGCTGTAGTGCGCAAGGTGAAGTCTACCGCTCTGAGAGAGACTCTGTCGTATTCCTGACGTCTCCCAATAATGCCGGTTACCAGTATCTAATATTGTTGGTTATCACTTTATTTAAATTGGGTTGTAATTAAACGGAGTAGATGCAAATGACAGCCAGTTGTAAGAGGTTTTGGCTTCCAGTAGCAATAGTGGGAAACATTTTTAGAATTAGTTATCTTAAATTACATACTTTCTTTGTTTTATTTTAGTTATTTAGGTTACGAATTTGTGTAACACGTATTAGTTAACAAACAAATTAGGAAGATACGTTCTAGTTTAGACAACAAGATGCCAGGACGATGTATTTGCAGATTTATTTGATTTATATTGTCTTTGAGTTAGAAGAGGTGCAGCTTTAAGAAAAAATCTGATGTGTTACACTCACATGACTTTCTCTACTCTTGTACAAGCTATTTTTACAAACGCTTATTCTCCATATGCTTCATGTTAATTGAGATATCGAGATGTAAATCTTATTGCTAATTTTCTTGTAGATGCAAGGGGAATATGGTAGGTTATAAGCGATAGTCAAATATTTTAAACGCTGGTTGCTATGTGGCGCATTCCATTCTCTTTGCATGTCCAGGACATAAAAAAATGAATAACGAATTTGAAAAAAAGTATACGTATTGGAAAATTTAAGGGAATAACAATCAATATCTCGAAAATGGTTCACTCAACATAACAATGTATGACATAGATTGTGTATTTTAACACGATCTAGATTTTTTGTGTAGTAAAACTTTGTTTATCTCTTATGGTTCACCAGTTATGCAAAAGTCGTTCACAATGAAGAACACTTTTGGAGACATTCCCAGAAAATTTGAGATATACAATTCATTTGCCATAAAAATGTCTTAAACTTATGATATTTTATTCAAAATCGTTAGAGCCATTTTTGAGAAAATTAAAATTTTCGAAAAATCTTCCATGTAAAGGGTAATCTGGGGTGGGGGGATTTTCTTGGAAACCTTCGTGTCGCATCTCTGGAAGATACTGAACCTAAATCAAGTTTGGTGTTTATTCAACTGTTCGTTTCTGAGTTATGCTGTTCACAGACAGACACACAGACACACACACGGACATGTTTCTAAAAATGCTTTTTTTGGATTCAGGGGTCTCAAAACATGTATTTCCGGTGAAATCTCAGTATCGAATTTTTGGGTGGAATACAATACTTCCCCTACTTACTATACGTAGTAGAGAAAGTAAAAAGTACTCGAAGACTTCTACTTCTATTGGCATTTGCTTCACTGTAATGAATAAAATATTATTATAATAACACTTCACAATGAGGCTGAAAAGACTGCATTTTTTGACCACAGAATGCATAACAAGACTATGATTGCTCGCTTTCTGAGAGAAGGTGAAACTTAGGTTTGTTAAGCGTATATTGCGAAGATAAATCTCGGGTATCTTACGCAATACTCTATTAAGTGTGCATTTACATTACTGCAAGCTTTCGTGTGCCATAATAGATATTTAATTTGGATTTTAACAATCTAGGCAGAATAAAAGGGAAAAGATTAAGCATAACATATTCATGCTTAACCAGTGGCAGCTCGTGACTTTTATTTCAAATAACTTAGAGAATTACAATTATAATTATAATTCAAAATATGGATTGAAAAAGTTGTCAGGATATTCCTTTTATATGAAATTTATCAATAAAATGTTAATTTTATAAATCAATGATAAGATTTTCTTTCCTTTGAAGTTTTAAAAGTTTTTCTTATTTTGCTTTCTTTGCCTGTTTCTACCTACGAACTTCTGCGTTCCAGTGTATTGTAGAATGAAATAATCCTAAAAAGTGAAGATACACATTTCTGTTCATTGACTGTACTTCCACACGGAGTGTCAGAGTAAGCGAATATAATACTGCTTCAAGGTTCCTAGCAGTTTTCTCGCTGCTTCCATAACCAAAGTTACTACATCCACGTTAGGTTAAAGCACAGTTCCGAGACTTTCCCCATAGGATTCTCACGCACACTATGTTTTTATACACATTTTTCTCAGAAACGCTTATGTGTTATAATACTGTAGAATAAATGGGGCGTTTTAACGTTCATGGTAGCACACCTCAGTCCAGCTGATCTTTATCGGGCTCTAATGTTTCTCACGATCGTAGGCGATAGTGTTGTCTGTGCGGTTGCTGCTGCTGTGATAAACACTAAGAGTGTAAGCAATATCCCCTTCGTTAATGTGAGTATTACTACAATAGTAAGATAACTATAAAACACAATAACCGTAATTACACGGTACATAGCTCACATACTAAAGGAAACACTATCATCTGAACTAACAGTGTTGTAAATCTAACATACCTTGTTAACCCGAATTATTTGCTTTATATGTTTTGGTAGAAATTTGTGTGTTATTTCATTCGTTTTCCAAGAGGTTTTACTCTAAAATCAATAGTGAACATTTTCTTAAAGGGGAACGAAAAGCAAAAATCATGTTTCTTCCTAAATGAAGGATATGACCTGTAAAATGCAGTGGTAAGAATGTTTTCTTACTCCGCTACACCGTTATCGCTGAGCAAGTGAGATAATAACCACCTTATACGTCATCAGAGCCAGCCGTGCGCTGGAAGCAGTTGGGAGATCACAAGTTAGTCATTGCTGCACGTGCGGTAATACGTTTTCAAAAATTGTTCTTGTTTGTATTTAAGTTCGAGAGGACGTACTTTGTGTGGTGTTTTGATGGTGGTGTTGCTGAGTCAGTTTAATATTGTACAAACAACGTAATATTGTGAAAAATAAAATGCCTCATTGTTGTGCAATAAGGCTTTAATATGAGAAGGGAACTCATTTTCACGTGTTTCGGAACAAAGACAGATCTTCCAAAAGATATAGAATATGGGTAGAATTTTGCAAAAGAAACCATTTTTGCCTGTTCCTGGTGCACATACCTTGATTTTAAGGACATAGATTGTCAGCAGAAACAGTTATTAATAAAGCAGCTTATGCCGGATGAAAATTTCAGAGGACCTTGATTAAAACCTGGAACTACTCCTACCATATGGAAAAATGAAGACAATTTCCAGCTATCAAGTTCTGGTATGACAATTGATCCTTCACCATCTTCATCCAAGAGCAAACGACAAAGAACAGAACGATATGAGGCTAGAAATGGAAAAGCATAGTTTCTGAGCTATGCGATAGCGTTACTTGCAATAAGACTGACAACGAAGGCGATGATAAAAGTAGTGAAAGAGAATCCAGAATAGAAGATGGTGAAAAAAACAGAATTCAGAAGCACAATGTGAACTAGGTACTGAAATCGTAAGGAAATCTATATTGTTGGAAACTGAAAAAATGCACTAAACAAGCAATGATGAAGATCAGGAAAAGATGAATGAAAGTTTCTACGAACCTGATACTTCAGATTCTGATACAAGTGATAACGAGGAAGAAGAAGAAGAAACTTTTACCATATATGAAAATGAAGCTATAGAGAATATTTCATTGTTGTATGGACATCTCTACTTTTATTTTCCAAGGTATGTATTTTATGTAGAAATGAGGACAAAATAATTTCTCTTTACATTAAAGGGACAATACTATGCGTTATTGCGGTATGATACATTCACTTGAAACTCTCAGAATTTTCAGGAAAGAAACCATAAGACAGTGATTTAATAATCAAGATCATTGGTACATTGTTTCAGCAATTTAAATCCTTATGCAATTCACTGGGTTTAGCAATGATTCTAAGCGTACTCGATAAAACCATTCCAAACACGGCAGCATCAGTTGTTAGAGAATTTTGGAGTCAAGAAGGAAAAAAGAACTTGAATTCATTAAAAGATTGTGATAAACCTATGTGTTTGACAGAGAATGGGCAGTATGACTCCCTAGGATTTTCAGTCAAATATTTGATCTATTCCGCCATGGATTTAATTCCCACAAAATTACTGACTTTGAATTTGTTCAAAGAGGAACGGTGAAAGGCGCTTTGGAAAAGGCTGCTTGTGACAACATAATGACAAGGCTTGCAAAACAGGAAATACGTATAATTAAAGTTTTTCTCTCCGACAGACATAAAGGTATAAGATACCTGTTAAAACTCAGTATCCGGAATTTCAACATGAATTTGATATATGGCATTTGTCTAAAAGTCTAGTGAAGAAAATTAAAATAATATAAAAATATGCCCAGAGCTAATGGAATGGAAAATTATAAATAAAATTTATGGTGGGCTGCACAAAACTGTAATGGGGGCGGTACCATATTAATTGCAAAATTCACATCAGTTGTTCATCATATAAAAACTAATATAAATGGATAGAAAACAGTAATGGAAATCTTGTGAAGATGATGAATTGCTGGAAGAAGACCAAATAAGTAATTTATAATTTCAGGTGAATTAAACGCTTATCATACTCTGAAGAAAATTATTTTGGATAACATCTTCTTAAAAGATTGGGCTCATATTGGGCATTATATGTATACATACTGGCAGCTTAGAAAGTTATCTCAGTTCTTCGTCTCAGATATACTTCGGAAAGAATAATTTTTCATATAATGGTCTTAACTTAGATCCATGATAGCAGTGCTAGATCACAATTTCAATGTAAATAAAATAAAAAAAAACTGGTGTCAAATCCCAGTACTCCAAAACTACTGAGTCTTGGGTCATGAAAAATAAATATGAGGAATCTAACGAACAATAGAAACTGCTGATAGCGCGTGAAATAAAAAAACTATATGCACGCACATTGTGTGGATCCATTACCGGACGCAGCAATTGATCTGTCACTACTGAAGCATATAGCTCCCACGCTTCGGCCTCCATTAGAGTTACTACAATTGAAGCACTTCTCACGTTTACAGTTAACATAACAAGGTTCGTCACAGAACACGTTATAACATTTTGAATAATAATAAATAATGGTGGAATTTAAAATTTATTATTTTTAGTTTGTGTTTATTAGTGAAGTGTATTAGTGAAGCCTACATATACTGCGCTGGGTTCTGGAAAAGCATTTCTAATACTAAGCACTGTGCATGATGTATGACAACTCTTGTTTTGTGTCCAATTGCAATCCATGAATTAATCCAGTAAACTGTTTGTAGCAGAAATATCACCAGGTCTTATTAGCAGGATTTTTGGCGGTGAGTTATTTATTTTTAGCACGCTTCTTTAACGCTAAATTATGCCTCACGATATACAAAGCATCACGATCTATAACTAATTACTGAAAATTAGGATGCTTTGTGATGTAGACAAAATCACCCTTCACCAATTTTGTGCTTTCATAGTCCGAGCAACACACACTTTCCTCGTCATTATCCATCGATATACATTCCTTACTCTTACACAAATGGATGGAACCAGCACAGTTTTCGTTGTTCATACTAAATGTCTTGGAATCGCTGTCAGAATGGTGTAAATCTTCAAAATCTCTCTGTGTTTGGTTGATAAGGTTGGATACCACGTTCACTCATTTTCAAAGTAGATGTTGGATTACTGTTTATCACCTAGTAGGCATTAACTGGACTATGAAAAGTGATTGGCTAGCTTTAGCTCTGCTCTTTCTTATTCAGAGAAGTTATGAACTTCTAGTGAAATGAATACGTAAGCTTGCTAGTCATTTAAAACGCCTATGCTACATGCGTCTTGCCTGGAGCAGTGTGGCTCTCATGACATCGCGCGTCAACTCGACAACAGCCTGTAATCCCATAACCATTTACCTTGGGATGGTGAAAGTGTGTGCGTTGTTATTTATTCCTGACGAAAAATAAACTAATGTGGTGAATAAAATATTCATTTTTGTGTTTCGTTCCCCTTTAAAAATTCAATGACTTCTCATCTGGAGAAGCAAGTGTGTTCCCAACCCAAAGAGGTCAGTTGAGAGTCAACAATAGTTAAGGGAGAATGCATCATCAGCTACAGCTCTTCTCATTTATCATTTATTAGTCTGTATGTATACCAATGTTAAGGACAAACAGAAAAAAGAGTTATTGAGAAGACTCGTAAGCAACCAGTACCAGCAATATACACAGCTTTTCCTTCTTCACTCTGTTTTGTCGATTTATGCAAGCGCGTCTAATTCACCTATTCTTCCTTGAGTAGGACTTAGCTCCTCTCTTTATCCAACAGATATCCCAACCCTAAAGTACACTCTAATGTGAGTAGTATTTGCATTCATCGAACTTGGTGACAGTAAAAGAAGCGGAAAAAAATTGTAAAACAGACACGGCCGGTGTCGAACAATCTAGTCATTATGCACATAAAGAAAAAGGGACACCACGTGCTTCACAGAAAAGAATTGACAGCATAATATAGGAGCAGTGATACCAACTTAGCGCTTTTATGGCTAAATCTATCCTTTTTGAAGAGACACTTAGCTAGTTGTTTAAGAAAAGGCCGCCAAAGATCTTTTCAGGCTATTACAGAACTATTTAACCAATATAAGCAATGTTTTTCTCAAAGTTTAATGATTTATAACAATTCCAGGTTTAATTGTTTAATTTTTAAATTAAAATCGCGAATTATCGAAGATAACTTGATTATATATACTTAAATGAAAATGAATCGATCAGATAAAGCATGTGAGTACAATCTCTCACTTCAAATTTCCACACTTGGTTGTCTGCACAAAGGAGGAATATGGAGGCTGAGCTGCTATCTACAATCAGCCAGAATTTTAGTGAATACATATTTATACATGCCATGTTAGTTACATCAAATTTATATGGCCGTGAGCGCTGAATCTCCATATATGTATATTTTCTCTTTAAGATTTTTCTAGCATAGCCATACTACTACTCATGAGAATTTTGTAATGGAAAGGTATAAAATTATCCCGAATGAAAAAACTTCCTTTGATAAGCCAGAACAACTCATTTTCCTAGTTTGGGGATTACCTGCAATCCCTCGTAATAATGTGAAACCTGTTTTGCTACCATATAATAACTATTTATTTATAAGGTGTTCCTCATTTAGACATTTCTGGCCTTTCTGACAGTCACTTTTAGCCATTTCTGATCACCAGATTTGGCAATACTGTGCAGGAAGATGAGTCTCCCCCAGCACTCAAACCGAGGCTGGATTCTCCTGAGTGGCAGCGAACCATTGTTATTAAATACATTGCTAGAGATGAATAAGAGTTCCGAACTTTAGTATTTGACGGTTAAAAAGTATCAGAGTATGGTAAATTAGTGTAGAATTCCAAATGTTAGTCCGATTGTATTGTCGCGGTTAGATTTACTGGCGAGGACGGGGTGAAAACTGACACCTTACCAACTGTCACGGTTAAAATAAAAGGGTTCTTTACTGGAGGTGGCTACCCCAAATGGAAAGAGATCCGCGCGCCTCTACCACTTGTGGCGGAGACCCAGGGGGTGCTGCTGCTTCTCTCTCTGGTTGCTACTCATGGAGACAGCTCTGAGAGCCGGGACCACCACGCACATACCACAAGTACTCACAGGGTAGCTCATGGGACCGGCACCAAGCTGGAGTAACTGCTATCTTAACCTTTGTTCCCACGCAGGGTGGTTAGTCCACCTGAGGAGGGAGGAGATAGAGACGGGCGTAAGTTCTGGGAAACTGTAAACTATTTACGGTTTCTAGAGGAAGTTGCGGATATGACTGGGCGAATCCAACGACTTACATATTACAGTACACAGTAGTTACTAAAAAGGTTTAATGAAACAATAGAACGGCTCATGACCGGCTAAAGGGTTACAAATGCTTAAATGGAAGACATGCTTACTTGGAGCAAAGCAGATGTGTCCGATGCATGGTATCAGGGTACTTTATATTACGTAGACATTTTTAAAAGGAAAACTTAAAGCTTCCTGCAGCACTTCCCCATCAATCAACAACGATGTCTAAAACCTGGGGTTTTTAAAGGACTACTTCAGCCAGTTAAGCAGAACACTATGCCCACAAGCAAATGCCCTGGCGCGATTCAGCAAAAGCCATACATTGTTCCTAAGGTGAACGAATTCTGACACTGCACATTCCGCACAGTGGGTGTCTATACTCTCACTTCCACATGGAAGCTTTGGCATAACTATAAAATAATTGTTGTAACTCATGCATCGTTACAATATCATACCTCTATGAACCTTCACGAAACTTCATGTTCGGAGACGCGACGAAATTGTACAGAATGCTAACCAAGCTACGAGGCGTATTCCAAAACTAAGGTCCGTGAACAATATTTAAAGGATGGTAAGCCTGAATGACGTTTCCACCTGCAGCGCTGTCTACCGACTCCTGAGGAACCTGCAGCAGTGTTCGTATGACGTAGTAGGTGCTTACCAGTCGGTGAGAGCAGATTACAATGGCCGCTACAATCCTACATCCTGCCATTTGTGAAGTGCGCGGTGTGATTAGATTGTGCTGGCAAAAGGTTTGTCAGCTGCGGACATTCATCGTGAGTTATGCCTCGTGTATGGACCGGAATAACAAGTAACATACAGGTTCTACACTGGTGTCGAGAATTTCGAAATGGTCGCACAAATATGCACGATGAATAGCGGAGTGGTAGGCCCAGTATTCGGACAGACGACATCATTGAGCAAGTGAACCAAAAACTTCGAAATGGTCAGCGTTTGACGATGAGTGATCAGGCTGATGAATTCCCAAACATTGCTCGAACCTCACTTTACAGGATTGTCACTGAACAGCTTGGATATCGGAAACTTTGTGCGAGGAGGGCCAAAATTGCTAACCGGTCAGTACAAACAGCAACGAATGCGAAGTGCACGACAGTTTTTGGAGCGCTATTTAACAATATGGAGATGGTTTGTTTTCTCACAATGTTACCAGCGACGAGACATGAATAGCGTACACCAACGCAGAATCGAAACTACAGTCAATGCAGTGGCGCCGTTCCGATTCACTAAAACCAAAAAGGTGTAAGCAATCGCCCTACACGAATGACAAAATGATGGCTACCGTGTTTTGGAACCAAAAGCGCATCCTTTTGATTGATTTCATGTACTGTGGGTCAACAATTACAGCTGACGTGTACTGTGCAACGCTTACCAAACGAGACAAAATCGACGCCGCGGGAAACTGTCGTCTGGCATCATCCTCCTGCACGACAACGCGCGCCTGCATACTGCTGCCAAAACTAAAGAGAATATTCACAAGTTTCATTGTGAACTCTTTGACCATCCTCCGTACAGTCCCGACCTGACACCAAGCGACTATTTTCTCTTCTTGCATTTGAAACGGTGGCTAGATGGACAAAGATTTCAAACCGACGATGAACTCAAGACGCGCGTTGCCAACTGGTTCAAGTCCCAGGCGGCAGACTTCTATGCCGAGGGGTTAAAGAAGCTGGTGTAGCATTACAGCAAGTGTAATAGATGTGAACGGCGATTGTGTGGAAAAGTAAAGTATATATGTAGGCACATATTACTGACAATAAAAACCTTGTCTCGTTAGCGACGTTATTATGAGCAATCGGACCTTAGTTTTGGAATACGCCTTGTAGGAAATGTGTTGCCGAAACAAGTAAGTATACAAAATGATACTCATATAAACTGTCAATAGGAATGTACTACTTGAAATCATATTAGTCTAAAGGGAATTTTAAATAGACACCACCTTTCTGTGTGAAGCACAGGACTTCGGTTGTTCGTTGTCTGTATAATGGTTAGATTGGTTGTCGCCGGCCGTGATTGTCCTACAATATTTTTCCAGTTCTTTTGCTGCCACCAACTAACAATGGATATGTTACTCACATTAGAAGTGTACTTATGGATTGGGATAGCTGTTAGATAAGGAGCGGAGCTAAGTCCTACTCAGGGATGATAGGTGAATTAGAAGCGCTTGCATAAATCCACAAATTCCGCCGAAGAAAGAAAAGAAATGTTTATTGATAGTACTGGTGACTTACAAGACTTTCAAAGACGTCATCTTTTGTCCTTAACAATGGAATATATACATAATAAATGAGATCGCCTGTAGCTAAGGGTGTATTCTCTCCTAACCATTGGTGACCCTGCAATTAACTCTTTGGGTTGGAGACACGTTTAGTTTCTCCAAACGAGAAATCATTGAATTCTTTAAGAACATGTTCATTATTGATTTTAGAGTGAAGCCTGTCGTGGAACAAAAGACAACACAAACTTCGACCAAAATGCACAAAACAAACAATTGAGCTTAACAAACGTATGTTAGTTCACATCAGTGTCAGTTCAGATAATAGTGGTTTCTTTGGTATGTGAGCTGTTTACCGTGTAATTACAGCTGTGGTTAGTTTTACAGTTATAAACATTATTTCATTACTAGTTTTCTTAACTTTACTGCTTTCAAAAAGGAGGAATGTTTGAAACTGAACTTGTTGCTAGGAGTGAAAAGACCTCTTCCTGTGATTTTGATTTCAAACATTAAGTTACACGGAAAACAGAACGTTTTGAATTAAAAATCACAGGAAGAGCTCTCTCCACTCCTAGGAGCAATTTAGTTTTAAACATTTTCTTTTCTTGCAGGCAGTAAAGTTAAGACAATTAGTAGTGAAATCATGTAATTATAGACTCAAAAGTAATTATAACTTCAGTTTAGTTCCAATGCAGTTAATTGGGATTCTTCTGTTACCATTGTACATCTGGTCAATAAATTACAAATGGAAATAAAAGTCAAACAATTGAACGTTTTAAGAGATAATTAATAGTAATTAATTGTACGAGTATAAGGGATTAAAGGAATATTTTAATATTGGATGAAAAATGTAACTCCGAAGCTGATCGAAGGATAAAATTATTGCGAAATTTCAAATACATTATAATCTGTGTAGAATACAATATTTTATTCCCTACTAAAACGTAAATTATGGTAATTAAGTTGTAGAGTTATCATTGCTGATTGGGAATATGATCGCACCAATGCTGATTAGCGTGTAGATAATAGATATAAATAAACTGAAATTGATGTCAGATGGTGTAAATGTAAATTGAAATGTGTATGGAAAAGGAGAAATATTATTTCTGAAAAGTTCTAATGGATGCTCAGAATGCAGTGAATTCATTGGTCCCTAAAAAGTTTGATTTATATATGGTAAAGAGTAGAAGTCGAAATAAAAATATTTTGGCAATCGATTAAAACCTTTTAATTCACTACTGTGATTAAAACAAGTATTAGGGTTTAACGAAACAAATACAATTACACAATAGTAATATTAGGAAACATCAGTTATTATTTTAATCAACCGAACGAGATGACACTGCAGTAACTTGCGAGACTCGTATTCGGGAGGTCCCGGGTTGGATCCCCATCGGTCGCCCACTCTGACCTTGGGATTTTGTGATTTTCCGTTGTTGAGTAGGTCAATGCTGGGGTGGTTTCTCCTCTACCACGATTTACTTTCCATCATTTCCCTTTGATTCCGTTTCCTTCTCATGTTTCAGGCGTGTTGCTAGGCGTTGCCGGACAGATGGCGCGGATGCTTGCTCAAAGGAAAGAGTATTTCACTTGGATATTAAAGATCTGCTTAGTTGAACGGGTCGTTCATCGCCCTCCTGGGCAGCTCCAGTAGTGGAACGGGCCTTCGAGCTAGGAACTGTTAGAAACTTCCGTGCGTCTCGGTGACTTGTCTACCTGCGGCCCCTAGCCTCCTGTAGTCACTTCATCTCTTCCTCCTAAGGGGGGAGGGCTGGTAGCCGCAATAGATCCCCGTAGATCGCAGCAAGGGGGATGTTCCCCTCCGTTGTATACCCTATATCTACTCTATGACTATTGTTTTAATTGTTTTCAATTCATATACTTCCATGTTGTTCAGAGTAAGTTGTTCCTGTCCCACTTGTAGACTGCTCACGCTTCCCTGTTTGAAAACCACTGGCAACAGCTGCTGACTTATTGTATTCAAAATGAGAATTATGGTTTTTACTTTTGTTGTTGACAAATGGAAATGTTCTGTGCTGAAAGTGATAATTAACACATACTGATGTTAATCGAGAGTGAACATTGTTACAACAATTTGTCTTGATTTAAAACGTATTATGAGGTAGTGGTAATTTGCAAAATCTTTACTCAGTATTAAAACAAGAGTGAGCAAGTGGAATGTGCGCCTAAACATTCCAACTTGCATTGTAGTTTAATTACAGTACCACAGTATGAGTTATAGCTCGATATGCCGTATGAGTGGAATGAGATCTCTCGTATTTCCCATTTCTGCTTTAATAAAAATAACCCTTTATTTTCTCCCAGGCAAACCGTTCTCTTACTGCACAGATTATCTATATTCCAATTCTGATTTTATCTCCTCCATGGACAGAGCAAATGTTCCTCAAGGGCACAGCATAATTTCTTGTCGCTTTAAAACTGTTTCTATCCTTGTCTATGCTATTCATTTGATTCTTCATTTAGTCCGCATAGCAATCTAAACTTACTGCTTGATATTGGAATTCCAGACTGAATACTGTATCAGTTCACTGTATCCGATGTAGCTAAGGAAACACTTCAGTTGTTTGTTTTATTCACAAACGTGAGAGCACAGTCTCTTTAGACATATTCTTCACAAATAAAAATTATCAATCGGTTTATATATGCGATGTGCCATATTCATTAGGAAAAAGCAACTCTTTAACGTTCAACTACCTTTCGGTGGCTAAAATGCGCGAAGCGAGGTCAAATGTGTTCGTTTAGTCAAGGACAATTTATCTCTTACTTTTCTTCCCCCTTTTTCTTATCCCTCTTGTTTTTTTTGTTTCTGTTTTACCTTTATGGTATTTATTTTTGTTACCATTAATTTAACTTCTATCTTAAATATGCACGTACGATCTATGACCCATGCACTAAGTGTAATAACTTAAATACTTAAAAACTAATAAACATACTTTATCTATCTATTTCTACCTGTATCTACCTATCTCTCTATCTACACTATGTGATCAAAAGTATCCGGACACCCCCACCAACATACGTTTTTCATCTTGGGTGCATTGTGCTGCCACCTACTGTCTGTACTCATCCGCGACCTCAGTAGTCATTAGACATCGTGAAACAGCAGAATGGGAACTCCGTGGAACAATCCGTGGTCAGGTGACTGGGTGTCACTTTGTCAGAAGTCTGTACGCGAGATTTCCACACTCCTAAACATCCCTAGATCCACTGTTTCTGATGTGATAGTGAAGTGGAAACGTGAAGGGACATGTACAGCACAAAAGCGTACAGGCCGACCTCGTCTGTTGACTGACAGAGACCGTCGACATTTGAAGAGGGTCGTAAAGAGTAATAGGAGACGTCTATCCAGACCATCACACAGGAATTCCAAACTGCATTAGGATCCACTCCAAGTACTATGACAGTTAGGCGTGTGGTGAGAAACCTTGGATTTCATGCTAGAGTGGCTGCTCATAAGCTACACATCACGCAGGAAAATGCCAAACGACGCCTCGCTTGGTGTAAGAAGCGTCAACATTACACGATTGAACAGTGGAAAAACGTTGTGTGGAGTGATGAATCAGATACACAATGTAGCGATCCGATGGCAGGGTGTGAGTATGCGAATGCCCGGTGAACGTCATCTGCCAGCGTGTGTCCAACAGTGAAATTCGGAGGTGGTGGTGTTATGGTGTGGTCGTTTTTTTCCTGGAGGTGGCTTACACCCCTTGTTGTTTTGCATGACACGATCACAGCGTAGACCTACATTGATATTTTAAGCACCTTCTTGCTTCCCACTGTTGAAGAGCAATTCGTGGATGGCGATTGCATCTTTCAACACGATCGAGCACCTGTTCATACTGCACCACGGCCTGTGGCGGAGTGGTTACACGACAATAACATCCCTGTAATGGACTGGCATGGAGTCCTGACTTGAATCCTATAGAATACCTTTGGGATGTTTTACAACTCCGACTTCGTACCAGGCCTCACCGACCTACATCGATACCTCTCCTCAGTTCCGTACTCCGTGAAGAATGGGCTGCCATTCCCCAAGAAACCTTCCAGCACCTGATTGAAAGTATGCCTGCGAGAGTGAACGCTGTCATCAAGGCTAAGTGTGGGCCAACACCATATTGACTTCCAGCATTACCGATGGAGGGCGCCACGAACTTGTACGTCATTTTCAGCCAGGTGTCCGGATACTTTTGATCACGTAGTGTAGCTATCTATCTATCTATCTATCTATCTATCTATCTATATATCTCTATCTATCTATCTCTTCATTTACCTATTTCTGTCTCTATCTCTGTCTTTGCCTCTGTCTGGTCTGTCTGTCTATATTGAGGCTCCCTAAATCCAAAAGCACGTTTACTTTCTTTACTACGTATAGTAAGTAGGGGCAGTAAGTATTCCACCCAAAAATTCTATACCGAGATTTCATTCGAAATGCATCTTTGAGGCACCTGAATAAAAATTCTTAGAAAAAGACCTGTGTAAGTGCGTACGAGTGTGTGTGTGTGTGTGTGTGTGTGTGTGTGTGTGTGTGTGTGTGTGTCTGAACAGCTCAAAACTATAAGTCGAATGAATCCAAACTTGGTATTGAAGCTCAGCATGCGACATGTTTTCAAGAAAGTCCTTGCACCTCCAACTGCCCCGTACATGGAACATTTTTTTCCAAATTTCCATTTTCTCAAAAATGTCTCTTAACGATTTTGATTAAAATATCATATATTAAAAATATCTGCATGACAAATAAAATCTTTATCCTTAGTTTTCTAAATTAAATTAAATTGAGGTTTATTTATGGACGCTCTTTAACTACTCTGGTTTTTAACGTTTCATTGTATTATATTCGGCGTTAAAGATTATAAATTTGGCTCAGAGGCCTCTTTATCAGGCTTGAGGTTCTTTTACGAGCCGTAAATATACAAAATGGGACCACTGGCTTTACTTTCCTTCCGAAAGAAGCCACGCTAAGAATTTTTACGCCCGAAAGAATTCATCGCCCTCCGTTGGGTTTGAACCCGTGACCTTGGAAACCAGAGGCTAGCATGGTACTTGAATTTTTGAGAGTAGTCTGTGAAGCAGAATGACTTTTGTATAACTGGTAAATCATAATATACAAAATCTTACTACAAAAAAATGTATATTTGTTAAAGCATGCAATTCGTATCAAATAACATTTTTTGGCGTTAACCATTTCCGATGTTGTTCGTAAATTTCAAACACTTCTAATTCTTCCAAGTGGTAAGTGCCTATTTGCTTTTCACATTCCCTATTGCTTACCTGTACTACGTATAGGAAGTATTGCATTCCACCCAAAAATTAATACCAATATATCACAGGAAACACACTTTTGATGTCCCTGAATCCAGAAAAACAAATTTTTATAAAAAGCTCCGTGTGTGTATCGTTGTTTGTTCGTATGTATGCCATGTGCCTGAGAATAGCATAACTCAAAAAGTCGGTTAAATACCAAACTTCATATTTAAATTAAGTGCCTTCCAAGGATGCGACAAGAAGATGTTCAAGCAAATCCGTCGGCCCCAAATTACTCTTCACAAGGCAAATGTTTCGAAATTTTTGATTTTCTCAAAAATGGCTCTAACGACTTTAATTAAAATACCATATTCGTAAGATATTTCCGTAACAAATGAAAAATATAATATATAACTTGAATTTTCTGGAATTCTCTTCATTCTGAATGAACTTTGCATAAATTGGTAAACCGTAAGATATAGACAAAATCTTTTTCCACAAACAATGTAGATCTCGTCAAAGTACACATTTTATGATGTGTACTTTTTTTAGTTAACTCTTTCCAAATCATTCCTTGTTATTGGACTGAATTTCGGAACCTTATACTTACTTTTCTCATCTGGAAAGTCGTGATATGTTTTTAATTTTTTTTTATTTCCTATTTTTTTCTCGTGGTCAAGCAAAGAGTCATTACATAGTGACCTACTTTATTAAAAATCTGACTATCACTTTAGCAATGGTATTATGGATTATAATGAAAGTTTGTCTGTATTTACAAGAAGTACATTGCAGAATCAGCGTTTGTAGGATTAGTTTGTAGAAGAGAGAGTAGAGAAATTCATGTGAGTGCAACATCTCAGAGTTGTATTCATTAATCTCACTTTAATTTATTATCAATATAAAATGCAAACAGTTTCTGTAGATATATTATTTGTAGTAACAAAATTATAACGAAAGCTAACGTGGTCGAAAGCACACTGTATTAGTAGCAAAAATTTCTGAGTTATATGAGTCTGCAAATAACTCATTTGCGAGATAGTAGCAAATGCAAGTTTGCAAGCTGGCACTGATTAAATTGATAGATCATCTCCGTTTTACTCTTTGTTTCTGTTAAGGTTGTTTCATTTTGAATTGTACAATATATCTGGTATTCTTCCGAAAAGTTATATTAGTCTGTAGTCTTTTCTAATTGTGAGTGCACAATTTGGGAGACTTGATTACCCCAACGTTCGACTAAGAACTACCTTAGATAGTATTCGGTGTTGCACAAAGAGTGCAGTCAAATGGTGCTCGTAACCACGAATTAGCATTTATTTCCATGACTGTTCCTTTGAAGATCCTTGTTTACTAAAACCCGTTTGTTCCTATTATATTATGCTCTTTCAACTGTTTGAGTTTGAGATCTTGATTTTGATGTACTCTGCATACATAAACACACAGATATATCACATGATAAAATAGTAAGTACTCGATTGAGACGGTGAACTCACAGTAAACTTTAGACTTTGGTTATAGAATTGTAAAATAAATAATAAGAACTACACATAAGCCCAGTATTTTGGACTAATTACTGGCCCTTTTCAGGAGGTTCTCATTAGGTTTTTGTGCTTATTTACTATCGCTTTAGTTGCTAAGGTTATGCCTCGATACCTATATCAGTCTTTTTCGAATTTATGTGCTTGTAGAAATTAGTTCGTTTATAGATGACCTTGGAGTTTTCCTTTGTACTGTTCGCGTTGTTTATCTTGATGGTGATTACACTTAAATATTCCCACTGTACTGTACTGTACTGTACTGTTCACCTTAGTGTTTTTTACTTTCTCTACTACGTACAGTAAGTAGGGGAAGTATTGTAATCCACCCAAAAATTCGATACCGAGATTTCACCGGAAATACATGTTTTGAGACACCCTGAATCCAAAAAAGCATTTTGGAAACATGTCCGTGTGTGTGTCTGTGTGTGTGTGTGTGTGTCTGTCTGTGTGTGAACAGCATAACTCAGATACGAACAGTCGGATAAACATCAAACTTGGTATTTAGGTTCAGTATCTTCCAGAGATGCGACACGAAGGTTTTCAAGAAAATCCCCTCACCCCAGATTACCCTTACATAAAAGATTTTTCGAAAAGTTTAATTTTCTCAAAAATGGCTCTAACGATTTTAATTAAAATATCATATGTTTAAGATATTTTCATGACAAATAAAATGTATATCTTGAATTTTCTGGGAATGTCTCCAAAAGTATTCTCCATTGTGAACGACTTTTGCATAACTGGTAAACCATAAGAGATAGACAAAATTTTACTACACAACAAATGTAGATCGCGTTAAAATACACAATTATGTCATATACATTTTTTTGTTGAGTGAACCATTTTCGAGATATTGCTTGTTATTCCCTTAAATTCTTCAATACTTATTTCTAAAATGGGAATTCGTTATTCATTTTTTTGTCTTGGATATGCAAAGAGTTATAATGTGTGGCAAAGGGAATGGTGCTGCACCTAGCAACCACCTATTAAGAGATATGTATGTGCTTAAAGGCTACTGTTTTTCTATATTGCCCTTGTAAATATATTTTCCCCTTACATCTACAAGAAAATTAGCAATAAGATAGAGTCTGCAAATGTTTATCTCGATTAACATGAAGTAGATGGAGAATAAGCGTTTGTAAAAATAGTTTATACAAGAGTAGAGAAAGTCATGTGAGTGTAACACAGCAGATTTTTCTGCTCTATAGGAATGAGCTTAGATATGAAACCTAAATTTACAAGGAAAACCGCAGAGAAGTCTGGTCAGGTTATTCGGAATAAGCATTAACCTCAATTCTTCCGGAACGCTATCTCGCACAACAATGGGGACAAAAGACAGCCTAGCCTGTTTGTAGCAAAGAGACGGCGTTATATTTGAAAAAAAATCTGATGTGTTACACTCACATGACTTTCTCTACTCTTGTACAAACTATTTTTACAAACGCTTATTCTCCATATGCTTCATGTTAATCGGGATATCGAGATGTTAATCTTATTGATAATTTTCTTGTAGATGTAACGGGAATTGGTAGCCTTTAAGCTATAGCCAAAATTTTTAAGAGGTGGTTGCTATGTGGACTACTCTACTCTCTTTGCATTACCAGTACAAAACAAAATGAATAATGAATTCCCATTTGAGAAAAAGTAAGTATTGGAACATTTAAGGGAATAACAAGCAATGTCTCGAAAATAGTTCACTCAACAACAAAAATGTATGACATAAATTGTGTATTTTAACGCGATCTACATTTTTTGTGCAGTAAAAGTTTGTCTATCTCTTATGGTTTACCAGTTATGCAAAAGTCGTTCACAATGAAGAATACTTTTGGAGACATTCCCAGAAAATTCGAGATAAACATTTAGTTGCTCATGACATTGTCTTAAACATATGATATTTTCATCAAAATCGTTAGAGCCATTTTTGAAAAAATTACAATTTTCGAAAAATGTTCCATGTAAATGGTAATTTATGGTGGGGGGATTTTCTTGAAAACCTTCGTGTCACATCTCTGGAAGATACTGAAACTAAATACCAAGTTTGGTGTTTATCCGACTGTTCGTTTCTGAGTTATGCTGTTCACAGACACACACACGGACATGTTTCCAAAAATGCTTTTTTGGATTCAGGGGGTCTCAAAACATATTATTCCGGTGAAATCTCGGTATCGAATTTTTGGGTGGAATACAATACTTCCCCTACTTACTATACGTAGTAGAGAAAGTAATAGGCAAAAACCTCTCATATTTACTTCCATTTATTTCAAGAAATATTTCCTTAGTTCCGGTTTAATTCGAAAAAATTGTATCTTCATAAGCCACTAAGCCACATAAGCCACCTCTGCTCGTGTTACGAAACGTGGTATTGAATCTTTCATCTTCTTTTTGCCCACAATGCGCCTCACAATAGGTACATGAAACACATAACTTTTGTCACATTTACTATAGTGAAATAATATGTTGTAAAATAGAAAAACACGTTTTAAAATCTAGCAATATCAAATTAGTGCACAGCTTGAAGCAGTATTTACCAGTGCTCTCCATTTAAAACTGCTTAAGAAAAGATGTGTTACATCCACAAGATATTCTCTACTCATCATAACGTATCTTCATATCAGTTTTACAAATTATTCATAAAAATTCTACTTCCTCTTGTTTATTATAAATGATTTTTATGATTCAGCTAATTTGAAGCAAAAATAACGTTAAGCAACGAAATGTTTAAAAATCTGATGTGTTACACTCGCATGACATTCTCTATTCTTGTACAAGCTATTTTTACAAACGGTTATTCTGCATCTACTTCATCTTAATCGAGATAAACTTTTGCAGAAACTGTCTTGTTTTTAATTTTCTTGTAGATGCAAAGGGAATATGGTAGGCTTTAAGCGATAGTCAAATCTCTTAAGAGCTGGTTGCTATGTGGAGCATTCCATTCTCTTTGCATGACCAAGGCATATAAAAACAAAAACGAATAACAAATTCCCATTTGAGAAAAAGTATAAGTATTGAAAAATTCAAAAAAATAACAAGGAATATCTCGGAAATGGCTCACTCGACAAAAAATGTATACGACATAAATTGTGTTTTAACGAGATCTAAATCCTTTTAAAGGATGATTAACATCGTGTATATTGATTTCTTTTAGACAGTGTGTCAAGTCTTCCTCATTCTCATTTAATTTAGTTTTATATAACTGGGAAACCAATAGTGGTAAATCAAAACATTAAAGAGGAAATATCGAGCTATTAAATTATGCAGTTGCCATATAACGTTTCTCACACCATTGGCCGTTTCCGATATATTTGGTGTACGTCTTAAATTTTGCCAGATTTCGTTTAGTGCGCTGTAACATTCTTTAAGATATTTTCTTTGTCCTTCGCGGGAGCTCTTTACCACCAGAAACTGACTTTATATATCAACAGCTGCCTTTTTTTCTGTATGTTGCATGTAACTATGCTAAGTGCATTTGTTTAATTTGAAACTATTTTTGGTAAACATTTATCATCATCAAGTAATGTGAATAGGGGAATAATTTTGTTCAGTTTTTCTTTGCATACCAATTATAGTAGGAAAAGTAGAGAATTTCATCATGTTATTCCATTGGAAATAAAAGTTTTAGTATAAAACTCACTCCAACTTCTCTTTATTGTGAAAAATCTTTTGTTAGTTTTTATTTTCTTAAAAATGGCTCTAACGAAATTGGTTAAGATATCATAGTGGCATAAGTAATTAAATATACACCTATCTTGAATTTTCTGTGAATAGTTCTATATAACTAATACATAGGATATAGACAAAAACTTACGAAAAAACAATGTTGCGGATTATAAAATATGTAGGATTTGTTCAGTGTTTGTATCGGTATTTCCATTATTTCAAACTATAAATTTCTAAACTTTTATGCCTTTATCAGGTAATGTAAAGAGTACTCCAAATATCAAGTCTAGTATCTATATATATATATATATCTATATATAAAAATTTATAATTTTCTTTAATATATTTTATTATATCAAATCTGATTTGTTACAAAAACACGACTTTCCCTACTCACTTTAATTAAATAGTGCATAAATTCTGCAAATATTTCGTAAAAAGCTTGTTCCTTTGATTCTTGTTAATTATAATAAACTTTTTCCAAAATTATTTCGGTACTTATATATATATATATATATATATATATATACTCGAGCTTCCTTTTAAACATTTGACTATCGTGCATGCGTCTAAGTACCGAAATAATTTTGGAAAAAGTTTATTATAATTAACAAGAATCAAAGGAACAAGCTTTTTACGAAATATTTGCAGAATTTATGCACTATTTAATTAAAGTGAGTAGGGAAAGTCGTGTTTTTGTAACAAATCAGATTTGATATAATAAAATATATTAAAGAAAATTATAAATTTTTGAAGTCGTTCAAGTACAACATACTTTTTACTTTGAATTTGAGATTATAAATATTCTAAACCCTAAAATCTGCATTGTTTCGCGAACAAGATGTTTTTTTCTGCACATAATATCACTACTGATGGGTGTTCGAAGTTGTATTCTTTGCACAGTTACTTTGATATTCCCAGAAAAGTGTCTATAAATTTTGCTGAGTTTTCAGTTTCCAGTGTGATGACAAGTATGAAAGTAATAAAAGTATATTTCTTCTTGCGTCATCTAAGTTTCTAAGGTAGCGGAAGACAGTTTTCGATTAGGAGGCATCACGTGACGTAAATCCTAATGTTACTAGCATGTTTGATGTTCTTGTCTGCAGTGGCTAGCTCGGTAATCCTGAGATATATATTATGGATATAGTGGCAGCAAGGTGAGAAGACGTAAGGCGGAGATTCGGTTCCCGTCTCACCAGGGAATTCTCCCTCCGTCTTTCCCTTTATCAAATTACGGGATTTGCTTTTCCTGGTTGATGGCTTTGCCACGTTTTGGAGCATGCGTTTCTTCTTATTTTCTAAACCCAAATGTTTTAAAATAGAACTCGTGACGCAGAAATTGGTTTATTTAAGGGAATAAGACAGTCTATGCACAAATGTTCAGCGCAAAGGACGAGCATGAATGATTTTTGTTTCGTCGCATTCTTATTTCTTTCTTTATTTTTATTGCATTTATTTGTATCCGTGGAATTGCAGGAGACATAAAGGTAGCAAATTTTTTGCTTAAGGAGTGATTAATAGTCCTACTCCACCAATGTTAAATCTACCTAAGTTCACTGATATACAGCACAAGTTTTTATACAGCAGGTGTGTTTATTAATGAAGACAGGATTTGTTTTCTTAATTATACCTCACTTAATTAACATTTATCAACAATTATCTTTGTCTAATTAACCAACCATTTTATTAACACCAAAGTAGATGCATAACACTACTAAGAGGTTGCTTTCATCATCCTGAAATTTAATTGGCATCTATTGAGAGAAAATGGGTTATTTATACTGGAAAATACCATTCACAGAAAAATTTGTTCAAAGCAAAAAATGTAGAAAACAAACTCGCATATATTTGCAAAGAAAGAAAACAAATGCCTTGAACACACAGAAGTTGCATATTTAGCAGTAGCATCAATTTGTGGAACAAACTTTCCCCCTAAAAATGGGATACATTTTAGCTCTTTATACTCCAAAATCTGTAGAAGTTATTGTATGTGTGAAGTGGTGCACAATTTATGGGACGAAATGGCAGTGTAGTACCATATTTAAAACTTTATTTAAATTCTAACCATTGTATCAACAACGATGAAATATGAATTATCAAATTAAAGAGGAAATTCCAATGAATAAGAATGCACAAAAACAAAAACATCTCACCTTTTGGCAATTTTCTTCATATAGCCTCCCCATAACGTGAAATCCTTGCAGAGTAATACTGCGTAAATCATTCCTCTTTTAGCTGTTAAATTAAATTAAATTGAGTTTTATTTTTGAACGCTCCTTAAATGCTGTGGTCTTTAGCCTCCCATTCTATATTGGGCGTGAAAGACCGATAATTTTGCTCAGAGCCTCTTTAACAGGCCTGAGGTTCTTTTACGTAGCGTAAATCTACGACATGGGACCACTGGCTTTACTTCCCTTCCAAAGGAAGCCATGGTAAGGATTTTTACGCCCGAAAACATCTACCGCCCTCCGCCGGGTTTGAACCCGCGACCTCGGGAACTAGAGGAACATGATAATCACTACATCACGGAGGACGACACCCTTTTAGCTGTGTTAACCATATCAGAGACACATTTGATATAATTAGAAATTTTCCTCTTCTACTAGAACTGCAGTTTCATGTCAAAACGTAAAAACATAACCTTTTTGTTATATTAGAACCTGTTTTAAGTTTTGACAATCAGTATGTGATTTCTTCGATATATTTTTCTCCCTTCTCCCCTTTCCCTATACAAGTATCCGTAAACTTTGCGATAGATTATCTGTTATCTATCATATTAATACATTTAAAATAGTTTTCTATTTGAGTTCTGTGTCACCAAATGTAGGCAACGTCTCTAGGGAGACGAATTTCATAACTTGGTTGCAAACGTGGAGGTGTTTTAAAAAAGTTAAGAATGATACTACATATTCACTAACGACATTACTATTGTTTGTGTAATTGAAACCCATTGTAATAAACAAATTCACGAATTGTCAAAGAACACACATTGATTCTTTCTTGGATCTGTTACCGCGTAGAGCATGTTTACATTAACAAAAATGTTGATGGCGCCACACACACTCACATGGCTTTCTCTATCCTTTACAATTTCAATCAATCTCTTATACATTCTTCTTTCAATACTTTCAATTTCAATCCCTTATACAATATAATATTCTTACAAAAAGCGAATCATCTATTCACATTATGTTACTCGAGATAAATTTTCGACTAGAAATCAAATTAAGCAATATGGATTCATGAAAGGGAAAAACTACAATTGCTCTAATATAGTAAGTCAGTTTTTGTTACTAAAAAATACATCTGAAAAAATAAGAATCGCCTAAGGTGTTTTATAAATGGAATGTGACAGTTCAAGCGGAGAAAACCTAAAGATATAACAACGAATACTTCAAAACGACTAATGCTACAAAGGTAATGTGACATAAATTGTATTTTTCAAAGAGTTCATTTGTTTTGTAATGAAATGTTTATCCACCTCTTGTGGTTTTTTACTTGTATAAAATTATATAAATTCGTTCTGAACGAAAAGGAATTCGCAGGATATTCAGATTAATATTCCATATAAATACTGTATTAGTCAAGGAAATATCTCTAAGCAAGTGGCATTTTAGTCAAAATCCATAGACCTGTTTCTCAGCACTAAAATAATAATGTAAACCTTTCCATATAAGCAGTAGTTTGGGTTGGTAGAATTTTCTTGAGAACCTTTATTTGGTGTGCTTAAACAGTCTTGACTCAAATATTATATATAGCATTTTTCCTACCTTTTGTTTTTGAGATATGCTTTCTCACACGTGCATATTTTTTCTAACAATGTATTTTTGTGTGAGGGCACCTCAAAACAAACATTTCCGTTTAAAACTATATTTATAATTTTGGGTGGAATACAATGCCTCCTCTACAGTAGGTAAGTGGTAGAGAAAGTAAGGATTCGTCACGACAAGAAGCAGTCGGCAGCTACAAGAATTAAGCTACAACGCAACAATTAAACACCAACATGTTCCTGAATATTATGCAACGAATGTGCGTATTGTGAGCTCTTATATGGGTTCATTAACAATGTAAATATTAATTTAATAATCTGCAATGTGATATACTAGAATTAAATTTGTAACGTATGGCCAAACTCAATTTAACTACGGAATCGCTGTCATTCGAACTGAAACTTACCCTATGAAACTTTGATAAGGAGTAAGGACAGATAGACCTTTTACGGTCTCCTATCCACAGCGGGGTGAATGGGAAAGACTGGTAAAACCTCATAATAATAAAGGCCCAATCTGGTATACTGATGGTTCTAGAAACAATTCAGGAACGGGGCTGGGCTTTACAGTAATGCCATCCAGATTTCTTATAGTCTGGGTACCTTAGCTACAGTTTTCCAGGCTGAGGTTTATGCAATCCTAGCCAGTGTCATGGAAATCATTAAAAGGAGATATAAGAAAAGAAGTGTTCTTTTCCTCTCAGACAGTCAAGCTGCTCTTAAAGCACTTGAATCACCATCAATAAAATCGAAGCTGGTCTCAGAATGCCGGGAATCCTCAATGGCAATGGCTGAACACAATAAGGTTCAGCTTATGTGGGTGTTAGGACACACAGGTATACCAGGCAATGAGAAAGCAGATGAAGCAGCCATGATTGCTAGCAAAATTTCATTTTTGGGTCTGGAGCCTGTACTGGGGGTGTCCTGTAGACCAGTGAAATAGATTATCAAGTGTTGGGTTACACAAGAACTACTGGAACTCCATTGAGGGTTGCAGACATTCCAAGTTGTTTATTACAGACCTGGACAACAGCAGGGCAAAGTACCTGCGCGGCCAAAGTAAAAGAAGGCTTGCATGGGCAACAGGATTCATTACAGGACACTGAGCACTAAAGTTTAATCTATTTTTGGCAATCACTTTCCAAAGATAGATGAACTATCGAAAGTCTCAGCTAGCAGTCTGATTAAGTTCATAACGAGCAACAGACATGATGAAAGCGGGGGTTGCGCAATATATCTTTGAAAAGGTCGCAGTGCTTGGGCATAAAACCCACCCCTTTTTTAAACTAGAACAAGAGCAGATACACTTGTGTATAGGAACAATAAAAAATTATTTGACAACACTGTTTGCATTATGTTTATAATAGTCTAAGCTTTGGAGGGTTTTGTAACTTATCAGCTTTTCGCATACATTTAGAGTAACACATATTTACTTTTAAATAGAACATGGTGTATTTCATTCCATCAATTGTCTCGCTGTTTAACCTGGTTCAAAACATATAAGTATCCTAGACCATCTATTCAGCTCATTTACAAAGCCAAGGCAATTTAAAGCAGTGTGTTATATACTTCTCCTTCATTTGTGCATTAAACTTTAGGCAGGAACTGTGATCATTGTTTTAAAAATAATCTTCAACGTCTCTCGTAATTCCCTACCTCATAACTTGTATCAGGATGAAGATTGCAAAATATTGCTGCTGTTACGATTTGTGAAATATTTTCAAATCCCCAACCTCGCCAAATCCCTGTCTTTGACAAACACTATAACGCAAAAGCAAAGCAACTTTGAACACACTAAAGGTCCAAAGCTTTAGGCACTACCTGAGTTTTATATGCTTTTTATTTATACAATATTGTTTCTTAAAATACGATTTATTATTTTCAACGAGTGGGTTTAAATAATTACATCCAAAATTAAATCTTTTAGGCCCACGCAGAGCTGTGGTAGCCTATTCATAGAGTAAAGGTTTACTGTTGTGAAATGTGATAGTATTTATTAAGACAAGGAAAACGTTGAAAACGAAATGGTTGAATTTAAATGAGTATTAAAGTAACAGTATTTTATTTTAATTCGGTTCCCTGTTTTCGTATTTCTGGATTTATAGTAATTAACTCTAATTCAGTAAATAAGAATAGATGATTTGTGCAGTGGAGGCATGTGGTAGAGAAAGAAACAAATGAAAATGTGTGGGCGAATCTCACTGATCTGTTGTAAGTAGGTTTGGAGCTAAAATCTGAATTAACAGTATTGGAATTTTGTAACAATCTACAATTATTTTCATTCGAAGCAAAAATTTTGAGATTTTTTTCAGTGCACTCTACTTCACAGCTGCTGTAGTGCGGTTATCTATTGTTTTAATTGTGTGAATAAAATGTCTTTGTGATCATAAAATATAGATGTTAGTAACATTAAAATACATTGTGTATTTTTTAAAAATTTAAAAGGCTTGGTCATATATTTATTGCAAAATTTAGCTGCTTAAAAGCTTTCCAGAAAGTCTTAAGCACATTCCTTGTGTGATGTTCAGAAGTAATAAACGCATTGGAAAATATATAAGATTTAGATGAATAAGTTGCTTTACAAATTGTGGTGACAGGAATAAAAATCATTTTTCACAGAGTACCCTGGTGGAGGTTGGCTGTTGACAGAATATCGATCTGTAGCAATGAATACGTAACAAATTGTCACTGGGAGTGTGAGGTAACAAGGTTTGCTTCCTCTCCACTCGTGCAATACAACCCCATTCCCTTCACGAGGCTTTTAACATGAATGTTCACCCTCTACCTGGTAGCAGTATATCGCTACTATGCTCCCCTTCATTCTCTGAAAGTTAAGGCGAGGGATCACTCAAATGTTGATTTAAAATTGTAATTCAAAATGTCTTAAAATGTACTATACGCTATATATTATACAGTGATGAATATTAACAAACAAACTTTCTGTCTTAAAAGTTTTCAATACATATATAATTAATTTTGGTCGACCACACTATAATACGCTGATTACAGTTGACGTAACTCAACTGTTATGGTATCCAGAGCACTTCAGCGACTCATTGTGATCTTACTCGGCGGCTCGCACAGCTCCCCTATCGCCCTTACCCTTTAACCCTCCAAAATAACAGTCCATTGGGATCCATTCTCCAGATAAACAATGAAATATGTGTATTTAAAATAAATTTCATTCATTGTAATTTGAATACTCTAATAAATTGAATTCGATTCCTTTGCTTCAATATGTGTTCTTCCAAGTTATCTGCAAAAACAAGTAAAATCGATGCAAAATCAATAAATATGGACCGGAATCAACAGTGCTGCCATCTATTCCACTACTTGCAAACTCGCGAGTTTTGAAATTATAATGTGGTCGACTTGCTACCGCTCGTTTCATTAATACACTCGCGTCCCAATTACTACCATTATAGTGTTGCTGCATAATTTACTAAATTAATTCACCGTTGTATAAATTGTTACCACGATCAAAGTAAATATAAGAGAAAGGAATAATAAAAGAAAAGGAAAACAAATGCAACCTTCCTCGAATTCATTTCTGCATTATTTTCAACCTTTTATAACAAATAATACCAGGTTACAAAAAAGGAGGCTTCTGGAGTCTAGTAACTAGAGTACTAGCCTCTAAACTAGATGTCGCTAGTCGATTCTTGTCTGTATAATAATTTCTTATTTCCGCCTCCCTCGAATCTGGAAGAATGATTCAATGTAAGCACATAAGGGTTCACCATAAAGGAATTACTATCATATTTTTAAATTATTTTATTGATCGATCAGAAAGTACAATATTGTTCACATCTAGATATACATCTGACACAGAATAGGTAGTTCAGTAACATGGGACTCCTCGTAACTGTTTTAATTTGAGAAGACACATTGCACTGACAATGGGCTACGAAATCCGGAAAAGTATATGGTCAATCAATGAGTGGAATCATCTGAGGTGGTAATATCACTGAGAAAGATATTGTAGGGGAACAGCTTCTCCAAAATCAATATGCACAAGTGATTATAAAGTATATAATCACAGATATGGTTTTTAAACAATAAGGAAATGTGGAGTAAGAAGGGAAGGAGAACAGATGTAAATAGCATAAATATTGTAAACAATATTGTATACAACAAGCATGTAATATGAAACATTATAATCTTATGGGTGAACATTGTAAAAGAAACTTTGGACAAGAAAAGCGGCTAGCAAGTTAAGACAACTAGCATATGGACTTCAGCAGCACAGGGGGTTGGTAAAAGCAACAGCTTGTATGAGAGGGAGTGGAATTCCCAACATTCGGTAGCAGCACAGAGAGTTGGAAAAAGTGTCCGCTTTTATGAGGGAGAGGATTTAATTAAGTAAAAATAGAGATACATTGGTATTCCCACAATTACCATCAGAAGCGTGACACAAGAAATGCGAGCGATTGAACTCCCATACAACACTATGTAAAGCACCAATCAAAATAGAAGTTACAATTATTATTGGCACGTATGTGCGTGTCAGGGCATTTGCATACAAAAAGAGCAACTTTTTTCAAGTAGCTCACATTGTGATTCTGGCTCTTAGGAAGCGTGATGCTGAGCCTAGGCCACGTTATTTGATGGGTGGGGGAGATATCGTGTGACGACAATGAGTTAGCTTCCCATGAATTAATACAAATAGAGGGTATCGGGAAAAAAGAGTTAATAATGCAGAAAATGTGTGAACATATAGTTAAGGAAAATAACTTTTCTAGCTGCTTCTAATTTTTATATCTGGAATAAAGTTCAGCTAATAATAATCGAACACGGTTACTGGCCATTAGCGTAACTGAGCAACATCATTCCTGACTCGCTACAATATCCCGTGCAATCTTCTCTTCAGACGTGTGTGCCGTCTGGTTCAGATGCCGATGCCGATGTTGAGTGCCAGAACTCTCAGAATATCTTGAAAGCGTGAGAAATGATGAGCGATCTTCCGTATATGCTGAAGAAACAAAGTTCTCGATTTAGTTTCGGTTCCGGACAAACAAGGGGTATTAGCAATGATTGACTTAGTATAACTTGGAGACGTCCAAGGTGGCAGCTACTAGCTGCGTCCTGGAAGCGCAGGCCGAACAACGGATTTGTAAGAAAGCAGGGAGGACTCAAGACCAAGAAATGTACATTTATGGAACAGACGATAGGCTTTATGAAGTCGTGTGAAAGAGGGAAGGATAGAGAGGGAGAGAGTAACACAATTAACATCGTACGCCTAGCATCACGCAGCATCCCAAGGCTTTTATAGAGGCGTGTGCAAGGAGCCAATTGGTTAAAATACGCAGAGTTGGAGAATTGTGGTAAGAACGTGTTTTCATATGCTGAGTTATATACACAGAGTATAAAACCAAACTGTTAGGCGACCAAAAGACGCTGGGGAATGTGTTCAGCATATTTAAGATTTGAATGAAAGATGGAGAGAACGTACAATCTACATACAAAGTAATAGAGGACTGCAAAATCAAGGAGAAACAGTATTTTATTTCCCATGAAGATGTACATTAAGTCCACAATAAAATAATTATAGCAAATAATAAGGTGTACTTTATATTGATTTAATATAGCTTTATGAAGCCGTTGTGTTGTACAAGACAGTATGGGCTTGCAGGGAAAAATAAGTTCATTAAGCAGTAGGCCCTTTAAGCAGAGCAATAGAGAGGTTTTCCATACAACCACATCCGGCACAAGTTATTGCGTTTAAAGTTCATTTATAAGTGAAATAGAGACGTTCGGTGTCAATACAAGATGTATTTGGATACATTTGGAAAGTTAAGGTTTCAAAAAACGTGACTTATCTTGTTATCTCATCAGTTCGGTGAGAAAGTTTATGTTTCGGATACTCAAAGCAGGACTAAGTGGGGAGTTTCTGTAATATTTCAATAGAAAAATTACATTTATTATGTAGAAACAATATTAAAGAAATGTGTCATGTGACCTAGTGGGAGAAGCGAAAAATTATGTTACAAAATTTTACATCTGTAAATAATATCCCTCACGACTTCGAGGGCGCAAAGAGGAAGTGCGAGTCAGTGCTATCAACAGCAGTGTTGAAGTATAGGTTATGTGATCTATGAATTATGTACCTGACAATAACTAAAGTTTACCGCTAAAAACTCGTGAGTTGGGCCGTCGACGATAGCATATAAATGATATTGTGTAGTCGGACCATACTACGAGATTGGAATAAGCGAGTATATAAAATGTACGTGTAAATATAGTTCTTCAGCCAAAACGGGCGTCTTCATTTAACGTTGGAACACTACAACCTGAAACTCATACATAATTAATCAATCAATCTGCCAACGCGCCTCTTTTACAGGCCTAGAACTTCTCTTCCCAAAATTCCTCCCCCAAATGTTATTGCATGGCACGTATCATCAGTGACCACCGTTGTGGTTCCCTAAGTAATAAGAACGAACATTAACATTACTAAAAGCGCATCTTCTTATCTCTCCCTCTCCTATGCTCACGAATACAGATCCTGTCGCAACTAATATGGCATTTCATTCAAAACTAAACAGTCAACACAAAAGCACAAAGCTTGAAATCTTTACTGTTTAAAATTAGGTTTTAAGCGAAAAAAAACTCTGATGTGTTACACTCACATGACTTTTTCTACTCTTGTACAAACTATTTTTACAAACGCTTATTCTCCGTATGCTTCATGTTAATCCAGATATCGAGATGTTAATCTTATTGCTAATTTTCTTGTAGATGCAAGGGGAATTGGTAGGCTTTAAGCGATAGTCAAATATTTTAAGAGCTGGTTATGTGGAGTATTCCACTCTCTTTGGATTACCAGTACAAAAAATGAATAACAAATTTCCATTTGAGAAAAAGTATAAGTATTGGAAAATTTAAGGGAATAACAAGCAATATCTCGAAAATGGTTTACTCAAAAAAGAAAAACGTATATGACATAAATTGTGCATTTTAACGCGATCTACATTTTTTGTGTACCAAAATGTTGTCTATTTCTTATGGTTTACCAGTTATGCAAAAATCGTTCACAATGAAGAATACTTTTGGAGATATTTCCAGAAAATTCGAGATATACAATTTATTTGCCATAAAAATGTCTTAAACATATGGTATTTTATTCAAAATCGTTAGAGCCATTTTTGAGAAAATTAAAATGTTCGGAAAATGTTTTATGTAAAGGGTAATCTGGGGTGGGGGAATTTTCTTGAAAACCTTCGTGTTGCATCTCTGGAAGATACTGAACCTAAATACTTAGTTCGGTTTATCTGACTGTTAGTTTCTGAGTTATCCTGTTCACAGACAGACAGACACACACAGCAACACACACGGACATGTTTCCAAATATTGTTTATATGCATTCAGTGCACCTCAAAACATGTATTTCCTGTGAAATCTCGGTATCGTATTTTTAGGTGGAATGCAATACTTCCGCAACTTACTATACGTAGTAGAGAAAGTAATGAATACAGTTACATGTAAACAATGAAGAATAAGCAGTGTAGTTCATTAAATAATTCACCATGTTGAGATTTGGTAAATTAAAATACGTTTCGGGAATATTACTCACTCATTTTGTTAATAATATGTTTCACAACTTTCTATAATAAGTACGATATTTCGATGTTTTCTTCCCCCTTGGTTACCACGTACGAAATTTCTTGGAATTCCATTAAGTTTCTTAAGAGCAAAAAAGGCAACAAGTTAATTCACAGCGGCATATAGAAATGTAGAATATTCCCATTCCGAGCAACTCATTATTTAGATTACTATCAACTGTTTATCCAAAATATAAAACTGAAAAAATATTTGTTATAATTTATATGTATAAATTAATACTTGGACATTTAAATAAATGCAGCTCGTGATATTTCAGGAACGGTAGATAATTTTTAGCGATTTAAATCAATAGGACATTATTTTGAAACATTAGACCCGATTTCGGAATTTATTTATTTTATAGTAATAAATAACAAAGTAGTTAAGGGGCTTTCATTTAAGTTTCTTTGCTTTTGAGGGAGTGCAATGCCTTTCTTATTCATTTTGATTTCCCTCTATATATGCTATAAAAAGCTCTTGTTACTAATATCCACGCAGTTTAATTAGCTCCTGTGAGGATTTATTTTAACTCTAAATTGTCGGTTGCTAGTTTTCCACATAGAATGAATCTTGTTGCGTTTCTATTTGTATGCAAAATTAATTTTATTTTTCGATAAAAGCAAGTTACACAACATTTTTTTCGTTGAATTTGCAGCATAGCATTTGAAAGTGAAAGTAGAAGAATGAATCTCATCTCTATGTTAATACCTATTCCTGCCGTTCTTGGAATATACATTTAAATTAACACAGCTCCAGAATGTCTTTTCAACTTAAAGTTATGGCCTCCCCCTTGGTCACCACGGTTAGGGAAAACATAATAAATAAGAAACGCTTGAATTTGGAAGTTGCTCGCAAAAAATAACGAGGTAGGTTTCCAGATAAAAACAACATGCATAGGAGAACTAATTCGGTTTTCCACTCATTTCCCTGCGTGAAGCGGGATTGCGAGATTTTGTCGGATGTAAAGTGCAAACACGCCACAGGAAATCTCAGCGTCCTTTGAATTAAATTCGTGTATTCGTAGCGATAAATTTAAATGTTGAGTTGAAGAAAATAAACAACTTTACTTCGTGAAAACTTCACCAAAATATAGCTCTCAAATGTATCTGGACTCACTAAGGTATTTCATTTCTGCTAAATATCGTAGTTATTATCAAAAATCTGCTCCTAAATAATCGTACATCATATTAGGATTAGGAATGCAAAGCGGAAGGTATTTGGCTCCGATCCAGAAATTAGGATATTCTGCCGACGCCCCATAAGGGGGCGTCCCTGGAGGGATGAGGTGAAGTGAGACACCGGGCGACCGGGACCAGGAGTGGCGGCACAGCAATGATAGGGTCCCTACAGTTTCCAGATATACACATCCTGG
The DNA here is from genome assembly GCA_030765065.1 of Deroplatys truncata. Taxonomy (NCBI): domain Eukaryota; kingdom Metazoa; phylum Arthropoda; class Insecta; order Mantodea; family Mantidae; genus Deroplatys; species Deroplatys truncata. The sequence continues at coordinate 74,132,159 of CM060976.1, read as the reverse complement.
CGGTCGGACAGGCCGACCGGGGACCTTATATAAAAACAACGTAAAAATGGTAGGTTCCCATTTAAAAATATTAAATTGGCCCTAAACTGACCATCACAACGTTCTACAAACAAAACGCAACTAATAGCATTTACTTTCCGCCATAATATCAAATAATTTTTATCAAGGACACTTATTTCTACAACGCTTAGTTTTGGAGATACTGTACAGTCTCAACTTAAATGGTCTATCTTGTACATGACTTTTCGCAAAATGCTCGTGGTGTCCGTAGAAATCCTGAAATCATATTGTTTAAAGTACTTATTATTAAGTAGTATAAAGATATCTGTAGATCATCTTCATTATTTTGTAGTTATTCTTTCACAAAAGCCGTGTGTACAAGGTTGAATTGTGACTACATTGTTAGCATAAAAATATTTAAATGTGTATTATAATTTATTTGGGTAGCTGTACTTAATAAATGTTTCCCCTTCCATATTATACCATTATACAAATATTAAACAATGTAGGTCACACTTTCCCAATGTCTAACACTCCGTTTATTAAAATATTTTGAGTTTTAGTTCTACATATGTTTATTCTTATTTTTGAGTTGCAGTATAAACTGTTTATTGTACTCTAAAATATTTTGGGTTGACATTATTGTTCGTAATTGTCCATACTGGCCTCCTATTTACTCGATCGAATGTTTTGCCAAAATCGACAACGTGCAGATGAATTTTAAGATTAAATGGTCTTGGTTTTGTAAAACATTTTATTAGTTTTGGAACGTCCTTTTTAAAATCACATTGTTCCTTATTTAATAGCGCATCTGAAATAACTCTCAAGTCTTTTATTTACAATTTTAGCATAAATCTTATATATTGACCTTACCAAGCTAATTCCTCTATAATTCTCACAATTATTTCGATCACCTTTCTTAAAACGGGATATTACTTCTGCTGCGTTAATGCTTCAGTTCATCAAGAACATTAATTCAGGCAGTATTACTTAAATACCTGATGTAAAACAAACACATTATCAAACCATTAGCAATTTATTATAATATGCCCTACTATTCATTTAAATTTTCATTCTTCTATCCACCTAGCTTAATTATGATAAAAGTTTGACGAAAATAGTCACTTCATTTCTCATCATCCCAGAAAGTATGGTATATTAAAATTGAATTTAAAGTCGGGGCCATCGACCACACTTGTTAGTCGTTTCATCTCCCTCCTTCTCTCTGCAACTTCGTCTCCCCTCTGGGAAAAACCGAACCTATTACTGCCCAAAGAGAGCGTTTGAAGAGGCCTGACTACACGTGTTTGACCGGAAAATTGCCTGTCGTAACCCTGCGACACATGACAGTTAAGTTATGGAAGAGAAGAGAAACTCAAAAGACCTCAGAAAAGTTCATTACTGGCGTTTCACAAGTAAGATAGTATTTAAAGCAACAAGTTTGTTGTAAAGCGGGAGACGAGGCACCTGCGCTTAAAAGGTCGTAGGTGATTTACCTGGTACACGAAATTAATAACGGGATAATTTATTCAATATTGTATTTAGTGCTATATTAAAAGTTCGCGGCAAGAGGCATTGGTTATGTACATTAATTAAAACTTATACTGATTTAAATGTTTGTTTAAAATTAAGGGAAAAGGGCCCAGAACCGACGTAGGCAAAGACTCCTTTGTTAGTAGAACCATTGAAGAATGGAGCGAATTGCCTGTAGTATCATTTCAGGACTGTCCTCTGTCCATGAGGAAATTTAGGAAAATTCTGAATAGAATAAATGGTGGATAATTAATTATAAACGTTACTTAGATGTATATTTGAAATTTTATAAACTTATTGGCCATACTGACTAGATAGGTAGTTAGTGAATGTAAATAGTAAAGTATTAGTGTTTCTGCACTTATTTTTTGTAAGATTATTTTGTATATTTGTCTTTGCCACCGGGAAAACCCATCTGCATCGAATAAATACATATATACACATACATTTAATTTGGTCTCCAAATCAGCTGTAGCTGATGGTACTCTATAACTCATCATTACACAAAGATTGTCGTGTGCAAAGGCAAACATAGCTGTGCGCAGAGGTCCATATACTTAAATTACCCTCTTACCTATTATTGAAGCTGTAACTGGAAGGCAGTTTCTGGAAACAAAAGAAACATTCAGATAGCTGGAGGGCACTCACAAAGGAGACTTCCTGTAATTACATTCGTAATCTCTGGAGGTGTGTCAGGGACAAACACCTTTGCAGACTTCTCAGTTTTCCTATTATTTGCATAATTACAACACTGAAAATAACAGAAAAGAGAACCAATGTCAATTTTGTTTGCAGGTATGGCCTTCTTGATCCATGTCTGAACAACAAACTACCAGGGTAAACTTGAAGGTAAGGTGAAGTACAGCTTATAAGATAAATAACAACTACAATAACGGTGGATTATTTTGTTGTATTTAAAATTGTGCACTTCACTAACAGTAACTATACCAGTGGTGTTTAGTTTTCGTAATAGTGCATAATAGTGAAAGCAAATTAATACATTTTACGTAACTAATAAAGAATGTTGCCTCTTTGTTTAGATGTTTATGACCAAACTTTAACCGTGTTAGAAAATTCGATACGTAAACAAACATTACTCTGCTGGCGGCTGCTTAATATATTTTGTTCCACACTAAATTGAAACCGCATTATGATTAAATCTTAAATTGTAGTTGTTACTACATGGAAACATAAACGTCTAAATGTCGCGCTGTTTTGCGTTTTGGGAGATCTTTAGAGGTCTTTGAGTATTGGACTATATACGTCAAATCATTGATGCAGTAATTTGTATCACAAATTACTTAAATGTAAATAATGATTGTAATATGAATATGTATTTTTATGTGACATTGATTTGAGATGTTTATTGATTGTAATTATTGTTGAGAAGTGGTTTTATACCGCCTTACTGAAACTGATAATAATAGCGTGCAATAATGCAGCGAGGGGGGGTGATCTGTTTATCATTATTGGAAACGAGGAAGTTACGTAATGTTGGCGCGTTTTTCCGTTTAGAACCTTCCGGAATATTTCCCTAGAGCATATCTATTCATAATTTTCATTGGATATAAAAATAGACGCTAATGTTGGCGCGTTTTATTAGCCAATTGCAGCTCAGTTATAATCTTTAGGCATATCGGGGTGTGTATGGGTATAAAAGCAGTAGGTTAGAGGTAGATCGCGGTCAGTTCATCGAAAATCTCAATACATTACACGTCGCCTTCAGTCGACCAGTTCATCAAAAATCTGTGTACACTACACGTCGTCTTCAGTCAGTCAGTTCGTCGAAAGTATTTGTACAGCAAACGTCGGGTATCGATTCACAATTTACGCGCAGCAGAATTATGAATAATCTAAAGTGTTGTAAGGTTAATTATACAAAAAGTTGAAGTACGTAAATTAAGAGTGATCAGTAAGAAGTTGTTATAACAGTTTCAGTTTGGCGAGTGTTAAGATCAATGTATAAATGTGATAGTTAACGTGTTCGACAATAAATGTGTAAAACAAATTTCTTCATCAGTGTTATATTTGGATAAAAGATTCCTTTCCGTTTACACACCTTGATCAAGAGACATGTTCGACCGAGAAATAATAGCTAGCCGGAGGACAGTAAACAAAATTTAAATCAAATAACAGTCGCATTCTTTCGAACACTAACACTGCTGCAAATTGCTAACACCAGATGGAGCTACAAACCGAACAAATGAATGACGTCACAAGATGGCTTCACATGAAGTAAACACACATACACAAACATCACAAGTAATAACATTTGTAAGTAATACACTCGCAAATTGGCGCCCAACGTGGGGCTAACAAATACAAACAAACAATAATGTTACAACAAATTGGCACCACAACGTGGGGCTAACACACAACATAAACATATGTAAGTAAGTAATACCGCAACAAATTGGCACCCAGAACGTGGGGCAGAGTGACCAGGAAAGGAACACGATGACCAGGAAAGGATCAGAATAACCAGGAAGGGGCAGAATTAACCAGGAAGAAGTGAGATGACCAGGAAGGGGCGAATGGAGAAGTGAACTGAACTACAAGACGCAGATTCCAGATACAACAAAAGGAACGACAGACTACGCGGATGATTGGACATCGTAATTCCGAGATTACAAGGCAACAAGGAATTCAACTACAAAACAACAAAACGACGTAGATTCATCGTAATACAACGCAGAAGCAACATATAACCTAGGAGAGAGGGGCAGGAAGCTGGACATCAAAGTAACAGCAACAGACAGCATCACAAAGGTCAGAGTATAGTAATTTGTTTTAGAAAACAAAATTGTAACAATCAAAAGGAGTGGTAGGATAAAGAAAATAATGTCCACTAATAATACAGAAGAAATAATTATGGAGGGAGATAATGTAACAGTTAGCTGTAATTCAATACAGGGTACAGAAAATAGCTCAAACAATGTATTTGAGGGAGGAAATATTAGTGCAGAAAGTGAGAATAGAACAGCAGGAAATGTTAATCTTGATGCTAGTATGATGATGGAAATGCTGAGAAATTTTAGATATCAATTAATGGAAGATATTAATAGGAGTTTAGAACAAAAACTAACTCAGAGTTATGAGAAATTAGAACAAAAACTAACTGAGAGTATGGAAAAGAGTCATAGGAAATTAATTGAAGATATTGGTAGGAGGAATGAGATATTAGAGCAAAAAGTAGATCAAAGCAGGGAAGAAATTGAAAAGAAAGTTATGAAGCTAGATAGCAGTATGCCAAAAATGAGAGATGAAAATGATGAAGTAATAGCAAATGAGATAGGAGAAGTTTCAAAGAAAATGTTAGACATGAGCAGGGAAATAGGTAACAAAGAAGTTAATACTAAAAGTGAACAAGTTGATGTAAAACGTACAGAGTTAGGAATTAGAATGAGTAACATTTCAAGTGAGATAAGAGCGATGAAAGAGGTTATGAATGTAGATGTGAATCAGGTGCAAGTTAATTTCAGAGGGGAGATATCAGAAATACAGAAGGAGTCAGTAATGCAAAGAAATAAATTGTCCGAAGAAGTTAAAGTTTTGCCTGTAAATAATCAAAAGCTAACTTCTGAAGTTAACAAGTACCAAGATGTTCAAATTGAAAACTCCAATCCAGTAGAGATTATTACAGACTTGTCAGAGTATTCTCAGATTAAAAAGATAGCAGATGAATTGAAAATAAAGTTGTTAAAAGATGTGTTGTTCAGGAAACTTTAGATTGTTTTCAAATGTTATCAGGGAATGAAATATCATATGAATCCTTTAAGAGGTTATTCATGAACAAATTTTGGAAGGTTAGAATACGGCTACGAGTAATGTTTAGCCACACACAATTTGATCCAGGACGGTAAATAGCAATGTGATGTAAAGTAAATACTGGATAGTTAAAGATGACTTGCAGAGAAATGTAATGGAACGTAAGAGGGTCAAATAAATATATATGTCATTTGAAAAGAGAAATAAATTATAAAAAAAAGAGAAATGTTTATTTAAGAAAAATTAAATTTCTAGTAACCGTAACAGTATTTGAGATTAAGAACGTAAAGATTGAAACTTAATATGATATTAAAGTAAAAGTACGTAAATACAATTCCAAGAGTATTGTTAAAATAAAGTACAAAATAACAAGAATGGGTAAAAATAATAATAAAAAAAAACAAATACTTATGTAGCAAACAGAAAAGGTGAAACATTGTCTAGATTTAAGAGATGTAAATATATTTGTGTAAAGGGTGAATATGTTTTGGTAAATATGTTTAATAATTACAAAAAATTCTTGAATTGATAAATATTTGTTAACAATATAAGAAAGTAAACCATTTTTTGTAACAGTAATGAAATACTTCAGGGTATAGTATTTGCTATAAAAAAAATTGTAATGTCAGATTAATGTCTAAACACATTAAACTAGAGCCAGTAAGTAGTGGCGAGATAAAAAAAAAATATGTCGTGTGTTAAATACGTGTGAAGTGTTAAGTGAAAGTGATAGCGTGTGTTCCAAGATTTAGGAGACTAAAAACCCAATTATAAAATTTCCAAACAAGTTGTAAATATTTATAATTATGTTTCTAGTGGGGCATATGATGCAGTAATTTGTATCACAAATTACTTAAATGTAAATAATGATTGTAATATGAATATGTATTTTTATGTGACATTGATTTGAGATGTTTATTGATTGTAATTATTGTTGAGAAGTGGGTTTATACCGCCTTACTGAAACTGACAATAATAGCGTGCAATAATGCAGCGAGGGGGGGTGAGCTGTTTATCATTATTGGAAACGAGGAAGTTACGTAATGTTGGCGCGTTTTTCCGTTTAGAACCTTCCGGAATATTTCCCTAGAGCATATCTATTCATAATTTTCATTGGATATAAAAATAGACGCTAATGTTGGCGCGTTTTATTAGCCAATTGCAGCTCAGTTATAATCTTTAGGCATATCGGGGTGTGTATGGGTATAAAAGCAGTAGGTTAGAGGTAGATCGCGGTCAGTTCATCGAAAATCTCAATATATTACACGTCGCCTTCAGTCGACCAGTTCATCAAAAATCTGTGTACACTACACGTCGTCTTCAGTCAGTCAGTTCGTCGAAAGTATTTGTACAGCAAACGTCGGGTATCGATTCACAATTTACGCGCAGCAGAATTATGAATAATCTAAAGTGTTGTAAGGTTAATTATACAAAAAGTTGAAGTACGTAAATTAAGAGTGATCAGTAAGAAGTTGTTATAACAGTTTCAGTTTGGCGAGTGTTAAGATCAATGTATAAATGTGATATTTAACGTGTTCGACAATAAATGTGTAAAACAAATTTCTTCATCAGTGTTATATTTGGATAAAAGATTCCTTTCCGTTTACACACCTTGATCAAGAGACATGTTCGACCGAGAAATAATAGCTAGCCGGAGGACAGTAAACAAAATTCAAATCAAATAACAGTCGCATTCTTTCGAACACTAACACTGCTGCAAATTGCTAACACCAGATGGAGCTACAAACCGAACAAATGAATGACGTCACAAGATGGCTTCACATGAAGTAAACACACATACACAAACATCACAAGTAATAACATTTGTAAGTAATACACTCGCATCATAAAGTTCTTCTAGTTGTTCTTTCTTTAATTATTTATACAACGTAAAATGCTTAAATTTGATGTAGTATTGTTCTATTATTAGCACTTTGTTAAGTACTGTAGCATAACTTTCGAAACGGGCATGTTACAGGGCGTAGCCTTTTCTGCAAAATACATTACAAATTATGCTAGACGTTGCGAATACAAGCTTGGCAGGAAGGGGCGTACGAATAAAAATTGAAAGAAGTGTATTAAGTTACTAAATCATTTTATTCAGTGTTTTACAAAACTTTATAATAGTATGTACAGGATAGCATTACTGTTGTAGAAAGATGTCCCTTAATTTCTAGACTAACTACACTCATGATGCCTTTTGAATGGATTCCCGCTACTGCAGTCATGACGGCACCAGGTCCCGTGTCTTTGTCTTCATAGCTATCACGTGACACCTTACTGAGCGAGATTTGCCCAACGAGGCAATACTTAAACCTTTCTCGATACTTCAGTTTATCTAACGACTATTAACAACTTATTCCCCCAAAACCTCAATACTAGCATGTAAAGCACCATGGTCACCTATAATAATCCCTGTATTATGCAGTTTTAAGGAAAGAAACTAAAGTTTTAAAAAGTAATGACTGTGTCCATTTGTTGTATGGTTCAGAATATTGGACACTTCACAAAAATGAAGGCGCAGAAATAAGTTTCCTAATGAGCGTCTCAGGATACAGTGTATTAATTGAAAAGAGAAGTAGCGAGATTAAAAGGAACTCGGCATTTTTAAGTTAGGTGAAAAGGTACACCAATATACTTGAAAGAACATGTGGATACAATGGAAGATTACAGCATCCCAAGATGAATATTAAATTATAAATCTATAGGCAGTAGAAATATTGGCAGACCGAAGAAAAGATCTCTCTTGTGATCCGATATAGTAGATTATTAGAGTGTTAAAAGAGTATTTTAGTATATATACAGTACGAAAAATACTTATTGAATCCTGAAGAAGTTTCATTTTCGAACTTCCTTTGGTTTAGAAACAAACATCCAGACGATGTCTAAGAAAACTATTTCATATAAAGAGAGTGTTAGGTACTTAATGCCCAACAACCTAGCACAAAGTTCTTTTGAGATACAAGGGCTGTCCTAGAAGTACCCGACCTAACAAAGAAAACACAACAATTTTGGAGAAAAAAATCTTCATTTCTCTACATACTCTCCTTTCAGCTCCATACACTTTTTCCAGCGATGTTCAATAGCTTCGATACCCTATTTATAGTGAGAACCATCGAGTTCTGCAAAATAGCCATCAATTGCAAACTTCAGCTCTTCATTGTTGGCAAGCCATTTCTTCAACTTTGGAAGCAGAAAATAATCAGAGGGGGCTAAGTCTGCGAATAGGGGCATGAGGAAGCAATTCGAACTTGATTTTGGCCATAGCGATAATGGAATTGTAAGTGGTGCATTGTCTTGATGAAACAGAAATTTTTTTTCGCTGAATGCGGCCGTTTTTTGCTTGATTTCGTCATTCAAACGCTGCTGATTGCTTTTCCTTTTTGAAGATAATCGATGAAAATTATCCCACGCACATCGCAAAAAACTGACGCCATGACCTTACCTGCAGATAGAACTGTCTTCGCCTTCTTTGGAGCCCATTCTCCCCTTTCAATCCACTGATTTGACTATTCCTTCGTCTCAGGTGTAGAGTGCTGGACCCATGTTTCATCCATGGTTATGAATTGGCACAAAAACTCGGCTTTATTGCAGCGAAACATCGCCAAACACTCGACTGAAACATCCTCACGACGCTGCTTTTGATCCATTGTGAGTTAACGCGGCACTCATCTTGCGCACAACTTTCTCGTGTCTAAATTTTCAGTTAGTGTGCGATGTACACACTTTTTGAAATGCCTGCGATGTCTGCTAGCTCGTGCACTTTTAGTCGGTCATTCAATACCATTTTGTGGATTTTCTTCACAGTTTCTGTCGTGTTCATCTCATTTAGTCGACCACTGCGATGTTCGTCTAGGCAGCTCGTACGGCCTCGCTTAAACTCTCCTACCCAATATTTTACTGTTGTAAATGAAGGAGCATACTCCCCCAGAGTGGAATCTAGCTGAGCGTTAATATTAGTTGGACGAAGACCTTTCAAATGAAAGTATTGTATCACATAATGATGGCTTTTATCCATGTTTACGAATTCGCTGAGGGAGTTCACTATTGATGGCTGTCAAACAATTACTAAACAATGTAGCGTCGTCAAACTTCAAACTTAAGCGTTATAAGGGTGATACTTTCTACCATAGTCATTTTTTTAAACAACAACCGCTATATGTACGTCAGGTCGGGTACTTCTGGGATTGTCCTCGTATATGTGGAAAAATAAGGCGATATACTCGTATAATCAAATGCCAGTTTCAATTGCAAAGCTCTTAAATAGAATTCGGGATCACAGTATGCTATACGAGACGACATACCTGTCTGATAACGAACGGAGCGGTACTAGTGCCATCGCATGATTCATTCTCCTTTCTCACTTCCAATGCGACCTTAAAGTAAGACTAATGCTTACATTCAGTCAAGTTGTACAACCATTGCTTCCCTGTAAAGCTAATTCATGAACTTTTATCTTTTTAGTGTACAATGCTGCTGTATAAAAAGTTTTGGTATGAGAGTTTCATATTTTCCTTGTTAGCTTTATTATCACCTAATTTTAAGCACTACCTTATCTGAACACTTACTTAAAGGTTGTTACTTATAAATAAATTTATGGATTAAAGTATCTGGGAAAATCCTAGTGAAAAAGAAGGTGTGTCTCAAAACCCACCTCCCCTTTTACAAGCTCTCAGAAATAGAAACTAAAAATGTCCAACTCGGATATTTTTCGATATCACTGTAATTTGTGAAAGTATCCAGAGTTGTTTTTCTCAGTGAAGCATAGTTTTGCCAGGAAGTTGAGCCTCTACATAGTTTTCTTTGAGAATGACGACGTTGTACTTGGCATTTTATACACAGAGAAAACACACTCCGCCGTATGCTAAGTCTGAACGCTCCAATAAAGAGAGAAGTTTTTCTAATCAAGACCGAACTGTCGCAGGGGCATAAAGCAGCACGGCGCAGGAAAAAAAAATGCGCAGACCTAGTTGATTACCAGTGTATCTAGCAAAACCCTCAGTCGGATAGCAAAGCATAGTATGCATTAGTTTTTGAGGTATAAGTCCTAATTTATCACTAAATTTTCCCCTAACACATAGTTGGGTATAGATAAGATTAATTCTGTTTGCGTATATACTTAAAGTAATAAAAAACTATTTATAGAATTCTATATTTGTCTAAGCCTAAAAACATTTTTGAGGTAATTGAATATTAATCTTATAGGTTTAATTATTGACATAAGTGCCGTTCCGAAAAAACTTCGTGCATCAGATTAAAAACATTAATATACAATTTTGAAATTATAACCGATTAAATAATATGAATTTAAGGTTACAAGTTATTAGGATTGGCGCAAAATACCATTTATTACACATTTAGGAACGATAAAAACAGTGGCGGAAATGTTTATCCTTTTTATAGCTTCCTGTGTCACCCACGAAAGCTATAGCATTGTTGTTTACCGCATGGAGTTATAAGCGGATTCATTTCAAAGGATTGTGACCACCTCTACGTTTTATTAAAATCCCCGGATGGCATGTCAATTCATTTTGTAAGCCATCTCCCTTTTCATTCCCATTTGTTATTCAAGTATTCCTAAAGAAGTAGGATTATTGCAGAATGATTCACCAGACAGAGATGTGTAGCATACTTCCCCACAGATTTATATGTGTGTACTTTCTAAGTTTTCCCAAATTAGCACGTTTATGCTGCAATGCCGCTTCATTGTATGTAAACAGTAAATCACGCACTGTGTTTCGGTTGTTTTATAAGCCGTTTAAAAACACACAGTCTCTGAAGCGGTAGACTGCAGGTCCTTATACACACATACTTCTGAGTAGCAATTTGTCTACTTTTTGTCTCGGCCATTGACACTTTTGTTATATCAGGGCGGTTTCAAGCAGGAGACGACGACGTTTTTTAAATGACAAGTTGCCACTAATTATAGATCAGTGATGCGTTAAAATTTAGATTAAAATTAATTCCATGCCGATACCAGTGCTTTAGTCAGCAGTATGAGAAGTTTTTCTAAGCCCAACTTTCACCGCTCAGTTGTTCGCCGGCGCGTGATACCTGGAAATAGATACTGTTAGAATGAACTTCAAGTTCGATACTGCTGTGGAGAAACTCCTCAACGCTTTTAAAATCGTACGTGTGCCTGTCGCTCTATTGAGAAACATTAGGCCCTGTTTCGCTGATGACTCCCCTGATCTAAAGAAATTGTTCATTTTTTAATTTCCCATTAAAGCATTATTTTTGGCCATTATTATTGCTTAGTTATTTATTATACATATTTTACTGTACGGGCAAAAACTCGGAAAACACGATGGTATTTTATGATCCATCAGTCAGTTTCGATTATTCCTGGGAGGCAACATAGCATGAGGCTGGCAAAAACTGATCACCAAGCTGCCTAGCACCTTCCGTCTAAGAGAAACCGGCCCTCGTAGCTGTGGTCGCTGGAGTATATAGCTCCGGCGCTCCGCCAAGCTGAGGATCGCGGGTTCGTGTCCCGCCATAGGCATGGGTGTTTGTATGTGTGTCTATGTGTCGTGTAAATGCGACAATAAGCGGTAACTAAAACAGTGAAAACACAGTATAAACTGGGTAAAGCAAAAAAAAAGAAGAAATAGGATTAATAGCGACGTATCCTGTTGCCGGTCCTCACATCACCCACACTGGTGAAATTACATAATAAAGTTACGTAAAAGGTAATATAAGATACAACAATCGTTTTATATAAGTAAAAAAGAAATGAAACCTCTATAATACAATGTCAAGCAGAAAAAAATAAAGAAGGAAAGATGAAAAAACTTAGTAACTGTAAGTAATTATATAGAACGTTTTAAACATAAAAATATTGCAAAGTAAATTGATGCGAATATAGGAAAGGCAACCACGGCAGCTTTATCATTTGGACATTTTCTAAGCAAGTGAGCTACACCGATGCTCATATTTACAATGTTTTTTTCAGAAATATTTGCTATTGTAACATACACCAGGTGCTCTAGGTGAGGTCTGGTGCCTGCAAGTTCGAAGCATATACTCTACAAATACAGCAAACACTCCGAGACAACCTTGATAGCATTGGAAGCTATACGTGCCTTATTGAGAATCCTAAAAGTTACTCACGCTTTAACCTGTTGTTGGCGCCCCGATTTCGGCTTATTAGCCAATCATCGTAAATTTCAGAAATTTAGACAAATGCCAAGACAGACAAATGTCACATGGTTAAAATTCAAGGAAAGAAAGTCACATGATCGAATGGGAAATGGGGAAAGAATCAGCATGGCGATATCAGAGTTTTCACCACCTGTTCAACTGTTTAGCGGTCTGCAAAGTACCGGGAGAGTCAATGAACTAAAAACCGACTGCACAGTGTTTTACCAGTTCGACTTATCGGCGCTCATTGCCCTCTACGGTTATCTAAAATGGCGTGAATGCAACCATACAACTTTTTAAAACTTACTTTTAAATGCTTTACTTACCTACTTTATGAAAGGAGATGCTGAAGCTGGCCACCGTCATTGTCCATACATTTTTGGCACCTCTTTAGGAAACTATCACTCGCCGTAGTTCACATTGAGAAATGCTGGCAATTTCCTGGCGGATTTTTGTTTTAATTCTTCTAGGGTGTGTGGGTCTGACTTCTAAACTTTATGTTTTAATTTACCCCAGAGATAGAAATCGCAGGGGGTTAGGTCGAGGGACCGAGGACGTCACAAATCTCTACTAATAAATCTGTCCTCAAAAACACTTTAAATTGTACTCATTGAAATATTGGCCGTATGAGCTGTGTAAGAGTCTTGTTGAAAAAGGGCAAAATCACATTCCCTTCTGTTAATTCTCTAAAAAGGGGGCAAAATTGTATACACTTATGTAGAGGCGGCAACTGTTAACTCGAAAAAAATTTACCCTATAACTCTTTCTCCGCTCATGGCGCATCATACACCATTTTTTTCGTCATGGAGGGGTACTTCATGAATAATATTATGTTTGTCAGTGCTCCAATAAGAAATATTTTGTGAACACACATATCCATGAAGGTTGAACCAAGCATCATCCGAGAAAAATATTAAATATGGGTCTATTTCGCCATTGTATACACCTTTGAGACTCTGCTCACAAAATGTGCGTCTAATTACAGGATCATCTGGTTGAAGAACATGTGCCACAATTGTTTTATATGGTTTTAACTTCAGCAGTTTAGTAGCTCTTTGCACAGATCCGTAAGAAATCCTGCCTGTTGTGAAAGACCCGTAAGCGATTTTTGGGGGGAAATCTCCGAACGATGACCGATGTCGTCTGTTTCTTTGGTAAGATTCCTACGCTGTCTTTTAGGTTTCTTAGACTGAGCACCTCCTGTGGCCTGAAATTTATTATGGATTTGTGTATGGATTCTTGTATGGCCTGGAACTTTTAAGTCTAGAAATCTTTCTAAAAATCGCATTTTTACTTGAGCTAACTGAGTTAACACACATGAATTATAAATAAATACACGGCAGTAGAAAACATGTACTGAGTCATAATATGCTTTGGCTAAATACAGGAAAGAATGATAAATAAATCGTAATAACTGAACTACACAATATCACTGTCAACTCAATACCGAAGAGCCAGAGCAGAGCAAAGCCGCGTCAGTAGTGTGACCTTGACTGCAGCAGCAGTGCAGAATCATGTGTCCACACGCCCAGTGAAAAAAAGAACACCGCGCACCGCACTTTCGAATCAAGTGACGGAATGGTGACGGGCGCGACATGAAATTGCGTAGTATCTAGGGGACAATATTAAACAGAAATATAAAAATGTCCTCTTACTGTTGAAACATCACTGGTATACCCCCATCGTATTCAGGCTTTGGTTCACTGTACTGAGAAGAACGACGACCCGGGATGAGACCCACATGGTCTCTCGATACCATCCTCCTTCATTCTTCCCGTTCCAGACCCATGTCCAGCCACAGTCCGTATGTAATTTTTCTTCTACTGACACTCAAAATTTACCTCAAGCCCTAAACGTTCACTTAAAATTTTGTTTTTCTTACATATTTCTTTATGATGTGATTTAATACATCGTTTATATTAGCATTATAGACTCCGTCGTAATGTTAATATAAACCATTTAATATATGTATTCCTTTATCCTGATTTGTTAATCAATATAATTATGACTAAAATTATAACTTATTACATTTACTCTCAAGATATACCGGTTCAACTCCCTTTTTAAACTGGAATTGAGGAACTTAACCTTAATTCCAAGCTGGTTGTATCTAGTGAATTTGAATCCTTAATTTATTGCTGTGCAATGAAATATTAATGCAGGCATTTTAGGAAAGAGAGGAGCAGCTCTTTTAAAGCATACTACATAGTTTGGTATTAGACATATCAGTGAACAGATTTTAGTACGATCGTTATACACTGTACCCACCATTATTCAGGTAAACGTATATTGTGTACAAGCACGGATCGTAGGTACTACACTGATAAAACGGTGAATCCAGCAGGCTGTATGTAACCATTTGCATAAAACTTAGTCATGTATAAACCAATTAACTGTGTTTTTTTTTCGAATTGCGTGATGCAAGTTCAGTTTAACTCACCTTGCCGGTAAGGGTCATGTTAACAATCAGCAGAGAGTCGTCTTCCATGATCTAGATGTACCATGCCAGCTCTCAGGGTCACAGGTTCAGACTCGGTGGAGGGCGATGGATTTTTTCGGGCGTAAAAATCCTTAGCATGGCTTCTTTAGGAAGGGAAGTATAGCTGGTGGTCCCGTGTCGTAGATTTACTGCACGTAAAAGAACCTCAAACCTGATAAAGAGGCCTCTGACCAAAATTTCCGGTCTTTCACGCTCAATATAAAATGGGACGCTAAGGACAACAGCAGTTAAAGAGTGTCCATAAATAAAAACTCGATTTATTTTTTATCAGCAGAGCTACCATATACATCCGAAAAATTAAATGAGACAAGTAAGGAATTTCATTTTCGTATCCAAAATAAAAGTCAAAGACCAAGAGTAGAACACAAAGAGGAGAGAGACGCATTCAGAGTACACAGATGTTAGGAGGGAAGAACAAACCAAATCGAATTGCAGATAACTGCAAACAAAGCTTAGCAACTTTGTTTATTTATTTTAGACTGAATAAGCATTATTTTCCCGCTGCTACGATCCGAATGTGATACTCTTCTCTCTTTGTTCTATGATTATTCAACAAACCTTATCTCCCTCCTTTAAGCCCAATATGCTTCTCTATACTTTTACACTTCCCTTTTCTGCCCCCTAATGTTGTCTGTAAATCTGCCTTCCTGTAGGTCAGACCTTGAAGAAATAAGAAATACTGTTTATTAGGTGCACATTTTGCTAACAATCAGGTGTAAATATTTTGTTCCCCACGCTTATGTTTTATTCGTTTTTTCTTTCTTTGTTTTTAGTTGCCATTAAATGATTTTTAGGTAGTGAGGACTAGAGCTGTCCTGGACATGCGTTCTACCCGTTCGTTCCATATGGTATATAATGGGACTCGCCCGTTTCTCCCAGCCAAACACGTTCGAAAAGCAGTAACGAATATACCGAACAACGGCCGAACTTCTGGTTTACATGCTCGCTCGTGGGTAATGTGTCCCATTGGGTGTTTACCCGTTCGAGGATTCCCTCTTTCGAGAGTTCACATCATAGCGGTGTTGTTAGGCGTGTTGCTTCAGTGCGTTAAGGCAAAGGAATGATAATACCTATACTATGTTACATCGTTTTCAACTTTGTCTCTACCAACTGTTATGGTCAGAATTTGTTTTACTACATTATAGTACGCAAATTCCATTTTTATGTTTAGTTTTATCGTTTACCCTAAGCAAAATAAACATTATAACAGTTTCATATACAATTTAATTCTTAATTTCTGTGATAGGAAAAAACAACTCAGTCATCTATTTAAATAAACATTAAGAACTATCTTGTAATGCAACAAATGAAATAATGATTATTCTTTAAAGTTCAGAAATTGCACGATTGCCATTAAAGTAAAGTATCTTACTGCCAATCCTTAACGCAAATTCAGGTTAATTATTCAAAAGTTGTTGGTTTACATAAATGATATACAACTAGGTCCACTACTGAAAAAAAGTTTATTGTATTTAAAATTTCATTTTCTTTTAATGAGATACAAATTAACAAATCTGAGAAAAACTCAGTCATGACAAATGACGATATTTTAGAACAACTTGATGTTGTGCAATATGAAATCTGATAAAAATAAAACCAAAAACAGTTTTCTTAAAAGAAAATTTAAAATAACACTTCACAAAATGCATATTCAGGCTGAATATGTATGACCTGACTCTGGACTAGCTTTATGTGCACATTATAAGGTTCATTTGCAAAATCCAAACTCGAGTGAAAGAGAAACTCAGGTGAAAGTACCATATATTATCGTGCTCTGTCATGTATGCTTCGAGCTAAGGAATCAATAACTTAAAATAATAACTCATTTTTCTTTTAGAAATTTACGCTTCCAGTAAATGAATATTGCTGTCAATTAACACAAAGTTGTCAACGTTTTGGGATGAAATAAAATATAACATAGCAGCAACTTAGTTTTGTTTTGGCATTTTATACTTCCAGCAAATGAATGTTGCTGGAAATGAACATAGTGATCCACTTTTTCAGCCTAAGGAAAATATAGCATAATAATAACTTATAATAAAAGAAATAACTTATTTTTGTTTTAGCAGTTTACTCTTCCAACACACGAGTATGAATTTTGCTGTGAATGAATTCCATTAGGTAAAGGATCATAATGTCTAATAATCTGCCGTGCCAGTTAGGCCAAATATGGTTTCATAGAAGGGGTAGGTTTAGTGATTCGGTCAAAAAACGGTGGTGATTATCATAAAGAGATGAGTAATGTAGTGTTTAGGGAATGTTTACCGTACTTCTTCAGAGACTGGAGGAAGAATATGTCTGTGATAGTGATGGACAATGCTTAAAGGAAAAACCGCAATACAAATTCTAGGAAAACTGACATTTTGTCATAGTTCAAAGTAAGAATATACCTACCTCATAATCTGCATATAATAACCGAATAATAAAATAATTTTAAAACAGCCGACTAAGCATATTTTTGTTAGTAATTCATTGTTTTAGTGCATACATTCACATATCAACTGTGACCGTTGACCGCACTTGTATTTCACTAGTATCATAATTCACATTATCACGCGAACTTGAGTCACATATAAGGAAGGCAACAGCGCTGGTGGAGTACACGGACTGAGCCCTACCCTTGGGTTTGGTCACTTTGGACGTTCGAACAGGAAATGAGACATATATCCGTTCGGTTCCCTAATCCCAAAAGATGGGGCGACAGGACAAATTATATAAAGGTAAATCCTTCAGCGTGTTGGGTCAGTCAGCACCATTTCTTTTCAATCCCTGGCGTTTCTCAGATATACCAAACCAGTACCTGCAGATGATAATTAGAATATTTGGTAATGGGATAGAGAAAAATAAATTGATAAAGTAAACAGGAGGCAATAGAGGACGTATCATGGGTAAGAACTGAATTTAGAGGTTAAATCGTCAAAGAAATGGATTTATACAGGGAGAGAGTTCCTTATGTGACGGGAGGAATATCTAGAGCACATAATGTTTTATTTTGAACGACCTAAAACCTGGGGGGAAGAAATTATTACTACCAGGTGGTTTGAATAGGAGAGATGATCAGTTTTAAACAATAGTTAAAGAAGAGAGCAAGAGTATGATCCAATATTTACATAATGTAAATAAATAAATGAAAATGGACTAACTGTGGGTAATATAGCTTATGTTTAGTTTATTTGGTTGGTAAGTTTATATGAATTATAGTAGTTGTTTACTGAAGTACGATAAAAGAAACTTTCAGTAGACAAACCAATAATTTGTGATTTTTCTTATTACTTTATGAAATAAATAGAAAAATTAGCTTCATATACATTTGCGGTACAATTAAGGCATAATTTCATTAATCTCTTCTTATAATTATGCCACTACACATAGGCAGGTACCAGTGAAGATCCTTGCTTTTACAAAGCAGTTCAGCCAGTAAATTGTGATTTTTATTTACGTCGCCTTTGCAAGTTATCAGTTGGTTACCTCTAAACGCAGCATAAAATATTGTGACCATAAATCTGCACTCACTTCGTATATTGTAACAATAACAGGACAATATCATCACTGGCAACCTCTTCCTTTCCAATTACCAGAGCATGTAAATTCCATGAAAAGCCTACGTGGATTACCTAGCTATGTAATTGAATTCCACCAGAAAGGGCGACGGTGTCAAAGACAATCCAGATTTTGATCGGATACGATCTCTAAAAGCTGTACTTCTGTAACCTTTACATTAAGTTTCAAACCAGCAATCACATTCCCTATCTGAAATTCACTTCCTGATATAAAATTCTTGCTGCTTATGTGGTATTTATTATCAAACAATTCCCCTGTGATTACAGCCTACCATTTTAACAAGGGAAAATATATGTTTAAGCATTATATATTTATGGTTAAAACATTTTGGTGTGTTTAGTTAAATTACTACTTATAATAATTTTTACTCATAATTTCATTTATAACTTTTAAGTTATATTAAATGTTAATTTGTGTGACTGAAGTATTAATGATATAGATATAGTATCGTAGTACCTTTACGGATCCTCGTCATGGGAGTTGGAAGATTTTCCAAGTATCGACGAAATGCCGAGGTATGGTTCTGCGTGCTCCTACCATTAATCCTGTCATTTAGTACAAAGTGATAGACTAATACATTACAAACTGAAACTTTTGCTTGTATATTCGTATGACCGGAGTAATTTCAGAAACTAAACCATGGATGTATTCCGCTCAAAATTCGCTATCGAAATTTTACTGGAAATAGTGTTTAAATCACATGAATCCAAACAATACATGATTTTGAAATGATTACATTTATTTGGAATTAATAAAAAATTTGGATGTAGCACTTTTACAAAACGTTTTCACTCATTACAAAATCACATGTATTACAGTAGTCATAAAACCATTTCTTCAATCCAGACTATATTATGACACACCCTTGCACAGATTTCAAATTAAGCAATAAGTCAGACAGAACGGGAAAACTAATTTCGAATGCTTATACCAAAAGTAGGGAGGAATTAGTTCAGAAGTCTAATAACCCGCCCTTGGGAAAGAAAAGAAAAACAAAACATCACAAACTTTAACGCACGTTATCTCAAATGATCGCTTGCATTAGGGAAAGAATTAATCTTTAGCATGGAATATGAACAACGTTAAAAATAAATTGACACAAAGTATATCTATTAATCAACTCTATATTTTTGCATAAGTTTTTGTTTATGGTTATAGATTCCTAGTTATAAATCATAATAACAAATTTCGTCAGAATGAAGAGGAATTTGTAAATTGTTTACAGAAAATATATTTTACTCTTCTTGCTAATATCTTAAATATATTAAATTTTCATAAAAATTATTAGAGTAGCCATTATTTTTTAGAAAACCTTTTTTTCATTTGAAGTGATGTTTAAGTATGAGAGAATTTAATGAAAATCTTCGTGTTGCATTCTTGAAATATGGGATTCAAGTATGAAGTTTGGTATCCATGTGAGTTTTCGTTTTAGTTATATCGTTCATACACACACAGACACACACACACACATACATACACATATTTAAATGTTATAACTATACTCTAAAGCAGCTCTGGGGAACAGAACTCCCAAGGTGTGATGCCATTCCCCTACTTACCCACATCGTCACCACCAAAGCGTAGCGATCGGTTCAGTTGTGGAGATGCAGTAGCATGTGCCGGCGTGTTTTTCAAAACAATCAGTGTTAGCTTCACCTTTAACTTCAACCAAGTCTCCAAAACGAATCTTCAACAGTAATTGGGAAAACAGGCACTTCTTTTATTCTCAAAAAACAGAGCGGAATGGCTTGGGCGGCACAATCGGGAGATCCCGGGTTCGATCCCCGGCGACCGCTCACTCTGATCCATGGATTTTTTTGGAGTTTCCCCGGGTCGTCAGACGAATGCTGCAGTGCTTTCGTTCAGCCCCGAATGGCCTGTCCCTCTATTTCGCTCCATTCATTATTCCATTCATCCTTCATCCCGTTGGTCTCTTTCAAGATCGGAAGTGTCGATGACATCGTTTCGGCCCAGCGTGGCAGGGGAATAGGGTGTTCTGTGTGAACTCTCTCCATTCCTCGGCTTTCGGCTGGCTATCGGGGAATCCGAACCCCTTGAGCGGCACTGGACTCATTCTGTGTTGGGCGGGGCCCCAGTCTGCCTGTCCGTCTGCTGGGGATCTACATCTGGAAACGTAGAGACTGTCATTGCTACCGTCGTTCAGGATTCGGCGCCGATGTCTTCTCGCCTCATCCTTACTTCCTGGGACGCTCCCTCGTGGGGCTTAGGGTAATATTCACTATGATCGCTGCCGAACCACCTCAGTAACAGAAGATAAGATTATTATAAAAAACAGCAAGGCTGTAAGCGTGATATGTTCACAACCAATACGGTTTGTTACACACTTTAATATCAGAACCAAGGATAAATATTTGTATGGAGATGTTTAATTATCGGGGATAGATAGACATCGAGTTTTCGATAAACAGAAGGCACAAATAAAATATAGACAAGATGATGCATGTTCCTCTGTTGAAACATCACCGTACCTGTGCGCGCTAGCTAAAGAATTGCAAGGGACATTCTAGGGGCAATTATCGTAATTCAGAAGGCGAATTTGTGAAAAAAATGTCTACTAACTGCTGCAGAAGATCTGTGTACTTCACTAGTAAATATCTCCAAAGCTATTAGTATATATGGTGCAACAGTAGCAGGGAGAATAACGGAAATGGCTCATAACCTAGAATAATTATCATCCAAACTTAAAACTTTAAATTTTATTCGCTATCTCTGAATGAAACCATGGACCAAAAAGACATTCCATAGTGGCCGTCTTCATTAGAGGAATCGATTCTGAGCTTAATATATTTGAAAACGTCCTAGATACGTCATCTATAAAGAATCGCACAAGCTGAAAAAATGTTTTTCAAGGATATCTAGAAATAATTAATAATTTTCTTGGAAAATTTGGTCTTCGTCGCGACAAATGGAGCGCCCTCTATTATAGGGTGAGAAAACAGATTTGTCAATTAATTAAGAAAGCACATAATAGAAAAGGACTGCCTCCAGAAGATATCTTAGCGATCCATTGTATTATTCGCGCGGGGCATTATGTAAGCAGTCTGTCACCATCGAAAATGCAATGTCAGTAGCTGTTCACACAGTTATGATTCGTTCACGAGGAACTTCCTCAGAGACAATTTCAAGAATTTCTTTAGATTATCGGCTCGGATTATCCTGACTTGGCTTAATACAGCCATTTAAGTTGGTTTAGTCGAGGCAATATGCTGAGGCGCCTTTTTGACTTGCCTAAAGAAATTTAGGAATTTATGAAAATGCAACAATTGAAAATTCTAGAAATGCCTAATTCAGTACAATAGCTCACAATGGTTGGAGTGTATTTTGTCATGTGCTGTTTTTTTACAGATTTGTATGCAAAATTGCCAACTTTATCACACCTCTAATGCCTGTAGTCCAGCTCCCAATAGTTTTAGAGAAACCCAGTTCTACATGGGCGTATGTCCATTACATCATTAGAGCACTATAAGCTCAACTACACTTCAATCCTTATGCCTCTCTTTCCTCTAACTTTGTGCATTTCCGCCATTAGTAATGTACCTACAGTTTTGAGAACACCGCCCCATGTGATCAAACATATTAGCGGAAAAATAATGAGGTTGCCCCAACAGTACCGTTATCTATGCTTCATTATTAATTCCACCGCCAGTAATGGAATCTCCCTATGCTGCTCATTGTCTAGGCCATTCTTTAGAGGGATTTTTTGTCATGCAGACGTATTTTTTCTAATAGTGAGAGTCATGAGAATGAGAAGTAGAATGATAATGAATCTAGCTCTGCAGCAAAGTGTTTTTTTTCCATTACTTGTAATGTATACGGTACAGCTTTTTAATATATTTCCATTACAATGTGCCCTGAAAATGATTACAAATGTTAGGAAGCGCTGATTGTCAAGTTACACCTCTACCTTTTTCCTTTTAGAACAAAAATATGTGTAGCGTCATAAAAACTTACTCTTGCCACTAGGGAAAGGAAAACAACTGTACCTGAATTAAACCAAAATCTTACATCCAAAATATTCTTAATGAATCCAGTAATGATTACATTATTACTGATGATATTTCAGATGATCCAAACTACAACTCTAGTGGTTGCAGCGAAGATCCTAGTGGTAGAATATTGATTCCTTTGGAATCAGTTAGGAAGAGAAAAAGATGTCCAGAAAAATGTAAGAAAAAAGTAAACAAAATGAAGAGGGTTGAAGGAGAATATGTTGGAAGGGAAGCCAGGATTGCCAATGAAAGAATATCATATCCTTTTTGCAATTGCCGAATGCGATGTCAAAATATAATACCTGAAGCTATCCGCCAATCGATGCATTAATCATTTTAGAACAATAATAATAATAATTGCAGTGGCAACAGAAATATTCTTTCATCGCAAACAGAGTAAGCGCAAGAGAAATTGTATGTCATAGTCCTAGAAATGGCAGTCAAAAGGGGGACGGACAGTAAAATATACTTATTTATTGCCTCTTAATGATTCTACAAAAGTCTGTAAAACATGCATTTCAACCCTTGTTCAGTAACATAAGAAAGAGTGCGAGTTGTACTACAAAAGAAACTAGCGTCCGGAAATATTTTGATTCCTGGTGATAAAAGAAGTGGTCATCCCCCTACGAATGCACTCTGAAAACAAAACAAGGAGTAAAAAGTAACTTGCGCTCATTTCCAGCACTGAGTGCCATTACTCGAGAGAAAGAAGCAATCGCAATTATTCAAGCCCCCAGCTTAATATCAACATCGTGTAAAAATTGTATTTGGAGTGTAGTAAGGCAGCAAAGTTAGATGAAAAAAATAGTGAAACTCGGTTACTATAGAAACATTTTTAATACTGAGTTTAATCCGAGTTTCAAAACGCCTTATCACGATACATGCGACGATTGCGATAAGTTTGAAAAGGATATTCTTCTCCAATGAAGAAAGGGGTGCCTTAGAAGATATTAGAATTAAACATCTTGTTGAGGCAAAGAGTAGATAAAGGAACTTGGCAACTATTTCTACTTACAATAGTAGACGCTACATCTCAAGAAAGTCACCGCATGATTTGGAATGAATCAGTAGCTGCCAGAGGAGGATGAAATATCCTCGTGCACTTTCAAATGGGCACAATGCTTACCAAATCAGATAAAAGAAATAACAATATGGTCTGACAACTGCCTATCTCAAAACAGGAATGTCATGCTGACTCTTTCCTGTACTTGGCTTCTGAAAAATCATATATGGTTGGAAATTATTAACCATAAGTATCTTTTACGTAGTCTAGACATGGGGGCGGATTCAGTTCATGCAATAATTGAGAAAAAGAAGAAGAAATACTAGATGACGATAAAAGTTCTACATGATCGGGCACAGCTGATTACAACATGTGATGATAAGAATCCCTATCATGTTGACAAAATGGATGCTTAATATTGTGGCATGTGCACAGATGTTAGTCTTGTTAAGACGCTCTCTGGTTACCGGGTCGGAGGGGGCAGATTGTCTGAGTAGGGGCGATTCAGGGGAAGCAGTGTGTCATTGGAAGGGATATGGCGTTACTGACGCCAACTTGGCGTAGCTTCATTCTGTGAGTAGGCTTCGGGTAAGTCAGTCCGGCAACTGCTAACACACGATGTCCTCGTCGGCAGGCAATGGGCAAAGGTATGTAATTAACTTCATCCAATAAATTGTGTGCCATCCACGCCTTTTAACTTTTAATTATGATAGTGTAGAGTTCCTTGCCTCTCCCTTCAGCCAGAAATTATGTTGGTGTATTAATTATTTAGAGAGGTAACTTAGCTGCGTCCCTTGTCGATGCCTCGAGTTTAAAGTTCTTTGTTTGTTCAACGATCCCTCTCATAAGCGAGTAGCCCTCCTCTGAAGTTAAATAATAAATAAATGTGAGGCATACGACAAATTGGCGGTGGCGCCAGGTAGAATTGAATTTGTTTTGAGATTTTAAGTGCAATTTTTTTTTCCCTCCAAATGTAACGGTTTGTGTTTCTCCACGTGGTCGTGAAAAATGTAAAATTTGTTTCTGGCTTAAGGGGGGGAAGCAGTGTGACACATGAACACTCGATGTTTGGTACGGGGAGCATGAGGTCGACCAACAAGGTAGGTAACAGGAGTGATCTGTCGGATAATTTCAAAAGGGCCAAAATATCTATGTAACAACTTTGTACATTTACCTTTCTTCCTAATGGGAGTGAAAACTTTAACTAATTGACCTACATTATAAACCACATCTCTATGTTTAGCATCAAATGCTTCTTTTTGCTTCACCTGCTGCTTTGTAATGTTAGCAACAGCAACCTCTCGTGCCTTCTGAATCTCTTGCAATGTCTGTCTCACAAAAAGGTCATTAGACGTAGCTTGTAGCTGAACCTGGTTAGATAAAGAAGGTTCTCGACCATATATCAAGAAAAAGGGTGAAAATTTAGTAGACTCTTGAACACTCGAGTTATATGAAAAGATGACATAGGGCAATATTGTGTCCAAGTGGCTTGTGTAGACGTGTGTTGGTATAATTTTCTGATATTTCGCCGCGGGCGCTTAATTGTCTTCTTTCTGCAACTGTTTTATTTGGCTATGTTCTGATCTTGCTACTTACATTCATGTGATGCTATAGGTGTTTAGTTTGGTGTAATCTGTATTGCTTTGTCATACTGTTTGTTTATTGGTTGCGTTATCTTTTGTTCTGCAATCATGCCTAAGCGGCGTACTGCACAGAAATCTGATATGGCAATTGCTCCAGTTAGCGAGCACAGTGAAGTAGAATCTATGTCCAGTGTTAGTACGCCTGTTGTTACTCAGTTACTAGCGATGTCTAATCCGCCTGTCGTGGCCAATGCAACGCAATCAGCTGTCTGCCGCCCGGTCATTGACCCCTCTTACTTCGAGAATTCCAGTACGTTGTCGGCGCGTGAATTTCTGCAGAACTTTGAAATGGTCGCTGCTGCTAATGGCTGGTCAGAAGAAATGAAAGTGAATGCTGTTACAGAGACCACCTCTTTCCCTTTACCATTGATAGATGATTTGTTAAGTTATTTGGGGGAGGCTAAATGGTTTGTCTCATTAGATTTACTGTCAGCATACTTTCAGGTACCTATTGCAGAGGATAGCCAGAAGTACACCTCTTTTGTCACTTTTCAGGGTCAATATCAATTTACACGCTTGAGTTTTGGGTTGGCCAATGCCCCTAGGTTTTTCAGTTACACCAGGACAAATCGTCGTTGTGGGCACTATCTAAACTCACCCACAAACAGTTACGGCAGACCATCGCTATTTTGCGCAGTGTAGTGTGCCTGTGAACTGAGGCAGCGTGGTGTGTGCGTGTGCGGGATGCTAAAGATAAGTGCATTAACAATACTAGTCGACAGCACTTACGTCTCTCGTATCTCGTTATCGCTCAGCAAAATTGTGTCGTCGGCTGGGTGCTTACCACACATGTATATTGTTGTTTTATTTTGGTTCATCACACATGTGTATGTCATTTTGTTTTGTTCTTTTCATGTTTATTATATTTATTTTCCTTATGTCGACGAGGGCGTCGACTTCGGTGGCCAGGGGGAGATGTGGCATGTGCACAGATGTTAGTCTTGTTAAGACGCTCTCTGGTTACCGGGTCGGAGGGGGTAGATTGTCTGAGTAGGGGCGATTCAGGGGAAGCAGTGTGTCATTGGAAGGGATATGGCGTTACTGACGCCAACTTGGCGTAGCTTCATTCTGTGAGTAGGCTTCGGGTAAGTCAGTCCGGCAACTGCTAACACACGATGTCCTCGTCGGCAGGCAATGGGCAAAGGTATGTAATTAACTTCATCCAATAAATTGTGTGCCATCCACGCCTTTTAACTTTTAATTATGATAGTGTAGAGTTCCTTGCCTCTCCCTTCAGCCAGAAATTATGTTGGTGTATTAATTATTTAGAGAGATAACTTAGCTGCGTCCCTTGTCGATGCCTCGAGTTTAAAGTTCTTTGTTTGTTCAACGATCCCTCTCATAAGCGAGTAGCCCTCCTCTGAAGTTAAATAATAAATAAATGTGAGGCATACGACAATATTTCAAGGATTTCATGTCTCGTGGAAGCTTATCTAAATCACCATTTGTCTTCAGAAAAAATAATGTTAGTAGCGAACCTGTTCTTGTCATAAAAATAATGTACTTGCAAGTTGAAAAAATGACCTAGGGATGTTCAAGTACAAAATTTATTTCAAGGAAGACTTCAAAATCGTTGATCTTCGAAGATTCCGCAGGAAGACACTGGAGTTTCCACAGCGGCTTCTTCAAGTGAGCGATGATTTCCGTACCGTAGTTCACAATGGGCGGGAGTCACAAATGCAGGTTTTGCAGGAAATGAAAAGAGCAAAAACATGTAAATACTCCATTTCTTTTGGTCTGTTTCAAAATAACATGAACTTTAAATGGATTTACCTTACAAAATAATCATTTGTCTTTCGTGTAAAATTGAACATATTTACTCAAGATTACTTCAAGCGGTAAATATGGACTTCTGCCTTACAGTAACTTCACAAACTTCAAAACGGGTGTCCTAAAATACTTTGTAAAATCTTTAATATACCTCTTCTTTGTCATAAATATGTATCCATTCACGTTTTTCTCATTTAGTTATCAGATTATTACATTCGGATAGTCTGATGCATCACACGAGTGTGAAGGTGTCTGTAGTAACCATGGAGACTTCTTGGAACCCACTAGAGAGCAGTCATGAGATCCTTGTACTTTGCAGAGCTTATAGTTGTTTTATGGTTGACTCGATTTCACATTTGAATGATCTGAACTTCATTTTAAAAGGAGAGGATAACCAAATAGTACCAATCCTACAATTAGAATTAATAAATGTACAAAACAAGACATTTCTACAACATCTGGCATGTTGAGCCTAGAGTTGTATAAGTCAGTGCCAGAAACTTTGTTTCCGAATCTTCGTCGGTTTGCATGCCATCTCCTTGCAACAATCGGATCAACGTGTGTGTGTGTATGTGAACAGTTCTTTTACGAACTGAAAAATATCAAAATAGCAGAACGTGCCAGCATTACTGATAAGAACTTGGTGTCCGTGTTATCTTTGTGTGCCTCAAACATGGAGCCCGACATTGGCAAACTTACGGAAAATAAAAAAATGTCTACTAGTAAAAGAAAGTGTATGAATGTGTAAGGAGAACTGCCAAGAAACAGAACAATTACTCGAGAGTAGTTTAATTGAGTTTTATTTATGGACACTCTTTAACCATTCTATATTGGGCGTGAAAGGCCGGTAAGTTTGCTCAGAGGCCACTTTTATCAGGTTTGAGGTTCTTTTACGTGCCGTAAATCTACGACACGGGACCACCGGCCTTACTTCCTTTCTGAAGGAAGCCATGCTAAGGATTTTTAGGACAGAAAAAATCCATCGCCCTCCGTCGGGTTTGTACCCACGACCTCGGGAACTAGAGACTAGCATGGCATCCACTACACAACGGAGGACGACAATTTGTGTTACTTTTCATTGCATGTAACTATACTGCAGTTGTAATGTTTAGTAGAACTGTATGGTAGGTAAAAGCTAAACACGTTCTGTTTGTTGTCAAATAAATGATACTGAAGCTGATATAGTAATAACATCATTTTATGCAATTTAACATAAAGAAAATGTATCCAAATAATATGACTATACACGGCCCACCACTGTAATATCTCGCTCATTACTGGCTCGAGCACGCTCGCTTATATAGCCGCTGGACATTTCGAGAGAATTCAGGAATGTTCCGGAGGCTGGGACAAAGGAAGTTCCAGAACCATCCCGTTATCTCTCGATAATGTTTCTGGTGTTTACACCGAGTGGAAGCGCTATCCCGTCGGGTTATCTCTATCCAGCCATTGGTCTATGCCTTCTATACGATAACTGAGGCGTATGTTTGCGCCATAATATGATAATCCAACATTTCGTTGATTACCTACACTTAAGTTTAGACTACACTTTAAAACAATTAAGACTCAGAAACTCATTACAGAAATATTTTCTGAAGCAGTGCACATTAATCAAATGGAGCGCCTATTTTGTACGGCATAAACAGTAGTATGACCGCGTCTTTCTTTCTGCCCTTCTGTTGTTATTTGCGAGTGTTAAATTTATGTTTGTGTATTTGTGTTTACTCAGCATGGTGAAGCCATCTTGTGACGTGATTCATTTGTTAGGTTTGTTAGCTCCATCTGGTGTTAGCAATTTGCGGTAGTATTAGTGTTTGAAAGAATGCGACTGTTATTTGTTTTAATTTTTGTTTACTGTCCTCCGGCTAGCTATTATCTTTTCTTGGGTCGAGCACTTCTCTTTATACAGGTTGTGTAAACGGAAAGGAATCTTTTATCCAAAGATAACACTGATGAAGAAATTTATTATACACTTTTATTGTCGAAACACAGTCACTATCACATTTACATATTGATCTTGACACTCGCCAAACTGAAACTGTTATAATAACTTCATTACTGATAATTCTTAATTCGCGTACTTCAACTTTTTGTATAATTAACTTTATAATACTTGAGATTTCATAACTCTGTTACGCGTAACCTGCAAATTGATATCCGAAGTGTGCCGTACAAATACTTTCGACGAACTGACGGGAATGCGACGTGTAGTGTACAAAGAATTTTGATGAACTGACGGGGTCTACAATCAATCAATCAAAAAGGTAATTTAGGTTAGCTTTCGCTAACCAAGGCTGTTTTAGGGTTATTTCCCTCTTCAGCCAGGATTTTCTTATTATCTTATGTGGGCATTGACCCCTCGCAGCGACTGGGCAACAGCTGTTGTGGGTGTATGAGTATGGGTGTGGGGAGGAATGAGGTTTTGAGGAGTTTGGTTGTCTTTGTTTCATGATGTGGGTGTAACCATCGTCTTCTTTGTTTTGTGTGTGTATGATATGTTTTTTTGTGTTTGTGGACACACTTCTCTTTCCACGGTTATGTCTTGGTCTGTGTTGTTTTTTTCATGGGGCTGTGTTGTTGTTAACTTTTATTGGTGTTATGTTAGTGGTAGTATGTAAACCATGACCAGTCTGTTGTGAAGGCTATGGGCTCTGTTGATGGCGCATCTTTAATCTTAGTAGGCTGTTTTATGGGTGGGGGTGTGTAGGTTCAGCATTGATTTTCGGTGTTCTTCTTAAACGTCTTGAGGTAGTCTTGTACATCTGTTTGGTGTTGTCTTTCTTTCTCTTCTATCTTGGTTCTAGAGCTGATGATTGCAGTAGTTGCTGGTGATATGGCAGTTTATTTCTTTATTGTTGTAGGTGTGATATCCTCTAATGAAGCGACAATAAAGGTGTGTTATGTGTCGAGGCTTGCTGTGTTGTACTTGGATATTTGTTTGGTTCTGATGTGCTAATAAGCACCGCAACTTGCGGGCCTATGTTGGTTAGATTTACTATTTTGTTCATCGTTGTGCGTATGGTGTCTTGCATGGTTTTGTTGACCTTCTCTATTAGGTCTGGTGGAGTCACTGCTTGTATGATGACTGCTATGTTCTTGAGGAGTTCTTCGGCAACATGGTCAACCAGCTGTTTCACGTAGTTCGTGATTGTGGTATGCATGTCTTGCAGTTGCAGTTGTGTGGTGTTGACTTGTTCTTCTGTTGCATGTGTTAGGTCTTTTAGGGTTTGTGTGAGCTCTTGTTTGGATAGCTTCTTGTCTGTAGGAATGGTGGGTAAGGATGGTTGTTCAGGGGCTGGAGGGGGGGAGGGGATGGTAGAGGGGGGTGGATATGTGGGAGGATTTTAGTTGGAGGAACTTGCTGTGCGGTGGTAGGCATGTTGGTTGGGTAGAGTGGGCATCGCACTTGTCCCGTGTAATGACCGGTGGTATTGCAGGTGGCGCAGTATGGCTCTGATGGTTTGGTGCCGGTGTGTTGGCAGATTTGTGTGATGCTCCGGTTGCCGCAATAGAAGCACCGGCCTTGATTCTGGCAGGTTTCTAGTGTGACCGTATTCCTGACATTTCTTGCAGGGAACGTGTCGTTCGGTGGTTTTAGTTGGCACCACGCGGTAAATCTGGTGCTCAATTATGATGCCGCGGCTGAGGCCCGCTTGTATTGTTTCCAATTCTTCCGTGAAAATTCGGAAGAGAGGGGTAGGTTTGTTGGTCGCTCGGCTGATGATTCTGGAAGCTTTAGTGATGGTTGGCTGTTCTTTTTGTATGGCCTCTGTTACTTCGTCATCGGTATTTCCAAGAGGGATATTCCTGATAACCGCTGTTAGTTGGCGCTTTTTGGTGTGGATTGAGAGGCAGGCTCCGTGGGTGGTAGGCTTACCTGTAGTGGACTTTTTGGCCAAATTTGGCTACGGGCACTCCTTGTTGGAATGTTCTCCCATGTTGTTCATTCTTGAAGATGATGCTGAGTGTGTTTTTGGTTTGAACAGTGATTTAATGGCGACTATCCCTGCATCATCGCTTTTTTGGGTTTTTTCTTTAATTAGCTGTCGCACATGGAGTGAGTTGCGACATTTATCATCGCAGTCGATGATGTACAGCGCAAACTGCCCGTGTGAAAGCAATGATGTGGCTTGGGTGTTTGGGTGGCTGTCATTAGTGTTGGTGCTACTCGATTGCGAGTTTTGGGTCTCATTTGAGATGCTTTTTGTAGGATTGTTCCATAGCGTTCACCTACTTCCGAGTCTGTACTAGTTTCGGACACAGAGAGATCTTCTTCTATTATGGTTGTTTTTTGTGTGGGTTCACTGTTCTTGTGTGCCCTAGTGTTTCGCTTTTTTGGCTTGGGTTGGCTCTGCTTTGTGCTCGTTCCCGGAATATCTGGAGCAGGCGGTATTTTACTTGACTTGATCATGGTTATGTGTCTTGTGATGTGTATTATAGGGTACTATGTGGTTTTTTTTGTTTTTTTTTGTCGGTCGTCAGTTAGTCTGTTAGTGTTCAGAGCGGGATGGGTTTTTGAGATGATGGATTAGCTGCTATAAGGCGTGTCTGGTGTCTTGCCACAGCCGAAGCCGCCGAAGTGTGGTTTAAAGAAACCACAGGATTGAAACAATCCTTTGGTTAAGCACAAGTGATTACGGCAATTACCAGACTGGCTAAAGGAAGGGTTTGGGTTGGTAGTTGGCTGTAGGAAAGATGATGGTGATAATGGCGATGGTGTCCGGACCTGGAAAGCAAAGATGTATTAGTAACCGCAGGACCGTGGGTCCATGCTGCTGCTGCTGAGGTAGGCGGAGCGTATACGCTGCTTTCCCTGCTGATTGCTGGCTCCTCCCTCTCCGGCGCTGACCACTCGAAGAAAGCTCAGTAGACTCGGTGACTACACAGCTCGGCGTCACGTAGCGGACGACGGGGTCTACCTCTAACCTACTCTTTTTATACTCCTTCACCCAGATATGCCTAAAGATTATAACTGAGCTGCAATTGGCTAATAAAACGCGCCAACATTAGCGTCTATTTTAACATCCAATGAAAATTAGGAATACATATGCTCTAGGGAAACGTTCCAGAAGATTCTCAAGGAAAAAACGCGCCAACATTACGTAACTTCCTCGTTTCCAATAATGATAAACAGCTCACCCCCTCGCTGCATTATTGCGCGCTATTATTGTCAGTTTCAGTAAGGCAGTATAAACTTACTTCTCAACAATAATTACAATCAATAAACATTTCAAATCAATGTCACATAATAATGCATATTCATACTATAATCACTCTTTACATTTAAATAATTTGTGATATAAATTACTGCATCATATGCCCCACTAGAAACATAATTATAAATATTTACAACTTGTTTGGAAATTTTATAATTGGGTTTTTAGTCTCCTAAATCTTGGAACACACGCTATCACTTTCACTTAACACTTCACACGTATTTAACACATGACATATATTTTTCCTTCATCTCGCCACTATTTACTGGCTCTAGTTTAATGTGTTTTGACATTAATCTGACATTACACATTTTTTTAGAGCAAATACTTACCCTGAATTATTTAGTTATTGTTACAAAATTATTTACTTTCTTATATTGTTGACAACAATTTGTGCATTTAAGAATTTTTGTAATTACTATACATATTTACCAAAAATATTCACCCTTTACATAAATATATTTACATCTCTTAAATCCAAGTACTGTTTCACATGTTCTATTTGCTACATAAATATTTGTTTTTTTTAAACTATTTTTACCCCACTACTCTTGAAATTTTATCTACGTACTTTTACTTTAATATAACATTAAGTTTTAATTTCAAATGCTGTTACAGTTACTTAAAAAAAATGTTATTTTCCCTTTTAAATATTTAAATTTTTTTATGCTGAATTTATTTCTGTTTTCTCATGACATATATATTTAGTTAACCCTCTTACCTTCCAATACATTGCTCTGCATTTCATCTTTAACTATCCAGCATTTACTTTACATCTCATTGCTATTCACCCTCCTGGATCAAATTGTGTGTGGCTAAGCATTACTCGTAGCCATATCGTAACCTTCCAAAATTTGTTCATGAATAACCTCTTGTATTCATATGAAATTTCATCCCATGATAACATTTGAAAACAATCTAAGGTTTCTTGAACAACACATCTTTTAAGAACTGTCATTTTCAATTCTTCTACTATCTCTTTAATTTGAGAGTACTCTGAAAAATCCGTACTAAACTGTACTGTACTGGAGTTTTCAATTTGAACATCTTGGTACTTGTTAATTTCAGAAGTTAGCTATTGATTATTTACAGGCAAAACTTTAACTTCTTCGTACAATTTATTTCTTTGCATTGCTGAATCCTTCTGTATTTCTGATATCTCCCCTCTGAAATTAACTTGCGCCTGATTCACATCTACATTCATAACCTCTTTCATCTCTCTTATCTCATTTGAAACGTTACTCATTCTACTACCTAACTCTGTACATTCTACATCAACATGTTCACTTTTAGTATTAACCTCACTTTTTTGTTATCTATTTCCCTGCTCATGTCTAGCATTTTCTTTGAAATTTCTCCTATCTCACTTGCTATCACTTCCTGATTTTCATCTCTCATTTTTGGCATACTTCTATCTAGCTTCATAACTTTCTTTTCAATTTCTTCCCTGCTTTGATCTACTTTTTGCTCTAATATCTCATTACTCCTACCAATATCTTCAATTAATTTCCTATGAGTTTTTTTATAGCTTCTCTCAATTCCTCAAAACTCTGATCTATTTTTTGTTCTACAATCTTAATAATATCTTCCCTTAATTTCTCAATATTCTTATTTACTGTTTCGTCAAAATTTCTCATCATTTCCATCATCATACTAGCATCAAAATGAACATTTCCTGCTATTCTATTCTGACTTTCTTCATTAACATTTCCTCCCTCAAATTCTACATTGTTTGAGCTATTTTCTGTAACCTGTATTGAATTACAGCTACCTGTTACACTATCTCCCTCCATAATTATTTCTTCTGTATTATTAGTGGACATTGTTTTCTTTATCCTACCGCTCCTAAGGTGCATTTAAATTTTGTTACCCTTTTTTTTAGAATTAACATAACACTTTTCTAACCTTTCTGATGCTATCTGCTGATGTAGCTTTGATGTCCAGCTTTCTGCCCCTCTCTCCTAGATTATATGTTACTTCTGCATTGTATTACGATGAATCTACGTCGTTTTGGAGTTTTGTAGTTGAATTCCCCCGTTGCCTTTTAATCTCGGAATTACGATTTCCAATCATCCGCATAGTCTGTCGTCCCTTTTGTTGTTTCTGGAATCTGCGTCTTGTAGTTCAGTTCACTTCTCCATTCGCCCCTTCCTGGTTATCTCACTTCTTCCTGGTTAATTCTGTCCCTTCCTGGTTATTCTGACCCACGTTGGGCGCCAATTTGCGAGTGTAAATTTATAATGTTTGTGTATTTGTGTTTACTCAGCATGGTGAAGCCATCTTGTGACGTGATTCATTTGTTAGGTTTGTTAGCTCCATCTGGTGTTAGCAATTTGCGGTAGTATTAGTGTTTGAAAGAATGCGACTGTTATTTGTTTTAATTTTTGTTTACTGTCCTCCGGCTAGCTATTATCTTTTCTTGGGTCGAGCACTTCTCTTTATACAGGTTATGTAAACGGAAAGGAATCTTTTATCCAAAGATAACACTGATGAAGAAATTTATTATACACTTTTATTGTCGAAACACAGTCACTATCACATTTACATATTGATCTTGACACTCGCCAAACTGAAACTGTTATAATAACTTCATTACTGATAATTCTTAATTCGCGTACTTCAACTTTTTGTATAATTAACTTTATAACACTTGAGATTTCATAACTCTGTTACGCGTAACCTGCAAATTGATATCCGAAGTGTGCCGTACAAATACTTTCGACGAACTGACGGGAATGCGACGTGTAGTGTACAAAGAATTTTGATGAACTGACGGGGTCTACCTCTAACCTACTCTTTTTATACTCCTTCACCCAGATTGCCTAAAGATTATAACTGAGCTGCAATTGGCTAATAAAACGCGCCAACATTAGCGTCTATTTTAATATCCAATGAAAATTATGAATACATATGCTCTAGGGAAACGTTCCAGAAGATTCTCAAGGAAAAAACGCGCCAACATTACGTAACCTCCTCGTTTCCAATAATGATAAACAGCTCATCCCCTCGCTGCATTATTGCGCGCTATTATTGTCAGTTTCAGTAAGGCAGTATAAACTTACTTCTCAACAATAATTACAATCAATAAACATTTCAAATCAATGTCACATAATAATGCATATTTATACTATAATCACTCTTTACATTTAAATAATTTGTAATACAAATTACTGCATCATATTATGTACTTATATGCCGCCTGTAATATCTAAGGTCATAATATCTCCTGCTTTGACTTTGCCAATGGGCGGTTGTTTGCATTTATAATATTTCTTTTAAAACGTTTTTATGAAAGTGACCTTTCTTGCAGATCTCTCAAGGCCGTTTTCTTGTCCTCCAAAACCCCTTTCTAGAGACTTTCTTCAAAATCCAACGAGCAGATTTCGAGAACCGGATCAAAATTAACAGTTCAACGTTAAATGTAACAACCGCTGGCACGCGGTCATTCGGCTTCGTGAGGTTCTTTGTTCTAGCTAGTGTGCCGACCGCGCGAGTTCCTTATCTCCCCCCTCCACTGGCTCAAAAGACTCTGAATAGACAATACCTCGTAAGATTGTTGAGGATGCTGCTAGGAGTTTCCCGTTTTATGGGGAACAGAAAGACTGGACGCATATTTTGCCGTCATGCGTGCAGACGCAGGGTGCTAGGAAGAAATTATTGCCGGAGGTACTTTTGGCTTCCAAAAGACGGAGGACAGCCTGCTGAGACTTAATTCTAAACTGCCAAACTGACCAAACTTGGGCACAAACTTAGTAAAAGAGATAAGGCATTTGAGCAAATATTGTTTAAGCATATTTGCTACTTGGGTATTTATTTATATGCGTGTTGGTGTGTGTACCTCACCACATTACTTCCTGGTGCTTCGTTGATTCTAGTTAATCTGCACTTTAAGCTCGACTTCATCTTACGTTTATTTTGTTTTATTTCTGTTGGATTCTGTATATTCCCTCTGAGCAATTTTCTCTGTTATTATTTATTTGTTGCACTATTTGTACACTTGTGAATATAATATCTTTCCATATGTACATTTCAGGGACCATGTGTGGTACACATTGGCAACATCAGGGTTTAATTCCTTGAAATTAGTGCTGTAATGCACATTAGCCTGCTACAATGTTGCTAACACCATAAAAAGTTAATGAGTTGAGGCTTTTTCGATCGTGGATTTGCAGTACTTCAACGCGTGCACCGTTGCGTTCGGTCGGCCGTTGCTAAATGCCCATTGTTTAAGTGTACTAGAGTTTTACATACTGTACTAGTGCCAAAATTAAATTCCTAACTTAATTCATTGCGCCCTTAATGGTTCTTAACAGATAGCACTAATCTAAATGAAAAAAGGGTTGATTTTGGGGGACGGGAGTTCTCCCAATCCTGAGAACAGTATTTGAAATTCTGTATGTTCTAACTAATTTTCTTGCATTCTTATAAATTCTTTATGTTATAATCTTACTTTTACTATGTTTCCTGTTTGTAATTGTTTTTTTTATTACTAGCTTTATGTGTTGTTAAGCATTCTTTGTCATTAGGCAACCTCTTCTTGGGGAAGCAGAAGGAATGAAATTTCTTTTTACTTTCTCTTATGGTAGAGGAAGTATTGTATTCCACCCAAAAATTTTATACCATTTCACCTATAATGCATGTTTTGAGGCCCCTGTATCTAAAAAAAGCATTATTAGAAAAAGATACGCGCTTGCGTGCCTGAACAGCATAACAGTCAATTGACATTTCAATTCAAAAACGAAAAGACGGATAAACACCACGCTTGGTATTTAGGTTCAGTACCTTCCAAAGATGCGACACGAAGATTTTCAAGAAAATCCCCCATACCAAACTACTCTTTACAATGGAAATTTTTCGAAATCTTTGATTTTCTAAAAAATTACTAACGATTTTGATTAAAATACCATATATTAAAGAGACTTACTTAACAAATAAAATGTATATCTTGAATTTTCTGGGAATAACCTTTGGTGTTCTCTACATTCGAAAGAAATTAAAAATAATCTTGTATAACTGGTAAACGTATAGGGTAATTACAGTTGACGGAATTACAACTATTTAAAAATCAACACAATAACAAAGAATGCCTCGGAAATGGTTAACACCACAAGAATATTTATTTGACTTAAAGTGTGTGCTTTAACAATATGTACATTTTTGTGTAGTAAGATTTCGTTTATACCTTACAACTTACTAATTATGCTAAAATCATTCAGAGTAAAGTCTTCAAGGCTATTTGTAGAATTTTTTAAGACACGCTTTTTGTCAAAATATCCTAAACATATGGTACAGAGCCATATCATTGGCTGTACGGCTCTAACGAGAAATGCTCTGTCAGTCATTTTTTTTAAATTTGTTTAGTATAAAAGGTAAAAATGTATTAATCGAACTCAAACTATGCATAATAGAATTCAAAGTTTAATTTATTGTAGATTTACCTCTCATAGAATAAAAATACTGGTTTCAGATCTGGTTTTCATTAAAACACTGGAACATAATTGTATAGGTACCTAAATTTCAAAATAGGCAATAATATTGATCTGTACTTCATAAACATATTTTTCTGTGATATATTTATTTAACGTTTTTACTCTTCAAAAAGCAAAGGTTAATTGCAGGTTTAGTCTGTTTTTATAACTCATTTAAAGTCCAAGAGTTTTCTTTTGGAGACCTTTGAAGGACTCGCTGTAAAAGAAGATTCAATCCATGTTTGAAAGCTGTATGACATTCCTAATGACATAGGCAGTCAAAAGACTTGAGAGGTGAAAAAGTTCATGTAACTCGTGTAAAGCCATTCAAACTTGTAAACGATTAAAACAGTACTAATGAAGCATAATAATTGAATATACATATTTCTTCATATGAAAACAAACTGCATTCATCAAAAGTATGGGTGAAACGATATGCTCCTTACTTACTTTCATTAAACTCTTTTACTCTTTTGAAAATAGCATATTCGCCAGTTGGAATCGGAGAAACATATATCAAAATCCTTTAAAACGAATAACGGAAATAAATAGGACTCCTGAGAAAGAAAGAGTTATTATCTTTCATTTTTTACTTTCTCTACTACGTATAGTAAGTAGGGTAAGTATTGTATTCCACCCAAAAATTCGATACAAGATTTCACAGGAAATACATGTTTTGAGACCCCCTGAATCCAAAAAAGCATTTTTGGAAACATGTCCGTGTGTGTCTGTCTGTGAACAGCATAACTCAGAAACGAACAGTCGGATAAACACCAAACTTGGTATTTAGGTTCAGTATCTTCCAGAGATACGACACAAAGCTTTTCAAGAAAATCCTCCCACCCCAGATTACCCTTTACATGGAAGATTTTTCGAAAATTTTAATTTTCTCAAAAATGGCTCTAACGATTTTGATTAAAATATCATATGTTTAAGATATTTTCATGACAAATAAAATGTATATCTGGAATTTTCTGGGAATGTCTCCAAAAGTATTCTTCATTGTGAACGACTTTTGCATAACTGGTAAACCATGAGATAGACAAAATTTTACTACACAAAAAATGTAGTTCGCGTTAAAATACACAATTTATGTCATATACATTTTTTTTGACTGAACCATTTTAGAGATATTGCTTGTTATTCCCTTAAATTTTTCAATACTTATTTTCTCAAATGGGAATTCGTTATTCATTTTTTTGCCCTGGACATGCAAAGAGAATGGAATACTCCATATAGCAACCAGCTCTTAAAATATTTAACTATCGCTTAAAGCCTAGCAATTCCCTTTGCATCTACACGAAAATTAGCAATAAGATTAACATCTGGATATCTCGATTAACATGAAGTAGATGGAGAATAAGCGTTTGTAAAAATAGTTTGTACAAGAGTAGAGAAAGTCACTTGAGTGCAACACATCAAATTTTTTAATTCGAACATATTCTTTGCTTGCTTTTGTTTTTTATCAAATAGGAGTTTGATTTTCATTCATCTTACGTTTATACGAGGAAGGTGAATACTTCTTCACCGAATATACGTAGAGAAGTTTTATAACTTTAGACTTTAGTTATATATATAGTTTTTATCAAATAGGAGTTTGATTTTTATTCATCTTACGTTTATACGAGGAAGGTGAATACTTCTTCACCGAATATACGTAGAGAAGTTTTATAACTTTAGACTTTAGTAATATCCCTTAAAACAGTGATTTTGTAAAACACCGCTCTTATTTGTAATGTCTTAATCAGTTTTTTCTGGAAAAAAGATGAAAAGTTATAAATACTTTACACTTTTGGATCTCCTATTGCCCCTTTTATGAAATCTTAGAAACATTTCCTAGCATATTACAGTAAGCAAATTAGCCTTTAGCAGTACTAGAATGTCTATGAAACTCTTGGTACTCTTGGTGCTAGGTGCTCTAATAAAAACATTTTAACATTGAATTTACAAGTAAACGGCAAGATACCAAAAATACCCAATACTTACTCTCGTAATAGATTTCCTTTCTTGCTAAGCTACTTCTACCTTCTTATTATATTCATATTTCACCTGAAGATTCTAGGTAAACAATTGCAGTATAGTTGCAATACACATTTCGTTGTAGGTACAGTCGAGTGCAAAAAGAAGTGCCAATGCTTTTGGTTACTTTTAGGGTATTCTATTCTTGAATATTGGCAGAAGCTCCTCATCAGTTTTGTTCCGCGCCTGCTTTAGGTGCGCTATCGTCTAATTGGTTTTAGTTGAAGTCCGATACGCTAGCATCAACCTAAGAAGAAAGATCAGGCCTAGATGGGCAATGAAAGGGGTGCAGAATTGACCTGAACGGTTGAAATAATATGCCTCAAGACTGTCCATACTAGCTCTGAATGAGTCCGGCTTTTATTGGTTCGGCATTCAAGCATTAACCTTGTAACTGAATGAGGGATGGAAGACGCGGCAGAGGC
Organism: Deroplatys truncata; assembly: GCA_030765065.1. Taxonomy (NCBI): domain Eukaryota; kingdom Metazoa; phylum Arthropoda; class Insecta; order Mantodea; family Mantidae; genus Deroplatys; species Deroplatys truncata. The sequence goes on along the minus strand of CM060976.1, from coordinate 74,092,100 downwards.
GTGTTAATTATTGATTGCCAACTTAAACCGCGGTTCCTCATATCGGCACTTTTTTTTTACACCCGACTGTACAAGAGGGATAGAGGAAAGCTAGTCGATAGTCAGGTGTTTTAAAATGGTTCACTATGAACCTTAAAATGTCATACTCTTTACATGATATTGCGAGAAAACAAGTGAATAGCGACAGGACTTTTAAAATAACGCAGTGTTAGTATTGAACGAATGAAACCAATATAAATGGATATCTTAGAAATGAGGGATGCTACAATAAAGTTATTTGAAATAAACTGAGAGATTAATAACATATTTTGTGTAGTACGTTTTCGTCCGTCTCTTAATGTTTACTAGTTATATAAAATTCCTTCCGAATGAAGTGTTCTTCACAGAAAATTCAAGATACATTTTATTTAGTATTTAATTATCTGAAATATTAAAATCTTTGGAGCTAGCTCTGAAAAATTTAAAATTTCAAAAAATTATCAATGTAAAGAGTAGTTTGGAGTGGGGATATTTCTTTTTTTAAATCTTTGTATCGCATCTTTGTAAGATACTGAATATAAATACTTTGGTATTTATGCAACTTTTCATTTTTGAGTTATGCTCTCCTCAGTCCCCCACACACGCACACGGACCTTTTTATAAAAATGCTTCTTTTATTGAGGGAGCTTCAAAATATATATTTCCGCTGAAATCTCCATGTCGAATTTTTGAGGTAGAATGCATCCTTCTATGCCTACTAGGAACGTGATAGAGAAAGTAATAAATCTGAAATAACGTCTTTCAACGGAGTAGAAAATCTATAAACAATAAATGTTTTCCTAAATCCAAAACACTTTCTAATTCCGTAACTTCAAGACTAAGAGCTCATATCAGGTGGCTCTATAGCAGATTACTTGATAATAATCTTGTAATACCTAACAATTACTACAAACAGTGATACTCTTTGAAAGCTTTCACAAAATGTAAGTGGCTGTAGTCTTTCTTGAAGGTAGGCACAAACAAGTCGCTCGGAATCAAGCAACTGTTGAGTGCATCCAAGAGATAAAAACATGATTACCTTAATTGCATAAAGCTACTTAATTGTGTTATTCCATGAAAATGTTTACCTGGTACGAGCAGACCCTTCATTTTACATTAGTGTCACACAGCTTGCATTTAACATTTAATGTAAAAACACCTTTTGGTTTACGTCAATCATATACGTGCAGCGTTGCAATCTGCATTAAAACAGGCACGTTTAAAAAACTGTTCTTTAAAAAAACCTACTTTTGGAAAAAATATATTTACACCAGGTGGTTTTTTTTTCAAGTGGAGGAGACTGAGAGTGTGGGACTCACCAATAGTCGGCATACCCACTAAAAACTCCTCCACTGGTAGGAAAAATGGAAGGAAAAGTGGAATAAAAACGTGGCTTTGTGCGGTCCCGCTTAGCACCCGCGTTAGTAATTGAAGGCTGTTGGCTGCCGCCCTATGGGCGGGAGTGGGTAAAGGTAGTTACTAGATTGCAGCCATGAAACCTGACTGCAACACTAGTGGGAATGGCGAGGGTTAGGAAGAGAATGGAAGTTAGGATTGAAGATGGTACTGACGATGATACTGCTGTTGTTGGTTAACTCCTTGCATTGCTGCAAGAATTTCGCGACTCTCTCCGGGTTGCTCTTCAGCCTGGGACCAAGAGATGAGACCCGGATGGCTTCGGTGATGGCTGTTAGTCTGGATGAAGTTCTGTCGAACTGCCCAGCCAGGAAAACCTGTTGAGCAGCTGATGAAGTTTGAAGGTCCCTCATGAGTTCCTCCAGGGCTGTCAACTTCGTCGTCATGTTCAGAAACTCCGCGTGGAGATCCCGAACGGCGTCACGCAGGTCCTGGACATCCTCAATGATCGGCGTGAGCGATGGTGCTGATGTCGGCGCTGGTGATGGTGCTGCTGTCGGCACTGGAGTCGGCGGCTGTGGAGCTGTCACTGGCTGCGGCGTAGGTGCTGGTGGCTTCAGCGGTGCCTTCCTGCGAGGATGTAGGGAGCAGAGCGCTGGGTCAGTGAAGTGTGATGACCCTCCACAGGTTGCACAGTAGTGGCGACGGCGGCGCAGGTCGTGCTGGGTACACGATGAGGTGGTGCAGGCGGAACCACAGTAGTAGCACCTGGGTTGTGCTGAGTAGGTCGTGTCGTCCTCCGTGGACTAGTGGTACCGTGCTAGCCTCTACTTCCCAAGGTCGCGGGTTCAAACCCGGCGGAGGGCGATGGATTTTCTCGGGCGTAAAAAATCCTTGGGATGGCCTCCTTCGGAAGGGAAGTAAAGCTGGTGGTTCAAGCCTGATAAAGAGGCCTCTGAGCAAAATTACCGGTCTTTCACACCCAATATAGAATGGGACGCTAAGAACCATAGTAGTTAAAGGGCGTCCATAAATAAAACTAATTTTTTTAGCAGGTCGTCTCCTCGTGCCCGTAGGCACAGCAGCGCCTGCAGGGGACCTGGCGTTCTACTCGGCTAACCCCGATGCGTAAGCACCGCCCTAACAAGGGCAGGCCCGCCCTCAAGGCAGCTTCGTAGTCGCCAGGGTCCGCGAACTCCATCTTCACGAGCTCCGAAGGTTCGAGTGGTCTTCAAGGGTGAAGGCCACTGCTGGTGAGCTGCGCTGGTGAGGAACCTGACTGGCAGGTCCCTCGGGACTCCTCGAATAACAGCGCTGTACCTCCCAAGAAGTGCAGGCTGCCGGTGCAGGCGACGGTTGAGGCATAGGTTGCCCTAGGCTATGGATGCTGCGGCGAGTTCTCCTCGGCGGGTGCCGGAGGAGACGAAGAGGTTCCTGCCTTAGCAGGAGCGGCGACTGAGCGAACCTTCTTCTTCGCCATCTCGGAGCTGTGAAAAATGTGCACCAGGTGGTTTGGTAATTAGTTTTATAGATTCGAAAAAAAATATTTGAAGATTCTGCAAAACAGTTCACAAATGTATATTCTGCAATATTTTACATGGTCGTATACTTTGAGAATATAAAATGCGTAAATACTAAATCAAATTTGGTTTAATGAGAACAGATTATTAACCAAAAGAATCTGTTGCCTGTAAGCTGCTGCTCTAATAGAGTAAGTTAGCGGAGTAATTCAGCAGACTTGACAGTTGTCATACACAATTCTAACTTTACTTACAACCCATGATAAATATTCTAAATAATTTCTACTAAGCTGGCAATCCTAGGATTTCTGCATAATTCATGTGGGTGAGTCAGTGCTCTTTAGTGCCAAGTCAATAGAAAAATACAATGCCTTCGTTTTATGCGAAGACCACAACCGCCTTATATGCGTTTCGGCCAAGACGGCAGAGATCTCGGTATTACACCACTGCACTGCAGCAGCACAAGAGTGTTAAGGTTACGTTTATCAGCTGTGAGCTTTCTCAGTCGTTGTTTTGTCTTCGTGTTGTGAAGTGTTTCGTCAATACGTGTGTTGTGTGTGATTTACTTAGGATTGTTATTCTCTTAATATTCCCAGAAATTCCTGCCAACAAATTCACGGGTGAACGCATATTTTCATGTATGATACATACGTAAAAACTGAATCATGAAGATAGGTGTGTAGACAACTTCAGCAGCAATTTCCTGGTTATCCAGTTCCGGGTAGAAATACTGATATTAGAACAATGGGATTGCTAAACGCCAAAAATAAAGTTAATAGGAACAATTCCCACACCATAGACAAACTTAAGATCAATATGAAGGCAGAGATTATGAACATTACGCAAGAACTTATGCATGTGAATGATAATTTCATCCGAGGTTGTCAAGAGCATGGACACCACTTTCAACAGCACTTATAACAAGGTTAGTACTCATTACACATATGTTCCTAACACTCGTGAGTAAGTAACGCGATGTAAAACCCCGCAGTGTAGTAGACTGTGTGCGGAACACGCATTCGCAAGATCTACAGCCTTGATGTAAAACGAAGGCACTGTGTAAAATAATACAAAGAAATCTAGGTAGTTTTCTTATTGATACTGTAGAAGTTGCGGAAATGAAATTCTTAAGGTTCGTAGCAGGTTATACTCTAATAGGCAAACAGCGAAGTGAAGCTATCAGTGAATAATTGGGAATATCTAAACTAACGGACAGAATGGCAGAATACAGGAAAACTGGTACAACCATGTCTGCAGAATGGAATAAAATAGGATTCCCCAAAGAGCACTAAATTATAAACCAAGAGGACAATGAAACCCGGAAAGATCTGCTAGAAGATGGATGGAGCAGCTTTAGTTTGAATCGGAACAGATCACCACATACCTGTTCCTTCCTGGGAGCTGTTTCGTCCACATCCAGACCCCCAGGTTGCGGGTGGCTAAGGAGGGCCAGCCAACGTGAGGATTGGTGTCAAGTTAGAATCGTTAGGCACATCGTTGGATATGGTTGCCTTTCCTCTCAGGGTCAGTTAGAAGTATTCTGACCTACGTTCGGTGCTGAGCTACAGTTACTGGAGGTCCCTCGTCTGACTACTGCCAACTGAGGCTCGATTTCAAAGCTTTCAGCTGGTTACTAAATTGATTGGTTACCTATCTTCCCGTGACAACTCTGTACTACTAGCATAGAGAGATGTGATTTTTATCGTGTCAAGTGATGTTTAATTCCCACTGCTAAAGGAATTATTAAATGTATTTTTATAAATTTAAATACTATTTGTATATCACTGCAGACACAACAATTCAAATTTCGAGATTTTCTTCAAATCATTGCCTCCTTAATTGCAAATAACTCAATGTGAATAACAGAATGTTTTGATTACAGTCTGCTCATCTGTAAATGGATTTTTATCATAAAATACCGAAAAGTATATCTAATTTGACCGCATTTTTTCCCCACAAAATTGTTATCCATCTTTTAAAATGTGTATATTGTGCATTTTAATATAACACGTTATTAAACAAAGTTTAAAAATGAAGCCGGATGACCGTAAGCTATAAACTGGAGGTTTTTCTATCCTCTATACTTCTATATGTGTACCCATTCCGTAAACTGCGTATTGTGCTTTAGCCAAACCCTCAACTGCAAGTTTTAAGTGCTTGTAATCGCTGCGATAGCGTTAGCGGATATACAGTATCCCGCTCGTCATTGGTCTTGGACTTTCGCTTACCCATGTTTCAGTCTTCTCTAGTACTTTAGCATTATTCAAAATTATGCAAAATTTACTTAGAATGAAGTGGGCGTCACAGGTTATTCGCAGAAAATTAAATATATATAAATGTATACTTTATTAGTCATTCAAATACTTGAAATACATGATATTACAATCAAACTCTCAAGAGCAATTTTTGAGAAAATCTATCCGAAATATTCTATCTGCAGATTAGTTTGGGATGGAGGAACTTTTTAAAAATCTAGGTGTCGCATTTTTGGAAGATTCTGAACTTAAATAACATTTTTGGTGCTTGTTTGAATTTTCGTTTTTGAGTTATGCTGTTCATACATGCGGACCATTCCTCTAAAAATGCTCTTTTGGATTCAAGGTGCCTCAAAGCGTATTTTCTCGATATGAATATTTAATAGAATATTTACCACTACCTTTCCCTACTAGGCATATGGTAGAGAAAGTAACAAACGAGGAATTAATTCATCGCATTCCTTATTTTTATTCCTTGTTGTAAAGCACATTGTTAATTAAAGAAAATAAATTCAGGATTAATTTAAACGTGCCAGTCTGAAATTAAATACACTTTGACCTAATAGGCCTTCAAATAATTGTGCTCAGTATTGGATTTAAAGCTACGGAATATCCTTCAAAAATGAATGTCATCATTTAATCTTTAGAAAACAAAGTTTCAAGTGTGAAATAACGAGAGGTGCAAGACATTCAGGATGCTGAATATTAAACAAGGAGAACACCTCGTCTCACAGTTGTTTAGAAATTTAAATGGAAAACTTTTTGAAGACGAGAAACGTGCGTGACATCATTAGCAAAAATTTGTTGCAAAGAGAATGTCTTAGAAAGTTCAGTCATAGCGCAGCTTTATTCAAGAAGTAATGTGGTCCTTTTCTGCAATGTGCAGGTGTGCAAGGGAGTCCTAATTCCTCTCTCGTTTCTTTGTTTTTCATTTAAAGAAGACGGTGAAATGAGCTCATAAAAGTTTCTGGGCACGTTACTCGAGAAAGTTTACTGAATCCTGGCGTGCTTTATCCTCGTTGCTTCTGTGACTGTGGGTGACCATCTCAAAAATAGGGCAAAAAGTGCTGCACTGTGTGTCGAGACTTCTGCCGAAAATCGTGCGTTAATTGAATTTACAAGTGAAACGAAGAGTAAAAAAAAACATTACTATAAAGTAACACTCCCACGACTTTCGCTAGCTTACAAATTCTTCATATAAAAGGTTATTACTTTTGTACTACATAGTTTTAGTAAGCAGAGAAAGTATTGTATTCCACCCAAAAGTTCAATATCGATATGTTACCGGAAATACACGCTCCTTAGGACTCTGTAAATTCAAAATAAAAGAATTTCTAGTACAATATAGTTACATTATGCGTGTCTGTGTTTGTGGTGTCTGTGAAAAGTATAACAGAAAGGAAAATTTGGTTAAACACCAAATTTGCTATTTAAATTCGGCAAATTCCAAGGAACCGACGCGAAAATTTTCAAGAAAATCTCCACACCCTAAAATATCCTTTACATAGAAAATTGTTCGCTATTTTTTTATTTTTTCAAACATGGCCCTAACGATTTTGATTAAAATACAATATGTTAGGTAACATATTTTTATGGCAAATTAAATGTACATCTCGAATTTTCTGCGAATAGCAAGTGAAGTCTTCTTCATTTTGTACGGTATTTAAATAATTGGTAAACCATAAGAGACAGACAAAATCTTACTACATAAAAAATGAAGGTATCGTTAAGACCCACAGTTTATATCAAATAAGAGTTTTGTGACGTTAAGCATTTCCGAGGTATGCTTTATTATTGGTTTGAATTTACAAATACTGGCAGTTTTTACTTTCTCTATTACTTAACTATAGTAAGTAGAAGTGGATAAAAATAACATTTCTAGAAAACGATCCGTGTTTAATTCAAAAACGAAAAGTTGGTTGAGTACCAAGCTTGGTATTTAAGCATCTTCCAATGATGCGAGACGAAGATTTTCAAGAAAATCCCCTCACCTTAAACTACCCTTTACATTGACACTTTTTCGGAAATTTTCTCAAAACTGGCTGCAACTGTCTTGCTTAACATACCACATGACAAATGGAATGCATATCTTGAATTTTTTGTGAAGAGCCTTTGGTCATCTTCATTTAGAATGACTTTTGCACAGTTAGTAAACCGTAAGAGATAGGCAAAATCTTATTATAAAATTTATGTATTTTTTATAGAGCAAACTACTTCCGAGATATTTCTTGTTATTGGTAAATACTTATATTTTTCTCAAAGGGAAGTCGTAATTCATTCTCTCTCTCTCTCGCTCTCTCGTGGTTAGGCAAAGAGGATGAAATTTCAATGCTCTTACATAGCGACATGCTCTTTAAAAATTTGACTATCGCTTCATCTTCTGTATCGTACAACAAAAGGTGTAGTTCATCTGGATTAACAATAACTAACTAGAATAATAATAAACTTTTGTAACAATATCTCGTAGAAGAGTTAGTAGAGAATGTCATATGTATGTATCACCTCCGACTTTTAAAGCACATATTAAGCTGATATCCGCATGTTCTTGTGGTCATGCAATGATAATGAAATATCAATGCCATCACATTAGCTATCCGCTTTTCAAAACTCCGACTATCGCTTTGCCTACTCTGTCCTTACACCTACAACAAAATTTTAAAATGTGTAATGAAAGTTTATCTCTAGTAACAGCTTCTGTAGTCGAATGTTCAGCGTTTTGGCTTCCTAACTCAAAGGTCCTGGGATCGATTCCTGACAGTAGGGGTAAAGTTTTCTTTCTCCAGAATTATTTTCTATGGTCTGTAGAGTCTGGTAGTATGAATGCGGGAGTGAAAGCGAGTTTTCTCGATGTAAAAGTTAATGGAAAAAAACAACATTAAAGAGTCGTAGAGTTCAGAAGTAAAATCAGCATCAGTAAGTTATATCTCAATTTAAAACCCCCGATATGAGTATAGAATTAATGGAGGCTATATAAATGAAACAAGTAAGAGTAGACAGAATAATAAACATTCGTAGTAATAGTTTGTGGAAGAGTCAATAGAAAGTCATGTGAAAGCAAACACCAGAATTTTTTTTCTATCGACATCCTGTTAATCGTCATAAATATTCGCCAGAAATGACAATTTAAATTACATACATAGTACTATAGTAATACGTGTATTGATGGCTAAAAAATGCTAAACTGCTTAACTGCTAAAAACGCTAAGAGTGTTATCTTCACGAATATTACGTGCTTAAAATATTATGAGAAACAAAGGAATGACCACCTAGCATTTCAAAGTGTAGTGCTTCAAAAGCGCAAAATCCAAGTGAATAACTGGGAATATTTCGGAAATAGTTAACACCATAAAAGTTTTACTTAATGCAAATTGTACATTTTATCGAGATCTACGCTTTTGCTATAAATCTTTGCATTTTCTGTTATGGTTTTGTTTTATAAAAATCTGATGTGTTGCACTCGCATGACTTTCTCTACTCTTGTACAAGCTATTTTTACAAACGCTTATTCTCCATCTATTTCATGTTAATTGATATAAAAATTTGCAGAAACTATATTATTGCTTAATTTTCTTATAGGTGCAAGGGTAATATAGTAGGCTTTAAGCGATAGACAAATATTTTAAGAGCTGGTTGTTATGTGGAGCATTGCATTCTCTTTGGATGGAGCATTCCATTCTCTTTGCATGTTCAGGACATAAAAAACGAATTCTCATTTGAGAAAAAGTATAATTATTGGAAAATTAAAATAAATTACAAGGAATATCTCGAAAATGATTCACTCTACAAAAAAAGTCAGATAAATATCAAACTGGGTATTTTGGTCCAGTATCTTTTAAAGATGCGACACGAAGTTGTTCAAGGAAATCCCTCAACCCCAGACTATCCCTTACATGCGACACTTTTCGAAAATTTTGATTTTCTCAAAAATGGCTCTAACGATTTTGATTAAAATATCATGTTTAAGATACTTTTAGGACAAATGAAATGCACATCTTGAATTTTCTGAAAATGTACCCAAAAGTCCTCCTCATTCTGAATGAATTTTGCACAACTGGTAAACCGTAATAGATAGACAAACTTTAACTACACAAAAAACTTAGATCTCGTTATAACACACAATTTATGTCATATACATTCTTTTTTGTCCAGTGTAGCATTTCCGAAGTATTCCTTGTTATTTTTTTAATTTTCCAGTACTTATATAGGATACTCAAATGGTTATTCGTTATTGGTTTTTTTCCATCCTGGACATGCAAAGAGAATGGAATGCTCCACATAGGAACCAGCTATTAAACGATTTGACTATCGTTTAAAGCCTACGATATGCCCCTGGCACCTACAAAAAAATTAGCAATAAGATAGTTTCTGCAAATGTTTATCTCGATTAATGTGAAATAGATGCAGAATAAATGTTTCTAAAGATAGTTTTTACAAGAGTAGAGAAAGTCATATGAGTGTAACACATCAGAATCTTTTTTGGATTCAGGAAGCGCAAAACATGTATTTGCGATGAAATCTCGAATGTTTGGGTGGAATACAATACTTCTCCTACTTATTATACGTAGCAGAGAAAGTAAAAATGCAAACAGTAAAGCAGTATAAATAGCAGTATAGAAAGGATACATATGTCCATAGCTTAAGAGAAATTTTACCTTAAACTGAATAGAGTTAATCACTCTCTCTCAGTGCTTGATTCGCGTAGAGATCTGACTTGTATCGTAATTTCGTCACACTATGGACATGTTATATAAAAGAATCAAAAGAGCTTTCTATTGTATCTTTTATGCAAACAGTATGGAGTTTACAACATTTGCGATGAAATTTTCCATACAATCTTCAGTTTTTCCATTTAATACCAAAGAGTGGCCGCCTTCGCATTTCGTGTTGCATAATCGCGATCTTTGTTAGTCAGGTCGTTTCACTAAATAGTAGTTGCACTAAAAGGAGCACTCCACTCATTCAAAAGTGGGATTTCGTTTGGATTTCATGGGTAGCTAGGTAAGGTGAAGCACTTCACAGAAATTCAAACGGTTTTGTTTGATCAAAATGAAATTCAGAGCCTTTTTAAGTTTGAATGGTCGGTCTTATTGCTCATGGAAGGAATTTAAGAATAGGAGAAGCCGGCCATATCATAGAGACGTACAGAGTAGCTCTCTTTTTAATTGCATAATCGCCGAATACAAAGCGGACCGCTCAAAACTTAAAAGTAAGAAAACGTCCTATTGGGTAAAAGCCGTTTAAATATCTGAGACTCTTACAAACAGAACGAAATGCCAGTTTCGAACCAAGCACTGTGACAAAGTTTTGCTCTAAGATATCATAAATATCTTAAACCTGGGGCAGTTAAAGTTGCCTCAGTGTAATTACCTATGTCTATGGTTTTACATCTCAGTGAAAGGGAATTTGAATCAGGTATAGGATTTTGTGTGGGAGATCTATATCAACATGAGCAGACCCTGATGGAGTTTTCACAGACATGAACAAGTGGAGAAATGTAAATGAATTTTCAGAATTATTTTCCAAAGTCATTTGTGTCATTTTTCTATTTTAAATTAATTTTTATATCCTTCTTTATACTTTATTTTCAATGTAAATGGTGCCAGTATCAAATTGATGGCTTCTTTTCGTTAACGCTGGTTGCATTCTTAGGCAGCATTCTCAGTATTTTATATACCAATGTAAATATTAAGTTTTCACCAAAAGAAACCATTCCACTGACTGACCGAAAAGTGATCAGTTGACTTTCAGCATCTACAAGGCATGTTCTTAAAGTAAGTACCAATAATTTTGTTAAAAAATAATAGAACATTATTTTACAAATACTTTATTATCATTCATTACCTTACATCTTACACTACTATGTATTCACTCTTAAGTTGATCCGCGCCAAAACAAAACCCAGGTGCGCCGTTACAATGTATCCTTCCGCCATTCGCGCCAGAAATAGTCATACTTTTACGACATTGTGGCGAGTATACGCGGCACGAATTGTAAAAAGAACAAAGCCCTTATTATGACAGCTTAAACGTTGACTAGCATATTCTGTTAGAGGTTAAAGGTGATAACATCGATCTTACAACAAAATAAAGTTTGCACATATAGCAATATTGTAGGTAATTCTAAAAGAAATGATCGAAAAGAAAGTAACAATCATGCGATAACTTAAATTTATTCGCTCTCTGGAATCGGCACTTTATCAAGTGTTGGCAGCTTATTTTTAAAAAAGAAATTGTGCACTGTTACGCGAATTGCATTCTTCACAAAATCATCACATTCTTTCATCGCATATTTAACACGTTTTTTTACTTTTTTCTAGATATATCCTCATTTCCCGTTTCAGAATTTTCTTGCGCGCAGTTTATACTTGTAGTCGAAATACCGTGAACTCGAAAGTTAATGTCACCACGTTTTTATGAGAAGTGTTAGATATTTCTCACATAGCTTACAATAAACATTCAACAATATTGCTTTTTCATCACTAGTCAATGGTTTGCCCAGTTTATTTATGCTTTATGTAAGTCGACGAAGACGGAACAGCAAATTCGCCGTGCGCCTAATACTAAACAGAAACTGCTGGTTTCTGCCTGTAAACAATATTCTGCGCATACTCGCATGTCAGGAGACTCATACACGTTGCATGTTAGGACTTTAGCTCTGTTTAATGGTATAAATAAGCGTTAATTAAATGCTTAGATATTTTTATAGAATATTATACCATTTAAGGATAAATTCATTCTAAAATTTAGATTAATAGTAAGGGACTACTTTCCTGCGCGCTTTGCTGCCGTGTTGCACCAAAGTGCACTGGTCACGTGGGTTTGTTTTGGCGCGGACCAACGTAAGTGAACATAGTATACTTCTCCATGTAGTCACTGTCGTTATTCAGGTATTTGTCGTAACGGGAAACCATTTTTTGTACGCCTCGTCTAAGAATGTGATGTGCCTGTGATGAAAGCCAAGTCTGCACCTCTTGTTTCACAATGTCATCGTCGTTGAAATGTTTTCCACCAAGGGACTTCTTCAGATGAAGAACAGATGAAAATCCCTTGGTGCAATGTTTTCTTCCACAGTTTGCGTCAAATAATCCGTGATCACAGACGGTCGGTCGTTCCGCGGCTCATCATGCACATTTTCACGACCTTCGTTGAACTGTCTAACGCACTTCCTCACCATTCCATCACTCACTGTTGTTTCCCCGTAAACCTCATACAGTTGGCCATGAATGTTTGTTGGTGTCACATTTCTCGCGTTCAAAAATCGAATCACTGATCTGACTTCACAGTTGGTGGGTCGTTCGATTGTTTTGAACATTTCGAGACGCTCTAAAACAGGAAAACACAAATATACGCTCACAACTGCGTCTGTCTTTCTAATAAATGGAGGAGGCGATTGCACATGCTCAAAATCGTGACTGCAGCGCTGAAGTGACAAAATATTAAAACGATACTTAATTTAGAAACACGCCGCTTACAAGTTGTTTACTTCGTGACATACTGCAAGGACTTTGCCGCATGATCAGTACATGGTCAGTACGTTGTCAGTTATTGCAATAAAAATTATCTGTTTTATATAAATGCTTAGATATGGCCCTAAGGTTATTAGGTACCTATTTTGTTTGCTTTAGCGAGTTTTCTTAGCAACTTAAGGGGAGGCATCAGTGAAATTTGGGCAAAAATGATGAAAAATCCGATTTTACGTTTTTTGCCTTAAAATTATGTTTATACTTTGTACTTTCAAAATCTGTTGTAGTTTACGCCGCATCGCCATTTAAAAGGCCGTTACGTCATGATTTAAATGTCCATGTGTGGGTGGGCGTGGCTCCTGAAATGCACTCATTACCTCGTTGCAGCCAAATCGCGTACAATTTTGAAGTTTAAGGGTACCTAGGACAGATTTTATAGTCAAAATGGCCAACATTTTCAGTTTTTTAATTTCTGCAGAAATAAACTTTTTATAATGTTAGTGAAACATTTAAATGCGTTTGATGGTGATAAAAACGTTTTTAAAGTGTTTGGCAGACGTTTTTAAAAACCATGCAAGGAAATTTAAATGGCTGCCACTTCTATAAAGAAGTACAACTACCTAGCTTTAAAATGATATAAATAACATGGTATGTTACACGATTAGTAAGCCCTTTAAATATGGCAGCGCAAGCTCACGCCCCCCCCATCTTCCACAACCGCGTGCACAATGAGTTAGAAGGTTGCTCTCGCTTAGAATTTCTGAACGAACACAGACTCGATTGGCATGGGGTAAATTTTAATGTTCAAAATGCTCCTTGCAACGCAGTTTTAAATAGATTTCTTTGAAATTTTGCAAACATGTTCTTAGATAACCGCTACATAAAACTTGGCATTTTAAATGATCTATATGGAGCAGTTTAATTATTGCATTTTTATTTTGAAAATTATTAGTAATTTGTAAAAAAAAGGTAATACATGTAATCAATCATTTTTTTCTCCAAAACTATTTGACATATCTGAAAAAGAATACCAGGTTTTGTATACATAATCAAAAGAAACATACAGTCAGATTTTACTTTAAGTACAACTAATAATGTAATGCATGGAGCATTTGTTATACTACACTAAAACTGTGGCAAAAAAAAACAATATTTTTTTAGGAAAACTATCTTAGATTAGAAATGTGAAATTTAGTATCTCTACTAGATACCCTTTTGCACAAATACATACAAAATTTCACATCATTATGACCAAAACTATGGATTTTAGCAATTTTCACAGATGCCTCCCCTCAAAGATGGAGATATCTAGGCTTGCATCTGTGAATGTATATAAAATTGAATACATAATATAAGACATGTGTGTTGCCATCGCGGTCTTCAGAATACTAAGTAAGGCAGCGTGCGTTACGCAGTAACGACTAGTTTATTGCAATTTAACACCTCTAAGGTGTAATTTCAGCCTTAGTGACCTCAGAAATTCCAGTTCGTAAACTAGTATTTAATGATCGCGTTAAACATTATGCATGGCCACATGTAACGAGGTATATAAATTACGTCGTCCTCCGTGATGTAGTGTTTACCATGTTAGTCTCTAGTTCCCGAGGTCGCGGGTTCAAACCCGGCGGAGGGCGATGGATTGTTTCGGGCGTAAAAGTCTTTAACATGGCTTCCTTCGGAAAGGAAGTAGAGCCGGTGGTCCCGTGTCGTAGATTTACGGCACGTAAAAGAACCTCAAGTCTTAGAAATGGCCTCTGAGCAAAATTACCGGTCTTTCACGCCCAATATAGAATGGACTACAGTAGTTAAAGAGCGTCCATAAATAAAACTCAATTTATTTATTTATTCATTTGTATATAAATTACGCATTCCGAAAGGAGCACTGATGGAACATTAATTAATTTGCTTTGGTGAATAAAGCTTATTGTATCTGTTGCTTCAGATGTACGTACTTTTTATTTTTTAAAATTTCGTATGAGCAGGGCTTTATAGGTAATTAAAATTGCTATACTATTAATGAAGATTTGGGCATAGGACATAATACTTGAATCTCTGGTGAACATTAATTGATAATTTAATATTAATAAGAAAATATAAAATCCATTGTCTCCTAATAATTATTGCATTCATATTTTGAAGGTTTTCTTTGGTTTCATTCAGCCATAGTTAGATTCTTTATGATAATTTTTCAGTATACGAACAAATATGAAAAACATAATATCCCATCTCCATGTTCTGCTTCTTGTCATTCGCTTTGAACTAGAAAAACAAAGACTATCATGGCATTTTAAGGTTTGCAACTGTTTTACGTTGTATTTTATTCTCTTTAGTTTACTTCAGGTAACAAATAAGTGAAATAAATACAAATCACAAAATTATTAATTGCTTTTTGATCATTTCTAACTCTGAAGCAAAGTATGACTTCTCACAATCCAACCAAGTCCAAAATTCAATTTAGTTTTATTAAACCTTGTCTATGGAATGAATAAAGGGGAAGTACGAAAATAGCGTTTTTATAAATCTATTGTCCGAAAGTGACTAGTACAATGTTCGCCGTACATCAACTCACGGTTGTAACTGATGGTGTTGCGGCTAGAACTGCGTTCGCAATTGGTTTGTAGTCTCTGCTATTAAACTCCGTCCTCTTCCAGTGACTTTATGCGGGAGCTATGCAAATTCAATAGACAAGGTTTACAGCGCAAAGTGATACATTCACCATCCGTAGTCGTGTCGCCACAATTCTCTACTCGAGAGCTATGTCTGGCAATAATACGCAGTAAACATGAGTTTTGACTTAAAATTCCGGTTTATCACGGTATTTTCCTTTATTTTTTAAAAGTAATTATTTATTCACGAAATCAGTAATATCCATAATACAACAATAGTATTATCAGTGGTGTGGATGTAGCGTGTATCTTGGTTGGTGTGAGTTTAATGCATAAAGTCTCTCCGGATTTTACACTTAACGTCAATGTGGTGTAACTCTCAATTCGGTCGAAACTTACTCATGTTGTTTTCCTCCTTACACACTTGATTAAATCAGACCTCAAGCAGTTTTAAAAAGTTTGTAATAAAATGTATGAGTTCTATAATAAGCAGGTTTTGTCCATAGTTGCTTAGGCTGGGAGCACAGAGGATAAATACGTGCCTCTCTAATCGATCGTCAAATCTAGTGGATTCAAAATCAATATATGTATTCAGAGTTAATACAATTCACAAATATATACAAAATATTTTAATAGTATCAGGTTTTTCTTTTCTAAAATAATCTTCTATATGTTGTGCGTTGAGAGAGAGGGAGGTAAAAATAAAAACGCAAATAATTTATAAGAATTAGAAGACAATATATGTGTATCTGAATCACAATATTTCTCAGCATTTTGGATTAAAATATAGAAGTTTTGCAATTCTGAAATAATGTTCTACATTTCGCAGAGAAACACACAGAGAGAGAGCGAGAGAGAGAGAGAGAGAGAGAGAGAGAGAGAGAATGAGGGGTTGTTAATTTCAAAGTGTATCATGACATGCTGTATGACGTCATGTCTAGCCGCTGAGTCCAGAATTAAATCCGCCTAGCACTTCCGCAGAAGCGTAACACTGGTGTGTCAGAGAAGTTGCCTGGGTAAGGCGTTCGACCTTAATGTGAGAACCTTCCACGTCGTAGCAACAGAGGTTTAACATGTGTCTTTCCAAAATCGTTTTAAACTGGGTTCTGTTTAGTTAATATCGAAGGTCCGTGAAAGCTGTAAGCGGGATATTGTTTATACTAGCGTAAGACAACATGCATTTGGTAATTAATTGTTCTTTCACACAAATGTGTGTAGGGCAAGGTTAGAAAGGAGAATCAGACTGAAAAATTTAGTTCCATAGCTGGGATTTGAACTAAGGATTTTCCAGTTTCCATTCGGTTGGTCTAACTCAGCGGTTCCCAAACTGTGGGTCATGACCTTAAAGGGGGCCGTGGTATTCTATCTGGTGGGTAGCAGTGGATATTTGCAATTATTAATAAATCATTTTTATTGTTAATAACAATGCGAAAAATGGAATTTAAGCACCTATTTCATGTTAAGTTTAAACAGAATCATGTTTTGTATTTAAGAAGCATATTAATACTGCAATTTTACAGTAAATCTACATGTAAAATCTTATGTAAACCATTAATTATTACACTGCACATCAGGATGATTAGTGATAAGTATGAGCCTGTTTGATATGAATTAATCGTTCAATGTCTGGATGTATATTAGTTCCACACATCCTTAAGCCACTTTCTAACTGCAGTTTATTCCTAGATTTAGTCTTGATGTTCATCATTGACGAAAATCCAATTTTGCAGAGATATGAGGTACAGAAGGGAATAAGCACGTTTAGTGCGGCAGACACCAGAGTGTTCTGTTCTTCTTGCTAGCCAGAACTGATACACATATTCCTTCTGGAAAGCCAGTTTTAAACTTTGGTCTGAAGAAAACTCAATTATTTTATACTTTAACTTCGCACTTAAGTTGTTACACTGTGCGCGAAAACTTGCAAATTAATGATTAAGCAGCGAAGTGAATGGAGGGGTGGCCAATTATTTCATCATCGAAAAGGGTGTGCGTGTGCAAGAAGTTTGGGAACCGCTGCTCTAACTGAGCCACCATGGTAGCATGCCGGCACGAGATTAAATTCAATTGACTTGCATTTTCCCGGTAAACTACAAGATTTCAAATTCATTTTGAGAGGATATACCCCAATGGCGACACAATGTCGTAAGTACTTTAAGTCCCACAGGGTTTACCGAGAGAACAGCTAGCCCAGTTGGTTTGAGCAACCCGACGAGAACGGAAAATCCTCGTTTAAATCTTCGCTATGGCATGAATTTTCAGTCTGATTCTAGCTTTCCAACCTTGTCCTACTCAAGGCTTGCGTGAAAGAATAATTAATTATCATTGATTGACATAATAGTTCGTTAAACTATGAAGCCCGGACTCTAGGGGCTGCGGGAAAAATGCGATGCAGTTGGGGAATTTAATGTCGTAGCTGTATGTTGCCACGGTATTCGAGTTGATTAGAGTAACCGGACGGAAGCCGGAAGCTCCGTGGAAAAATCTCGATTATTCATTGAAATTTTCAGTCTGATTCTACATTTCCAACATGCATTTGTCAACAGTGTGTATTGCGGCTCCCTACGAATCCAAATAAAAACAGTGGCTATGCGGCATGAATGGACGTTGATAGGGTTATGGAATAAAGAATTAACGTTCTTTATTTTTTATACCTGTGTGACGTTGCGAGGCGCCTTATTTGGTCTATGGTTTGTGATTAATATATGTAGTTACCGTATTAGTACACTTCTGATGAACGCCGTCGTTGATAGGCAACTTCTTTGCCGCACCTGTACTTCGCTAACTCCTTCTCCTTACTCAAAACTAAAGCGAGCTACTCATACGAGCAGACCAATCCGCCATTGTGAATCCCAAGCTCAATGGTTCTTAATGCGCAGATCTCTCGTGTGGATATTCTTTAATTTTTAACATCTTAATTTATGCAATAGTTGGTTGGGCGGCTCCAAATTGCACAAATAACAGTAGGCATGGGTTAAGTTCTATCGTTTTCCTGCTGCTAACGAAAGAAGAAAGAAATGGTTTGTAAATTCCAGGCGCAAGGATTGGGCGCCTACAACAAATAATTACCTTTGTTGAAAACAAAAGTAGATGTTATATCAGATTTTGAAAGGGACTGTGTTCTCATGATTGATGAGATGGAAATACCTGGGAGTATTGAATATGATAATTCTGATAAAACATTTATTGGAGCAGTACTTTGAGAACTGTTTCTGTAACAGGTAATCTCTCACAGTGGCTATTCTTAGTCGTGTGACTACAAAGTGGAAGCAAATAGTGTCAGCTCGTATTACTGGATCCAGTACAGTGGGAAATGAAACCAAAACTTTAGTTCTTAAGCTTATTGATATCGCAACAGATATAGGTTTGCATGTATGTGCTGTTGTCTCAGACATGGGAGGTATGAACAAAAGACTGTGATATGCATTAGGAACTTCTGTCACACACTCAGAAAGACAAGTAACTTTTCAACAAAACAACATGGACATATGTGTTTTAGCTGATGTTTCTCACTTGGTAAAAAACTGGCGATCAGCCATGCAGAATTCTGACATTGCTATTCCAGAATATTGCAGATAAGAAAGGGTTATCTTCCACTATAGTCTCTTCCAAATACATTTTAGAACTCTGGGATCTAGAGTTATCTAAGGAAAATGGTCTACGATCTCTCCATCATCTCTCAAAGGCTCTTTAAATCCATCTCATTTTCAAAAAATGATTGTTTGGCCTTCCTTTGAGATATTTGTCTTTGACAACTGCCAGTGCCTTAGAAGCAGCTGTAAGTTTAAAACTTTTGCCTCCAACAGCACTTATTCATTAGATTTTTGAACGAATGGTTTTCTTTGCTAATGTCTAGAACCATCATGAAATCAATTTCAAAGAAAAACTTTAAAACAAAGGTACAGTTTCTTGAAGGGTTTGTAGATATTATCCAAGAAACTCAGATAGAGTCTGGTGCCTGGAAACCATTAAATACAGCCTCAATTATGAGCACATTATCTTTCATACAGCTGGAAAAAGTGCTATTCAGCAAGAATTGGAGATATATAATGGGAAGTAGATTCGCTCAAGATGCTTTGGAGAATATTTTTGCTCAAGTACGAAAGAGAGCAGGATCAAACCCTTCAGCTGTAGCAGCAAAAAGAGCACTGAAGCTAATTTAAATTTCACAATTAATTACCCCTTGTGAAAAAACAAATTACTATTCTGATAGTGACAAGGCACTATTACATTTCTCTGATATGAAAAACATCAAAGATAGGGAAGTAGCTTGTACAGACCTGCCACAAACGAGTTACACACATACCACAGAGGAACTAAATATTCTTGACCATAATAACAGTCTCTATATAGCTGGTGCCGCTGTGAATGCAGCATTAAAAAAAAGGGCGTGTAACATATGTACTGCTTTTTTGAAAAGTAATGGAGAAGGTATTCCAAAGGAATATCTGAAACTTACTGAATTCTCAGATTTTGGAGGTTTAAAGTACATTTCTAAGGCTGCATATGATATTGTAACCACTACAGAGCAGCTCATTCAGAAACATAAGGAGGAGTTAATGTCATCAGCAATGAGTATGCAAAATATAAAAATCAATGATGTTTGTACCTTGCATAGAGAAGTGTCACCTTGCTGTGATGTGCTCGAGAAGTTGCTCACACATTATACCAAAGTGCGTGGTTTAGGACTGTGCAATTGTTTTTGGAAACAAGAAGAAAATTGCCATCAATGTATGGTAACAGAACACATATTAGGATATTAGGAAACAGAGAAAAACTTAGTATTTTGTTACATGCAATATTGATTATATAGCAATATCGTATGAATCATTTAAAAGTTATTTCTTTTCAAAAAATTTAAAATTAGACTTTGTCAAGAACTTGATGCTCATTTGCTTCATATGTATATCCCATGTTCATCAGTGATAAATAATTATTGCAAAAATGGTGTTTAAATTTAATGTATCTTGATTTTTAATTTAATTTAGCTTTAGATATTTCATTAACATCAATATAAGGCGAAATCTGTTGCACTATTGCTTATATTTAGATTAAAAAAGTATTTGCTACAAGTATTAATTTACACATTTATAATGTGTGATTGTTTATGTTAAACATTCCTTGTATTTTATGGTATATATCATAATGTGCACCATTGCTGCTGTCTGCTGGCAAGTATAGCTTGTAAGGCACCAAAAGTATTGATAGAAGGTAAAACATATTCTCTTTTGCCATATAACCACTGCATTAGTTTTCCAAATATTGATTTCATTCCATTATTTAATATTTTTCCTTTATATTTACATTTAATGACAAACATAGGTAAAGGTATATCAGAAGAATAATTAATTAGAGCAGTGGTGACGAAAACGTGACGCGCGAGTCATTTTGATTCGCAGGCGCCGTTCCCTCTCTGCAACCGTCCGTTTGTTTTTCACATGCTGCTGAGTGATGCAGTGCGTGTTGCGTTTGGTAACTTGCGGAAGAAAATCCTTTTCGCCACCCTTGAATTAGAGGGTTCATAGTTAAAGCGAACAGAGTGCATAAAACCTATTTTACAGATGTATGTGTGAACTTGGGGCTGCTGCATTTTAAGAGTAAATACCTAAGGTAGGATACTATTCAGTCTTAATATTATTACAACTTATGTTTTAAGCACTACAGGTTTGTTTTTCCCATGTATGCACATCGATAGCTTAAGATTGTGCAATTTATGTGCTACAATTCTGAATCCTCAAAGTGTAATTAAAGAATAAACAAAGCTTAAAAGTGATTATGTGTATATTTGCAAACAAAGGCTGTTCATTGTTCATTAATTATGAATATCCATATTTAATTGATAGAAATATATTTTCTTATAAGTAAAAAGTCTTAAAATATACACAACAAACCTATACTTCATGTTCTATATATGTCTGTGTGTATCAGAAACATTTAATTTATTTTGGTTTTTTACATAATGTCTAGTTTGCGATTCATTAAGAAAATCTTGGGGTGATCTTTAACACGTGGTAAGTCAAAACAGTAGGGGTTACGTCCATACAATTTTCTATTAAGATGATTTGAAAATTATTCATCTCTGAATGCTTTATTAAACCCTTGTATAGGTATTTTCTCCAATGTCTGCATTATTTTATTATGGGGTGTCGGTCCCAGAAGTTTTTCATACTGCAGAAGAACCTATAGTTGTATTAAAGGATTATGATTCAAATCAATACTGAGCCAATTTATTACAAATGTTGCTATACACGCACCCATTTTTGTGATAGCATCTATATCTTTCATGCTATTACCTTCTGTATCACGTATAGTAGATAAATAGGGCAAGTGTTGTATTCCACCCAAAATTTTTATGTCGAGATTTCACTGAAACCCCCCCCCCCAAAAATTAGGAAAAGGTCCGCGCGCGCACGCGTGTGTGTCTATCTTGAACAGCATAACTCAAAAACTAAAAGTCGATAAATACCAAACTTGATATTTAGGTTCAGCACCTTCCAAAGATGCGGCATGAAGATTTTCAAGAAATTCCCCCACCCAAAACTTGCCTTCACGTGGAATATTTTTCAAAATGTTTTATTTTCTTAAACATGGCTGTAACGATTTTGATTAAAATGCCATACTTTAATGACAAATAAAATCTATATGTTGAATTTTTTGGGGAATAACCTGTGAAGTACTTTTCATTACGAAGGAATTTAGTATAATGTTGTGTAATTGGCAAATGTTAAGTGATAGACGAAAACGCACTACACAAAAAGTACAGATGTCTTTAAAACACACAATTTATTACAAATATCTTTTTTGGCATCATCTATTCCGAGTTATTCGTCATTAATGGTTCTAATTGTTCAATACTTAGCCATTCTTTTAAGTCCTGTCCATTTTCAGTTGTTTCTAGCCATGTCATGGAAAGAAT